>CM035129.1:5797500-7015000 GCA_020205605.1 Panax ginseng | reverse complement strand
AGAAATCGTAGATTATCTTGTCAGAGGTAACAGACACGCCTTTCAAGCCTCGGCGTGGCGAACTATCCACTCCCTCAGAAGTTCAAAATGCCATCCGTGGAGACCTTTGATGGAACGAAAGATCCACTAGATCACCTCGAAACATACAAAACCCTGATGCAGCTCCATAACATCCCTGATGAAATCATGTGCATATGCGTTCCCACCACCTTAAGGGCTCCTCTCGACGTTGGTTTGCCAAGCTCTCTCCGACCTCCATCTCCACCTTTCTTTGAAATGAAAGGTGTCTTTTGTATCCCACTTTATTGGGGCGGCGTCATCAAAAACCCGCACACACCTTCTCAAAGCATAAGACAATACAAAGACGAGAGCCTAAGGGACTACCTCACCGCTTGACATGGAGGTTCTTCATGTAGAAGAACCTGATGATAAGGTAACCATGACCGCCTTTTTGGGGGGTCTCCGCTCGTCAAGTTTTCTTTTCTCAGTAATGAAACGTCCACCAAAGAACATGACTGATCTTCTAGCAAAGGCCCAAAAATACATGAATGTTGAAGACGTCACTAAGGCCAGACGTGGTGAATCATCCAAAACAGGAGAGAAGAGAAAAGGAAGAGATAGGGACAATAAGAGGGAGACCGACAGCAAATCAAACAAGACAGAGAGGGTATCCTCCAAGGACAGACTCGACCCCGCTTCTCAAGGAGATCAACGGCCATTCACTCCCCTCAATGCCACTATAGGGAACATTCTTTTACAAATACAAGATGACCCCACCATAAAGTGGCCGGCAAGGATGAAGTCTCCTCCAAACCGCAGGAGGAACCGAACAAATGTTTGCTTGATTATCATCGCGACCACGCCACGATAATCGCGATTGCTACGAACTCAAGAAACAAATTGAAGATCTCATTCAACGTGGTCAACTACGCCAGTATGTTGCTGGTAGAAGACAGGCACCATCACCAACTCTCAATCAGGAAGATCAAAATCCAGTGGGGGAGATCCACACCATCTCAGGAGGATTCGCAGGAGGGGGAGAGTCGTTGTCTTCCATGAAGGCACATGTCAGAAAAGCAAGGCACCCAGAAGAGGGGCGCCCATCCAAGATGCCCAAGCAAGATGCTAGTGAAGTCATATCCTTCTCAGATGAGAATTTGAAGGGGATTCAGCACCCGCATGATAACCCCCTGGTGCTCACCATGACCGTAGCCAATTTTCAAGTACGCAGAATCCTAGTGGATAGTGGTAGCTCTGCCGATATCTTGTTTGCAGAAGCTTATGACAGCTCAACCTGGGCAGGGAAAGATTGCAGCCTATCAGGTCCCCCCTCATGGGGTTCTCAGGAGAGAAGGTATATCCCCTAGGGTCCATCACCCTACCAATCACAGCCGAAGCAGCACCAAAAAGATCTACAGTTACTTCTTAGTTATAGACTGCCCATCAACTTATAACATTATTATGGGGCGACCTGCTCTTAACACATTGAGGGCCATCCCCTCTACCTATCATCTCGTCCTTCGCTTTCCAACCCCAAATGGAGTCGGAGAAGTCAGAGGCGACCAAGTAGCAGCAAGGGAGTGTTATATATGCCTCCTCCATGAAGACCAGACAGCAAGAGGAAGCATATTGTCTTTCTTAAAAAAAATATCAAAAGTCCCTAACACTCTAACTACTATCATGGTCGTCCTCATCATCCTTGGCATCTTCAGAACCTCTATCGTCAGACGCCTCAGTTGGCACAAAGCCTAAGAAATCAATATCGGGGAAAGAAGCAAAGATCTTTCCCCGAAGCTCTTCATAGCCATCAATTAAAGCACCTGCAACGACATACTCTAGATTCGCTTCAGCCTGAGAAGCTCTCTCTTGAGCTGCCTTTAATTCTGCCTCCGCTCTCAAACAGGCAGTCTCCCTGAGCGTGTCCCTCTCACGGGCCGTCTGAAGCTCAGTCTCAAGCTTAGTTGCCCTCCCACGGGCCTCAACAAGCTCCACCTCCCTGAGCGCATCCCTCTCACGGGTCGCCAAAAGCTCAGCCTCAATCTTACATGTCTTCTCACGTATCGCCGAAAGATCTGTTTCAGCCTTCGAACAAGCTGCCTCACTAAGCGCAGCCTTCCCACGGGTCGCCAAAATCTCAGCCCGAGAAGCCCTGTCAGCAGCTTCAAGCTCGGTAATCCTCCTCTGAGCAGCGAGAAGCTCCTGCTACACAGCCTCATGGTTAAGCTTCAGCTGGCCGTAATAATGAGCCCTCGAGAACAAGCATACAGACGCAGTAGAAATTTGAGGAAGACAGGAGACAGAAAATGACCAGGCGCATAGAAAAAAGGAAAAAAGGGATTCTTACCTGAGCCAAACCCTCCAAGAATGTGTTGATAACCCCCTCAGTGCCCGAAGCACTAATCTGCTAAATATCAGATGGAACCACAAATCTCCCAAACCGTTCCCTAATGACTTGAGGATCCCACAGTATAGAACCGGATTGAATCGGTGCCTTTACACGAGCTCCTGCAAGGGGCGTGGATGCAGGCGAAGCGAAGGTATAAAGGGGAAGTCTTGAATGCCTTTCAAGGCACACAATTGAAGGTGTCACTTGATGAGCGCTCGCCTCGATGTGCACGTCATCCGTCCTCGCCACCTTGGGAGGATGAGCGCCTCTACTAGAGCCCCCAGAGAGGATTGATCCAATCACCGCCCTATCCACTGCAGCAAATGAGACAAAGCGTTACCTGAGTGACCATCACCTCATAAAAGATAAGTCACAAGGCAAGTCCACACACCTTTTCTCTTCAACAAAGCACCACCAAATTTTGGCGAAGAACCTACAGCTCTACTGCCATACTTAAGCAGAAGAACGCTCAGGTCTTTGTCAGGGTGATCCTTCACAGCCTGCAGCTTCGACTCTTGTTCTTTGGAGAGCACCGACATACCTGCAAAGAAATGGTGAGCATATATATATACAAAAAGAAAAGAAAGGGGCAACTCAAAAATGCACCAGGTTTCTTGGCAGCTCCCCAACGCATTGAAACCAAGGCCCTATCAGACTCAGCAGCCCATCCTCCGCCGACAAAGAAAAACCGAGATTTCCAGCCATGACAATTAGAACGTAACCCAGTGAACACCATACCACTCTTTGAAGTAAAATAATACCAGCCCCTATTTGGTTCAGGAGTCTCACTAGAGTTATAAGCCCCATGGAACTCTTTGGGAGAAGCATCTTCGTGATGCACCTTCTTCCATAATATGAGAAAACCCAACAAAACTCTCCAACCATTGGACGCCAACTGCCCTGGAGTAAGAGAAAAATAGTGCAGAATTTGACAAATGGGATGGGACATGGGGAACCTAAGCCCGACCTCAAGCATCTCCTCGTAAATGACAATATCACCAGAGGAATCGTCGCAAGCACATTCACCCTTCTCGGCCCGGCGACACGACACAGTGGGTGGAATATGATAAGTAGAAATAAGCCTCGAAATCTCATCATCAGATTGAGCGAGCTAAAAAGGATACTTACTTTAGACCTATCATCATCCGGGATCAACTTGCTTTTATGCTTCATCTTCCTGGATCTTAAAGAATGGGGTGCTTTTGCAGCGCTGTGCCCAGTGTCTAGAGAGACATCTAAAACCCTCAGCTCGCCCAAAACTTGCTCCGCTCGGCCATGCTCGCCCAAAAACACGCCATTTGCTCCTGCTTTCGCCTAAAGCCCGACCCACCCATGCTCCATGTCCAAAACCAATTCCTCGCCACCCACGTACCAACTCGCCGCTTTCAAAGCCTAAGCGATTTTGCCCTCGTCGCCTAAGGCTCGCTTCGCTTCGCCCCGCCGCCAAGGATCTGCTCAGCTCTCCCAGATCGCCCCTGTCCGGCTCTGCGACGAAGCCCAAACGGATCTGCACTTCCAGCAGCGCCGTGCATGACGTTATCCACCATGGCAGCCTCTTGGGAGCTCACTTCATCTGTCAGTCCACTCCCATGGCTATCTCTCCCTTTGTTCGGCATTGAATCTTCCTAATCGCTGTGGAACAAGAAAGATGAAGAGCAGGATGCAAAACCCCCAAATCTACGACCTTGGTTCTTCAAGAATGAGGGAAAGGGAGTCCTACGAACTAAAGGAGTTTATCTGAGAAAGGGAGGGTCATAAATTAAAAGGAATTTCAAAGGAAAACGGGTTTAAAGGTGTTTTTACTATTTAAGTCATAACTTTTGATCCGTAACTCCGATCGGGGCCCGTAATATATCAAAACGACCGTATCGACGAGCCCAAAAAAGCCTCCAAAGCGCATGTTTTGGCCTCCTGAAGTTTTTTCCAGTTTGGTCGAAAATTCAAATTTTAGCCGAATGCCCTCCTCTCCAAGTTCTGTTGGACGCAGGGCATTGGGGGGCAAATGATGGGTCTAGTATAGGATACGGTCCATCCCACAGGTCTCGTCCTCCAGCCCATCTCATAGATCCGTATGATAGGCCCAAACTCAAGAAGCCTGACGAGCCCAATAAATGTGATCCATCACAGTCGGGTTAATTGAGCACGCCCACATCATGAAGTGGTCAAGCCTCGTCTCCTCATCTCCGGACCTCACGGAGAGCACGTACATCACCTTTGCATGCTAGGAGAAAGTTGGGAGCTCCACTAAAGTAGTGGTTGCGTGTTCACCCCAAAACTGTCACATGCCGCTATAAATAGAATGTCTAACCATCATTGAAAGACAACTCACTTTTGTATCTCAAAAGTTTATGTTCTTTGTATTCTCTTCAACACATATAATATAAAGTGCCAGGCTACCATAGCCATTCAACAATGGACTAGGTCAACTTGACCGAACCACTTTAATACTTGTCTTGTTTCTTACTTTAATTACCGTTTTATAATTATTTGATTGATGATTGTACAAAATCCGTTTTGTGCATCATCAATTATTATTATTATTATTATTATTATTATTATTATTATTATTGTTATTATTATTATTAGATATAAATTTATATATATATATATATGGTAATAGAATTTATCTAATACACAAAAAATATAAAATAAGAAGCAAAAATATCACAGCTAGGTTTTGAACCTAAGACCTATGGATTATTGGACCATTAAGCTACCACTGAGCCAAGCTAATTTATTAGTTAATTAAACTACCGCCATAACTTGTAGCGGTAGACACTGTAGCACATGAGCAAATGAGCAAATGAGGGGCGAATGAGTAATTTCTCATGTCGCTACAGCTTGTAGTGGCAGGGGAAAATCCATTTCAATTTGTGCCATCCAATGTTGCGATCAACGGTATGATTATGGTTGTTGAAATAGTACCAGTGACAACCGATTGCCAAGCATGTTAGTTCTGGGCTTCCGACCCAAATAAACACAACCTCATCAAACCTGATTATTATATCTATGCTTCCCAATGTTTCCTATTTCTATATAGAAGTAGGATATACTTAGAAGAATAATAATGATATACCCCTAGTTATTCCTAGTTCTCCTTTTATCTTTTTTCCAAATATATTATAAAATTAAATTATAATACTATCAATTCTAAGAGAAAACATAAAAGATGAAGAAAAATTTATTATGTTTTATGAACTAAAACATAATAAAGTTATTTAAAAATGACTTATAAGTCATTCCTAATAAGTTAGTTTGACCCATATTAATGTAATATCAATTTTATCCCTATTTTATTAAAAAAATTTTAAAAAACGTATTTGTAAAAAAGAAGAGTAAGATGCAACGTCACTTTAATTGGCTTTAGAATTTTTATTTTTATTTTTTTATAGCTGAAGTCTTACATACTCCTTCATTTTCAACGCCGATGACAGAGAAAAAACATAAAAAAATATTGATGCTTGTAAACAAGTATAAGAGATCAAAGAAATTAAAAAAAAAAAGAGATTCCAACATCAGTTAAAGTGATGTTACATCTTACTCTTCTTTTTTATAAATTCATTTTATAAAAAAAATTACAATGCCAGTTAGTTTGGCATTAGATCACATTTTTTTTTAAAATTTCTTTATAAAAATAAAATCGTTTTAAAAAAAATTAAGATAATTTTTTAAAATTAGTTTTTATAATACAAATACACGACATAAAACTAAAACCACTCATAAGTCATAAATTAAAATAAATAAATACTATCTCATAAATAATATACTTAAAAATAAGAATCTCTCTTAGGACCCTATTTATAATAATATATATTATTAATTGAAATATTTTTATAAAAATATTAATAGCAAAGGTATATAATTTTTTTTATAAAATAATATATTGTATGCTATAATAAATTCTATAAGTATATGTATGTGCTATACTAATTAAATGTTGTAGTAAAAACATAATATTTGGTAAAATAATTAATTATAAAAATAAACAAAAATTAATTTTAAAATATTTTCTTAATATTCGTAATTAAAATTTCATATTACTTATGCTTAAAATAAATATGGGCCTTTGATGTAAAGATGTAAATTGATCCAATGGATGGTTGATGACAAATATCTTCACCATCCTAAGACTAAACAAAAGAAAGCACTATCATAGCCTTTCAAATCAAAAGATCGATCAAAGTTAACAAAGGCCCAGCTTTCTTTCCAGAGCTTATACATTTTGTTGTGGGCGTGAAGAACGGATCGGAGATAGAAGGATATTAGTGAAAAGGAATTAAGAAAATGGCATGGAAGGAAATATGTCTCTCTGTAACTGAAAAGAGCTACTTGATTCTCTTCTCACAAACTTCACAAAGCTAATTCATGGACTAGGTCTTTCTCTCTCTCTTCTCTGTACTTGAATTCCCTCCGTAGTTTTCTTGTATTTCATTTTTTTTGACCAGTTGTATTGATTGATAGATCATTTGTGTGACACCCCCAAAATAGGTCCATTTCATCCAACCTATTCTGAGTCGCCAAATACATGGTACAGAAAATAATTATAACTTTATTACTACAATTGTCGTGTAAAGTACAACAACACATATATTATGAGTTTGGATATAAATATATACCAACTGTGACTCATGTCCCAACCTTAGATAGCACGTCACAATGGCACCTTACATAAAGGTACAGTCAATAACTGTTTTAGAGATTAAAATCTTTAGAAAGTGTTCAAGGAAACCTTCGTACATGGGAGGCCATGAGTTTAGGTTATGATAAATATCATATGCCCACAGAATTATCCTTGGTTGACCTAATAGACCCCAAAGAAAAACGAGAAGATTACTACCATGTTCTTTCTAGTGGTGAGTCTTCTCTTGACATATAATTATCTCCGTTGTCTCCAAGTGAGAATTACATTTTAAATAAACTCCAAGATCATATAGGTAGTGCTCGTAGATATACTCAGCAAGTGGATGTTCACAACCCTTCCTTATGATAACACGAGTTTGTATGTCATTAGATATCTTGTATGATAGTGGCAAAACACCCTTCCTTAGTTGGGTTCACCTCACCTTATTCAGTTCACCAAAATTAAATATCAAATGATGTATACAATAAGACACACTTATCTAAAGTTCTCAATAAAATTATTTTCATACTATTTAGGGAGAACCTCAACAACTATAGACCACCGTTCTATTTCCCTGTTATCCCCCGCTCGACCCAGCTACACTTTTATTACCTGAAAAGAATTGTGAAGCAAAAGGGTGAGCACAAATAGCCCAATAAAGAATACCATGACTAAATATAATAATATTATCAATAGCCTTCGTCAGTAATAAATCAGAGATTTAGAACATATGGTAGATGATAAAACTTTTTAACCATAGTTGCAGCGGAACGAACAATCCATTAAAAGAGTCAAATAGATCATAAAGTCTATTATCTTCTCCATGTTAAAAGTCCACCAACAATGTATTATCCCTGTAACATCAATCAACAGTTCATTTCCACAATCATATGAATAACTCATATTCATAATTGTGATTCTAATTACTCTTCTCATCCAGGACGAAGATAATTCTCATCACCTGTCTTTACCTGAAACATCAAAGATCATGGTTATACCAAATCACAGTTCCTGTTCATAATCATACTAATAAATTCATCTTTGCACTACGGGCCAAAGATATTCATCAACAGTTCATCTTTGTGCTATAGGCTAAAGATATTCAACAACAGGTCATCTTTGCATTACGAGCCAAAGATATTCATCAATAATTCATCTTTGCACTACAGGCTAAAGATATTCAACAACAGGTCATCTTTGCATTACGAGCCAAAGATATCCATATCTCAAAGAAATACATAATCATTTCAGAATTTATATAAACCATAATTATAATCATGTTGATCAATTCATCTTTGCACTTAAGCTAAAAATATTCAATTGTAAATTCAATAATCATGATCATATCAGTCAATGATTCAACTTTGCACTATTGGCCAAAGAGAACTCATCGTCACGATCATACCAATAATCTACCCATCTTTACACTTAAGTCAGAGAGAAATTTCTTCACCGTGATTATAACAATGTTATATATGATAATAAAAACAATATTATCAAAATATAGATTCAATCAAAGATAGTAATCATATAGACATCTTGGACAAAAAGAAAAATTTCATTTTTCGGTGAATAGTGTCGTATACGTGAATAGTAATCCCGACACAAAGAGATAAAGTTTCACAATAAAATTCATATCAATGTTTATAACACCTTAATCCAAATATTATAAATTACTTAATAATATCAAAATCTTAATATTATTAATATTACAACAATATTTAATAATTTCTTAAACTTATAAACATTTTATTTAAATTGTTTACACTTTACTAATTAATGCATTTAATCATCATAAAATGACAAACTCATAAGATTTCATCACCAATAACCAAAACCCTCATAAAAAATCTTCATATACCTCATATAGCATTCTCAAGCCATAAAATCATATTTTTCAATTTTCTTCCTTCATATAACATATTTAATTCATTTACTCATAACTAGACCATTTTCATGAAAAATACCAAATCAGTTCCAAAAATATTTCTTTTCTGGGATTTAGCATAATATAGTCTCATATTGAACATATATTTTTCTCGAAATTTTAAAAGTCATTTTCTATTTTTCATACGGCCAAATCGCTTTAATATTTAGACATTTATCATAAATTGTACTTTTGTCCAAAAATTCCGAAATTTACAAAATATACTCATGTTATATACATGTACTCCCAATAAAAATTTCACCAATTTTGGAGTTAACCACGAGGAGTTATAAGAGTTTACTTTTAAAATAGTCTTTTCCCATAAAATTCATAACTCTTAATCTATACATCCAAAAATCGCCATTTTTGGACACAATCAACAAAACTCATCAAACTATCATTTTAAATTTTTCCAGAATTTTTGAAGGTCTGAAAAGTTACGAAACATGAAAAACATAACAACCCTTAAAATCCCTTACCTCGAAAGAGCGTGATTTCAACCAAAATGTAAAGTCGAAGGAACCTCAAGACCGAATAAAGCAACTCTCAAAGTATCAAAATACTCACAAAATAAGCTTGATAATATAGGGAGAGAAAGAGAAATCTTATGTTTCTCGTGTGATTTTCAATTCTAACTTAGCCCTCTATTTATAGGAAAATGTTAAGACGCAAGGCAGACTTGACCTGCTAACTGATGGCTTTACCTGCTACTATTGCCACCCACCACATTTGAAAATTCAATTGAGCACATTTCTCACCAACCAATTCTAGAATTTTCCAAAATGTTTTATCATTTAAACAATAATCAGAAACTTTAATAATTCATAGAAAATAGCCTTTTTTATCGAATAATACTTAATTTTATGTCCATTCCACATTTAAATCGAATTCTCTACAACTTTGCGTAAGAAAGTTTTCTAAATTCAAACAAAAATATCCAAATCCACAAGCGGATGATTTTTAATAGCTCCACACCGACAAAATACTGATAAAACACCTCAGCATTGATTCCTTCATTAATAACCACATAAATAAATCCATCATTTATATCCACATCAAATAAATATTTCCTTATCATATAAATCAATAATTAATTATTCTCAATTAATTATTCTCAAATACTGTGCAGTGACAATTATTGAACAACAATAATATAAAAGATCAACGCAGCAATTATTAAATCAATAAAATAAAATATTGAACAGTAACTACTGTAACAATTATTGAGTAGTGCCTTCTTACGATTTTTTTTTCATGCTTCATGAATAGTACTCGTGAATAGTAACTCATGAATAGTAACTCGTGAATAGTAACTCGTGAATAGTAACTCGTGAATAGTAACTCATGAATAGTAACTCGTGAATAGTAATTATAAGAAAAATTGAATACTTTTATTTCATAAAATTCGGGGTCTTACAATTTGTTGAAAAGAATTACAAGGATCTAAAGAAATTGAACCTTAGATTCCCTATATTGATCCGTGAGTTCAGCGGTATCGAGTCTTAGCTATGCGCAAGATACGGTAAGAAAAACCCTAATTCTCCTACTTCTACATGAGTATTACCATTTTTATTTGCTTCATTTTTCTCCTTCTAATTTATCAATGATTGTTTGTTTTTGACTCAATTTGGTTATAGAGTTGATATAGCATTCCCCTTTTTGAATCAAGCTAAGATGATGATGTCTCATTTATTTATTTTTTTGGTGAAGAAACAAAAAAATAATATGGCTCATGTGGATATCCCATGTCTAACATAACTATTAACTGCAACTATAAAAGGATCAATAAATCAGAGAATTAGTGAGAAGTGATTACTTGCAAATTGAAGGAAAATGTTGAATTCTTAAATTTTATACCAGTCTTATTTACTACTACCAATTTATTGTTTCATTGCTATCAAATGTTCAGTGTAAGTTTTGGGTTTAGCTTAAAAAATTTTGGTCCATGTTTTATTGCATATTGGTTTTCTTACTGTATGTTTGCTGAGGTAGTAGTTAGTTGGTTATGATTTGTCGATTGCCAGAAAGTCTTTTTATGAATTGATCATGGCACACTAAATAAGTGAATTGTTTGCCATTCATTTTTCTTTATGGTATGCCCATGATTGTAAAGGCTGGTTTTCTTATTGCAACCTATCAACAGTTCAGCCTTTGCAGTTCTAAGATTTACATCATTGTTTGTTGCAGATTGTATAGCTAGACACATAAATTATCAAGATTTTCCCCCGCTAAAGTCCATTAAGAGGTTGAAGTGAAATGGTGGAAGCAGAATTAAATAAAGCAGACAAAACAAAATTAACTAAATGCTGGCAGACAACATGGAAAACACCATATATCATGAAGCTGGCCTTATCGGCTGGCATTGGTGGCCTCCTTTTCGGCCGGCATTGATATAGTTTGATATGGGTGATGTTATCATTGATGGCAAAGAAACTGGTACGCTCTCACTCGGTTTCTTGTACTACACAACAGGAAAGAAGTGATTGAAGCTAAAGTAGCAACTTATACACCAAAATACTTCCCAAAGAGAAAGAAAAAGGGAAAAAAAGAAGAAGAAGAAATCGCTAAATTACCTTCCCTGATTAAGGAAGAGTAAATTTTATGGTGGAGTTGGTTGCTTCTGTTATCCTTTGGTCTAATATCAGCATATGTTGTCAATTTGTCATGCAGGTTACTGTGATAAAGGCTGATCTGCAATTGCAGATTGTGGAACTTCTTTGCTAGCAGGTCCAACAGTACGTTTGTGCATCAGGTTTTGTTAAATTTTACATCTTCTTCCTTTATATTTTTAAAGTATATGCATTTTCTGCAATTGGACCTCGTTTATCTTGTGAGAGGAAATGTAGACTTCTGAATATTATTCCCTATTTCGGCAATGTTTTCCATGTCTGAATTTGTAGTCATTAGTGTGGCCTAATAGTCTTCTTTTTTTTTTGCTAAATTTTGTTTGTATTAAAGGAACCAAATTACAAAGGCAAGGGGGCATACCCCAGAAATATAGCTACATCATTACAGATAGGCCCAAGATGAGGAAGCTATACAAGGAAACTATACCAGAAATCAACTAGCTAATTATAAGACGATTACATAAATATTGACTATTTGTAGCTAGAAAGTAAAACATGTAGATTATCTAATCTTGGTGATAGCAGAAAAGTCCATCCTGATTCATACCCTGTGGCAGCACTAACCCTTTAAAGGCCAGAAATAGTAGCAGCTGTCCCTAAGAGCCAGAAACCAAGAGACCCAGCCAAAAGCATAAGCCAAAAGAACCAACTAGGGGAAAGTAAGAGGATCAGAAGCCCATCCCATCCAAACGGTCAAAAAATCAGAGACAAACCCAAAGTAGTAGCAGAATAATGAACAACAGCATATTGCAGTACTGCAATACTACAAACCAGACTTCCCAGCTGACGTCCAGACCAGAAACCAAAAACAAGAAACCAAAGTATACCCTAACCAGAGCAGCTAACCCAGCCAGAGGGAAACTCATGCAGACTGCATTGCTGGAAAACAACCATGAGGTCGGAAAGCCAACACATGACTAGCCCACAAATGGCACCTCTAGCAGCAAATGGGCGATACAGCAGCTAGATCACCATCAGAGCTGCCAAGCCAGACATGCCCTTCTCTGCAGCAGACTGGATGCAGAATCAGCAGACTACACCTAGCCATCACCCCAAGCACAGTACAGGACACACCAGCTGATCCCACCCCAAACGGTCAAACCAGAGCTGAAGCTACAAAAATCACTTGCAAGATGCCCAGCCAAAAATCAGGAGCGGCAGCAGAAACCCAGTAGCTCAGCCACAAAAGTCAAAAACAGAAATCCGTGTCGAACAGTCCATAAACAGAGATAAAACCCAGTAGCATTTGCAGAAAGATGAACAGAGAACCAGCTCAAAATAGCCCGCATATTGCACCAGTAGCTGTAGACATGCCCTCAGAGTAGCTGAAGCAGATTGGGTGCAGAACCAGCAAATTGCGTCTAGCTAGTAAAAAGCCAATTACAGAAGTATTGAGAGTTAGTTGCCTTTAGAAAGGATTTACATGTAGATAGCCTAGATTTGATAATATGAATTATATCCTTAGTAAGGGGCTGATAGTCTTCATGTTACCAAATGAAGAAAACTATGGCTTGATGTCCTGACAGTGGTGCTATTTTCATAAAGCTCCTAACTTTTTGATTGTTCTCCCTCTTTTCTCTTACCAATTTTTGCAGAATGTGATCACTATGATTAATCATGCCATTGGAGCATCTGGTGGTGTTAGCCAAGAATGCAAGGCTGTGGTTGAAAGATACGGACAAACAATTAAATATTTGCTTTTAACAGAGGTACACGAACTATTACTTTATTACTGATTATAATTTGAGGTTTTTAGATGATAAGTACATATATGTCAATTTTGGACTCTAAGCTAGATCACTTGTACTGCATTTTGGTAAGCTGTATTGATTTCTCCTACTGAACTCAATAAAAACAGGCACAACCAAAGACATATGCTCCCAAATTAGATTGTGCACCTTCGATGGAGCTGGTGGTGTTAGGTCAGGCTCTTAGCTACATCAGATTACATTTGGTTGCGTAGTTGCTTTCTCAACATTCTTGACATTGTTATATTAACGTTAACACAGAAGACTCCCTATACTGATATTATTATGAATCTTTTCTTCCTTATTTGACCTACTGATGCTAGGAATTTTTATAAATCATTGGCATTGAGAGTGTCGTAGATGAAAGCAATGGCAGTTCATTCGGATTTGGTGATGCTATGTGCTCTTCTTGTGAAATGGCAGTGGTGTGGATGCAAAATCAGCTTAGGCAAAACCAGACGCAAGATCATATTCTAAACTATGTCAATGAGGTATACTATATATATAAACCTTCTTGTTTAAGTCTTTTTATATACTCCTAATACAATTATACTTCTATTTCAACCAAAATATAGGAGGAAAATGAGTAAATGAGCTAAATAGTCTTTATTGATTATTATTTGTTAGTAATTTTTTATGGTTCATGTTGACAAGAGTTTTGAAAAAATTGCAGCTTTGTGATGGTCTTCCTAGCCCAATGGGACAATCGGTGTGTTAAAGCGCCAAGATTTCTTCCATGCCTAGCGTTGCCTTTCACTATTGGTGGCAAAATTTTCAACCTTCCTACTAAGCAGGTATGATCAACCTAATTTCTATTGTGGTTGTTGTGTCCAACTTCCTCCATAGGTCATTATTTATGCAGATTTGATAGGCGGGGAATGCGTCATTCTTCTCAATTACATTGGTTTATATACACAAGTATCCTAATTCTGATTGTACATTAGTACCCACGTAGCAACTCTATTGTCTTTTTCTACTTATGAGCAATCTGATTGTACATTAGTACCACATTAGCAACTCTATTGTCTTTGTGTATTGATTTTGACACTAAGTTCCTCCGGTGACCTATTTGCTTCATTTTCCGACTTTGCTATTATTTTTTTAAATATGTGCGGGAAGGCGCTTCTCACGACACCGCCTTTACAACACTGGGTATCAAATTTTTGTGCTACGTTTACGGAAGACAAGGGACGAAATTATGAAGTGTACTCTATATATATGTAGATATATACTTTGATTGAAAAATTGTGGTAGTTTTAGATGGTTAATTGTAAAGATAATGAATGATTATGTAGTGGATGATTTTATTAAGTTAATAATATTTTAGTTTTTTATATTTTGTCATTATTTGTTATGGGGACATTGAGCCAGCTAGGCACACAAAAAATGTCAAATTTTGATTTGGCAACTATATAATTCGTTACCAAAGCACTGAACAAGTTTTAATATAGAAATAATTTTTTATTCATTAAGCAACAAATTTTCGTTGCTAATGGCATTAAAAATATAATATTTGGCAACGAAAAATTAATCTAATAACAACAGAGAGGATATTGTTGCTAATACTAACATAAAAGGTAACATTTTTAATCTTTACAAATCATATCAACTTTCGTTGCATATATAAAAAAACGGCAACATATAATGTCGTTGCTAATCGGCGACTTTTCGTTGTTATTGAAAAATAATCAAAGAACAAACATTTTCGATTCTTGATTCAAAGATTATGTCGTTGCCAAATAATATAATCAAGAACGAAAATCGTTCTTGCTAAAAAGTTTACATTCATAATGAAAGCAAGCATAGGCAAAAATTTTCATAATTTCTTCATCGCAGCGAAAAATGTCGTTGCAAAATGGTGTCAATTAGCGAAAATGCATGGTCGTTGCAAAAAAAAAAGTTCATTTCATTTGCCAATTAGCGAGGCTTTTTGCAGCGAAATGGGGTTTTTAGCAACGAATTTTTAATTATTCGCAACAATACATTTTGTTGCTAAAGGATCGATGTCTCTACGAGCGAAAGCCAAATTTCGATTGCAAAATGTATTACTTTTGGCAACGAAAAAAAAACGTTCGTTCTTGAACAATTAGCAACGCTATTTCTTGCCTAAAGACGAAACGAACGCAACGAAAGAAAGTCGTTGCCAAAACCCTTTTCACAACGAAATTTGGTACCTTTTAGCGAAAATAAAATTTGTTCTTTGAAGCCCCATTTTTTTGTAGTGGGCCCTGGAATAATCATCTACTATGGTAAGAAAATACTTGCACCCTTTTGTTGTCTCAAAGGCATATGGTCCCCAAACATCAACATGTATTAACTGAAAAATGGAAGTATATAGCATGACTTGAACTGAATTTAGGAAAAGAAAGCTTACATTAATTGCTTAGAAATAAGACATATAGGACAAGTTCTGTTACAAGTGCCAGACACAAAAGAGGTGATACTTGGAATTTTATGTAGAACACTAGTAGAAGCATGACCAAGCCTCATGTGCCATAATAAACTAGTTTTATTTATAAAACTAGAGTTAACAGAATTAAAAGAAGATTGAACATAAGGTTGAACAATCACAAGACTCTCAAGTGCTACAGTAGATTGAGGCATGTTCAGATGATATAAACCCCCATGCTCATTACCATGGCCAGAATTGTCATCTGGTTTTGGTCCTGAAAAAGGCATTGATGTGAAGAAAACTGAATTGAACACTTTGAATCCTTAGTTAACTTGGTGACAGACAACAATTTGTAGTTGAAATTTGGTACAAATAGAACATTATGTAGAGTCAGTAGATCGAGAAGTCAAGATAACAGTGCCAATCTTTTTCACTGGAATTGTATTACCATTTGGCAAAATAATTCAGATTTGACATTATGCATAACATCTAATTGTGCACACATATGATCTGTTGCTCCTGTGTTAATAATCCAAGAGAATTTGTTGTATGTGGTAGAAGAAAACATGGAATAGACCATACCTGCAACATGATCTTCTGGTGACTGAGCACCTTTATTACTCATGAGCATATGCATCATGTGATTCATATGAGCCAACTGAGAATATTGCAGCTATTCCATTGATATGTGATTGTCCATAGAAGGATGACAAGACATTCCTTGAGCTGCTGGTATGGGTTGATAACCAGCAGATGTCACATGTGCTCCTGGCTGAGAAATAAATGTGGATATCATGTTTGCATTGCTTGTATACTGTTTGCCTTTTGGAAAAGGTCTAAAATTCTGACCATTTCCATTAAATTTTCATGTCTTCTTCTTTGAAGGATATCCATTCAACTTGAAACATGTCTCTCTGACATGATTATCTCCATTACAATAAGTGCACTTAAGAGATTGTTTAGGAATAATACGCTGGTGACCATGTCCATGACTCACATGTTGTGCAGAAAACTTCCCTTCATTATGATTAACTAGAGCTGTTGGATGAGATTGATTTGTACTGGTAAACAGACCAATACTATCATTACGAATCACATATCCTTGTCTAGCCTTTTCATCTTGCTTAACAAATACAAAAGCCTGAGTTATAGTAGGCAAAGAAGACATCATCAAAATATGTCCTCTAATAGTAGAATAACTTTCATGTAATCCCATCAAAAATTGTAACAATTTCCTTCTTTGATCCCTTTCTTCTTGCACTTTGTGTGCTCCACAAAAACAACTAACAGTAGGTTCCAAAACTACATACTCATCCCATAAGTTCTTAAGCTTGTGATAATAAAGTTCAACAGATTTATCTCCTTGTTCAAAATTGTGAGTTTCCTTTAGGATTTGATAAATTATGTGTCCATTAATTCCTGAAAATCTTTCACTGAGTTCATTCCAAACTTCATAAGCTGAGTTCACAAAATTCATCCCATCATTAATGTCATCATTCACAGTATTCAAAATATAGGTTATAACCTATATCATTCACTCTCTCCCATTGAGCAAATAAAGGAGAATCCTCAGCAGGTTTTGGATAGCTTCCATTAACTAAAACAAACTTATTTCTAGCACTTAAAGCTATTTGCATAGATCGTTTTCATGAGGCAAAATTATCTGCTCCTGTGAGCTTTTTCGATATTAAAACTAATGTCGGATGATCATTATTATGTAAGAACAAAGAATGAGTATTCGAATCTATCGAAACAAAATTAGCATTGTGACCTATTGATGTGTGATCACTACTGCTTGACCCTTGTTCATGATGTTGATTAGTTTGAATGTTTGATTGAACCACATTTGCATAACTAGGATTCACCATATCTGTAAGAAATGAAACTGGATCTGAAACAAAAACTGAACAAGAAGAAAATCTGATATAGAAAAAAAAATTGACGAGGGATGACGAGTGACGAGAGATGAAGAATTTGAGAATTTGATTCAAAAGAATTTGAATCTTATGTATGAATCTTGCGGAAGCAATATAAACTGATCATCATCTGCTTTGATACCATGTTAGGTTTGAATAACCTTCAAGCTAAGAACAGTAATTGAAAAACAGAGCAAGAAATGAATACACTTAACTGAACTTTTATTATCACTCAATGTTATGAAATTATCAACAACTAATGTATTTATATACACTGATAACCGACTTAAACTTTCTATAAAATGACCTAAGGTAATACATCAAATCCATACATCCTTGGTATTGGCTGTCACACTTAAAGCTTCAACCACTCTAGTTCTGAACATTAATGTAGGCAATGTAATAGCAGCTGCTGCAACTGTTACTTCTGTATGATTTGCTTGGACTTGAACCTTAGCTTGATTAGCTGTATTAGGGCTATCAACTAGTTTAAATAATAGTAACGTACTGATTAATACTACATAAGATACTATCATGGTAAGAAAATTATTTTCTTCTAAAATTATATTTTCTAAGTAATAATATATATATATATATATATATATATATACACACACTTATATACTTATATTTAAAAAATAGTAACAAATTATAATTAGAAAAGACAATCTTTGCAAGAAACTGTTTCTTTCTAAAATATATTGTCTATTGAGTAGAATCGTGTAACCAAAATCGAGCAGACTCATTGAATTGATTGAAAGATGTTCGAGTCACCTCAATTTTTAACTCAGGTTAAAAAGATAAAAATTGATGAGTTGACTACCTCAATTTTAGGCTTATTATATATAGCAATAGCATATATAGATTTCTTTTTGGTTATCTTGACCTTGAGTCCTATGTATACAAGTGTACATCATCAAATCATTTTAGGCAAACGGATCATCAACTTCCTTAATTCTCTTTAAACAATCTAGGGCTTATATATATATATATATGATCCGGATCTTAAGCTCATCCCTTATCTAACATACTTTGCTCATCCCTTTTTAGCGACGGACCAGGCGATGATTCGGTCCGTCGCTATATATAGAACCGTCGTATTAGTTTTTAGCGACGAACAACATATAGCGACGGACCGAATCGTCGTCAGATTCGGTTCGTCGCTAAAAGGAGGTGAGCAAGGTATATATGTTAGATAAAAGGTGAGCTTAAGATCTGTACCGTATATATATATATATATACACAATGTATTATAAGTGTTAGAATTCTATTCATGTGAAAATAGTTTCCCTACAATGTCTTATAAGTGTTAGAATTCTATATAGTCAAACTATATTAGCATGACTGTATATAATGTACTAATTTGTTGAACTTGTGTATCATCAATATCTTTTACCATAAAATGTTATCTGAATTTCTCAGAATATTTAGTCTGTCTTATAAAGTAAATATTGACATATATAGATTATTGCTGCTACAAAAGATGAAGCCCCAATATAAATCTACAAAATCAAGAAAATTCAATCAAAAGGAAAACCAGCAAAGAATTTTATTACAACTCTGTCTATATTTGTTTTTTTGTCGAAGAAAACTAAGAGTAGATGATGACAAGATGAACAAAATCTGCAAACGGCAGTTTTAAGGGTCTAATAATCCTCAGTGAAGGAGCGAAAAGAAAGAAAGTAAGTTGTAAACGTTCTTCCCTTCATCCTGATATTTATCAGCCTACTCAAAATGGAGGGGTTCGCAGAACAAGGTGATAATAGATATTTATCAGCCTACTCAAAAGATCTGCATTTTATAGCAAGGATACAAAATTTAAGTCAATTTATGGTGATATTTATAGTCACTTATAATAGATAGCCTAGCTAAGATTACTTTGGATTTTTGTTAGCACACATTTAAGAAACAGAAGATACCAACTAAACAAGATCTCAATTCCAATTTAGCGTAGCTGATTAAGACTATATATATGACATGCTAATTGTCAAAACATGTCCCCTAGTATGGAGTTGATTTATAATCAAATCTCCATCCCAATTTAGCCTAGGCATCGGGCCATGGCAGATATGTTGAAAAAGATGTGTATGAGTGTTCTCATACACCCTCCAAATGTTTTCTAGCAAAAACCAGATTAACAGTCCATTGGACTATAGAACCCATGCATCAGATTATTTCTCTAGACTAATAGAGTTTTTATATTTGAGCACAAACTTGGCTTTTTGCTTGTGCAAACAGTATATATATAATGCCCAATCCCTTAATCCTTTCTGCATCCAACACTTGGAGGGAATGAAGAACTTCATCTTAGGAGCATCTGCTTTTGTATTTCTCATTTTCCTTGTTACATTTTCTCTATAGATTGATGCTCAGTCTTGAAGGCCTAGTGGCAAAATTAGGGGAAGAAAACCGCCTCCTGGGCAATGCAACCGGGAGAATTACTCTGATTGTTGTGTTCAAGGCAAGTTTTACCCTACTTACAAATGCTCACCTCCAGTGACTGGCAACACAAAAGCAACTCTCACCCTAAATAGTTTCCAAAAGGGTGGAGATGGTGGCGGTCCATCAGAATGTAACAACCAATACCACGATGATGACACACCAGTCGTTGCATTATTAACTGGATGGTACAAAGGTGGATCAAGGTGCCTTAACAAAATCACAATAAGTGTTAATGATCGAAGTGTATATGCTATGGGATGTGACTCTACTATGGGATGTGACAATGACCATGACTATCAGCCCCCGTGTCCTAATAACATTGTTGATGCCTCAAAAGCTGTGTGTAAAGCCTTAGGTGTTTAAAAGTTTATTGATTTTTTTGGTAATTAAGTTTTTTTAAAAAAATTAAAATAAAAATATATATTTTCTAATCTTTGTATTAATATTTAATTTTAATAATTTAACATATAATAATTATTTATTAGAATTTATACAGGTTTAATACGTCAAAATAAGTATTTTTATAAATTTTATACGAATTAGGTACTTGATGTAGTAAATTGTGAATTTGGTGGTACTTGATGTAACACAAGTGTTATTAGCCCGTATTGTATACGGTATCTGGCCGAAAAATTAGGTATTCCGGCCAATTTTGGCCAGATTTTAAAATTGGGGTCTAAATTGTATAAAATTAGACACTTGATGTAGTAAAGTGTAAGCTCAAATTCTTTGAGGGCCTAATCATAAATATGATGGTACTTCATATAGTAAACTGTATTTAGTCCTGCTTGCATTTCAATTTCTTATCCATCTTGTTTGTGTCATGGTATACATTTACTTCTTGTGATTGCAAGATATGTAAATTAAACTGTGTAACTAAATTTACTTTATTGAAAACTCTACATGATATGTCTTTTTTGAACATGATCTTTATTGAAAATGTCTTTAATCTAATAAAAAAAATTATGTTGTTGATGTATTATATTAATAAATTGATTTGAAAACTTTAAATTATTTGATAACAGATTATATATGTATATTTAAATAAAGTAGTTATTTATTTAAAAAATTATATTCAATAATTATATATGTCAACTAATTGTAAATGTCACATAAACAAGGCCAAAACTATAGCAACAGGTTTTGCATGTTCGCCCAATAGCTACGATTTTAATTCCAAACTCTTGATTAATGGATTTGTAGAAGATGCAATTTCTCCTTTAATTTGCTTTCTCTGTTTAAAGTCCTTGCACATAAATTTTAATGGAGCTAAGATGGAAATTAAGTTATTTTTCTCTTCTCCCAATAAATACGCAATAATGTGCATTAAGTGAAATTTACCCCTTATTCTATAAAAACATTACAATTAGTTCTCCTAAATTTATCAAATATATACGAAAAAATGAAAATTAAGTAAATAATTAAAACCTAATGTATTTGAATATTAAAAATTATATAAAATGCATGTCTCGCTCGATATTTATTTATTTATTCTATAATAAGTTACAGAATTCACTTAATATATAGTACAAAGCAAGGTAAGTGAATAATAACCATGACAAAAACAAACTACTCTCACAATAGAAACAAACAATCTAGGAGTTGCAGCCATGAACACAACACGATAATTAGTACGTGCATCTATTGATTAATTTATCGTATATATATAAGGGAAATAGACAAACCAAATTTTAAACAAGTAATGTCTTTCAGTGACAAAAAGTCCAAAAATCAAAGTGTTTTAAAATTAATGTTAAAATCTGGATATCCATTTCTTTTATTGATAATTAACCATAAATGCATATTAGCTAAGGATTACTACCATATATATGCTCAATAGGATGATGTTGCCATCTATGGCGGCAATGAGCAGTATCAGTTGTTGCTGCGGCAACCTTGACGGGGCCAGGACCATGCGGAGAACAACTTGGTACTACAGCAGAACTAATATATATATATATATATGATCAGTAAAATAAGATTTTACTAATACTTAAAAGTAATAGAATAGTGGCAAGTTATAGCAATTCATATATAACAAGAGTTCTTTTAGGGGGACATTTCTAGCGACTTTTTTGGTTTTTTTTTTTGTAGTACCTCTTAAAAAATGTATAATATTTTATTCAACTCAAATTTTTGTAAAAAACAGTATTTTATGTGTAATTTGGATACATACAAGAAAAAGGGTCTGTATATAAAACACTGTTTTTTACAAAAATTTCAGTTGAAATAAATATTATACATTTTTTAAGAGATACTACAAAAAAAAAAACAAAAAAAAAATGTCGTTAGAAAATGTCACTAAAAAATATATGTTAGATACTACAAGATATGTTAGATAAGGGCTGAGCTTAAAATATATATATATATATATATATATATATATATATATATATATATTTTAAAATCAGTGCATTAAGGGAATTTGGCCAAGCCGCTAGTGGGACTAGCGGCCAAATTCACTTTATTAGATCTAACATTTTACTCCATTCCCATCCAAATGCTTAACATCTGCAGAAATATAGCTTTGTAAAGAATCTACTAAATCTGAAATCACTGGTTTGTGCGAGAAATTATTGGTAAGTCTTTATCAATGGCTTTCATGGCTGCTACAAATATATTTTTATCTAGCTCTTCTGAATCTTTTGCTAGTTTAGAATGTAGAAATGAATCCGAGTATGTTGATGATGGTGAAAGTAGTAGTACAAAGGTAATGGTTCCTTATGTTGGTCAATTATTTTATAAATTAGAAGAAATTTGAATTTTTTATAGATCATATGCCCAAAAAGTGGATTTGAGATTAGGATTACTACAAGTCGTAAACATGCTCACGAGAATGATTTGACGTCAAGGTTATATGTATATAGAAAAGTGGTAGACCAATTTGTTGTGAAGAATTCATTAGATGATGAATGTGATAACGATAAGAAAACAAGACAACGAGACACAATTGGTGAACACTATGCAAAAGCTAGAATGTATGTTGTCCACAGTGAAAAGAAGATAACCTGGCGATTTTCGGTTATTGAGTTGGATCACAATCATCAGTTAGTGACACCTACCAAAGTAGATTTGATTGAGACACATAGAAATATTACGCCGGTAGCAAGAAAATTAATTGACACTTTAAATCAAGCGGGTATTGGACCAAGTAAGATGATGAATATTTTGAGCACAATGGGTGGAGGAATACAAAATATAGGTTTTAGTGAGGTTGATGTTCGTAATGTAGTTAGGGATTTAAGGCGTGACTCGGAGGATGAAAATGATGCACAAGCAGCAGTTAATTATCTGAAGAAATTTGATTCTAGCGGTGCGAGTAAATTTTTCTTTCGTGTGAAATCAGGTGAAGACAATTGCATAGCTTGTAGATTGTGGGTAGGCGCCTGAATTCAAGATTTATGTATCAATGTTTACGAGACGTGGTTACATTTGACACTCATTATAGGACAAATAGGTATAATATGCCATTTGTTCCTTTTCTAAGGGGTTAACCACCATTATCACTCTGTTTTATTTGGATTTGCATTGTTAAGGGATGAGAGAAGACACTTTGGTGGGTCTTAGAGCGTGGCTTGAAGCCATGGATTATAAAGCTCTGTAACCATCATCACCGACTCAAGATAAAGCTATGAAGCAATCAATGCTATTGGTAGAGTACTCCCATCCACTCATCATTTATTGTGTTCTTGGCATATTAGTAATAAATTTCCGGAAAAATTACATCATGTTTATCTTGGAACACCCATCGTTCAAAGATGATTTTAACAAGCTGTGTGTATAAGTCATATTCCATCCATGAGTTTGAAGAGCGTTGGGAAATACTTGTGAGAAAATATGATTTGTCTCAAAATGAATGGCTCATAAGTTTGTATGATGTGAAGGAGAAATGGATAAGTGCATACACAAAGAGATATTTTGCTCTGAGGAATGACAACAACCAGGAAGAAGCGAAAGGTATGAACCATTTTTTTGATTCTTATGTCAAAACTTCAATGGCATGAAAGATTTTGTTGTCAAGACTCGGAAGGCTATTGAAAAACAATTCAATAGAGAGAAAGGCGGATTATATAACAAAGCATCGAAAGCGTAGTTTGGTTTTAGGAACATCGTTGGGAAGTACATGCTGCGAATGTTATACAAAAGAGATGTTTAAACGTTTTCAAAAAGAGCTCGTGGAGTCTTTTAAGTATAACATCAAAAAGTTAGTGAGTTGTGCATTATTGATGCAAAGGTCTATCACGATGTACAAGGAAGATCTGATTGAAAATAGTCGGAGATATCGACAAGTTGTCGATAATTGTCGTGGAAGTCGATAACATGTACTTGTCAAATGTTCTCACATTACGTCAAATTTGCGAGACATGTACTAAGATTCTTAAGCTTCAAGAGTATTGCACGAATACCTGCTTACATGATCGTTCCTCGATGGACAAGAGATGCTAATAGGAGTAATGGTGAAGAGGAAATGGTTTCTCCAATGAGTGCAGACTTTGAAAAAAATCAATCAATGCGCTACAATCATTTGATGAGTGATTATCAAGAGTTAGCTAGTAAAGCTGCTTGCTTTCGATTAGAGGCTACAAGGCAATACTACAACAAAAATGCAGGAAAGCCCTTATTGATCAATATGACCGGATGAGATGAGAGGACATATATTGGCGATGATAATGACGACCAGCAGAATTGCATACATTTCGGGATGATGAGGTTGATGATGATGATGATGATGATGAAGATGAAGACTATAACGTTGATCCGGAAGAACAAGAGTATTTGCCACCAATTGCTTCTCAGACAAAGGGTCAGAAAAGACAATCAAGATTAAAAAGTGTCGTTGAAAAATTATTGGGTAGTAAGTCTCAACGAAAATGTGCGATATGCGGATTTGAAACTAACCATGACAAGCGTAATCACTATAGGGTGTTAGGACTTCCTGAACCTAAAGATAATTAATGTCTCGTTATGTGTTTATTTAGAATTTACAAGTGTTTTTCGTTCTTGAGTGATTATGGAGATGTAATTTAATCAGAATGTTTGAAATGTTTGTTTTGGGTTCAAAATGTTGAATCATTTCCAATTTAGTAAGAATGTTGGAATGTTTGGACTTTTTTGTATTTTTTGGACTAGACATTTAGTCAGAATGTTGGAATATCAGGTTGTGATGTTGTTCCTGATTTCCCGGATGCTTGTCGAATGGGTTTGGTGCCAAATGATTGTATGTTGGCCGCTAGAGGGAGTAGCGGCCAGCACTTTTTAGAAAAGTGTTGGCCGCTACTCCCTCTGGCCAAAGATCTGATCATTTAACTCGATCAACAAGCGAGCTACCAACCTATACCTGTTAAACAAAAATGAAATACCAGTTGACAAGCGGCCAGCATACAGTCATTACATGTTCAATATAAAATGAAATACCAAAATGAAATATTACAATACCAAAATCACCCAATGAAATACCAAAATCAGTTAAACAAAATGTTTCATCCAATCCATATAAAATATTACATGTTCAAGATTGACCTCTAAATAATTTGAGTGCAGCCGGTATGTCTCTCAGCCTTACATTTGAACAATTCATAAGCTATTCTATACCTAAAAGGCAGATATATCTTCAATTGACCATTTTTTTTCTTTGCCAAGGTCAATATTGCCCCACACGAGGTAGTCAACATACTTGCAAACAAATATGCATGTAATCATAATAATTATCTGCATAGGTCGAGCCTTTGTTATGCGCACCTTTGGAGGTGTGCTGCGGCCAATCACTTAAGGCGGGTTACCCATTCGCAATATCAAGCGATATCAATTGTATCTACAATAACAAAACGACATTAACGCATACATATATTGAGAAAACTAAGCGATGTATTAAAACAAAATGTCACGCGTCACTGCGACATCGATGTATTCTTTGTACATTTCGGATAACTTCATATGCGGTTTGTCATTATATAAGCGGTCGAGAATAGAAACCTTCCATGTTGAGGCCGAAAAAGGTTAATGATATGAAATGGTATTATGCGGGATACATATAGGCATGAAGATAAAATCGCAGCGATGTATCGGCGGTCCCACTTGAGGTGTCGCATATGGTGACGAGAAAAGATCTCCACGATTTTGGTCCCCGAGTTGACAAGGCACCTTTCCCCAAGTGCATGAAAAAGGAGGGCATGAAGCCAAATTTTGCCCATCTCTGTATTCCCCGCTCGATATTTGGCTTCCGATCCATGAAGGCACATATATCGTCCATCACATGCTGCTCGTATATCCAAATTACAGGTTGCTGAAGAATTCATATCTTGGTGAGTCAAGCGTGTACCAAAGTTGAGGATGCGAAATGGGAAATTGAAGATCATTGGGGAGTCTCAAGAAGAAGTTCTCGTTGATCATTCCAATCTTTGGCCCACGTAATCTTTTGTTATAGACCCTTTAGGTCCATATACTTCTCTTTGAAACATCATCACCGATAAAAGACAAACCACCTCGTCACGTAAGTTGAGTAAGTGGGACATATCACAAGTAAATTGAGTAGGGATGTATACATCGACCTCAATGGCGAGGGGTGGGCCTCTGCAATACATTCACCCCATGTATGCTCCTCCCCCCACCCACGACATCCGCATCATACAACTCTCGTATAGTTGATCCCAACCCTCTTTCATGTGATTGTATTCGGGAGGAAAGTCTTGCTTGAACTTGAAAATTTTGTCGAGGAGAGATTTTGCACCCTCAATCTACTAAGAAAAAAAAATAACATAAAATAAGAAAACAAAATAAATTAGTATTGAATAATCTTTAAAACTTTAACTTGCTTACCATGCTAACCATACGATGTTGATTATATCTGACACATTTGAGGCTCGTAGGTAGTGTTGGAATCTCCTTCCCGTCGAGGGTGGTGCAAAGTGTCGTCGAAGTAATTTTTTGTACCACTTGAAGTATGTATCCATAGGATAGTTTTTGCAACCTCTGAACTTCTCCTCGAAACAATCCATATATAGCTCCCACTCATCAATGTATTTTCTTCTCATTTATATGTAATCTGGTGGCTCAAATGATTGTTCTATGGGTTGTCTCAAAGCATCATTTCTCTCAATTTGAGATGAGAATGCCTTGGATATACCCATATTGCCTCATTACCCGGTCGGGCATTTGATACTAAACAATATCAAAATGAATTAATGGGACCCACAGGATCCCGCTAATCTAGCCTCATAGTTATAGTACCTCAATCATCATCCCATCGTTGGTATGGCCGCCATACTACCTCCCCACCGAGGTTGCCTATCAAATTCGCGCCCGATAGAAAGATAAATGATGATGGGATGCTTCACTTTATCACCATATTGATATTTGGCGGAAGACGCCCATCTTTGTTGCTCTAGGGACCCAAAATGCGAAATTAGGCCTAGGATTAGGCCTTCCAACCTGAACGCTTCGTATGCCCAAATTTGTAACAAGGTCACACAACCATTTACATAATTACTCTCTTTCATAGAATCTTTGTCAGGCTGGACCCGATATAAATATGACAAACATGCGGCACCCCATGCATATGTGGCGATCTTATTTGAATCATAAATAAAATGCATGTATACTAGGGTGTACATTATTTTTTTGACCAATGGGAAATAAACCCCCCGCATAGCCAAAAGGACATATGCCTTTGTATACATGCCAACCACATCTCTACTTGCATTATGCGGACACTTGAAAAAAAATGTATGTAACCAGACTAAGGAAATACCACGTCTTTTTTTGACATTATTCCATTCCCCAGCCCATTCATCCCCAAAGATTTTCCTAAAATAAGCTAATGGAGCATCAAATGAAGGATGAGTTAAGGGCTTACCCAATCTTGGCAAGCGAAAAATGAAATGGACATCCTCCGATGTTATTGTTATTTCACCACATTTCATATGAAATGTATTTGTCTCTGGCCGCCATCTCTCAATCAAAGCAGATATAAGACTGACATCTGTTCTGGTTACTACTGCAGGATAACTAAACCCCTTAAACCCCCACGCCTCTAATAATTTTTTTTGTAGCCCGGTAAGTTCCCATTTATCATATGTAATTGAAGTAGATTTGCTTGACATCAGTGTACCCCTTTCAATCCCATTCCACACATCTTCCGATACATGCTTTTCTTAGGCATAAAGGACACTACGATCAATGGGTCCAGGCAGCCAATTGTCCATATTTACCTACAAATATCAATAACAATAAAATTTATACACATACTAATATTTTATACTAATATCAATAACATTAACAAAAATATACATAAAAATATTTTATATATAGAAAATACCCGATTTATACACATAATTTGTATACATAGATGCATACCTACCACCCAATTTGTATACATACATGTAATAATACTAAATTTATCACTTATATACCATGCTTTCATATAGCAATAATTTGTAAAATATTTAGCAAAATTCTATCATTCAATGTCTATTTTGTTTCTAAAGATACTTACAAAAGCATAATGGGTAGTAAGACACTTACTTTATCAGTTGAATGTGAGATTGATGGACTAACGTTAGCTATTTGCAGCAATCCCTTCGTCGTCTCATTGTGCCCGGTAAACCGGCGCATCTATGACGCGCTTTGGCCGCTTACTCCAGTATACAAGTTCAGATCTGGAACGCCTGGCCGCTAGTCCCACTAGCGGCTTGGCCAAATTCCCTTAATGCCCTGATTTTAAAATTCCTCTTTCTGCCATTAGAGGTAGTAGTGGCCAAAAAACGCATTAACGTTTTTGATCGGCCGCTACTCCTCTAATGGCCAGAAAATCAAATCTAAAATTATTGTCGTCATTGCTCCCTCTGGCGGCCGGGAGCTCATCTCACCATTAACTCCAATTTTGATAATTTTGGATGGCGTTAGTTATCACGGGTTCCCAGCTAACGTTGATCGTTTCCGTATATATATATATATATATATATATATATATATATATATATATATATATATATATATATATTTTAAGCTCATTACTTATCTAACATATCTTGTATACCTCTTTTAAGCGACGAGATTAGAACAACGACGATTTATTTCAGATTGCTATATATAGAACCATCGTTTTAGATTTTAGCGACGGATAACATATATATGACAGACAAAATATAGTAATGACGAAGATAAATGCCTTAGGCCCCATCGGCAAAGGAGGTATCTGCAAGGTATGTTAGATAAGAGTGAGCTTAAGATCCGGACCAAGATATATATATATATATATATATATATATATATATATATCTGATCGCGTTCTCTAGTGAATTAGAAGGGCGAGCTAAGAAACGAGCCAGGTATAGCGACGATTTTTACATCGCTATAGTATAGAAAGTGAGTTTTTTATGCTATATGACGAAAAAAATAAATCATATATAAATTTAGATTGCTTTTTAATTATTTGAGAGAAATAGGATATATATATATATATATATATATATATATATATATATATATATATATATATATATATATATATAAAAAAATGTATGTACAGTATGTATTACGATTAGTTATATCATGACAGTTTTTTGGGTTATATGACAGTTTCACCGTCGCCATAACCCTCTTTGTGTAATACACATATGTATATATATATATATATATATATATATATATATATATATATATATATATATATATATATATATATATATATATATATATATATATATATAGGGGTTCCATTCACGACAAGCTGGGTTAATTCTTTGTGGAGCAAACTTTTTTAGCCTCGTTATAAATTTTGTTTTTTTACTTCAGCTGCTACAACACAAGGTTAAAAAAGAGTTCTTTCCATAAAGAACTCTATTCCGTCAGCTAAAGGTGGTGGCAGGGATATGTTAAATAAAGGGGTATGCACCTAATTTCTCCGTATATATATATATATATATATATATATATATATATATATATATATATATATATAGAGAGAGAGAGAGAGAGAGAGAGAGAGAGAGAGAGAGTTGATTAAGGAAGATGAAAAATTAGCAATTACTCATACTCACCGTTTTTTTGAATCGTCCACTGGATTTCTTGCTGTTGTTCCTGGAGGGACTGAGAGAATCAAAAGCAAACAGAAGACGAATATTATTTTAGCAGATTTATCACCCCTAATAGCCATCTTTACTCGTATGCTTTCTATTTGGGTTTTGCTTTTTAGCATAGAATGATTACTTTCGAGTTTCGACTCTTCAATATATATACATATATATATACTCCCCGGTTCCAAAAAAAAAAACCTCATTTAACTATGATTCTTAGTTAATTTGTAAAACTCTAAATTTTAAATTGTGATGTGAACTTATTAGAGTTATCAAATATTTAATAATAATAATTTTAATTTGTTTTTCTATAGACATATTTTTCTTCTTTTTATGTCATTTGTAAATTTAAAGGTAGAATTAATAATACAATTTTTCATATTATCCCTAATAATTCAACATTACTTAATTTTTCTTTCATTTTTGAAATAAATTTAAAAATGGAAAAATTAAAATATTTAACTTAATTTAATCAATGATACGAACCATTATTTAAATTTTTAGTTTATACAATTACAATGTAAATTAAAAACAAAATTCAAAGACATTGAATTTTAGTTAAAAGGTTACTTGACTCTTGAGTAGTCTACTTTAGGAATAATGAGTGGTTGTAATGTTAAGAAATAAGTGTTTTGTCAAATGCTGTTGCTTGGACCAAGTTTGCACATTGTCATTTTAAATTATTTTTAAAATTTAAGGAATTAACATGCTTCAAAACGTATAGAAATTAATTATTTCAACATATATCGTTATATTAAAAAAATAGAACGAAAAGGAGTAACACATACATGTACAAACTATAGAATTATTTCATCTATAATAGTACTCCAAATAGTTTTATATATATATTAAAATTAAGGGTGTAAATGAATCGAGTCGAGCCGAGTATTGAGTTACTCAGATTTGGTTCATAAATTTATCAAATATAAAATAAGGTTTGATTAAAGCTCATTTAACTACCGAGTCGAGCACGATCTCGAATCGAGCCTGAACCGTTTGAACATTTCGAACGAATATGATCTGAGTATCAATAGAAAATAAAAATTTAAGGAGATTCGAGTAATTTATCGAACTTTAAAATTTACTCATATTTGATTTATTTATGTTTCGAGTCGAGCTCGAATCGAACTTTTAGTCGAACGAGCATGAATCGAGCCCGAACTGTTTGTTCATTTTACAGCCTTAATTAAAACACATACATGTAGATGTATTGATTAAAAGTCTTGTTCCTTGTGTTTTATTGAACTTTCTCCTCTTGCTATTTGCAAAAGTCCCGCCTGGAGACCAAAACACCTTCATTAATTGATTGTAGAACATGTACTCCAAAGTCTAAATTCCAATTTGAACCTTAATTTCGTAGCAATTAAAACCACCTGGATTTCAAACCAACATCTTAAACAATAAGTCTTGGCAGACATGAATATTGGACCGAAATATTGAACATTTTCAATTATTATTTTTTTCCTTGCGACTCCCAAAAAATATATAGTATTTATTCCAACTGAAATTTTTATAAAATATTGTGTTTTATGTGTAATTTAGATACATTTACAAGAACATGGTTGTACTGTATAAACCTGTTTTTGTATATGTATTCAAATGACACCTTAGAAGACCCAAATGATAAAAAAAAAATTAAAATTTTTAGATGTGTTTTTAATTACTTAAAATGATATTAAAAGTCTGAGTGTGTATGCGGCCTGGGGTACGTTCAAATCTTCTTCGCGTTGCCCTTCATATTAATACTAATGATGCATATCCATTTAAATAATTGTCTCTCCCAAGTATAAACATGAAGGGTCATACTTGACCACCGATATATATATATATATATATATATATATATATATATATATATATATATATATATATATATATATATATATATATATATATATATATATAAAGATCGAAGATTCTCGCTTAAAAAGCATTGATAAATTTTCTTTTATCAAAGCAGCGTAGTTTTGGAAAACTACGTGGCATTTTGTAAAAAATGAATGCGTATTAAAAATTTTAATGCTATTTAAATCTTCTTGATCATAATATATATATATATATATATATATATATATATATATATATATATATATATATAAGGATCAGTCATGCATATCCACTTATCTTACTCATAAATGCTTACTCCTTTTTAGCGACGGACCGACGACGGTTTTGGTCATACAACTGGTTGTAAATCATACTTTTAGCGATGGACAACATATAGCGTCGCTTAAAGTATAAACGACAGGTTATATAACCAAACCGTCAGCCAAAGTCCGTCGCATTAAGGGGGTGAGTACGGGTGAATAAGATAAAAGTAGTATATGACTGATCCCGATCATATATATATATATATATATATATATATATATGATTGACACAACTCATGTTACCTTGAAAATAAGAGATTTTGTAAGTAAATGTAGGAACTCCATGATACTTACTAGGCAACTTCTTATGCTAAAAATCAAGGGGAGAAGGTTCAAAAATGCTTCTGATTTTTATCGCGATGTCTACGGAGCATTTTATACTTTTTTTTTGTTCAAAAGTACCCTTAACGTTACATTTTTTGGGTCGTCCGTGCCCCTGCCGTTAACAGAAGACAAACGAGGTTAAAATTGGCTGACGTGGCAGACACATGGAGGCTTAAAGGGAAAATGTTCAAAAATGCCCCTAACACATGTAAATATGTCATTTAATCAAAACAAAAAATATTAAAATTCAAAATAAAAAAAAACCATAACATATTTACATCATTTAATCAAAATACTAAAATTCAAATTATTTTGTTAACTAATCAAAACAACTAATTAAATAAAATAAGTTGTATAACGATTTACATCATTTAATCAAAATATTAAAATATTAAAATATTTTAATTTTTTTTTTTAAAACGTTAATATTTTTTATATTAAAAACTTTAATATTTTATTAATATTTTTGATATTAAAAATTTTTATATTTAAAAATATTAAAATTTTTTGATTTGAGGTTAATATTAAAACATTAATATTTTTTGATTTAAAAATATAAAATATTTTAAATTTTTTAAAAAAACTTTAATTTTTTATATTAAAAATATTAAAAAACGTTAATATTTTTTTATATTAAAAAATGTTAATATTTTATTAATATTTTTGATATTAAAAAGCGTTAATATTTTTAAAATATTAAATTTTTTGATATGAGGTTAATATTAAAACATTAATATTTTTATATAAAAATATTAAAATATTTTAATTTTTTTAAAAATGTTAATTTTTTATATTAAAAATGTTAATATTTTTATATATAAAAAATGTTAATATTTTATTAATATTTTTGATATTAAAAATGTTAATATTTTAAAAATATTAAATTTTTTGATATGTGGTTAATATTAAAAGCGTTAATATTTTTGATATAAAATATTAATTTTTTTAAAAAAGCGTTAATTTTTGATATTAAAAATTTTAAAACGCGTTAATATTTTTGATATTAAAAATGTTAATATTTTAAAAATATTAAAAAAATTTTGATATGAGGTTACTATTAAAACGTTAATATTTTTGATATAAAAAATTAAAATATTTTTAAAAAATTTAAAACACGTTAATTTTTTGATATTAAAAATATTAAAAAAACATTATTTTAAAATAATTTTAGTAATTTAAAATTTTATATCAATTAGTATTTAGTATTATGATTTTAGTATTTTAATGATGTAATTTGAATTTTTGTTGTTTTGATTAATTAACAAAATAATTTGAATTTTAGTATTTTATTATTTTTTAATTTGACTTTGTTTAGTATTTTAGTATTTTTAGTATTTTTTAATTAGTATTTTAGTATTTTTTAATTAGTATTTGATGTAAATATGTTATGTTTTGAATTTTAATATTTTGATTAAATGATGTAAATATGTTATACAACTTGTTTTATTTAATTAAACATATTATTAATATGTTATACATTATTGTGAGTAAAACATTATTAATAGGTTCTTCGAGATTAGCCTTACAATCAACCATTAATATGTTATACAACTTATTTTATTTCATAATGAATTCAAAGCATGATGATTCATATACTCCATACACCAAATTCACCTTATATCAATTGATCCCTTCATGGTTCCTACAATCAAATTCAAACTCCCACAACCAATAACCAACAATAATTAAAAACTAGCTAGTACTATCTAATTTCTTTAATTTATTAAGGAATAGGTATGATACCTTTCTTTTGGAGTTTGGTTGATAAACATCATGTACAATCTTGATAAGAAATTGAATTGGACTTCTTCTCCTCCTAATACTCAGTTGTGACCTTCTCTCTCTTCCTTACTTTTCTTATTAAGCATACTGACTTGTTCAATCCTTAGCGAATTTGGTGTTGTTTTTGGCTAGAACCGATAAAGGGTGTGGGTCCTCACCCATAAAATAGAATTCAAGATACAAAAGAATTATTTTTCTTTGTGAGCAAGTAAGTGGATTTACTTGATATTAATCTAATTAGAAATTAGGTTAATGGAAGCAATATTAGAATTGAAGATTCCATGAAAGGAATCCAAGTTGAAAAAGGATTTACTTGTTACATTGATTAGTGACCAAGACAAAGAGATGTGATCTCTAATTTGATTAGGAGAATAAATTGTTTCTAATCCTGAAGATGACAGATCCAGAGGAAGGTCAAGAGATAGAAAAGAAGTAATTTGCTTTCACTGCCAGAAGCCGGGTCACATAAGACGAGAATGTAGATTTTTAAAGAAGGAGCAGTCTAAGAAAAAAGATGAGAATAAAAATTCGATTGTGTATCTATCCGATGTTGATGTAGCTATTGTTTGTGATGATAAACCCAAGTGCCATGTTAATGATTGGATTATTGATTCGAGTGCTTCATTCCATGCTACTTTGCGTGGTGAAATCTTCACATCCTACAGTAGTGGTGATTTTGGCCATGTGCGGATGAAAAACGGAAGTGCATCCAAGATTATATATAGGCATTGGAGATATTTGTTTGAAAACTAACAATGGTTGCAGGTTGATGCTGAGAGAAGTCAGACATGTTCCGGATATTCGTTTTAATTTGATCTCTGCTGGTAAGCTTGATGAGAATGGTTATAAAAGTTACTTTGGTGAAGGTCAATGGAAGTTCATCAAAGGGTCTCTAGTGGTGACTAGAGGTAAGAAGGTTGACCTCTTTATACGATGCGGGCGCATGTGAGAGGCGTTGAAGATGGGGGAGTTAGGCAGAAAAAGGTGTGGTACAAAGTCGTGCGAGATGGGAGAAAAGCCTTGCATGAGAACCACGAGAGAAAAGCTCTTCGCTTTAAATGGGTACCAAAAGTGAAGAAGGAAAGTGATAGCTCGCAGCCAGTGTACAAAGCGGTTGTGAATGAATTTGACAAGCAAAAATATGTCAAGTTTAAGTTAGATCCTCCCATTGAGAAGAACCATGCCGATGAGACAAAGCCGGACATGAAGATAGTTGAAAATTTCAAGAATCTTGAGTTGAGCCAAGACTTCGTTGGAATTAACTCCGAGTAAGGAGTTATGGTTGGTGATCCCTCCTCTCATGGGTTCGGAGGGGGAGATTGTTGGATGTGGGTCCTCACCCATGAGATAGAATCCAAGATAGAAAAGAATTATTTTTCTTTGTGAGCAAGTAAGTGGGTTTACTTGATATTAATCCAATTAGAAATTGGGTTAATGGAAGCAATATTGGAATTGCAGATTCCATGAAAGGAATCCAAGTTGAAAAAGGATTTACTTGTTAGATTGGTTGGTGACCAAGACAAGGAGATGTGATCCCTAATTTGATTAGGAAAATAAATTGTTTCTAATCCATAATAGGAATGGATTAAGAAGAGTACTATAAATAAGGCTATGAGGGAGTCTTATTGGACATGAGAGAAGCTTGGTAGCAAGAAGGTACCAAAAGAATAAATTGAGAGAATTACAATTTGTTGTTCGTGGGTATCCGTCATCATCTTCGTTCAATTGAAAGTTTGAAAACTTTATTGTTTGGGGTGTTTTGGGTGGTAAAGTTAATTAGTTTCTCAACCTAATTAAAGGTAAAATTGTATTCTCTAAATTTATTGTGTAACCTCAAGTTTTAGGGCATAAAACTTGAGAGGATTATTGTAAGCTCATTATTAGTGATATAGTGGAGATTCGGAGTTTGAATCGTGGTTTTTACCTCTTAGTTTTAGAGGGTTTTCCACATAAATTTGGTGTCTTGCTTGTGGATGGTTATTTGTTATTTTTGTTCTCATAATTGGTTTTGTTGATTTCATATTTAATTGCACAAAGACGAAAAAATAATTTCTGAGATATAAATTATTTTTGGCGAACTTTTTCCAATATTTCTTATTTTGGGACGAAATGGAAGGCAAGAAATATAGAGTAGCAGGGACTGTTTCCTTCTCCTTTTTTTTTCATGTTTGGAACAGATGGGCAGGGAGTATATAATGAGTGCTGAGAATATTTTAAGTTTATTAGCTCCTAACTCAATAGCCTTGCTTAGTATCATACCTAATACTCTTAACATACTAACACCTCCAGCTTAAGCTAATGTGCCTCAGTCTTATACTTGCAAGCTACAGCTCATGCTTCGAAAGAAAACTGACTCAGCCTCATTTTAAATATTCAGCTACTTGATAGTTATTATATATATATATATATATATATATATATATATATATATATATAACACATATATTACATACTTTATACTTACATTACATTATCCTAATTAATGTATTAATTATTACTTATTTTATCCCATAAAAATAGGAATCTATACATTAAATAAAATAACACATCTAATGTAATAAACCCATTATATTAAAATAATCTAATATTATATATATTATTTTAATTTATTTATTTATTTAATGTTTACAACAATTTTGTATAATTAAATTTAATCGTTTTTTTTTTTGATAAATTGTTTTCAACAATTTATTTAACTATAGTAAATATATTAATATATTCACTACATTAAATACATGCATACATTACACCCAATAATATATTATTATTACATAATTTCTTCAATAAAATGGAGGTTATACATTAAATATATTTAATGACACCAATTTACTACATTAAAATAATTTAATATTATAAATTATTTTTTAATTTACTTAATTAATTGATATAATAATTTTCTGTATCGTTAAAATTTCTGTAACAAAAATTGAGATTAAATCCGGTGAGAAAAAAAATAGTGAGCAAAATAGATGAAGAAACTTGCAACTTGAATTAAGAAATAAGATCTCAACTGGTGATATATATAGGGAAGATCTGAAAATCAACCCAGCAAAAGAAAAATCTTGAGATTACTAATTCTTTGGAAATAATGGCTCAACCTATGCTCAATTGATTTAAGTTTCCAAATTTATATAACTTCTCAACTGATTAGAATTTTAATCTCATAAACCTTTTTGAATAACTTTTCTAGCAAAATAAAGTTACCTTGTAATTAAAGACTTGTGCTAGAAATACTTACAAATTTTCTTAAGTGATTTTTTAGAGACCTAATCCACTAGTGTCTCTATGGACTCTTAAAATATATTGTCATCATTAAAATAAAAATTTATAAATTAACACTAAGAAAAAAAATCAAACAATTAGAAAATAGTTATTAGAAACATGTCGCATCCCACATCCAATTAACAATAAGAAAATATTAAATTAGCAAGATTTTGTTATTTTCGCATCGGAAAAATTTTGAACTTATGACCAACTTTTATTATGAAAATAACATTTTCTATTGTAGATTTAACCATTTTCTTAACAATATTATAGAATATTTGCAATTACTACCCATCACCGTAAAACAAAAACAACTCTCTATATAGAGAGAATCCAAGCTCCCAATCCTACAAAATTGGAGAAAGACCAAGAGATCCATCTAGGGGTAACAAGTAACCAATCAAATCGAAAAACTGTTGAACCGAGCCAAACCGACAACAAATCAAACCGAAAACTTTAAAAATCAACTAGTTGACAGTTACAAAACAAAGAAAATCGAAGCTTAGTTAACCGATTTGAACCGAGCCAAACTGACATGTGATTTGACATTTAATTTTAATTTACCTCGTTCTAAATTCATCACCACATATAATTTTAATAATTTCGTTCAAAAGATAATTAAAAAAAAAAAAAAAATTTACTCGCTAAATAATATTCTCTCATAAAAGTCTTGATTGATTTTTTGCACATATTAAGAAAGATGATAAAATAATAAATTGTCCATATTTAAATTTTCCTTTAATTGCAGTAATTTTGTGTTCTGTAAATTAGTAATCCATAAATATGCATGAAAAATAAGAAATATAATACAATTATATACCTAATTGGTGGTGTTTGAGTTTAGAATCTTAATGCATCTTAAGAAGCTCATCTCTCAATGTATTTTTAACTGAGTAAGATTATATTTTTTTGTATTATCATGATTCGATTGATTGAATAGTTTAGACTTCTCTTATAATATATTTATATTTTAAGTTATTTAGAGATCTCTTAAATTGTAAAATATATTATATGAATTCTTAAGAGGAATTCAAACTCAATTAAGCAGTTAAGAAGCTGGAATTTAAGTAGATTAAATACAATTTGAATAAAAAATTTATTTTTAGTCCACCTAATTCCAAAGATAAAGTTTTAGACAAATTATTATAAAAAATTTAAGATAAATAAATATTTAACCTAAAACCATCTAAAATAATAATAAAAACTTTTATTTGGGACTGATGAAATTATTTGGTCAAAATCTTTAATACTAGACATGAAATCATTAATAGGAGACATTATGAAAGTGAGTGTCAAAGCACAAGTAATGAAGTTGTAATTTTTAAAGGGCAATGCTACGCAGACATGTTAATTAGACAGGTTTATTGGACATTTTCAGTTTTTTTTTTTTTTGTTTAATTTGATGACTCCACCTCTCAAAAATGTATAGTATTTATTTAACAGAAATTTTATAAAATATGATATTTTAAAGTGTAATTTGAATACATATATAAAAAATTAAAGGTAAATATATTAAACCTCTAAAAAAAAAATTATCGTGAGAATGGGACTTGGGATGGATCCAATATTCATGTCTAAAAAACCGGTCTGTGTAGACTTATTCATTTTTAAAACATCGGTGATGAAACAAATACCTGTGTAAATCAAAGGTGGTCTTTTGCATTTTAATCAATAAATAACCTCAGAAAGATGAATGTTATTGTTACTCCAACATAAAATAAAAATCTCTTATCGCACTTCTCAATAATCATTTTCTATTATCAAGATGAGATTATTACCCCCAACAAAACATAAATAAACTATTTTTTACATCTTCATTTTGTAACGGGACTACAAAAGCTCCTGAAAGATGGGAGTAATTAGCATGAAGTTAACTTTGATCAATACGATGATCGACCTTAAAAAGTAAAGAAAATCTCTCTCTGCAAGTCGGCATTTTATTGGTCACATGACCAACTTACCATTTCATGGTAACCGGATCCAATACAAGAAGAGAGAATAGACTAGTAACTGGAACAAGAGGCAAATCTGAATACCAAAGACACATGAAGAAACTGTACCTTAAGAACTACTGCTGATTTTCCGCTTGAGTACCAGAATCAGACATAGCAAATGCTACAGTTTCTCTAGAATATCCACAGAGCTCCAAGGGAAATAAATGTTGTAAAAGAGGGCGCTACGAGCAAACACGAATTTTTTGCCCTTTACTTTCTTCAAAAACATTAGCTAATGACTTGTCTCTCTCTGCTACGCATCTTTTGTATGGGACAAACCCCTTGACATGCCCTCGTACCTCAAAATTAGGCCACCGCTGAGAATCAATAGCACCCGGCTTCTTTTGTCCACTGTTTACTTCACTAACAGTTGAAGACCCTCCATTCTTTCCTTCTTTGTCTAGTAATCTTTGTTCCACGGAAGAATTTGTTATCAGAACCATCTTGCCAAATAGTTTAATACTCAAGGAAGGCGATATAGTGTCTGGTACTGATGATGGTAATCCTTTCTGGATTGTAAACGAGTTGGATGTCATGCATTCGTTATCTTTTTCAGTACAAAACAGATTTGCGGACGGTGCATCCGTGGTGCATGAAGTTGGTGAAAGGCAATGATTATTCAGTTCCGAAACTGCAGGACTGAATGTGTCTGAACCAATGGTAGGCAAAATCGAAGTTGGAGATAGGCTGCCAGCGTCTACAACAGATAAATCTGGGGAGAATGATCTTTCCGGTTCTTTTTGAAGCAAATCAACCATTTTGCGAGGATATGGATGCATAGGTTTCTTCTTAGGCCGAGGAGGTGGAATCTCAATTGAATTGAGGGAGCCATCTGTCTCGCAATTTGAATCTCGTGCAACCTGACACGATTAGTGAAAAGATAGATGAGTTGTGTGAATGGCATTATAGGCAACTTCACCTCACTTATGTTGACCAGTGACTACCAATGAATTATAAAGCTCAATTTTACAAATAATGTGTACATACAAGAAAAGGAATAAGTTACTTGAATAAGAGAAGTAAACCTTAGAGAAGAACTTTTGAGCGTGGCTTCGAATCTGAACTGCCGTCTTGGAGCCTACATGTTCTGTTTATGTAAAAGGAAACAGAAACAGGGTTTAGAGATTGGTTGGAATAATAATACAGGTGAATATGATGCGGTTTAATAAAAAAAAAGATAATTCCACAAGTTTTCTCTTACATTAGATGGGACCCACTTACTATACATGCACGACTTGGTCAAAATATAATTTTCACTTGCGGACATCAATTTCCAAAAAAGGAAAAATAGTACTACTCCCTCCATTCCACGAAAAGAGTTCCATTTGTCAACTTTTTTTGTTCCGCAAAATGAGTCCACTTTCAGTTATAGTAGTATAAAATAACATAATGTCCTAAGTTTTTCATCATAATTTCATTATCATACCACAATACTAATCTAACAATTTACAACTTAGTACTTTTAAGGGTATATATGGAACACAAATATTTCCTTAATATTCGCAAATTTTGTGTGGAAAGTTTTTTGTGTAGAGGATGGAGTAATTACAAGAAAGAAAAAGAACAATAAGAACTTCTATAACAAATAACCCCAGAAGAATTCACCTTCTATGCGCCGCCAAGCACGACCATATAACTTTAAAGCTTCAAGAAACTTTTGATGCTCTTCCTCTGTCCATTTTTCTCTCTGCTTTGTTATAGTGTATGGTTTTCTGACCTGTTCTAGAAAGTAAAACACGCAAGAATGGAGAAATATTAAGTAGTTGAACTCGAATGACTCCTTAAAAGTTAGTAGCAAGCCACCAATAATGAGATGAGACCTTTGGTATATACTCATTCTTGGAGGAACTGATACTCTTTGGTTTGGAGACAAAAGTTTCAGACTCAGAGCTGACACTGCTGGGACTCAAATGACTGCCCATATAAGAAGTATTCTGGCTCGCGTTTTCACTTCTACCCTATACACACAAAGCACAACAAAGTGAATAAACTTTCAAACTCCAAAGCAGAGAACGAATCTGCGGTTCAACACGACTCTGCTTTGATGGAACAAATCATTTATGGTAGGCCAATATGAATATGTTTACAATTTAAGGAAAGGATGAAATCACTCTTAAGTCATAATATTAAAAAGTAATGATATTGACTAATATAGTAAGTATTCTCCCACTTTCTTTGACAAGTAAATTTGGCCCACAGTATGGGATTGAAACCAGCAACCTTAAGGTTATTCATCGCCATTTCTCCCACTTTCTAGATTAAGACATGATCTAAATTGGCTAGAAACTATAAGAACCTATGAGAATTACAAAAATAAGTATATGTTACTTTGATTAACAACAAGAGGCAACTACTTTCTTGTTTCTTTGGTTCTTCTAAACATCATGGACACAGTTTGGAAGGGAATGTAAAGTTGTTTTGCTTGATAGATTGGAGTCGAAAACAAATTTATATTCTTCGTCTTCCTTTCTTTTCTTTTCCTAAAATTGGTTATCTACAATTTCCCCTACGAGAGCAACCTTTGCTCCATCATCAGTGTAATGCTAAATTCATAAACAGATATGCATATTCTTCTTTCCATTTCATATACGGATCATTTGGTGCAACAATTTAGATTAGTCAGTGGAAATCTCATGTCAAATCTTTCTAGCTGCTGATTGCATTGAGTTGATAGAAAATGCTTCACGAGTACAAGAGTTCTCACTTCTCAATCGGAGTGATCGGTTTATTCTTCTTTCTAAATGTGTTTCGTTGTCCCTTAAAAGGAAAATTTTGGATTTTTTAACATTAAAATTGAGGTTAATAAAATAAACTACATCCATAGTTCATCAAGAGAACACTTTAATACATGATGCAAACTCAATCTCATATGCAAAAAGCCTTAATGATCTGTACTTCAAAGAACAACCAAACGGTGTCCATTTCTTTTCAAGTGACAAAAAGCTAAAGTGCATGTAGGTGTTCATATCGGATTATAAACAATCTGAACCACGCTCTCTTTATTAAAATGAATACTCCATCCATATGAGTTTAATCAATTTCTTCACAATAATAAGTTTTGGTCTTAATAAGTAATATAGACAAAAAAGTTAGGGTGTTAATATTCGCACACCCTCCATTGATATTTGTATTCCCAAATATGCATTCATGCATATGGGATTGTACCATACAACACCACAATGAATTCACAATGCATATTGGGATCAGCATCCACCAGTCATCAGAGACGAATTTACCTAAATGTTTCAGGCAAACTTTAATATGCTAAACTAAGAGAAAAATGTGAAAAATAAAATTAAATAATAATAATAAATAATAATTCGACTCTCATTTTTCATGGAGGTAACTACTCCCATAGTCCATAAATTTGATTACATCATAACAAAGTATGAGGTATCAACAGTAATAGCATATTTCAAAAATAATATCTACTGGTAAGTACAATTATAAACATACATGTATAATGGGTTCTTTAATAACAACAAAGATTCACATAATTGCATAAATAAAATAAACTTCAATAGCAGATATCACTGGAATATATGTAAAATGAACACTGGGAGATTCTTAGTTTTACACATACCTTGATTTCTTGAAGAAACACAGCTTCCCAAATCTTATTAGAGAGAGAAAAAAAATCTGAAGGAGATAAAGATGTGAAGGAAAGGGTAAGAAATGGAATAGTAATAAGAGGGGGGGAGATTATTTTTTCTTGAAAAAAAAATAAAAATGAATGGAAAGATCAAGAAACATGGTGGGGTAGGAAGAGTTGGGATCTTGTGGCTGAAAAAGAAGGGACCTCTTCTTTCATACACATGGGCCTCTTGTTCTCTCTCTCTCATATCTAAGCTTGTGGTTGTGGGAGATATTGCTGGACATTACAAATAAGCTTAAGCAGGTCCACCAGAAAGATTTAGATTATTTAGATTTAGGGGATGTTTGATAAAAAATTGAATCAATCTGAATTTGAATCTGAATATGAATGAATTAATTTGAATTTAAATGAAAAAATTTATTTGATAATTAACATGTCTGAAATATCTAAACCACATAATTTTATTATTTTACCCCTCTAAAAAAATTTAAAATTATTGTAAATTTGTTTAATATTACTTAATATAATAGTTAATATATTTTTTTTAATTTTCTAATTTTTAAAATATTTTTTACTTTATTCATTTATTCATTCGAAAAAAAAAATCTAACTTAATATTCAAATTTCAATCATCAATCGATTCAACCTTTCAGACAATTTTTTTTCAAAATAAACGCACTTAATAACTGATTGATTCAGCTATTTAGCCATTCAAATATATTATGTCCTAAACAAATAGCCTCTTGACGTATTTTTATATATTTATTTATTTATTATTATTATTATTATTATTATTATTATTATATGATATCTTCTTCAGATGGACACATCACACATTGACAGATATTTCTATTTTCCACCACTTTTACTTGGATAATATTGGATGGGGGTGGTAGATACTGGATACTGGGTTTGGACTCCAATACACGTCAGTTTATTTTTAGTTTCTTGGGTGTGGGGTAATATTAGTTGGTCTAGGCCGGAGATGGGCCTTGTGAAAGTTACCACAATATCCTTTGACGGGAAAAAAAATTCATGGTTGGATTTGTGGGCCGGATGCCATAGACCATGTATAGGATGTGGGCCACATTTTGGCAGGTCCGTCTAACCTCGAAACAAAAGAAAAAAAAAAAAAGAAAACTTAAATTTGAATAAAGAAAAAAAAATTAAAAAATTTATTAATTTTCTTTCATGTTGTCACCGAATAAAGGAAAAGAAAAAAAATTCATGTCAACACTAAATAAAAGGAAAAAAATAAAAAAACCTAATTATTACATTTAAAATACTATTTTGCCCCTTATATTAATCACGTTTATCAATAGTAATAGTAGTATACAATCGGTTTACGCATTAATAAAAATCTTTATACCGGAACTCTTTTTCTGCTTCGTAGTTCAAAAATGCCGAATCCACCGAAAGGTGGAGACATCTGGGAATTATCAGCTGCCAAACCCCGAAATTCTTAACATCATAATACAAATGATTGCCAAGTAATATAACAATTTCTTCATTTCTACAACACCTTCCTTTCTCAAGGTTAAAATTATAAGAGGGCACAAGTTTCTACAAACAAAGAACTGATACCAAATTGCAAACTTCTATAACTTGAATCTTTTATCCAACAAAATTGAAATTTCAGCTTCCTGCCCAATCACTTTTTCTGGACTCACAGGCATCAAAACCTTGTCAAAAGTTGGCTTCTTACTGTTCTGCTACAGAGAGTAGAACACTAGCTAGCTCGGAAATCTAGGAAAAGGCCCAATTTCTGCAACAGAAGCTCACGGCTTCCATAAAGAGGCTTACTTGTTATAATCCAATCCTTCTCCAGAAGTCCTGCTTTAGAACTATCAAGCATCTCCTTATGGAAAGTAGACACAATGCTATAGATTGAAATCCTCAGAATGTCGGACATAGAATATGCTTTTGAGTACAGGGGGTCGCCTCTCCTCTTTCTCACAGGGCCCACTGCCGGATCTCTTCTTCCTGAGCTTAGAGTTGCCCATTTGATAGCACCGGTGCCCATCAAATACTGTGGGGACTGTAAGTTGGTCTTCTTCCCCATGCATGTTTCAACAGCTAATAAGCAAGATATTAGAGTTGATATAACAGCAGCAATGCTCCCAGAGAGTTGAGCTATCCCAAACCGGTCCTCTTTGCGTGAATGTACAGTCAATGAAGCTACAATTTGAGCACACCATGCACATAGCTGCATAATAGTTGGAAAAATTAGCATATTAACTCGGGAAAGAAAATCAAAGACTGTTTCATTCTGGTTTTGTTTCATTTCTAAAAAATTGTTGAGACTATGTTTAATTGGAATTGTCACATCTGATTTGATTGTTGGCACATGACTAGTAGCTTAAAAAAATTAAGGTGAGGATAATTATGCTAGTTGAAAGAAAATCAAATGCAGTTTTGTATAAATATATATATATATATATATATATATATATATAACATGAATCCAAATAAATTCTCTTCTTGATAGGTATTTATATTCAAAAAGGCGCCATGAAGGTGCCCGTGCCAATGTACAAATGGAGCCACAAAAAGAAAGAAATCACTTGCACACATAGTTATCAAAGTGTTAAGGCGGGCAAGGCTGCAGCCTGGCGCCTGCACGCCTAGGCAAAAAGGCACACGTCTAAGCCTCTCCAGGCGATGAGTCGTTTATAATGCATAATCAACATATATATATAACTTGAGATCTTAAGGCCACCGCACCAAGGAAAGGAGCAAGGAGACAACAGCTGTGGAAAGGAGAAGAAGAGTGCTTGAAAGTGTCATCAATGGCGCCAGCAACAACTACAAAAGCCAAAGTCCGCCAAAACCCAGTCGGTGCTCTAAAAATAAACCCTAACAACTTCCTGTTTCATCTCATCAATTCCTCTCTTTGGTGTACGACTCGAAAGGAAGTCATCCAAGGCATCACCTAGCCTTCCACTAAGCTTGGCCTCGCCTTGCCAGTAACCAACTGCTTGGACATCTAGTCATCACCTAGACGAGACCTTGATAAGCATGCTTGCACCGCCAAGCCAAGACACGTAAATTAAATCTTGTCCCTAGAGTGAACTCCAACAAGAAGTCCAGAAAACCAATAGTTGATCTCGGATAAACTTCCTTTTGCCAAAAGGAAAGCAAACTCAAAAAAAAAGTACTCCCTATGTTCCCAAATATAAGCCCACTATTGACTTTTTGAAAGTTAATTTGAGGCTTTTTTAACTCAAAATTGACAAGACATCTCGACATTTTGAAAGTTTATTTGTCAAGTCAACATATCCAACGTCCAAGAGATATCCTTGAAGCTTATAATCCCAAATATTACATTGCTTTCAGGTCTTCTTCATTATCATTTTTTTCATTTTACAAGACTTTTAAGTATTCATTATTATGACAATAACCTCACAATGAAATGATAATATAAACAAGAAATTTTAATGTAATGAAACAGAGAAAGTAGCATTCCAGAAACTAAAATAATTAGGAACTTATTCCGAGGAATCCTATACCTGAATATCATAAAATGCTTGCTGGAGTTTTGATTCTGCTACTTGATCTGTGGGCAAGGTTAACTGATGGGATATTTGGAAGGCCTCGTTAGAACAACTCTCAAAACCTTCACCCAACTTCAACGTAAACTGTTCCAGAGGCTTCAGGCATACAGCCAGAACTCTTTTATAGGTTTCGCCACTTTCCTCAAAGAAGGCTGCTCGTCGCCAAGTATCAGCATTGCTCTCACAAACCATACATAGGTCAAGATATGCAAGATACTGCAATATAGATTTTGCTTTGCTCTCCTCCAGCGCTGCAAGGAGAGGTTCACTTGGATTTGTTTCTGCTGCTGCCGATCCTTTTGGTGGTGCAAACGTGAATCTCTTTGTATGTAACACCTACATAACCACATTGATATTCACTGATACTTCATCAAAACACTACCTATTTGGGATGACTCCGTACAGGATACAGCTATTAATAAGAAAGAAAGTTATGGCAGAAGAACTCATTAAAAAACTAACCTGATGTAGATAATGACTTAGTTCCCAACATAGAAAAACAACAAATATTCCAATGTAAAAGATGATCTGCTCAGCAATGAATTTTCCCATTGTAACCCGACTTTTGTACTCATTCCGGAGAAAAAATGCAATCACAGCTGAAAAGAGGTATCCAGCACACGAAAACTTCAAAGCTTGACTAACAGCTGAAGGAATCCCCATCTTCAAGCTGAAGAACGGTGGACGCTGTTAAAGTTCAACTGGAATCAGCAACTATGGACATACGAGGAAGACACCAGAGGTATATCACAACAGGCAAAACTGCCTTTCTCAACTTCAATAATAATAATGTCAAAAATACAATTTTCCTCAAGACCTCGACAATGCGATCCATTCTCTTCCTATCTTCAATTTTTTTTCATCTATTTTTTTCACATTTTTCACATTACATTTCATTGTACTTATCTATTCTTCGCCACTAAGCTACAAGAGTCAATAACCAGAGTTACGAAAAACAAAATGAAAAAAAAAATTGAAGTAAAAACCATTGATAGATGTACTGTTCATTCTTTTTCATTTTCCATCAAAGAACTATGATCGATCCAAATTTCAAAGCTTTATTAATCATCTAAACATTATAAGACATGTACTCGACCTAAAAGCCTCCTTATATTGGAGATCAGGATCCTTTTGGATGTGCATTAAAGTGATTATGATATTGTAACTAAATGTTCAGTATTTCACAAATAGTTTTCATGTAAAATACTAATTTTCTAGAGCAAAAGATTAAGTTGACTTGTCAAGTTCATATCATGTTACAATGATAAGGTTCTGGTAGTTAACAACTTAACATTAGACAAGGTACTTAACCTACTCTAAATTTATTCACTTATACATACATGAGAAACAATAGTGGGGGATGACGAGGAACCCAGCCCTAGATTTGTTTTTTTTCCTTTAGATTTTTCAATTTGGTAGATATTGGTGAAATAAATTGTGAAATAATTGGGGATTTAAGGTAATTCATAGTAATTAGGGATTTTAATGTTTAGTTAGGGTATTTAATCTTTTAGTACTTTTATTGTTCCCCAATTACAATTAGGGTTTTGTTTCTTTTTAATAAATAGTGATGTAATTCTCACAAGTTTTTGAAATATTGAGTACACGAAGTATTTGTCGCTTGAGTGATTCTATCATTCACTGGTGCATGCCTTTGCAACCCATTTGTGTGAAGTCATAGTTTCAACTTTCATCTTGAGTGTGAAACTCGAGATTCCTAGTATTTCCAGGAGCAAATTGTGTAAATCCTAGTTACTTTTCTGTCAGTTCCCCCCTCCTCAATCTCATGATGGATCACGGGGTTTTAAACTGAAACCATCTACCCATAAAGCTTTAGATTTTCTAATACCATTGCTCTAAACGACCCTGGTATCTGTTCACAATTGCTAATAAATAATTACTTAATCTTTGAGCGATAGACTTGACTAACATTTTTATTTTTATTTTTTTTTTGGAAGAAGGGGGCAAGGAATTTGTAAAGAATTAAGAAAATACCCAAGTAATTGGTAGAATATATTCTTTACATAAAAGAAGAAGTTATATCTAGTGAAATATTTTACCATTGGCGGAAGATATCTGAAAGTATGCCTGCAAATGACTTAATTTCCAGAAAAATGGATTAATTATACAGAAAGCTTGCATATTGTATGAATCAAACAATCACTCAACAGGACTTCTTCAAGAATGGGAACAGAAATGAACTGGTTTTGATAAAGAGAGAATCTTGGTGGGATACAAAAATGGAAAGAGAGAAAAATTAAGAGATTTCAAAATGTTGGAATTTGACGAGCAATATAGTTTCAAAAAATAAAAATACTTATTGTCCCTTATTTTCTATTATCATTTACTTCTTCTCACCTTTTTCAAACATGCCCTTATATAATCAAAGTAAGCCAGTAACAGAACACATTACAATGAAAAATACATTAATTAATCAATTAATTAAAAATTCAAAGCTTATATAAAATCAAAGATAGAAAAGGTCACCTGAATGATAGGAAACTCGATTATCCACCGCTTCCTATAAACAAAAACCAATCCATAAAACAACCCAACAGCAAAACCCTTAAACCCTAACACCAAAAACCCACAAGCAAAACAATCACAGCTCCAGCAAACACAACCCACCGCCACAAAACCCGAAAACGCTGTCGAAACAACAAACAGAACAAAACCCATCAACACCCTCGCCCTCCGGCGAAACTCCAGCGACATAGTCTGGCCGCCGGAGAGAAAGAGGAGCCGAATTAGCCCGAATGAAAGCTCAATTGGAGAAGCTGGTTGATCCAGTTGCTGCGGAGAAGAAATTAGGAAGAGGGAAATGGAGAAGAGGAGGAGAGAGAAAAGGAATGAAAGGAAAAGGAAGGAGGAGGAGAGAGAAGGAGTGAATTTAGGGAATGGAGTAAAAAGGGAGAAAAGGAAGAGTTTGGAGAGGATGAAAATGGCGGTAGATTGAATTGATTGCCATATCAAAAACCCCATAAATCGGTTCTTCACTATTGATTCTCCTCCGTCTACTTTGTTTGTGGACATTTTTTCTGAAATTTGGGGGGAAAGAAGTGACTGACTGGGGAGCTGGGTTTTGAGGGTTTAATTAGGACTTGCCTAGTTAAAGCTATTAGGTACAGGAGGCCGGTTCAGGGAGGGACGGACTAATCGGTTAAGGGACTGGTACGTCGGCTATTTTTATTTTTTAAAAATAAAGATAAGAAAATATTTCAGAGTAAATTTGATAATGAATAGTAAGTGGGAGTATTTTATGAAATTAATATTTTTACATATAGAAATATTAATTCTATAAAATTAAATATTTATTAGGCTAAGGGGGTGTTTGATAAAAACTGAATGAATCTGAATCTGAATGAGTTAAATCTGAATTTGAATGAAAAAGTTGTTTAATAATTAATATGTCTCAAACATCTGAATGACATAATTTTATTATTTTACCTTTCTGAAAAAATTCAAAATTATTGTAAATTTATTTAATATTACTTAATATAATAGTTAATACCTTTTTTTATAATTTTTTTAAATTTTTTTACTTTATTCAGTTACTCATTCAGTCATTCAGTCAAAAAAATTTGATTTAGCCATTTAGCTCAATAATCTAACCGATTCGACTATTCGATTTAATTTTTCCAAAACAAATACACTTAATGGTATTTGAATCGAATTCAATGAATTCAACCATTTAAATGTATTCAATCCTAAACAAACAGTTCCTAAGATACCATACAAAGTATAAAGTTATACACCTAGTTTTATAAAAATAGTTTATCTTTAAAAAGATTAATAAAATTTAACTTCATGAATAGAAATATCATGCAAAGTATGAGTAAAAGTAAATTTTTCTTTAATTTGAGGTCGTGTAGTACCATTATTATAATATTGTAAAATAAGTATATTTTTTAATGATAAAGATTAATGGAACTCTTATTAATTTGATTTGAGAATTAATATTTTTATAAATAAAAATAATAATTTCACAAGATTTATTATTTTTATTTTTTTTGAGTTCAAAGTAAAACCAATATTTGTCTTCACAGTTTAAAAAAGAATTTTCCTACAATGTTCGACGATTCTACTCAAGCGGTCAATGCAGTACATGTTCTGGTCCATGTTATGATATGAGCTTATGGGGATACCAAATACTTCAGGGTAGATATAAACACAAAGCCCATAACCTTCAGACAATGTCAATGACAAAAAATTAGGATAAATTACATATATTAGTACATTTTTAGAAATAATTATAATAATGGTATATAGATAAAATAATTATAAAAATAATACATTTTTTCATATTTATTTATAATATTAGTGCAATTAGGATTCCTTAATTTAAGAGATTAGTATTAATGGGCTGATATGACAAATTGGGGTTTTTTTTTGTAACGTGTGTTCCTATGTTGTTAAACCTTCTTTTTCTCCCAACTTCCATAATTTTCGTACTGATATTTCTCTCTCTAAAATCTTCTTCTTCTTCTTCTTCTTCTTCTTCTTCTTCTTCTTAATTATTCGTACTGGGTGGCGTAAATTGGTTAATGAATATTGATCTCCTTCAGGCTATTGGGGGATGCAACTGGTTTGCATAGTCTAATAGTCCTTTATTTTTTTGATTGTTTTTTAATTTATTTTTGTTGCACTTGTTGATTCACAGGTTGTTCAAGTTAGTGAAAAAAAGGTTTTGGATCAGAAAGCATACATGTTCTATTGTCGAGATAATAGAAATTTTGCTTCAAACTTGCCTCTTGATGTTATTCGAAAAGAGATCATAGCGACAAATGTCATGGGAAGAAGCTCAAGTTCAAAGCCATAAGATATTTCCAAACCAAAAAATTTTAAAGGTGTGTTAATTTAAATTTTGTTATTGTTACTATCATATAACTGTTTGGTTACTTCTGCCTTATGTTTTGGTTACTGTTAACTTGGGATTCGGATACCATTTTTGTTACCTTGATTTGGTATTTTGGTTACTTTTTTATGTTGTTATGGTTACCATGTATTTGCTTAGTATACATGGTTGATTAAACTGGTTTTGGTGTACATGTTGTTTATGTATTGGTTACCATTAATATATATTTTGGTTACTAACATATAACTGTTTGGTTACTTCATTAGTATATTTTTTGTTACTGTTAATTTATGATTTGGATACCATTCTTTTTTCCTCAATTGAGATTTTGGTTACTTTTATATGTTGTTTTGGTTACAATGTATTTGCTTAGTATATATTGGTTGACTAAACTGAGTTTGGTCTACATGTTGTTTAGTATACTAGACCAATTTCTGGGGGCTTGATGTAATGCTTACGTTGTAGCTACGTCAAGCAATAAAAAATAGATACTATCATATAACTGTTTGGTTACTTCTGCATTATGTTTTAGTTCTTCGTTAGTTTGAGATTCTGGATACCATGTTTGTTACCTTGATTTGGTATTTTGGTTACTTTTTTATGTTGTTATGGTTACCATGTATTTGCTTAGTATACATGGTTGACTAAACTGGTTTTAATTGTACATGTTGTTTATGTATTGGTTACCATTAAAACATGTTTAGTTCTTATCATATAAATATTTGGTTACATCTTTAGTATGTTTTTTGGTTCTTTATTAGTTTCGATTTGGATTCCATTTTGTTTCCTTGAGTTGGGATTTTGCTTCTTTTTTTTTTGTTGTTACGGTTACCATATATTTGCTTAATATATGGGTTGACTAAACTTTATTTGGTCTATATGTTGTTTATGTATTGGTTACCATTAATATATGTTTTGGTTACTAACATATAACTGTTTGGTTACTTCATTAGTATATTTTTTGTTATTGTTAGCTTATGATTTAGACACCATTCTTTTTCCCTCAATTGAGATTTTGGTTACTTTTATATGTTGTTTTGGTTACAATGTATTTGTTTGGTAAACTGTTTATGATATAAATATTGTTTATATCTGGTTACTAATGACTGTGTAAATTTAATTTTTTTTATTTGCAGTTATGGAATCTTTACAATGAGGAATGCAATAGAAAATTCATTGAAAAAGTTATATATTGGCGTGACATGAAAGTCCCCGGCATTATTACTAAGAAATTGAACCCAAGACAGTTGAAGAAGTTTAAGGCATTATTAGTTTGTGGATGTATTATTTTTGTAAATAATAAACCCAAGTCATAATAAATCATGTATTTGCTTATTATACATTGATGTATTATTTTTGTAAATTCCTTCAAATATATTCTACAAGGTTTATGCTATTCTATTTCTACTTCCATTTTCACAAACACATCTTACATGTTCTGGTTACTTTCATATAACTATTTGGTTACTTCTTTATTATGTTTTGGTTACTATTACCTTATGGTTTGGCTACTATTATTGTGTCCTCAATGTGGGATTTCGGATACTTTTATTTATTTTATTCTGGTTAATATATAATTGTTTAGTATACATGGGTTGCCTAAACTGGGTTTCATTACATGATGTTTCTGTTTTGGTTACCATTAAAACATGTTCTAGTTACTATCATATAATTATATGGTTATTGTTTTATTATGTTACATAATGATTACTGTTATTAGTAACCAGATAGTTACAAGCTTGTATCAGAACAAACATCGATTGTTAAATGTACATGTGTGAGTGTCCTATTTATCTACAAGCTTATTAGTAACCAGATAATTATCATAGATAGTTATAAGCTTGTTAGTAACGAGATAATTATAAGCTTGTATCAAGATCATTATAAAGCTTGTATATGTTTACTTTATATTGATAACTCATGATGGAATCAAAATTAAAATATTAATCAACATCAATTTTGGTTCTTTGTACACCATCAAAAATGTTACCAACCATGTGGTTAATGGTTACTAACGATAAACAATTATATATTCATGTAAATAATTAAATTTTTTTGTATTAGTTCTTTATCGGTCTCCATTGTCTAACATTTGAATAAACATTGTATAGTAACCAAATCAATATTAGACAGTAACCAAATTACATAATCTTAGTAACCAGAATATAAACTACATTTTTACATGCAATTTTGAAGGCCTAAATGATGGAATTTGATCAAAAAACCCTGCAGTTCACCAGCAAAGCTGGTGACTTTTGATCGTTGACCCGTTTCCAATGAAATTAGGCTCCAAAAACGCTAAAATCCGACTCTCCAAGCTTGACAGGAATTGCCAAATGGTCATTGGATCAAATCTTTCCACAATCTATCAAATCTTTCCATAAAACGTGATCAAATCTTTCTATAAACTGTCACGCCTTCTCTTCAACCGCATCAATTTGTCACCAACTAAAGACTAACAGTATACACCAACCAAATAAACATTATACAGTAACCAAATCAATAATAAACAGTAACCAATTTATATGTACTTAGTAACCAGAATATAAAACATATTTTTACATGCATTTTGAAATCAAAAGCGACAAGATTATCTTGGCTTTGTTACCAATTAAAAAGCGAAAAAACTTAAGAAAGGTAACCAATATATATGTATATATAGTAACCACGGGGGTAACTAAATAAACATTTAAAGTATACAACAACCAAATAAACATTATCGATAACAAATCAATAATAAACAGTAACCAATTTATATGTACTTAGTAACCAGAATATAAAACATATTTTTTACATGCATTTTGAAATCAAAATAGTCAGTAAACTGACTTTGTTACCAATTAAACAGCGAAAAACTTAAGAAAGGTAACCAATATACGAGTATATAGTAACCACGGGGTAACTATATGCATATAAACTTTAAACTCAAATATCTCAGTATACAAATCTATAAGGAATCAATCAACAATCAAAGTTGTTACAGAGGTTGGTTACTGATCTTGAAGTTGCTATTGATCTTGAAGTTGTTGTTGATCTTCTCCTCTATTATCCGATCTCAGAGTTGCATCTCGTCTTCTCAGATCTGTCGTTGATCTGTCGTTGTTGTTGCATGTTTCCTCAGTTGCTTGAATTTAGGTGCGGTTGGTTACAAATATGAAAGGAAAATAACTGACGTGTAGGAGTTAATGATACGTGATTTTAGGAATTGCAATATATTGTGTTTTGTTATTTTTATAATTATTTTGTGTGTATTTTAATTTTGTAAATACTTTCTAATTGTTGTATATTAGTGTTAAGGACCCAAAAATATATGACAAACACGACTCAAAGAATCGGTTCTCAATCCATGATTGTTGTCTCATGTCCCACAATTAACATAGGGCTGAATCCAAGGCATTAGTCATGGGGGGTCAAATGGTCTTTCGTTTCTTTTTTATTTTTATTTTTTTTTTGCTATTCCCGGGTCAATTTAAGCATTAATCAAAACTAAACCTCTCCTCGAACAATTTCAAAAACACACCCATATCGAGTATACTTTAAGTCAAATAACAATATATATATATATATATATATATATATATATATATATAAGGATCAAGAGCATTCTCCTTAAAAAGCATTCCTCCTTAAATAACATTCTTTTATTAAAACTACATCGTTTTGGAGTCTTTTTAAAAGAGAGTGGTCCCACTTATTTTTCTTTTATTTACAAAAATGTCACCGCGGTCACTCCAAAACGACGTAATTTTAATAAAAGAATGTTATTTAAGTAGGAATGCTTTTTAAGGAGAATGCTCTTGATCCTTGCTATATATATATATATATATATATATATATATATATATATATATATATATATATTAACGCCAAGACCTTTCCACGCACCCAATCACGTAAGATACGTCCGATCCTGCATAGTAAACACGACAACACCAAAAGCTTGACGACTTCGACCGTCGGGGGATAGCTCCGGCGTGAGAGTCAGTACAGGTGATCACAAGGTTAACAATGGAGAAAAATATATCTAGTGTATTGAGAGAAAGAAAATATCAGTTACCTTTTCTTGTGTGATGTCCCTCCTTCATATACTCTCATGTTCGATTTCTTGTGCCACCCACTACCATCTGACATAGTCCCCCACTACTGGTGACCTCAGCCGACTACCAGCAGCTCACCTGCTCCATCCCATCATTGTTCTTCACCGCCGGCCGACTAGATCCCATCCACATTAATCCATGGCAGAGATAACAGTCAACTGCTATCTTTTCTCATCATTACCAGTCAAAGCCCAAAATGTAGATTTTTAGTTATCTAATGGATCGGTCCAATAATTCGGCCCAAGACTTTCAAGACCCAATCAAAATAACCCACTGACTTGGCCCAATGGCTAGGCCCAATAACACCAGGATCCAATAGTGATAACCCAATGGATCCACCAAGGAGTTCGGCCCAATGCACATAAAATATCATGACCCAACAATATATATATAGTCCGGCTCTCTCCAACGAACTGGAGGGAGCAAACTAAGAGCGAACCAGCTATAACGACGATTTTTTCCGTTGCTATAGCAAAAAAAATCGACTTTCTATGCTATAGCGACGGTTAGAAAAAATCGTCGCTATAACCGTTTTGTTCTTAGTTCGTTCCTTCTAGTTCGCTGAAGAAACAGACTGTATATATATAGTCCGACTCTCCAGCGATCTGGTTCGCTGACGAACCGACTATGGCAACGATTTGAACCGTCGTCATAGTCAGTTCGTCGCGAACCGATTCGTTGGATAACATTTCCATATATATATGGCAAAACAAACCATTTATGTACTCTTTTATGTACCATTAATATGTATTTAGTGTGTGTATGTATGTGTGTCAAATTTGGCAAAATAAACCATTTAGCCCTTATACTCTTTTTTTAGTTTCATTTCAGTTCTTATATTATTTTTATTTCATATTTATTTATGTACTATTTTGTATGTGAACAATTTTTTGTAAGTGTGAGAGATAATGACATGACATTAAAGAGAAAAACTAAATGCCAACAAGAAGTTTTGAGTTGTTTGGTATAATTCAAATGGATCCCATAATTTATAAAAAACGTAGGATTTCTAAATTCTTATAGGGCCCCTTAAAATTCCTTCTAAAGCCTTCACAATTAATTTCATACAATCCAATTTTTATGTACAAAATTTTATTAATTAATTTTAAATTAAAAAATACAAATTAACATATGCAAACTAGAACTCAAAAACCAAATTTTTAATAATTAATGTTTACATAAAAAAAAACTAAATTAAGTCGCAGTGGTTTAAATGAAAACTGGAGGATAGTAGTAAACTCGAGACGTCACGGTATCGAATTCAATAGTTTGCAAGTGTCAAGTCAAAAAAGCCAGGCTACTAGAACACAAAGCACAGTAGCAAACACATGTATGAAAAGTTTGGTCCAGGGGTGGAGAATTAGTCCATTGGTCGTAGAAACTCCACATTATCAAAAAAAAAATCCAAATACAAATCCCTCTCCTCCCTTAATTTCATTTTATAAACTTGAGTTAATCTGTTATAAATCATGTTTAACTTCTAATAATGCTGACCTAATCCTCATCCTCATCCTATCCAAGTCAGTGTCATCATTTTAATCACCTCATCTCCCAACTAATTAGATCTAATAGAAAATTAAAGTAGCCACTAAAATTTGAAATATATGGAAGACTGTTAGGTTTTTTAGCAGCCACAAATAAAAAAAATGGCAATTATTTTTGCCCCTCAGTCAGCAATGAATACAAGTCTTTAGTGGCAAACACGTCCCTTTGTGCACATAGCTTTTCTATCCATAATCATAATGCATGCTGCAGATTAAAGCACCATTAGTTTCTTGAGGGCAACTAATTAATATATATTTATTTATTAGTCCTAATTAGAATTTTTTTCCTAATTTATGCGACTCATGAACTTTCAGTCAGAATTCTATTAAAGGGAGAAAAAAAAGGTAGCCCATCAATTTATGACAAAAAGTTTAATCAATGTATAATCTTGTACTTTATTAATTCACACATAATTATACAATATATAAATAACTATAATTATATTAGGGTAATGATTCATAGCATGTATTTGTTATGAATTATTATAAGGCATACACCATCTATACAATTGAAAATAAGAAGGAATGGTTAAGATTAGAAAATGAAAATAGTAGCGGACGATAAAAAAAACCCATATCATTCGCTATTAATAGTAGCGGACGATAATTAGAAAAAGGGTTTGATTTTATTTTAAGGTTTAGTGTTTATTAATTAGGGTTTAATGTTTATTAACAAGAGTTTAGCGTTTATTAACTCGGAATTAATGAGGTTAATAAACCCTAAACTCAGTTAAAAAAAAGGAGTTAATAAATCATAAATCCCGATTAATAAATTCTGTAATAAAGTCAAACTCTTATCTTGATTAGGTCCGTTATTATTAGTAGTGGATGATGTGTTTTTTTACCGTCCACTACTAGACGTCGATTTTCAGTTTCTAATTCTAACCGTTCCTTCTTTTTTTTCAATGATATAGTTGGTGTATACCTTATAAATTAAATATACATAACTAACAAATACATCATATGAATCATTTTCCGTTATATTATATACACAAAATACAACATACGTCTATATCTTAAATCTATATAAACTTTTGGTCATATATAACATCACTTTTCTAAATTATGGCTTTAAGAATGAAAATTTTTCTTATTAAATATTGGTTTTATTTTTTTGTATATGATATATGGATGATGCTAATTGATGAACTTATCATTCATGCCGGCCGGTATCACACAAATGATGAAGACAATATAATAACACTAGTGAATCATGCCTAATGGATACTATCATTATATGATGCGTATTTGGATGGAAGAACTCCACCTAATTTAGTGATCGAATTTTGTCAAACTCTTGAAAATTTTGAGGGAAAAAAAAGAAATAGTAAAAAGTGAAATTTAAGAATTTATTAAAACAAGTCAAGTTGGTACAAGAAATTAAGTCCATAATTAATATTCACGACTCTCATTTAAGGATGTAAATAAATCGAGTCAAGTCGAGTATTGAATTGTTTAGATTTGGTTCATAAAATTTATTGAGTATAAAATAAGGTTTGATTGGGGCTCATTTAGCTACCGAGTCGATCACAATCCCGAATCGAGCCCGAATCGTTTGAACTTTTCAAACGAATATGATCCGAGTATCAATAAAAAATTGCAATTTGAGGAGGTTCGAGTAATTTATCGAACTTTAAAATTTGGTCATATTTGATTTATTTATATTTCGAGTCGAGCTAGAATCAAACTTTTTAATTGAAATGATCATTGAATCAACCTACATTCTATTTATTCATTTTACAGCCTTACTCTCATTCACTTTTTTCAAGCTAAAATTTTAATTTTTAAGCCTCATTTGGAATGCATTACTACAAATTCTCATAATCAAATATCTAATTATAATATTAATTAATTTATATTAGCACTAAAAATCAAAATATGTCATAAATATTAATTACAATGTCAAGTTATGCATTTGGGAGTCCGACAGAGTCAAGTTATGCATTTGGGAGTCGAGTTAATTATGATACAAATCTTGGTATTACAATAAATTTATGCGGAATTATAATTACGAATATTATCAGGACATTGGATTGGTAGAAATTATAATAGAATTCCAGTTATTATTCATTTTTCTAAAAAGATTGTCACTAAAACTTATTCCAATCAAAAAGTGGGCCCGATTATTATACATTTCTTTAAACAAATTACTACTAATTAATAAATATTCACCTAATTAATAATCAAAAAATGAATGTAAATATTTCTAATATGTCTTATTTTCCATAAATTATTGATATTTAAAAACTCTTTTAGGGACATCAAATAATGAGTTCTATCCGACTCAAAATGCCACCCTAAAAAGAATAATGTAATAAATAAATGAGTTAACACGTCAAACACCACTTTGAATAGAGACTGCCAGGTGGAGTATCCATTGCATGTCCATTTGGTTTCCATTCACTTCCGGGGCAAACCCCAAACCTCTCTCACTCATAATTAAGATTCCATTTATTTCGCCTTAAACAAATAAATTCCTAAAAATTTAATAGGTTTAGAACTTCAACTCAATAATACTTCTTACTTCCTTTACTAAAAAATTATCTTTTTAAGTTTTTTATACATGAATTAAGTAATGATTACTCTCTCCTCTCAAAAATTAGTTTAGGTTGACATTTTTAATTAAATTAATCAATTTAATATTTTTAAAATTATGAAAATTAAAGATGATAGTAAATTCAACATAGTTTTTTATTATTATAGTTTCTTCATTTATATTTTTATAAAAAATTTGTAAGACCCCGACTTTTATGAAATACAAATTGAATTTTTTTTATGATTATTATTCTAACAGTAATGTGTTAAATTGATAAAATAATAAATTAATGGTAATATGTGCAAATTATAAGAGTATGTCGGGGAATATTCGTTGTGTCGGCGAATATTTGTTTTGTCGGAAATATTAGGTGAAAGTATGACGATGCCGAAATAATCAACCATTGTTGGGCCCCACAATGAAATATTGTATGATACAAAAATGACAAAAATAACTTTTTTAATAAAAATATGTCAACGGTATTATCATTATTTAAATACCCGGTGATAAAAATATAGTAGCATGCGGTATTCTACAGTGGTACACTGTATTCCACAATATCACACGGTATTGCACAGTAATTTATATTTTTGATTCAATAATTGTTATAATAGCAATTGCACAATATTTTAACTCAATAATTATTACATTAACATCACCACAGTTGTTTATATTTGTACATCAATAATTGTCATTCTGCACAATATTTCATATTATTAAATCAATAATTGACATGACACAGTAACTCATATTATTTGATATGATATTATTAGACTAGTTAGTATTATTGGCAATGTCTATGAAGTTCTGTCAAGTAAAGAGGTTATTTGATTACCCGCCGTGTTTTTGAAAGACCCTCTCTTTCCTGTGAACGACCTGGTTGTCAATACTGCGAGTCTATAAATTAATTGTTATAAGATAGAAAATGTGTAAATAATTAATGAATAAAAGATGTTGATTAAGGATAATTATAATAAGTAAAGTGCGGTAAATATTTGTTTAGCATGAATCGTTTGTTATGTAAGTTCGGCTTATTATTCCATGGACCCACCATTTGTCAATTTGTTAAATCGTCGGCAAAATAATCTTCTAGGGGGTCCTCTATATTTGTTTTATTATTATAATAATAGTAATAAAATAGAATTTTTATATATAAAACATAAAAATTTTAATATATATAAAGTTATTTATTTTATTGGAATATTATATATATATATATATATATATATATATATATATATATAAAGTTATTTGTTTTCCTCTAGATAACCATAATAACAGTCACATCCCTTCTAATTTTTTAAGTAACAGTTAGTACCTCTACAAGTTTTTAGGGTTGACTAAATAGATAAAAGTATATATTTACCCTTGTATGTTATCAAATTTTAATTCCGAATATATATATGTTTAATTATCCTTTTTAATACAATACATTTTAATTATAGTTTTATTTGTAATTAAGGCTATCTAATTCAAATAATTTAATTAACAAATATTTTTGGATAAGTGATAAAAATATTAAGCCTTTTAAATTAAATTATTAATGAAGTTTTTAATTAAATTGATTGAGTATGTTGATAATTTAGTTTTGGTGTTTTACAACAAAAATATTATTTAATTCTTAGTTTCATATTATGATTTTTATATGATAAATTTTCTTGAGTATATATCAAAATTTGGGATGTTTATGATTTTAATTCAATTTTTTAGTATATAGTTGGTGTTGTTTTTATACAATATTGAATAAAAGAAAATATAATAATATTTATTACTACTTATATCTTATTAAAATATTTTTTAATGTATTTTTCTTTTTGGAGTAATAAAATTTATCATTTTATTGTAAATAATTATACTTAAAGGTGCCTTATGTTTAGTTTAATATTTTAAAAAAAATAATTAATATAATTTTTTATATGAATAATAAGATTAGTTATGTAATAATAAGTTTATTTACGTAAATTTTAATATTTGGGAAAAATAATTATAATTTTTTTGAGTTAATTTGTACTTTTACGCTTATTAAATTTTCCTTTTTAATTTAAAAAATATATTTAAATGTATATTACATAAATTTTAATCTTTAACAAATTTAATTAGTAAAAAGTGTACGATTTTATTTTCTTGATAAAATAAATATTTATTATTTTTGATATTTATGTTATTTATTGCACAAATTCATAATTTAATTAATTAGATCAAATTAAGTAAAAATTAATTATAACCTATAAATTTATATTTAGTGGATATATTAAACATTGTCGACTTGAAGGATATATTAGACATTATGTTAAAAAAAAAATTTGAATATTAGGTGGTCAAACACACTAGGGATATTGAATGTTATATGTAAGACCCCAACTTATTATAAATAAAATTGAATTTTCCTTTATTCATTATTCTAAATTAATAAGGGTTAATTTGATATAATTCTTTGGTTATGGGTGAAATGTGCAAAGTTTACAAAATAAGCAAGTGGTTATAAAATATTCATTATTGTTAGGGGAATATTCGTTTGGTCGTGGAATATTCTTTTTTGTAGGGAATCTCAAACGACGGCAGCTATCATTGGTGGGCCCCATGTGAAAAGCGGTTGGATGAAGGAAAGCGACAAAGATTGAGTTTTATAAATAACGACGGCGTAAATTATTCTCAGATTAAACGGTTGGGTTACTGGTGGTTAAAATACTGATGTCTGGCGTGGTTGCATGAAAGAAACACAGGTATTACGCAGATTATTGAATTATTGATCCTTACGTAAAAGGCACTACTCAATAATTATTACGATTAATTATTATTCAATATTATATTTTATTGATTCAATAATTCTTTGCGTTGATATTTTGTATTCTTTGTTGTTTTGATAATTGTCATTACACAAGTATTTTTATTATCAAATCAATAATTCATATTATTTGAATAATATTATCGATAACATTATTGGCAATGTCTAGAAAGTTACATCAAGGAGAGGTTTGGTCACCTAATTGCGGCCAAGGTATGGAGAAATCCTTATTTGGAAAGCTCCTCTCTTTCTTGGAGAACTACCGATTACAGACTGATTACGTAATATTATTTTTGAATAATTAATTATTGATTATTATGATAAAGAAAATATTTATTTTATGTGGATATAGATGGAGAAAATTTTAATGTGACAATTGTTGAAAATTAATATTTTATCTTTTTACGATAAAATAATTCATTTAAATATATTATTTTAATAATATATTAACGGTGATATTTTTATAATGAATGTGGGATATATGAGTATATGAGGAGGAAAAGTATTTTTTGTGGGATTAAATATTTAACATATGTTTTGGGTGTTGGTGGACACAATTCTTAATAGAAAATTTATTATGATCGTAAAATCGCTCATTTGTTGATTTTTGGTCATTTTACATTTGGAATTTGAAAATTTTTTTACAGAAGTTGTAGAGAATGGAATTTCCCATGGAAAGTCTCGAGTTTCAATTTTTACGATAAACGAGCTATTCTCTATGAATTATTGAAGTTTGGAAAATAAAATAATTTTTATTAAATTATATGGTGGGACCCACTTTGGTTGGTGTAATTAATCATGGGTCGCTTTGGAAATTTTTGTTCCAAGTTGATGTCTTTGGTCTTGGGCATGCGTAATTGGTTTTGAAAATAATAATAATAAATAATATTTTATTATTTAGTCTCCTTTCAGTTCTAACATTTTCCTATAAATAGAGGCTAAGTTAGAATTGAAAATCACACCGTAAACTAGGTTTCTCTTTTCTCTCTATATTATCGGCGTATTCTTGTGAGTATACTTTGAGTGTTCTTTATACTGATGCGAGTTTACACAAGACTATATCTAGAAATTGATCGAGGAAAGACGGTTATATTTGAGGTAAGGGTATTATTTTCTTCTTAAATGATATTTTTCTTTAATATCATTATGCCAAGTATATTAGTGAACCTTTTTTATCAAATTTGGAACTTGTTATGTGGAGTTCTTATTCACGATACGATTAATTATTCACATATATCGACCTTTATTCACTTAATACGACGACTATTCAATAGAAAAATAAAATTTTTCTTTTTGTCCAAAATATCTATTACGGATACTAGCTTTGATTGTATCCATGTTTTGATCATTCTTGAATTTTACACCAATATGATTATTTTCAAGTATTTTTTGGACATGGGTAAAACAAAAAGTACGAATCCTTAATCCTTAATCCTTGTCATTTTGTTTTCTTTGGATTCGTTTCTTTAAAAATGTTTTTCATCATCCTCGGTCCTAAATGGTGATATAAATGAATATCTTTGGCCCAGTAGTGCAAAAGATGAGCGATTAATCTGGCGAATATCTTTGGCCTGTAGTGCAAAGATGAACATGACCAATTGGTGATACAAATGAATATCTTTGGCTCAGAAAAAAGATGATTAAAGATGTATATTGATTGTTATTACGAGGATAAACTATTGATGATGGACTTTTAAACCTTAGAAGACAAGAGAATTCTTTTCTACGTGACTCTTCTAATGGATTCTTTATTTCATTGCATTTGTTGATCTAAAACTTGTTGTCTATTGTATTTTATTAGATTTTTCCTGTTGAAGACTAACGATAATTTGTTGTATATTATCTTAGTCATAATATTCTTTCTTGGGCTAGTTGAGCTCACCCTTTTCCTTTTTGTTGCATTTTTCTTTCGGGGAGGTGAGAACATAGCGAGGATCGAGTGGGGTATGGAGTGATGGTTCTAGGAAGATGTTTTTTATTTGTCCTCACTATTTACGTAAAATAGTGTATGAATAATTAATGAGGACTTATTTGGGTGTGTATATTGTCTAGAAGACAATATTTGTATTCAAACTCACAGGTTGTATTGTCGTATTCTACACGACATCTGTATTATCAAAGTTGTAGTTTGCTTTTATACTATGTATTTTTGGCGACTAAGAATGGGTGTTGTATACCTATTTTGGGGGCATCACGGTTGGTATCGAGCTTAGGGATATGATCTCTGGCGGAGATCGGGAATAGAACTAGGAGGGAGAGGCGAGTAAATCCTTCGCTAAAGTGTGTCCTACCTAAGCTTATTTGTTGGGTCGATCATAATATAGGATATTATGTGATATGTTAATTTGTTTAATTAACCCTTGTATTATGGTAGTATTTAAGAATGACTGCACGAGAAGCGTTAACAATGGAGTTTATGAGGACCGTGGAGACGCCAAAGATTTACCAACGAGGAGAAGCGTGCAGCAGTGACAATGTTCCTCCCGTGAACAACGCCATTTGAGCAAATGATGAGCAGCGAGATTTTTAGAAGCTTTTTGCAGTTCATGCAAAATCGCACGAGGAGACTCGTGTACAAAATACGGAGAAATGATAATAACGCGGATTTATCACGGCCAAACAATTCAAAGAGTTGGGACCACTAGATTTCCATGGAAAGCCGGATCCGATCAAGCGTAAACGTGGGTCAAGCAAATTACCAAGATATTCGATGTCTTGGGGTGCACGGAGGAACGAAGGTTCCATTCGCCACCTTTTATGTTTCGTGGTGAAAGCAGATTCTTTGGTGGGAATCATGAAGCGTACCTGACGATGCACTTAACATGTCTTGGGAAAGATTTCAGAATCGTTCAATGACAAGTACTTTCCGAGAAAGTATTCGTTATATGAAGGAGGTAGAGTTTATTAGACTCGAACGAGTAACAACATGGCGGTGTCTCGAAGACGAGGCAAGGTTCGTAGAATTATCCAGTTTGCACCTCATTTGGTGGAGAATGAGGAGCGAATGACGCAGTATGTTTCGAGAGGTCTAAAACCGAGATTCATCAATACCTTATCTCTCATAAATTTTCTCAGTATTCAGATGTTGTCATTGTGGCTCGATTATTAGAGCGAGATAGTGAGTATACTCAACCGAGGGACCACAATCGGGGTAGTCATCGAACGATGATAACCAATGAGGAGGAAAGAATACGGACAAAAGCGGTAACCACTCGTGTGGTAATCGTGGACATGATAATAGGAGAGGTGACTCAAGTGGAAATTTCGTAAAGAGAAGATTCAACAATGACGGGAAGATATCAACGAGTATCAAAGACCAACAACAAATGCTGGGGGGAGGAGAACTACCGCCGATTAGATGTTACAAATGCGGGAAGGAGGGACATATCACCCAAACCGCCCACAACAATCCAAGGTATGTTACAACTGTGGAAAGGAAGGCCACATCGCTTCGAGATTGTACTATCGCGAAACCAAGTTCAAAGCAGAGTGGTGATTCCAAGGGTTTGTCCGGATAAGTCAAAATCACGGTTCTGGAAGAAGCGTTTGTCGTGGATGGACAAAACGTGAGGAACCCAAACGAGGTTATCACGGGTAAGCTAATCTTGAATTCTTCGCGAAGTTTATACCTTACTAGAATCTGGGTTCTACCCATTCTTTTATCTCTCTCTGTTTGTTCTCAACGCGTTTAAACTTGACTCAGGAGAAATTAGATTTTGATTTATCTGTTGAAACTCCGTTGGGTGAAACCTTCGTTACATCTACGGTTTATAAATCTTGCATGATCCAAGTTGGCACTATCACATTACTGTTGATCTTATCTCTTTAAAGATACTTGCTTTTGATGTGATTTTAGGAATTGATTGGTTAACCACTCATCACGCCAAAATTGATTGTTTTTCGTAAGGTTGTTAGTTTTCATATTCCTAACTAACTTTGTCATACAATTCAAACCACTAAACCACTAAAATCGATCATCGTCATATCAAGCCATAAAGCTATTCGCGTTTATTGAAAAAGCGGATGTCAAGCTTTCTTAGCCCATGTTATGGATTTGAATAAAGACAAGTCGATTTGAATAATATTTACGTGGTTAGAGAATTCCACGATGTATTTCTGAAGAGCTTCTTGCCTACCCCGTAACGTGATGTTGAATTCTTTATTGACCTTGAACCGGTACAAAACCCATTTCTAAAACCCCATAACGAATGGCTCCTATTGAACTTGAGGAGTTAAAAGTCCAACTACAGGAGTTATTAGACATCGGTTTCATTCATTCCCTAGACGTCTCCTTGGGGTGCTCTGTTTTATTCGTAAAGAAGAAAGGCGGGAGTATGCGACTTTGTATTGACTATCGAGAATTGAACCATGTCACCATCAAGAATAGGTATCCGCCACCTCGCATTGATGACTGTTCGACCAGCCATTCTGAAGGAGCGCAATTCTTTTCAAAGATCGATCTTCGATTCGGATATCATCAATTTGAAGATTAAAAGCGAGGATATTCCAAAGACGGCATTCGGGACTCGTCACGGGCATTATGAATTCTTGGTCATGTCTTTTGAATTGACTAATGCTCCCTGCCGCTTTCATGGATATGATGAATCGTGTATTTAAGGAATATTTGGATCGATTCGTTGTTGTCTTTATTGATGACATCCTCATCTATTCCAAAAGCCGTGAAGATCATGAGCACCATTTGAAGTTTGGTACTACAAAGACTTCGTGAACACAAGCTTTATGCAAGTGAAGAAATGCGAGTTCGGCTTGAGGAAGTAGCATTCCTTGGGCACGTGGTGTCAAAACAAGGAGTATCTCATTGACGTGAAGATTGAAGCAATACAAAGTTGGGAACAACAAAGTCGGTGGATCAAGACGTGACTTTACGGGCTGTTGGTTATTATCGGAGATTTGTGGAAGGATTTTCTCGAATTGATACTCCGTTAACTCAGCTGACTCGGAAGGATGCAAAATTCTTATGGAGCGAGGAATGCGAGAAGAGCTTCCAAGAGCTCAAGAGAGACTCATTTCGGCACCTGTTCTGACAATACCATCTGGTTCAGATGGATTTGTTATCTACAACGATGCTTCTGGCAAGGGGTTAGGATGTGTTCTCATGCAACATGGGAAAGTCATAGTTTATGCCTCACGATTAACTCAAAGAATATGAGAGGAATTATCCTACTCATGATCCGGAGTTAGCGGCGATGTGTTCGCGTTGAAGATATGGAGACACTACTCAGACGTGGAGAAAGTAGAGATTTATACGGATCATAAAAGCCTCAAATATTTCTTCACCCAAAAAGAACTCAACATGCGCTAAGAACGACGTTGGTCGGAGCTCATTAAAAGATTACGATCACACTATTCAATATCATCCCGAAAGTTTAAGTAGTAGTGACGATTAAGTAGAAGATCATATGCAAGTACGAGTGTGATATTGTCAACGCAAAGGCCCATTTTATACGACTTACAAAGGATGAAGATAGAATTAAAGACTCCAGGATCCCACATGATGATGGCGAATATACGAGTAGAACCGACTTTAATTGATAAAGTTAAAGCTGCTCAAGCTACGGACCTGGGGCTGATACAAATGAAGAAGAAAGTGCAAGAAGGTCTTATTCGAAGCAAGAATCGATGAAGAAGGAATACTTGAGTCAATTCTAGACTTTGCGTTCTAACGATTACGACTGAAGCATAAAATCATGATGGAGGCACACAACACCTGTTTGCAATCCATCACAGGAGTACCAAAATGTATCATGATATTCGACATACATTTTGGTGGAACAATATGAAGAGAGAGATTATGAGTTTATCTCAAGATGTTTAACCTGTCAACGTGTAAAAGCGGAGCATCAAGTGCCAAAAGGTCCATTGCAACCACTTGAGATTAGGAATGGAAATGGGAACACATTACTATGGATTTTGTTACGTGTCTTCCCAAAGTTTCTCAAAGGCGTAGATGCAATTTGGGTTATTGTTGATAGATTAACCAAGTCCGCCCATTTCTTACCGAAACACGAGACTTATCCCTTTAACGTCTTGTCAGTATATGCGTGAATGAGATCAGACGATTGCATGGCATGCCAAGTATCCATAGTTTCGGATCGTGACCCGAGATTCACTTCAAGATTTTGGGTTAGCTTGCGAGAAAGCTATGGGCGCGGATTTATGATTGATTCCAAGATACCATCCTCAAAGCAGACGGACAATCGAGAGGACTATTCAAACCCTTGAAGATATATTAAGACTCGTGTCCTAGATTTCAAAGGAAGTTGGGATAAGTACCTACCTTTGGTGGAATTCTCCTACAACAACAGGTTATCAAGCAAGTATAGGCATGGCTCCATTTGAGGCGTTGTATGGATCGAAAATGTCGTTCTCCAATATCTTTGGGACGAGGTGGGAGAAACAACATTGTTAGGACCGTAATTAGTACGCATGACTACGAGAAAAGATCCAAATGATTCGACAACGATTCAAACTTCACAAGATCGACAAAAAGAGTTATCTTTGATCTTCATAGGAAGGACGTGGAGTTTAATATTGGATATCATGTATTGTTACGTATTGCTCCATGGAAAGGAGTTACAAGATTTGGAAAAGAGGAAAGCTCAATCCAAGGTTTGTTGGTCCATTTGAGATTCTTGTTGAATAGGAAAGCGTAGCCTATAGACTCGCGTTACCTCAAGTATGTCTCGTGTTCACAATGTATTCCACATATCTATGCTTCGTAAATATGTGAAAGACCCGAACCACATTATTGCATTAGAAACCGCATTTAGATAGTGAAGATTTAACCTACGAGGAGATACTTGTTGAGATTTTGGATAGGAAAGAGCATGTCTTACATACGAAGGTTATACCACAAGTTAAGGTTTTGTGGAGAAACCATGCAATTGAGGAAATGACATGGGAGTTGGAATCGGAGATGAAAGCGAGGTACCCTCACATTTTCGATATACCAGGTACGTACGTCAATTTCGAGGACGAAATTTCATAAGGAGGGGAGGTTGTAAGACCCCAACTTATTATAAATAAAATTGAATTTTCCTTTATTCATTATTCTAAATTAATAAGGGTTAATTTGATATAACTCTTGGTTATGGGTGAAATGTGCAAAGTTTACAAAATAAGCAAGTGGTTATAAAATATTCATTATTGTCGGGGAATATTCGTTTGGTCGTGGAATATTCTTTTTGTCGGAAATCTCATCTGACGACTGGCGCAATCATTGGTGGGCCCCATAACGGAAAAAAGCGGTTGGATGAAGAAAACGACAAAGATTGAGTTTTATAAATAACGGCGTAAATTATTACTGAATTAACACTTTGTTGGGTTACGGTGGTTAAAATACTGATGTCTGGCGTGGTTGCACAAAGAAAGACACACGGTATTGCATAGTATTATTGAATTATTGATCCTTACGTAGTAAGAAGGCACTACTCAATAATTATTACGGTAGCTCTTGCTCAATATTATATTTTATTGATTCAATAATTGTCTGCGTTGATATTTTGTATTCTTTGTTGTTTCAATAATTGTCATTTACAAGTATTTTCCATTATCAAATCAATAATTCATATTATTTGAATAATATTATCGAGATAACATTATTGGCAATGTCTAGAAAGTTACATCTAAGGAGAGGTTTGGTCACCTAATTTAGCTTGCGGTATGGAGAAATCCTTATTGGAAGCCCTCTTCTCAGGATGCACTGGTTGTCGACAAGATGTGATTACGTAATATTATTTTGAATAATTAATTATTGATTATTATGATAAAGAAAATATTTATTTTATGTGGATATAGATGGAGAAAATTTTAATGTGACAATTGTTGAAAATTAATATTTTATCTTTTTACGATAAAATAATTCATTTAAATATATTATTTTAATAATATATTAACGGTGATATTTTATAATGAATGTGGGATATATGAGTATATGAGGAGGAAGAGTATTTTGTGGCATTAAATATTTAACATATGTTTTGGGTGTCGGTGGACACAATTCTTGATAGAAAATTTATTATAGGTATCAAAATCGCTCATTTGTTGATTTTGGTCATTTTCATTTAGAATTTGAAAACTTTTCTTCCAGAAGTTGTAGAGAATGGAATTTCCATGGAAAGTCATGAGTTTAAATTTTTCCGATAAAGCGAGCTATTCTCTATGAATTATTGAAGTTTCGGAAAATAAAATAATTTTATTAAATTATATGGTGGGACCCACTTTGGTTGGTGTAATTAATCATGTGAAATTTCTTTGGAAATTTTGTTCCAAGTTGATGTCTTTGGTCTTGGGCATGCGTAATTGGTTTTGAAAATAATAATAATAAATAATATTTTATTATTTAGTCTCCTTTCAAGCGTTCTAACATTTTCCTATAAATAGAGGCTAAGTTAGAATTAAAAATCACACGAAACTAAGTTTTTCTCTTTCTCTCTCTATATTATCGAGCGTATTCTTGTGAGTATACTTTGAGTGTTGCTATACTATGCGAGTTTACAACGACTATATCCGAAATTCAATCGAAATACGGTTATTTTGAGGTAAGTGGGTATTATTTTCTTCTTAAATGATATTTTTCTTCATATCATTATCTTGCCAAGTATTAGTGAACTTTTTTATCAAATTTGGAACTTGTTGTGTCGGGGTTACTATTCACGTATACGACACTATTCACGAATACGACACTATTCACCAAAAAATAAAATTTTTTCTTTTTGTCCAAAATATCTATTCTGGATACTAGCTTTGATTGTATCCATGTTTTGATCATTCTTGAATTTTACACCAATATGATTATTTTCGAAGTATTTTTTTGGACATGGGTAAAACAAAGTACGAATCCTTAATCCTTAATCCTTGTCATTTTGTTTCCTTTGGATTCGTTTCTTTAAAAATGTTTTTCATCATCCTCGATCCTAAATGGTGATATAAATGAATATCTTTGGCACAGTAGTGCAAAGATGAACGATTAACTCGATGAATATCGTTGGTAGTAGTGCAAAGATGAGCAGTGTTGAGATGAACATGACCAACGGTGGTGATCTAAATGAATATCTTTGGCCTCAGGTGCAAAGATGATTAAAGATGTATATTGATTGTTATTACGAGGATAAACTATTGATGATGGACTTTTAAACCTTAGAAGGCGGTAGAATTCTTTCTCTACGTGACTCTTACAATGGATTGTCATTTCATTTGCATTTGTTGATCTAAAACTTGTTGTCTATTGTATTCTATTAGATTTTTTCCTGTTGAAGACTAACGATAATTTGTTGTATATTATCTTAGTCATAATATTCTTTACTGGGCTAGTTGAGCTCACCCTTTTTCTTTTTGTTTCATTTTTCTTCTCAGGAGGTGAGAACATAGCAGGATCGAGTCGGGGTATGGAGTGATGGTTCTAGGAAGATGTTTTAGCTGTCCTCACTATTTTTGTAAAATAGTGTATGAATAATTAATGAAGACTTATTTGGGTGTGTATATTGTCTAGAAGACAATATTTGTATTCAAACTCACAATTGTATTGTCGTATTCTACACGACATCTGTATTGTCAAAGTTGTAGTTTGCTTTCTATACTATGTATTTTGGCGACTCAGAATGGGTGTTGTATACCTATTTTGGGGGCGTCACATTATATATTATATATTAGAGGGGTGCTGATTGTTATTTAAAAAATTAAAGGAATAGTGAGTGTTATTATGGTTATCTACGGAGGGTGTCAATATATTTTACTCTAAAAAAATTAAGATGAAAGTTTTCGAAACCAGTTGGCGAAACAAGTGCATTTGTCAAACGTGGTGTGTTAAGTATTCTCTTATAAAAAGGTTGCTTAGTTGAATAATGAAGAACACACCAAAAATCATATCTTCAAGGGGACTCTCGTTCCTTCCAGACAACTTGCTACCGAGGTGATATATTCATATTATTAAATCTAAGCTGTCAAATTATAATTATTTTTTCAAAACTTCTAATCATTGTCTTTTTTATTTTAATTGGCTTTTGTAATTATTAGCAGTTTGTCTTTGTATTGTTCTGTGGTTATAGCTTTCTCATCTTTAGACATGTCTTCAGATGATCCTGCTATATCTCTGGGGTATGCTCCTATGCCAATATAATTTATGATCCTGCTAAGTCTATGATGGAAATTTTTGAAATGATTAAGAATATACTTAATAGTTTGTAATTCAGTTAATATCTTTGACTTGAATCTTCCTATTTTAAATTGTTATTTTTAAACTAGGAACGTTAGATTTTTTTAAATATTATATTCTACCAATAACTTTAAACGATATTTTTAGATAACTTGTTAGCAAGTTGGACATTGGATAAATCACTAATATGTATTCTTTATATTATTATTCTGATTATTTATATTCATTCATTATATGATTGTTATTTGTATTAATTATCAAGATGAAATTGTTGTAATGTCTTTAGTCTGGGTGCAAAGACAAGATGATTGTTGAGTGTCTTTTGCTTTTGTGAAAAGACACGTGGTGAAAATTCTATTTGCCTTGGGTGCAAAGAATAATTGTTGATTGGTATAATCATGATCATTGGTGTTATAATTGAATATCTTTACCCTGAGTGCAAAGATGAATTGTGGATTAACATGATCATGACCAGTGATGTTATAATTGAATATTGATCTTTGGCATGCGGCAAAGATAAATTAATCAACATAATTATGATTAGGAACTGTTGAATGACATGATTATAAATAGGAACTTGAATTGGTTTAATCATAATTTTTGGTGTTACAGACAAAGACATGTGGTGAAATTTCTCTCTAAAGAATTGTTGATGGGTGTTACATGGATAACATACAAGTGTTGGATTTTTTAATTTGAGAAGATAATAAATACTATGATTTATTTGACTTCTCTAAAGGATTAATCATTCCGCTGCAGTTATTTGTTGAACATTTATATCATCTACCATATGTTTTAAATATCTGATTTATTACTGTTGAAGACTAATGATAATTTATTTATCTTAGTCATGATATCCTTTATTGGGCTATTTGTACTCACCCTTTTGTTTCATAATTCTTTTAAGGAAATAAGAGTGTAGCTAGGACCAGTTAGGAGAACAGAGGAATGGAGTGATGGTTCGAGTTAGTGGTTGTCCTCATTAAATTATAAAATAGTATAACAATAATTATATTGAGGACTTAAAATGCGTGTTGTCGTATTTTATACAGCCTTGTAATAATTTGAGTGTGGATTTTATCGTACTTTATACAGTACAATATTTGTATTGAACACTCACAGTATGCGTGTTGTCGTATTTTGCACGATAGTATAAAAGTTGTAAATAGGAGAATTTGTGTTTGTAGTATGTATTTTGACGACTCAAATTTGGTGATAAAGACCCGAATTTGGGAGCGTCACAAAATTGGTATAAGTTTTGATTAGTAAAATGGTTAGTTTGACTGAAAAAATCAAACTAAACCAATTTTTCTAAACATGGGGGGTATAAAAGATTAAAATATATTTAATTTTATATCATATATAATAAAAATTACCTTTACTTTTATAATAATACTTTAATCCATTTTAAAATTATAGATACACGATTTTTTTATTTTTTAAAAAAACTTATTAATTCTAACATAGTCTAAAAATATTATACTAGTGAAATAATTAATAGTACTCAATTAACTAAAATAAAAGTGATACCACATTAGGAATTTCATACTACTTTATAATTTATAAATTAAAATGTATCATTCAAAATATATGACAAACTCCTTTCGACTTAAAATATAATATCAAGTTAATTTGAGTTTTTAAAATAAATTTGAAATATTTTTAAATTCAAATCAATATTAACTCATACAATTTTAAGTGATATAAATATAAAAATCACAAATTAATAATAATATTGATTAATTTTTTTAAAAAAATAAAAAATAATTTAATTTTGAATCTAAAAACAAATTAATTTGTTTATTTTTAAGAAGATCACAATTTCAAGCTACCGCTCAACAGTAAATTAAAGGAAAGTTTTGTAAGACCCCAACTTTTATGAATAAAGATTAATTTTTCTCTAAATATTATTTTTGAATATTATGGTGTGGATTTGATATAATGTTATAGTTGTGGATAATATTTACAAATTTTGCAAAGTAAGTAAGTTGTTATAAAATATTCGTTTGGTCGGAGAATATTCGTTTTATTAGAGAATATTCGTACGACGACACAATTATTGGTGGACCCCACACCTAATTCATGCTTGAGTTAGAAAAATGTAAATATAATTTTTATAAAAAGAACGGCAAAAGTTTTATCGTTAAAAGTTGAAATACCCGGTGATAAAAGTACAGTAATACGCGTGGTTGTATAGTAGCACACGGTATTGTACAATATCTTTGATTATTGATGCTTATGTGAGAAGTCACTCAGTTTCATTCAATAATTGCCACAATAATTGTTACACAGTATCTCATATTATTGATTCAATTATTGTCACAGTATCATCTGCACAATATTTTATATTATTAAATCAATAATTGGCACGACGCAATTATTCATATTATTATTTAGCATTATTGACAATGTCTAGAAAATTCTGTCGAGGAAAGGGGTTAGGTTATATAATTGTGCGCCAATAAGGATAAATCCTTATCGGAAAGCCCCCTCTTTCTTGGGAATGATCTAATTGTTAATATTGTGAGCTTATAATATTAATTGTGAATATTTATTATGTGGTGGATATTGGTTCAATTTGGTATAAATGGAGGAATTTTAATATGAAATAATTGTTGAAAGTTTGACATATTTTTTATGAAATTATAATTATTTTCTCTGATAAAATATTCATTTAAATATATTATAATTATTTAAATAATAGTATTATATATATATATATATATATATATATATGAATGTGATAAAAGTGATGTTTGGTGGGTAATTTCTCCTTCAAACAAATTTGCCAAATTGTGGGCCCAACTATTGAAAAAAGAGAAGAATTAGGCATGCAGGAAAAGAAAATGTTAAAGTGGAGGAGAATTAAAGGAAGGTTAGGCGAGAGTGCTTTGTTTTTCTCCTCTCGTTTGACTTTGTAAAAGAGGGGTAACCCTTCTTCCTAAAAAACACACCTTCAAGATCAGAAATTCTTATTATATAGTATTGTGAGTATTTTTCTTGAGTATAAAGATACTTTGAGTGTAGCTTTTTGTGCAAGATTTTCTCAAAATAATATCTGATATTCCAGTCAAATCCAGTTTCTACTAAGGTAAAAGATATTATTTTATTTCAATACTTGTAATAAATATTATTTTCTTTCATACTCCATATTATGAAAGAGATATTATTTCATTTCATATTCCTAAATTTAAACTTACTATGGTAAGTATTGCTTCTATAATTCTTGAAATTAGTAGAATATCCTTAAAATTTGCTCTTCATCTAGTATCGTTTTACAAAAATATTTTTATGAACATTCTTGTTAAGTTTTAATCTTTTCATGTCAGGGTACTATTCACGAAGTACTATTCACTCGAGTACTATTCATCCGGGGTACTATTCACGATAAAAATTAATTTCTTTTCTGTCCAAATTATTTTTGATACATGAATATTATTCTTGAATTTTACTCCACAAAGCAGTATCATATTGATAATTTAAAGATATTTGAACTTTGGATAAATTGAATTAGAATTCCCTAATATTTATCCTTTATCTCACTTGATTTAATCTTTATATCATTGTTATGATCCTCATAATTATAATGGAAGTCATCTTTGGCCCGTAGTGCAAAAATATACTGTTGATTATTATGATTATGAGCAGGAATTGTGTATTAGTACAATCATAACATTTAATATTACATATAAGGTTTGTGGTGAAATTCCTCTTTGGCTCGTAGTGCATAGATGGACAGGTGTTTGATATGATCATGACCATTGATGATAATAAAAAAATCATTGGCCCGTAGTGCATGGATGATTCGTGGATGTGATAATAATGAATATCCTTGGCCCGTAGTCCATGGATAATTCAGTGATGTGGATTATTTATTAAGCTGAGTCTCAACGATAAAATTGATGATAAAACTTTTAAATCATAGAAGATAGTAGATATCACTCTCTCTTGAATCTTACAATGAATTATTTGTTCATTGCGCAGATTAAACTTGTTATCTATTATATTCTATTAGTTTAACACTGTTGAAGGCTAACGATAATTTATTCCGCATTATCTTAGTCATAGTATTCTTTACTGGGCTAGTTGAGCTCACCCTTTGCTTTCATTGTTCTTTTCAGGAAATGAGAATATAGTTGGGACTAGTCGGGGAACGGAGTGATGATCCGAGAATGTGGCCATAGTAGTCCTCACTATTCTATGAAATAGTGTGATAATAATTGTAATGAAGACTCTATTTGAGTTTGGATATTGTCTACGAGATAATATTCGTATTAAAACTCTCAGCTATGTTTTATCGTATTTTACACGACAGTTGTATAATTAAGTTGTATTTGAATTCAGTACCATGTATTTGGCGACTCAGAATGTGTGACGCCCCCAAAATAGGTATACACCACCTATTCTGAGTCACCAAATACATGGTACATAATTCAAATACAAACTTAATTATACAACCTGGCCGTGTAAAATATGACAAAACATATGTCGAGTTTCAATACTAATATTGTCTTCTGCATAATATCCAAACTCAATTTCAATATTATTACAATTATTATCACACTATTTCATAGAATAGTGAGGACTACTAATGCAAACATCCGGACCGGCTACTCCGCCCTCCGACTAGTCCTAACTATATTCTCATTTCAAGAGAATAATGAAAGCAAAAGGTGAGCTCAAACTAGCCCAAGAAGAAATATTATGACTAAGATAATGCGTAATAAATTATCGTTAGCCTTTAACGATGTTAAACCGATAAAATATAATAAACATCAAGTTTAACCGCAATCTTAGAAAAACAATCCATTGTAAGAGTCAAGAGAGCATGATATCTACTATCTTCTATGATTTAAAAGTTTATCAACAATTTTATCCGAAACTCGCCTTAATAAATAATCCACATCATCCCTGCACTACGGGCCAAGGATATTCATTAGTATCACGACCACGAATTATACATGCACTACAAGACAAGGATATTCGTGTTTTCACCAATGGTCAGGATCATGCTAACTACTATCCATCAATGCACTACGGGCCAATGAGGACTTTTACCACATCATTTATAACATTAAAGTCATGATTATACCGAATAATCCCTGGTCATAATCATACCAAGTCCATCTATGCACTACGGGCCAAAGATGACTTTCATCACAATATAATCATGAGGATGATGACAATTGTCAGGAATAAGCATGTGAATGTTATTCCTATTTATATATGATTTGATTATGATATATATATATATATATATATATATATATATATGAATGAATATGCAAGTATGCTTGCATTAAGAAAAGCTGTAAAGTCCTCTGATAGATTATAGAAACATATGTACAAGGACTTAGAGTGAATTGATCAAATGTGTTAGGTTGATCCTACATAAGCAAAACAACTTTGTAAAGTCCTTAAAAAGAAATGATGTACATGGACTATAAATATAGAAAGATCAAGTATGTTAGGTTGATCTTATGATGTAATGGATAGGCTTGTCTAATCGTCGAGCACTGCACCAGAAATCGTAGTCTGCCTGGAGAGTCAAGGATAACTCGAGAGCTATCAAGGCAGAATCGTAGTCTGCAAGATAGTAGATCTTGGAGTTCGTAGACTGCCAGGAGAGACGAGGAAGAAACGTAGTGTGTCGAGTAAAGCCTTCTCAGAGACGAAGTCTATTGAGGAAGTCATGTTCAGAATCGTAGAGACAACCTTCCCACGAGCCGACCGAGCATCTGCCAAAGCCAAGTCCAGAATCGTAGACTACACTCGGAATCGTAGAGTCTACTAATCATACCAGGGGCAGAGACCGTAGTCGAGCAAGATCAGATGAAGACAACAAGCACAACGACAGAAATCGTAGAGTGTTAAGATCTGATCTTAGAGTCGTAGTATCTGCACAGCCAAAGCTGAATTGTAGAGTGCAGAACTAAGACCTCAACAGATGTGCTCACAATGCCAAGACATAATCGTAGAGCAAATACGATTCTCAACAACTGAGTACTCCCAGAATATCCAATGGAATGAAGCCTCTGATTGGTAATAACAAAGATACATCTCACCAAGGAAATCAGAGGGCACTCAATGAATGGCATACAAACTAACAGAAGATCTAAGCACCAACTCAATCAGCATTAAGATTGAGTAGTGAAGCCATTTGAGATGAAGTCTTCCACAAGATGATCATAGGAAGACTTCAGTAACTGACTAAGGAAAGTCAGCAAGTGCAGTAGGTGTCAAGTAGATAGAAGACAACGATTTTAGAGATGATCAAGATCGTAGTGTTTGCCACAACAAAGAAGAAACTGATGGAGTCCACACCGAGATACTGGTCAACTCTGAATAACAAGGCTAAAGTGATTAAGCATTGGGTCAGTCCATTGATGATAAGTGAACGGGAGATCACAAGGAGAAAGCGAGCTGGACACGCCACAAATCTGAAGTGTCTTGTTAGTCAGAAGGGGCCAGAGCAAGGAGTCAAGCCTTCAGTATCTAAGAACAGTCAAAGCAAACAGAAGAGATGAAACACTGCACAAAAGAAGGAAGAAGTGTTCCACATTGAAGATCGAATGAACACTCTTCAAGATCGTAGTGTTGATTCTACAAGTCAAGAGGCAACAATCAAACACTATGATCAAGTCCATAAAGTTATGCATCAGAATCGTAGAGTTCGAATAGCTGAAGACTGAAGCATTGGCAACGGTTCAATCTGAAGGATACTATTAGAACAAGAGCTTATTGAGAGCATCGATGCAAGGATAACCTCTAATCGAGAAATTAGAAGGGTGAAGTAAAGTTATCGACCTGCCCAAGACATGAAAGTGACATATCTAATGGGGCAGGTGAAACAGTAAATTGCAGTTTCAGAAAGTCAGAAAAAGGTGTCATGTCACATCTGCAGTCTGCACTAAATAACTCAAGATCTACGAAGCAAGTTGAATAGCTTTAAACGGCTACTTTCCAACGGGAAGATTGGGAAGCAGTATAAATCAATAGAGCTTCAAAGATCAAGAGTTGTTGATGATTGTGAAATTACAGAATCGTTGAGTTGGTAAATGCTATAGTTGACTCTACGAGTTCCACCAAAAGATCAACTGAACAAGTCTTAGTGACAGTAAGACTACCAAGGTGGAAGTGAAGCAGCTTTGAAGTAGAACTCAAACAGATCAAAGCTTCACTCAAAAAAGATGAAAATGCCACTGAAGATGGCAGCCAAGCTAAGAGCCGAGTAAGCCAAGAAGATAGCATTTAAGAAAGTGGCTGAGCACAAAGAAGATCAGAAGAGCCACTCTACGAATCAACATGAACCGAAAGCTAAAACTGAACAAGTGCAGAACCACATCTGCAAAGTATTCAAGAAGGGTTCAGGGATTGCTAAATGCCAGTCGAAGTCTATTAACAGCACAGAGACTTAGCAAATCCAGATGGTGATGGTGCATAGTCGACATCGAGATAAAGATAAATTGAAAAGAGTAAAGATCAATCACCGCACCAAAGAAGGTGTAGTCGGACTCAAGCGAGAATGCAAAGAGGACCACATCAAGTCGCTAAGTACAAAAGATGTTCAGAGCTTAATGACATCTTAGCATTTCAAAGACCAACAACAACAACAATACGCAACAACAAGAAGCCGAGGGTACTGAGGGTCCTTGTGGGAGGACTAAACAAAGTTCCAAGCCTCTTTGGGCTTGAAGAGTTCTTAGGGAACTAGAGGAGTTCCAAGGTGGCGGCCTTGAAGAGTTCTTAGTGAATCAAGTTCCAAGGTGGCTGGCCTTGAAGGAATCTTAGTGATTGTGGTGCCGCCTTCTTCCTTGGAAAATCTGCTAGTTGAAAGCAGAAGAGTGGATTAGGAGCTTGAGTCTCTGAACCACTTAAAACCCCTTTGTGTCTTTTACTTTGTGTCTTTTACTTTATGTGCATTAACTGCTATAACTGCTATGTATGTCTTAACTGCTTACTATTGAACTAACTCTACGAACAATGTATGTATGATTATGAATATATCAATGAAGGGGATCTTTTACTTATTCTGCTGTGCTTGAAAAAGATTCTTATGATTGTCATATGCTAATTTATGGGCAATGCAAAATAAATGAGAAAAGAATTTGAAATTCTAAGGATCTATTCAACCCCCCCTTCTAGATCTATTGTGCCTATTGGGAACTAACAATTGGTATCAGAGTAGGTTCTCATGCTATATTCAAAAGCTAACCACTTTGAGTCTGATCCTAGGCACAAACATTGTTCTAAACTTAGTTTAGTAGTAAGTCACTTGTTGCATGCAGTGAGCTCACATGTTGGAAATATTGTGTACAGGTAAATGTGTATTGACACCTGAAGCTGCTCAGATTGGTCCATGTTCTCGATTGATACATCAATAAGACCAATCCTTGCCTGCAGTCAATCTTGTAATCTAAAGACCAGATGCGAAAGCTCAAGAGTTATCAACTACAAAGAATCAAACATCCATCACCTTGAAAGATGAAAAGGCCACACATGCTAAGAAACGCCTATCAAGAGAAGAAATAAGTACTTATCAGACATGTGTCTGACCAACCAGCAGCTGGATGTAAACCTTATGAACTCAAGGATGTTAAAAAACTGAAGATGTTAAGTTTCTCTTAGCTTACATCTTCAAGACCACGATTGATTGATTGAAAGTCAACAAGAGCAACAAGCTATCAGGAGCAAATGAGAAACTATGCACATCAATGCCTAACCTCAGTATGTCAAAGTTAAATGACTGTTAAGGAACTAACAGTAGAAAGGTACGGTTCCTCTCTAGCATAACTGTGTACATCATGTTGCACATCTTTATGATCGATAACATTATTCTTTCAAGAAATCATATTCTACCTAAAAAGGTGAATAGAGAAAGTACACTAAGGATGGAAACTCAACTGCCTATAAACTTTATCTTCATCCAAGTTTTAGGTTGAAGATGACTTTGTGAAAGAAATCTGAAATGGGTCATAAGAGCATCACATGTTAACTTAATTTTATGTGGAGTAATCTTTGTTGATGGGTTAGTATGCATGTACTACCTATGTTCTAAGTTTTTACTAACTTATAGAGTATGATCAGTTCTACAAAAGCATCTTGAAGATTCGTAGAAACTGATCACCTCTATGAATCAACCAGATACAAATAAATCGTAGAGTTGATTCTCACTCTGTGAATATTTAAACCCTGTGAACATAACCTAGCAAATGATGAAACCATCAAAGATAGAGAGTGTTTTATTAAGATAGCAAATCTTACACACTTTCACCATCATGCATCTCAAAATGTATTATCTAAGTTAATTACATGCATAAATATGACTGGTGGTGATCAATATGATGGTTATCCAAATATATGAGGAACAGGGGTTTAGAAAACTAACCTAGCAGGACCAATTTAATCATGGCTACCAAAAAATAGAAATTCATAACCTGCAGGTACTTGATCTATCTGATCACACTAAGGAATGCTAAAGCAAAGGACTTCAGTCAAGAAGAGTCAACCAACAGAAGGCTTAGGACTGTTTAGAAATAATTCTAATAAAATATCTATATGTCAAAGCCTGTTCTTGAGGACCTGTTGAGCTAATCTAAATAAAGCCCAAATGGCTGCCTTCTGCTACACATGAAGAAAAAGAACTTAGGTCTCTCCTGAGAAGACAGTATCAACTATGGGGGAGTAGTAATCAGCTAACATTACAAAAGCTCCAGACCATCAGAAATATACTATGAAATAGTGTACCAGCTGCAGAGTCCCAAAACTCTATGGTTGATGAACCAAATGAAGAACCATAGTCAATAGGAACGTCTCAAAACGTACTACTGATAACCTTTCAGCCACCCAACTCAAAATCGTGGAGTACCTACGATCAAACATCTGATTGTAGTGAAAGAGCAAGAGGACACCACAATTGCAGCCAGTGCAGATGTCTAAAGTTGGAAGAAGGGACTCTCCAACAGAAAAGGTCGAATGAGATATCAGTGCAAATCACTTCTAAAGTATTTCATCTGGAAAGCGCCTCAGGAACAAACCTGACCCTTAGCTCACTCTAAGAGGTTGTCCCTTCCTGAGCTACCTTAACCTGGAAGAATTGCTTAATCAAGTTCATCTCAAGGACCAAGTCAGTCAATAATCGTAGAATAGAGGGTGAAGAGAACTCCAAGATCGTAGTGCAGCCTCAACGATCGTAGAAGCAGACTCGACGATCGCAGTCCTACCAGAGGATACTCTAGCTCATGAGGAGCTCGGAAGAACTAGACAATTGCCCAACCATTCAGATTGTGAGGAGATAAGTTCGAATGCTGGTTGGAAAGATGTCCTGCTGAAGAAAAGTGCCCAAGCCTTCATAATGTCCATCAGTAGTTGAAATATGTTTCAATATGAGGAGAAATGTCAAAACCATCCACTGCAGCATATCTCAAAAGATGATCGTTAAGTCAACAAAGGAAAACGTAGAGTTATAGCTGCCTTATCATGCTACTCTACGAACTCAAAAGGTCAAAGGTCAATCCACGACAATCAAACGTCCACTCTTCTAAAAGAGACAGCTAATTGACAAGTTAATGGGAAGTTACAGCTCGTTACTGGGCATTGTGCAACCAATAGCCAGTTGACACGTCACAACATATGCAGTGTAAAAAGGGACTGTCATAAAAACAAATTCAAAATCTGCAAACAGTTACCAAAATCCATCAAACCTCTCTCCCTCCCATTTTCAAACCCTAGAATTCTTTTCGAAGCCAAATCTCAGAAACTTCCAGAGTTCAAGTCACAATCAGCCATAACTCATAAGTCTCCCTGAGTCAATAACCATTTCCCTCGAATCATTCAAATGGAAGATTGGCAAGTAATCACTGGCATTCAACTCGGAACCAAGTCATTTGAGAAATTCGAAAAAGAAGTTCAGAGACATTCTTGAACTCGTGAAGAAAGCTGGATTCTCAGAATGTCTTGAGGCAAGCACTCGAGTATACACTGAACTAGTTAAGGAATTCTACTCAAAGGTATCCATAAAAGCCGGAACTCTTTCAACCAAGGTTAAAGGTCAGTCTCTAAAACTGAAGTCATCCGATATCAATCAATGCCTAGATTTTCCTGACCGAGGACTGAAAAATCTTGATGAGATTGACACTGAGAAAGCCAAGAAGATTATGGGGTACCAAAGAAACCCTAGTTTAAAGGACATGAAGAAAAAGGAGTTTCCATAGGAATTTGAGTTCCTTGCTGAGATAGTGGGAAAATGTATACTATGCAAAGACACTGCACACGACACTGTACTCGACCAGCAGTTAAAGATTATGTCTGCAATAATTCTGAAGAAGCCAATCAATTTTGGAGCCATCTTGCTCGACCAAATCTCCAAATGGATAGAAAAGGCTGAGTTGAAGAAATCTACAAACAAACCCCAGATAAAGGTATTCCATGGAAGATTGTTGAGTATAGTGTTAAAGAAGAAACTGGGAAACAGAATCAAGGATGATGAAGGAGAGCCCTTAAATGTTCACAAAGTAATGTCTCCATAACTTTTCTTGAACTGGAAGAAGAATCCCAAGGAAAATAGGAGGTTGACTACTGGGAGCAACAGTAAAGCCTCTACAAAGAAGAGGAAAGCAAAAGAACCAAAAAGCTCTGAATCAGATAATTCTGTACCAACGACGACCTCACCAGCCAAGAAGAAACTAAGAAGCATGAGGAAAGCTAAGGCCCCTCCAAGAAATATATCCACAGAAGACAAGGTTGAGGATGAAAAGGACTCAACCACAGAGACCACTAAGAGAAGAAGTAGCAGATTACTTCAAGGGCCACCCAGAAAGAAAGCAAAGGTGATAAATAGGCCATCTCCAGTTCCCCAAGGAAGCCTTTCCTCCAAAGATAAGTGCGAAGAGATTGAGAAAGAGAAGGAAACTGAAAGCCCCAACAATGTGTCCCCAAAGAACGAATCCAGCAATGAAGCTGAGGCAGCATTCATGGAAGAAAATTCAGAATCCGCTGATAAAGAAAAAGGATATGCAAGTTCTGTGAGCAACTCTCAAAGTATTCACTCTGATGAAGAAAAACTGCAAGATGACCCAAGTGCATATCCAAATGCAAATGCTCCAACAAGCCCAGATGATGGGACAAATGGTATTGATTCTGAAGAACATGTCCCTACTACTGCTGAGCATCAAGCTAGCCTGTCTGGTGATGAAAATGAAGAAGATTCTGAAGGAGGACAGGTCCCTGCCAATGATGGAAATCAAGAAGGCATACCAAATGACTCAAAGGCCTCAAAGTCTGAAGAAAAAGAAGAGTCTGACTCTCCTATAGCTGAACCTCCAATAAGAAGAAGGAGCTACAGATTGACAGCTCAATTTGCCTTCAAAAGGAGAAGTGATCACTCTAACACTGTCATTGAATTGAGTGATGATGAGTTAATATCACAAGAAGTAAGTGCTAAGGATGGATCCGGTGATGAAGAAGATAAATCAAAGGAAATATTGTTGAAGAAGATTCTGGAAATGAAATGCAGCAAGAAGATTCATGGTTGAATCTGATGAAAGGAGTAAGCAAAATTCTGGATCAAAAAGGGAAGAGATGGAGGACTCTGATTCTACACATCAGGAATCAGAAGAACTAGAATACTATCCTGTTCTCTCTCTAGTTAGAATTAGTAGAAGAATAGTTGTGGAAGTTTTTGATGAACCACCAGCTGAACCAGTAGCAAGATGGATAAATCATGGAAATGAACAACTCAGAGTTGTAAGAATGACCGTAGATGAAGTGCTTCATAACTGGAAGAATATGGAGCTAGATTGCACAACTATATTGTACAATTCTAAAGATATTCTGTTGAGATGGTTCTATCCATGGATGCCATGATTAAAGGCACACACCGAGAAAGATGGAAGTTACTTCTGCTGGTGCTATTCTCATTTCCTAAATTTGGAACTGGTATCACAAAACTTTCCCAGAGTTAAGAAGTTTGCAACAATGATGATCAATGACAAGCCCCACTACAAAGTTTATAGACATGCTGGCAACCATTACATTTCTTATGATCGTAGAGTCGATTCAAATGGAAGAAGGATCATGACCGAAGGGATAATAGTAGAGTCTGATTACTATACCAGTGATGATATTCAAATCCAAATTGAAAAGCCTCCACCCGCCCAAGCTCAGACACCTACCATCCATTCATCTTCCAATGTCGATTGGTACTCAACAATTTCTTAGATTGTCAAAACTTTCCAAAATCTATCCAAGGATGAAAATCGTAGAGTCCAATCCAGTGTACAACAAGAGACTCTCCATCCAGATGACCAAATTCCCACAGAGCAGGAGATACTCGAGAATTCTGATGAATTGGTCAAGAAGATGTCTATCATCACTAAAGAAGCAAAGATGGTGACAGAAGCTGGAGATACTTCAGCTCAAGATAGACTCTAAGCAACTATGGCTAATATATCTCTCAAAATCAAAGAGAGAGATCACATCTATCTGAAAGCTATACAAGATCAGAAAGCTGAAACTCTACGAGCAAAAGAGGAAAATGAAGAAAAACTCAAAGTTCTCTCTGACAAGATTGACCACATGAATCAATCCTTCTCTGTGCAACTGGAGCTGAGTCAGCAAGAAATCAAGCATGAAGTTGGAAATTCTTCTTATCTGATGGAGCAGCTTACGTACAACATGGAGCAGCTCTATCAAATGATTAATGACAAAAAGGGGGAGAAAAAGAGGCATAGAAAGAGGAAGAATAAAAAGCATTCAAGTAAGGACAAGAAGAAGAGCGGGAGCAAACAAGAAAGGCAGACTAAAAAGAAGGAAGCAAAACAAGAAGTTAGTTCATCATCTAAAGGGGAGCCAAAGGATGATAAGCCTAAGACTGAGGAGGAGCCAGAAAAAGAGGAGAAGGAGGAGACAAACCAAACAGATGAGTAGTTGATCAACAGACATCCTTGATGTAAATCTCTAACTAGTCAGGTATGTTCTGGATCCAGGATGTAAAATTTCAGTGTATTAAAATTCCACATCATTATAAATGACATTCATGATTATCTGTTTTAGAAATACAGCTGCTCACTGTATATAAGATTCATTCATAACATGTATATGCACTTATTGTTTTTGTCATAATCAAATAGGGGGAGATTGTCAGGAATAAGCATGTGAATGTTATTCCTATTTATATATGATTTGATTATGATATATATATATATATATATATATATATATATATATATATATATAAATGAATATGCAAGAATGCTTGCATTAAGAAAAGCTGTAAAGTCCTCTGATAAATTATAGAAACATATGTACAAGGACTTAGAGTGAATTGATCAAATGTGTTAGGTAACAGCTTTGTAAAGTCCTTAAAAAGAAATGATGTACATGGACTATAAATATAGAAAGATCAAGTATGTTAGGTTGATCTTATGATGTAATAGATAGGCTTGTCTGATCGTCGAGCACTGCACCAAAAATTGTAGTCTGCCTGGAGAGTCAAGGATAACTCGAGAGCTATCAAGGCAGAATCGTAGTCTGCAAGATAGTAGATCTTGGAGTTCGTAGACTGCTAGGAGAGACGAGGAAGGAACGTAGTGTGTCAAGTAAAGCCTTCTCAGAGACGAAGTCTACTGAGGAAGTCATGTTCAGAATCGTAGAGACAATCTGCCCACGCGCTGACCGAGCATCTGCCAAAGCCAAGTCAAGAATCGTAGACTACACTCGGAATTGTAGAATCTACTAATCATACCAGGGGCAAAGACCGTAGTCGAGCAAGATCAGATGAAGACAACAAGCACAACGATAGAAATCGTAGAGTGTCAATATCTGATCTTAGAGTCGTAATCTCTCCGACGACAAAAAGTGAATCAGAGAGTGCGAACTAAGACCTCAACAGATGTGCTCATTAATGCCAAGATAGAATCGTAGAAAGCAAACACGATTCTCAACAACTGAAAGTACTCCTGCAATATCCAAAGGAATGAAGCCTACGATTGGTAATAACAAAGATACATCTCACCAAGGAAATCGGAGGGCACTCAATGAATGGCATACAAGCTAACAGAAGATCTAAGCACCAACTCAATCAGCATTAAGATTGAGAAAGTGAAACCATTTGAGATGAAGTCTTCCACAAGATGATCATAGGAAGACTTGATGAATCGACAAGAAAGTCGACCAAGTGCGCAAGAGTCAAGTAAGCAGACAGAAGACAACGATCTTGAAGATGATCAAGATCGTAGTGTTTTCCACAACAAAGAAGAAATTGATGGAGTCTACACAAAGATACTGGTCAACTCTGAATAACAAGGCTAAAGTGATTAAGCATTGGGTCAGTCCATTGATGATAAGTGAACGGGAGATCACAAGGAGAAAACGAGCTGGACACGCCACAAATCTGAAGTGTCTTGTTAGTCAGAAGGGGCCAGAGCAAGGAGTCAAGCCTTCAGTATCTAAGAACAGTCAAAGCAAACAGAAGAGATGAAGCACTGCACAAGAGAAGGAAGAAGTGTTCCACATTGAAGATCGAATGAACACTCTTCAAGATCGTAGTGTTGATTCTACAAGTCAAGAGGCAACAATCAAACACTATGATCAAGTCCATAAAGTTATGCATCAGAATCGTAGAGTTCGAATAGCTGAAGACTGAAGCATTGGCAACGGTTCAATCTGAAGGATACTATCGAGAAATTAGAAGGGTGAAGTAAAGTTATCGACCTGCCCAAGACATGAAAGTGACATATCTAATGGGGCAGGTGAAACGAAGGCTTCGCAGATTTGAGAAAGTCGAGGAAAAAGGTGTCATGTTACATCTGCAGTCTGCACTAAATAACTCAAGATCTACGAAGCAATTTGAATAGCTTTAAACGGCTACTTTCCAATGGGAAGATTGGGAAGCAGTATAAATCAATAGAGCTTCAAAGATCAAGAGTTGCTGATGATTGTGAAATTGCAGAATCGTTGAGTTGGTAAATGCTATAGTTGACTCTACGAGTTCCACCAAAAGATCAACTGAACAAGTCTTAGTGACAGTAAGACTACCAAGGTGGAAGTGAAGCAGCTTTGAAGTAGAACTCAAACAGATCAAAGCTTGACTCAACAAAGATGAGAATGCCACTGAAGATGGAAGCCAAGCTGAGAGCCGAGAAGGCCAAAAAGATATCATTTAAGAAAGTGGCTGAGCACAAAGAAGTTCAGAAGAGCCACTCTACGAATCACCATGAACCGAAAGCTAAAACTGAACAAGTGCAGAACCACATCTGCAAAGTATTCAAGAAGGGTTCAGGGATTGCTAAATGCCAGTCGAAGTCTACTAACAGCACAGAGACTTAGCAAATCCAGATGGTGATGGTGCATAGCTGACATCAGATAAAGATAAGCTGAAAAGAGTAAAGATCAGCTGCACCAAAGAAGGTGTAGTCCAGACTCGAAGCAGAATGCAAAGAGGACCACATCAAGCTGCTAAGTACAAAAGATGTTCAGAGCTTAATGACATCTTAGCAGCTCAGCACCACCAACAACAACAACAACTGCAACAACAAGAAGCCAGGGCCTGAGGTGTCCTTGTCCGGAGGGACTAAACAAAGTTCCAAGCCTGCTGGGCTTGAAGAGTTCCTAGGGAACTAGAGGAGTTCCAAGGCTGCTGGCCTTGAAGAGTTCTTAGTGAACTGAAGTTCCAAGGCTGCTGGCCTTGAAGGAATCTTAGTGATTCAGGGTGCTGCCCTTCCTTAGTGGAAATCCTGCCAGTTGAAAGCAGAAGAGTGGATTAGGAGCTTGAGTCTCTGAACCACTTAAAACCCCTTTGTGTCTTTTACTTTCTGTCTTTTACTTTATGTGCATTAACTGCTATAACTGCTATGTATGTCTTAACTGCTTACTATTGAACTAACTCTACGAACAATGTATGTATGATTATGAATATATCAATGAAGGGGATCTTTTACTTATTCCGCTATGCTTGAAAAAGATTCTTATGATTGTCATATGCTAATTTATGGGCAATACAAAATAAAAGAGAAAAGAATTTGAAATTCTAAAGATCTATTCAACCCCCCTTCTAGATCTATTGTGCCTATTGGGAACTAACAATAATAATATAAGAATTCAATTAAATGAAAGAAAAGAATAAATTTTTAAAGATTTATAATTTAATTTATCCAGAATTCAATAATACCCAAATTGTCAACATGATACTGCTTTGTGGAGTAAAATTCATGAATAATATTGTATCAAAAATGATTTGGATCGAAAAGAAATCAATTTTTATCATGAATAGTGCCCCACGTGAATAGTAACCGAGTGAATAGTACCCCGTAAATGGTAATTCGAGAATAGTATCCTGTGAATAGTACTTCGGCATGAAAAAGTTAAAACTTATCAAGAATGCTCAGAATAATATTTTCATGAAAAGATACTGGATGAAGCGCAAATATCAAGGATATTCTACTAATTTCATGGAGTATAGAAGCCAAAACTTTAACAAAATGAGTGTAGAATTCGAAATCTGAAATGAAATAATATTACTTACATACTACAGAGTATGAAAGAAAATACTATTTCATACGAATACTGAACAAAAATAATATTCCTTACCTTAAAAAGGAGAGTATTCCAACTGGTATAGCGGGGATATTCTTGAAGAAAACTTTCATTGTTTTCTATGCTCAAAGCTTTCTAAAACTCGAAAGAAATACGCTCAATATTATAGAAGAAGAATTCTCTGATTATGGTGTGATTTTCAATTCTAACTAAGCATCCTATTTATAGGAGAATGGAAGGATACTATTTAGAAACGAACTATAAAACCCCAGCTTTTTATAAATAATATTGAATTTTCCTCCAATTATTATTTTGAAATAATAAGCTGTTAATTTGATATAATGTTTTGGTTATGGGTGAAATGTGCAAATTTTACAAAATAAGCAAGTGGTTATAAAATATTCCTTTTGTCGGGGAATATTCGTTTGGTCGTGGAATATTCTTTTTGTGTCGGAATATCCGCATACGACAAAGTATGAGTTTTAATGAATAACAACAGTAATGGTTACCAATTAACATCGTTGGAATACAGTGGTTAAAATAAAATACGATGTGTCTGGCGTGTTAGTTGCGATACCTGCGGTATTACGCGATATGGTTGAATTATTGATTCTTACGTAAGAAGGCATTACTCAATAATTGTTACAGTAATTACTGTTCAATATTTTATGTTATTGATTCAATAATTGCTGCATTGTTAATTTATATTATTATTGTTTCAATAATTGTCACTGCACAGTATTTTTCATTATCAGATCAATAATTCGTATTTGAATAATATTATTAGATAACATTATTGGCAATGTCTAGAACGTTCTGTCAAGGAGAGGTTAGGTCATCTAATTGTGCGCCAGTAAGGAGAAATCCTTATTGGAAAGCCCCCTCTTTCCTGGGAACGGCCTGGTTGTCATAATTGTGATTCTGTAATATTATTTATGAATAATTAATTATTGATTCAAATGATAAGGAAATATTTATTTTATATAAATGATGGATTTATTTATTTTATGTGATTATAATTAAAGGAGTTAATATTGAGGTATTTTATCTGTATTTTTGTCAGAATGGAGGTATTACAAATCAAATCAGTATTTTTACTATATATTGCGTGAATTATAATTTTTAATCTGACCGTTGGATCGTTGTGATTTTTGGATATGTTATACATATATAAGTTGGGTATATGTCCACAAATTTTGAACCGTTAAAAATGAACGAATGATTTGTTATGAATTTTAAGAGGTGACTGCTTCGGAAATTAGGGTTATAAATGATTTTGGTGAAAAATTCTAGAATTGAGTGGGCCCCATTTGTGGTTGATGAGAAATGTGCTCAATTAAATTTTCAAATGTGGTGGGTGGAAATAGTAGCAGGTAAAGCTATTAGGTAGCAGGTCAAGTCTGCTTCGGCGTGCTAACATTTTCCTATAAATAGAGGGCTAAGTTAGAATTGAAAATCACACCAGAAACATAAGCTTTCTCTCTTTTCTCTCTATATTATCGAGCGTATTTTGTGAGTATTTTGATACTTTGAGTGTTGATATACGGTGCAAGTTCCTTCAAGATTATATCCAGATTCCAAATCCGGTAAATAATTGCTTTTTTTTGAGGTAAGGGATGTTATTTTCTTCATATATGATATTATTTCTTCAATATCATTATGTCGAAGTATTGATCTGAACTTTTAATCAAATTTAGAACTTTTTTGTGTCGGGGTTACTATTTACGATATCAAGACTATTCACGATATCTGGCACTATTCACGAATACTGACTATTCACAGTATTGTTCACGAAGTATGATTTTTCTTGTGGAATTTTTACCTTTTTTGTGTCGAGTTACTATTCACGATACTAAGACTATTCACAAATCGACACTATTCATAGAAAAATAAAATTTTCTCTTTTCCTTCCAGATGTCTTTTATGGTTGCTATCTTTGATTGTATCCATGTTTTGAGCTTTATTTTTTTGAATTCTGCTTCAAAATTGGTTATTATGGAGTATTATTGATCTTGGATAAACTGTTATACGAATCTCTAATATTTGTCCTTCTGTCTCACTGGATTCGTTCTCTAAAATGTTTTTCATCATCCTCGGTCCTTAATGATGATACTTGATGAATATCTTTGGCCCGTAGTGCAAAGATGAACAGGTGTTGAGATGAACATGGCCAACTGGTGATACAAATGAATATCTTTGGCCTGTAGTGAAAAGATGAATATTTGATTAAAGATGTATATTGATTGTTGTTACAAGGATAAAATATTGATGATGGACTTTTAAATTCATAGATGATAGTAGATTTCATTCTCTACTTAACTCTTCTAATGAATTGATGTTTTTATTCTTGATTGTTGATCTAAAACTTGTTGTTGATTATATTCTATCGATTTTTTCCTGTTGAAGACTAAGGATAATTTGTTGTATATTATCTTAGTCATAATATTCTTCTTGGGCTAGTTGAGCTCACCCTTTTCCTTTTTGTTCCATTTTTTTTCTCAGGAGGTGAGAACACAAGCATATTACAAGTCTAAATGGGTACGGAGTGATGGTTCTAGAAAGATGTTTTAGTAGTCCTCACTATTTCTGTAAAATAGTGTATGAATAAATGTAATGAGGACTTATTTGAGTGTGGATATTGTCTAGAAGATAATATTTGTATTTAAACTCACAGGATGTGTTGTCGTATTTTGCACGACAATTGTATTATTGAAGTTGTAGTTTGCTTTTTGTACCATGTATTTGGCGACTCGGAATGGATATGGTGTATACCTATTTTGGGGAGGCACACTAATCAAGATGATAATTCCAAAAAAAAAATTCACGTGGAGTTAAATGGATTGTTTAATTTTTTTATTTTACTATGTAAACACTATGCAGACACTTTATGCATATATATATATATATATATATATATATATATATATATATATATATATATATATATATATAGAGATAGAGTCCTAGGATCCTGTCAGGATCCCGAAACTGCATTTACTAAAATACGATTTTTTTTTTTAAAACAACTAAAAAAGTTTAATATTTTATGGGAACCGAAAATTTTCTATTATATAGTGTTTTGGGTGTGATTTGGATACATATAACAAAAAAAAGCAGTGCATATTTATGAAAAATATTGTATTATCAAAAAAATTTCAATTCCATAAAATATTAAACTTTTTTAGTTATTTTTAAAAAAAAGCAAATTTTTTTTTTCCACATTTTAAGAAAATTTGGGAGTAAGATAGAATCTCTATATATATATATATATATATATATATATATATATATATATATATATATATATATATATATATATATATATATATAACATAAGTCACCAACCACCACCACCCGTGACATGAACACATTTCATTTCCTTTCTTTCAACATACGTGGGCCCCATATGTGGCCCCACCTTTATTATATAAAAAAATACTGAATAACTTTCTACCGATTATTTTAAAAAATGGGTAAGTGGTGTCCAAATAATAATCAAAATTTACAACAACTACTTTATAAAAAATCCCCTCAATATTCTTAACAACATTTATTCATCATTAATATTATAACTCGCAATATTTAACAACCAGATCATTCCAAGAAAGAGGGGGCTTTCCGATAAGGATTTCTCCCTATTGGCGCGCAATTAGGTGACCAAACCCCTTTCCTCGACTGAACTTTCTAGACATTGTCAATAATGCAAATAATAATATGAATAACTATGTTGTCTCAATTATTGATTTAATAATATATAAAATATTGACAATAATTGAATCAAATAACGTGAGATATTATGCAGAAATTACTGTAGCAATAATTGAACAAAACTGAGTGACTTCTCACGTAAGCATCAATAATCAATACCGTGTGCTACTATGCAACCATGCATATTATTGTACTTTTATCACCTGGTATTTCAACAGTTAACGGTAAAAATTCCGCCGTTACTTTTATAAAAAGATATTTCTGTCGTTTTCTAACTCCGACAATAATTTCGTTGTGGGGGTCCACCAATGATTGTACTGTCGTACGAATATTCCCTTTTAAAATGAATATTCTCCGACCAATCGAATATTATAAAACAACTTGCTTACTTTGTAAAATTTATAAATATTACCCACAACTATAACATTATAACGAATTCACACCTTAATATTCAAAAATGATATTTATAGAAAAATTCATCTTTATTTATAAAAGTTGGGGTCTTACAGAATGGGTGATGTATACCTATCTGTCTTCTAGTTCGATTTGGACCAATAACCCATTTTTGTCCAAAAATCGTTCAAACCCGTCAAACCGACGATTGAACCACCTAACACAACGAACCGATGAATGATTTGCGAGTTGGACCGATTCTATACATAAATAAAAAATTGAAAATAAGGCTTCAACCTTTCAGCCTCTAGAGTTCAGTCTTTAGCTCTGCACTTCTGCTCCTTCTCCGTTGCGCCCAAATTAATCATAGCATACTCTAATAAATAACACAAAACTACTCACTTTCCAAACCCATTATTCAACCTAATAAGCCTTAAACAATATTTACAAATAATAATCACAGAAGAATGAAAAAATAATATCCAAATCTGAGCCAAAACAGAAAAATCACAAAAGAAAAGAAGAAGAAGAAAAAAAAAAGTATTCAGAAGATTTCTTCATTGTCGAAATAATCGCAGAAGAAATCCCAAAGTTTAAGAGCAAAATTAAAATAAAAATCAAAAGCTAGCATTTTAGATCGGACTCATCAACCGTTGGATGTGGAGTTGCATTTTCTGAAGAAACAAACTACAAGGAAAATCTGAATCATTCATTCTGATGGCGAAACTGTGCTTAGTCTTGGTAGTTCTTTCTTAATAATACTAATTTAATAGGAGTAATGATTTTTCCTTACTACGATTGCTGAAGTCTTAAAGTAATAGGAACGACTACATACTTACATGTAGGATATATTTGGAATTCTGTTCCTTTTTAATCCTTCTTGTTGACACGTGTGTTGTAAGACCCCAAATTATTAATAAATGAAATTTATTTTCCTCTATTTATTATTTTGAAATAGTAAGGGTTGATTTGATTAATGTGGATAGTTATGGGTAAAATACGCAAATATTTGAATAAGCAAGTGGTTATAAAATATTCATTATTGCTTGGGGAATATTCGTTTGGTCGTGGAATATTCGTGACTGTCGGAGAATATTAAATACTGATGGCGCGATCTTTATGGGCCCCATAACTTGAAAGCGATTGGATGAACAAAACGACAAATATAAGTTGTTTATAAATATGGCGTAGTTATATCTTTATTATCTTGTTGGAATTCGTTGGTTAAAACACATTAATACGCGTTGTTGAGCGAAGACTTGCGGTATTGCACCAATTATTGATTCTTACATAAGAAGGCACTACTCAATAATTATTACGATAATTCTTTATTCAAATATTTTATTTTATTGATTCAATAATTGCGACATTGATATTTTATATTCTTGTTGTTTGATAAATTGTCATTATGGTATTTTCCATTATCAGAGCAATAATTTATATTATCTGAATAATATTATTAGATAACATTATTGGAAATGTCTAGAAAGTTACGTCTAAGGAGAGGTTTGGTCACCTAATTGCTTGCCAAGAAGGAGAAATCCTTATTGGAAAGCCCCTCTTTCTGAGACTACCGGTTGCCCGATCTTTGTGATTCTGTAATATTATTTGTGAATAATTAATTATTGATTTATATGATGAGGAAAATATTGATTTTATGTGGATATAGATGGAGAAAATTTTTAATGTGACAATTGTTGAAAATTAATATTTTATCTTTTTCTGATAAAATAATTCATTTAAATATATTATTTTAATAATATATTAACGGTGATATTTTTTTAATGAATGTGGAATATATGAGTATATGAGGAGGAAGAGTATTTTTGTGGCATTAAATGTTTAACACATATTTTGTGTGTTGGTGGACACCATTATTGACCGAAATTTGATTATAGCCTGTAAAATCGCCCGTTTCTGGATTTCGGTCAATTTCTGTTTGGAATTTGGAAAAACTTTCTTCTACAAAGTTGTAGAGAATTGAATTTCCTATAAAAAGTGGCAAGATTCGAATTTTCTGATAAAAGGGCTATTTATTATGAATTATTGAAGTTCCGAAGCTCCGAAATAATTGATTTTTGGAAGTTTAAAATAGGAAAAACATTTTTTTTTGTTTTTTTGGCAGCCCTAGCATGTGCAAGATAAGCTGAAATTAGTTGTCAAAATGTGCGTAGAGAATTTGTAATATATATAATATTATTATATTAAATTTTCTACTTTGGTGTTCTAAGCATTTTTCTATAAATAGGGTCTTGGGTTAGAATTGAAAATCACACGTAAATCGAAGTTTTCTCTCTATATTATCGAGAGTATTCTTGTGAGTATTTTGAGTATACTTTGAGTATTGCTATCTGGTGCAAGTTCAAGTCATAGCCTATATCCAGGTGTTTCAACTAGAAGTCTTGTCTTTCGAGGTAAGGGATGTTATTTTCTTCTCAAATGATATTATTTCTTCAATATCATTATCTTTGAAATATTAGTTGGAATTTTTATCAAATTTGGAACTTTTTTATGTCGAGTTACTATTAATGAGTTACTATTCATGAGTTACTATTCATTAAAGTACTATTCACGCAAGCGTGATGATGTTTTTGTGAAATTTCTATCTTTTGGTGTCTCGAGTTCTTATTCACGTATACTCTGAGACTATTCACGAATCACGATACTATTCATAGAAAAATAAAATTTCTTCTTTTTGTCCAAAATATCTACTATGGATACTAGCTTTGATTGTATCCATGTTTTGATCATTCTTGAATTTTACTCCACTCGATTACTTATGAAGTATTTTTGAACTTGGATTGTTTAAAATACTGAATCCTTAATATTTGTTCTATTGTTTCCTTTGGATTCGTTTCCTTTAAAATATTTTTCATCATCTTGGGTCCTAAATGATGATATTCTTTGAATATCTTTGGCACATGTAGTGCAAAGATGAATGATTTCTTGATGAATATCTTTGGCCCGTAGTGCAAAGATAAGCAGTGTTGAGATGAACATGACTTTATCGATTAATATCTTTGGCCAGTAGTGCAAAGATGAAGCAGTGTTTAGATGAACATGATTAACGGTGATGAATATCTTTGGGCTGTAGTGCAAAGATGAATATTTGATTCCAGATATATATTGATTGATGTTATAGGGATAAAATATTGACGATGAACTTTTAAATTCATTTATAGAAGATAGTACTTTGCATTCTTTACTTAACTCTTCTAATGAATTGTTGTTTCCGCTGCAGTTGTTGATGTAAAACTGGTTGTCTATTGTATTCTATTAGATTTTTCCCTGTTGAAGACTAACGATAATTTGTTGTATATTATCGTAGTCATAATATTCTTCTTTGGGCTAGTTGAGCTCACCCTTTTCCTTTTGTTCCATTTTTTTCTTCTCGTGAGGCGAGAATGTAGCAGTACTAAGGGGTATGGAATGAAGGTTCTAGAGAGAGTTGTTTAGTAGTCCTCACCATTTTGTAAAATAATGTATCAATAATTATGATGGGGATTTATTTGCGTGTGGATATTGTCTAGATGACAATATCTCGTATTTAAACTCACAGTTTATATGTTGTAATAATAAAGTTGTAGTTATTTACATACCATGTATTTGGCGACTCATAATGGGTTGGATGGGATGGACCTATTTTGGGGCGTCACGGTTGGTATCGAGCTTAGGATATGATCTCTGGCGGAGATCGGGGAATAGAACTAGGAGGGAGAGGCGAGTAAATCCTTCGCTAGTGTGTCCTACCTAAGCTTTTTGTTAGTTGGTTAGTATATAGGGATATTATGTGATATATTGATTTCCTTAATTAACCCTTGTTTTTATGAAGATTTGAGAATGTCGATTGAGAATATTAATGATGGAGTAAATGAGATCTTGGAGATGCTGTATTTACCAACGAGGAGAAGCGTCTGCAAATTTGGCAATGTACCTCCTGTGAACAACACCATCGAAAGCGAGATGATGAATGAGGGGATGTTTAGAAGCTTTTGCGATTCATGCAAAAATCGGATGAGGGAGACTCGTGTTCAAAATATAGGAGGAAATGATAGCAATTCACGGGTTGTCAACCAAGCAGTTCAAAGAGTTGGGACCACGAATTTAAAGGAAAGCCCGTCCGATCATGGCGGAAACATGGGTCAAGCAAATTACCAAGATATTCGATGTATTGGGATGCACGGAGGAACAGAAGGTTCCATTCGCCACCTTTATGTTAAAAGTGGCGAAGCAGATCATTGGTAGAAGATGCGTGAAGCGTACCATCCACCGCACTCGGCATGTCGTGGGAGGCGTTTGAGAAGCAGTTCAATGACAAGTACTTTCCGAAAGTATTCGTCGTATGAAGGAAGTGGAGTTTATTAAATGGAGCGAGAATAACATGATGGTGTCCCGATCTGGCTAATTTCATGAGTTATCCAGTTTCACCTCATTTGGTGGAGAATGAGAGCATTATATGACGCGGATGTTTCGAGAGGTTTGAAACCCACGGATACGTCGATATCTCATTTCTCATAAATTTTCTCTCTATTCGGATGTTGTCATATGAGGCTCAATTGTTAGAAGCGAGATAACGAGTACATTCAACCGAGGGACCATAACCGAGGATCATCCGAAGATAGCGATCATCGAATAACGATAACCAAACGGAGAAAGAAGAATACGGACAAAGGCGGTAACCACTCGGTGGTAATCGTGGGCCATGAAAATAGAAGAAGCGAGTTGGGAGGAGATTTTAAGAGAGGAGATTCAACAACGACCATGTGAAGACGTCGGCCAGATGAGTAAATTGGTTCCGAGGAGGAGAAAGACCACCGGTCGTATGTTTCAAATTCGGGAAGAGGACATATCGGTCAAACCGCCCACACAACATTTAAGGTATGCTATAATTGTGGAAAAGAAGGACATATCGCTCGAGTTATGCAGATCGAAACCCATCCAATGAGGAATGGTGACTCAAAAGGATGTCCCGAAAAAGTCAAAGTCAAAGTTTCTTGGAAGAAGCGTTTGTCGTGACTTCATCGAAATCGAGGAACCCGAACGAAGTTACGCGGGTTAGTTAACTATAAATTTTTATGAAGTTTATACCTTACTAGATACCGGTTCTACCCATTCTTTTATCTCTCTCTTGCTTGCGCCAACGTTTGAACTTGACTACGGAGAAATTAGACTTTGACCTATTTATGGAGACTCCGTTAGGAGAAACTTTCATTACATCCGTTGTTTAGAAATCTTGCTTGATTCAGGTTGGCACTATCACATTACCTGTTAACCTTATTTCTATAGAGATATTTCCTTTTGATGTGATTTTAAGGTTAACTACTCATCATGCCGAAATTAATTACTTTCGTAAGGTTGTTAGTTTTCATATTCCTAAGCAACCTGTTATTCGAATTCAAGCAATCAAACCATTGTAGTTAAACATTTTCATATCAAGCCATGAGGTCATTCGTTTATTACGGATGTCAAGTTTTCTTAGCCCATGTCATGGACTTGAAAAAAAATACGTCAGATTTGAATGATATTTCTGTTGTTGGTAAAATCCCTGACGTATTTCCTGAAGAATTTCTTGGCTTACTCCTAATGCCTGATATTAAATTTTGTATCGACTTTGAACCCGGTACAAAACTCATTTCTAAAATCTCATATCGAATGGCTCTTATTGAACTTCAGGAGTTAAAAATTCAACTATAGAATTTGGTACCTGAGCCTTTATCTGGTGACTTCCTTTGTGGAATGCACCGAAGCCAGACTCTCCATAGGGGACACCATATTCGTGCGATAGTAAACTGATAGGTGTCATTGTAACGTGCTATCCAAGGTTGGGATATGAGTCACAGTTGAGAACAACCTAAGTTGATAATCGAAATACGTAGCTTTCTAGGCTTAGTTAGTTATTATCGGAGATTCGTTGAAGGATATTCTCGAATCGCTATACCATTAACGCAGCTGACTCGTAGAGATACAAAATTCGAATGGAGCAAGGAATGTGGGAAGAGCTTCGAAGAACTCAAGAGGAGACTCATTTCAGCACATGTTCTGACCATGTCATCCTGGAAAAGCGAACGTGGTAGCTGACGTGTTGAGTAGAAGATCGTATACAAGTACGAGTACGATATTGTCAAAGACTCATTTCGTATAATTTATAAATAATAGAGATGGAGATGAAAACTCTAGGTACCCACGTGATGATATACGAGTATAATCGACTTTAATCGATAAAGTTAAAGCTGTTCAAGTTACACACCGGAGCTGATGAATTTAAAGAAGGGGGTGTAAGAAGTTGTTATTTCAAAAGCGAAAATCGGTGAGGTGAGGAAAGTTCAAACCTTCGATTTATTAATCCATTTGAAATTCTCGATCGAATAGGAACTGTGGCCTATAGACTCGTTTTACCGCCAAGTGTGATGCGTGTTCATAACGTTTTTCATGTATCGATGTTACGTAAATATGTGGACGACCCGAACCACGTCATTGAGTTAGAACCGGACGAGATAGCCGAAGACTTAACGTACGAGAAGGTACCTGTCAAGATATTGGATAGGAAAGAACATGTCCTATGTACCGAGGTTATACCACAAGTTAAAGTTTTATGGAGAAACCATGCTATTGAGGAAATGACCTGAGAGTTGGAAACGGAAATAAAAGCGAGGTATTCTCATCTTTTTGAAACACCAGTATCGCACGTCAATTTTAGCACTGAAATTTCATAAGGAGGGAGGTTGTAAGACCCCAAATTATTAATAAATGAAATTTATTTTCCTCTATTTATTATTTTGTAATAGTAAGGGTTGATTTGATTAATGTGGATAGTTATGTGTAAAATACATAAATATTTGAATAAGCAAGTGGTTATAAAATATTCATTATTGTTAGGAGAATATTCGTTTGGTCGTGGAATATTAAATGCTGCTTGGGAATATTAAAGACGATGGCGCGATCTTTTTGTGGGCCCCATAACGGAAAGCGATTGGATGAACAAAACGACAAATATAAGTTGTTTATAAATAACTTGGAAGTAGTTATTCAATTAATCTTGTTGGAATTCCGATTGGTTAAAACACATTAATACGCGTTGTTGAGCAAAGAAGCACCAGTATTGCACCAATTATTGATTCTTACGTAAAGAAGGCACTACTCAATAATTATTACGATGAATTTTATTCAAAGTATTTTATTTTATTGATTCAATAATTGCGACATTGATATTTTATATTCTTCGTTGTTTCAATAAATTGTCATTACACAAGTATTTTCCATTATCGGAGCAATAATTCATATTATCTGAATAATATTATTAGATAACATTATTGGCAATGTCTAGAAAGTTCTGTTTAAGAAGAAGTTGGTCACCTAATTGCGCGCCAGTAAGGAGAAATCCTTATTGGAAAGCCCCCTCTTTCTGAGGAGCGGCTACCGTTGAGATCTTTGTGATTCTGTAATATTATTTGTGAATAATTAATTATTGATTTATATGATGAGGAAAATATTGATTTTATGTGGATATAGATGGAAAAATTTTTTAATGTGACAATTGTTGAAAATTAATATTTTATTTTTACGATAAAATAATTCATTTAAATATATTATTTTAATAATATATTAATGCGGTGATATTTTTATAATGAATGTGGAATATATGAGTATATGAGGAGGAAGAGTATTTTTGTGGCATTAAATATTTAACACATATTTTGTGTGTTGGTGGACACCATTATCGATAGAAATTTGATTATAGCTTTGTAAAATCGCTTGGTTTGGATTTCGGTCAATTTACATTTGGAATTTGGAAAAATTTCTTACGCATGCTTTTAGAGAATTGAATTTCCTATAAAAGTCGCGAGTTTGAATTTTACGATAAAATGGCTATTTATTATGAATTATGAATTTTTCCGATAAAAGGGCTTTTTTTTCATGTCAGATTCTTATTCATGAGTTACTATTCACGAGTTACTATTCACAAAGTACTATTCACAAAGCGTGATGATGTTTTTTTGTGAAATTTCTATCTTTTGGTGTCTGAAGTTCTTATTCACATATCGACACTATTCACGATATCGATAATTATTCGCGAATACTTGCACTATTCAATTTAAAAATGAAATTTCTTCTTTTTGTCCAAAATATCTACTATGGATACTAGCTTTGATTGTATCCATGTTTTGATCATTCTTGAATTTTACTCCACTCGATTACTTATGAAGTATTTTTGAACTTGGATTGTTTAAAATACTGAATCCTTAATATTATTCTTTTGTTTCCTTTGGATTCGCTTCCTTTAAAATATTTTTTTTATCATCCTCACCCTAAATGATGATATTATTGAATATCTTTGGCATGTAGTGCAAAGATGAATGATTTCTTGATGAATATCTTTGGCCGTAGTGAAAAGATGAGCAGTGTTGAGATGAACATGACTTCATCGATTAATATCTTTGCCCGTAGTGCAAAAGATGAGCAGTGTTTAGATGAACATGATTAATCGATGAATATCTTTGGCTCAGTAGTGCAAAGATGAATATTTGATTCCAGATATATATTGATTGATGTTACAAGGATAAAATATTGACGATGAACTTTTAAATTCATATATATAAGATAGTAGTTTGCATTCTCTACTTAACTCTTCTAATGAATTGTTGTTTCCGCTGCAGTTGTTGATTTAAAATTGGTTGTCTATTGTATTCTATTAGATTTTTCCCTGTTGAAGACTAACGATAATTTGTTGTATATTATCGTAGTCATAATATTCTTTACTGGGCTAGTTGAGCTCACCCTTTTTCTTTTTGTTCCATTTTTCTTCTCAAGAGGCGAGAATGTAGCGAGTACTAGTCGGGGTATAGAATGAAGGTTCTAGAGAGAGTTGTTTAGTAGTCCTCACCATTTTTGTAAAATAATGTATCAATAATTATGATGGGAATTTATTTGCGTGTGGATATTGTCTAGATGGCAATATCTGTATTTAAACTCACAGTTTATATGTTGTAATAATAAAGTTGTAGTTATTTCTGTACCATGTATTTGGCGACTCATAATGGGTTGGATGGAATGGACCTATTTTGGGGGCTTCACATGTGTAGTTGGATGAGGGTTTAGTCATTTTGGTTATTTTTTATTGCGATTCAAAATGAATCGTTGAAAATTGAAATAGATATATGAGACGTTAGGTTTTTCATGTTTTTCTAAGTAACTAACTTCCTTCAATATGAAGGGAATGAACATATGATGAAAATCCCGCCCTACTTTACTTTATTTGAATTCAAAAAATTGTGACTTATGTTCCCATCGTACCCGGATCACAAACAAATATATTCAGTTATATCTTCATATAATTAATTTGAACTCAATTCAATCCTTCTTGTTGACAGATGTATAGTTGAATAAGGGTTTGGTCATTTTGGTAAATTAGGTGGTAGCTTTGGCCCTAACCCAACCCAAAAGTAAGGTATACTGAACTTTTGGGTCTAGTCATTTTCCTATAATCTAAAACAAAAAAAATAATTGATTGGTTGAATTTATCTCTTAATATTTTTATGTTTTTTTGTATTTGATTTTATCACTTTTGAGTTTTGACTTATGATCATGATTTAATATCTTTCTTTTCATATAGATTTAATTAGTATTTATTTGAATTGTATAAAATAAATATTGTACAAATACGTTTATTTTTTTTTGTAGATAAATTGATTAATTTTACATATTTACTAAATATTATATATAATATATTATAATAATTAATAGGGTTATATGTATATACACAGCTGTATAGTATACAGTCGCCCATGGCGATGATTTATATTTTTTCCTAATTAATATATTTAATTATTAATTATTTTTATATATTAATGACGTCACTCACTACAACAAAAAGGCTTAAGGTCGACGGATTTATTTCCGACGGATTAAATTTCGTCGACAGTAATGTAGTTCCGACGGAATGATTAGTCAAAAATAATTCAGTCAGAGATATATTAAATTCGACCGAATTCAATCGAACTATGGCTGCCCAAAGGCGCCAACATTTCGCGCCACTGAAAATTACTATCTCGACTGAATAAGCCTTATAATATTTTAGTTTATTTCTTGTTTATGAATAAAGTAAACTTATAATATTATTCATGTTATATTTATTTTTGTAGGCTCTAGCCAGCGTCTGTGTTCGAGAGCCCCCGTGGGACCATCACACAGAGGCGCTGGCTTAAACGATGCTTTGTTCCAATGTGTTATGGTTGCGGTGTCGGAGAGGTTTGAGACCGATCCGCTGTTCCATCGTCAGGACCTGCCCAACCGTTCTCGCCTCCATCAGCTTGCGCATGACGTTGCAGTTGGTGCCACCACGAAAGTACGGTATCCTCCGGAGCGATGATCGCGATCTGTAACGAGATTGTTGGATGGTGGTTACCTTAATCGAGGACGTGTTTGGGCCGATGTTGAGTCAGCACTCGACTGCTCAGGTATACTATTCGTTTTAAATTCAAATATATATTCTGCATGCAATTTAATTTGTGGGTAGTTATTTTTAACTGAATCATATATATGGACTAATGAGTTACATTATATTGTATCAACAGGGTGATGAGTAGACTGACGAGTGGGATGACGATGGTGGCGATTTTCATACTCCAGAGCAGCGTCGACATTTCATACTCCGAGCAAATATCGACATTTCATACTCCGAAGCTAATGTCGGCCTCACCGATGATCCTCCTCGCACCGGGGGCTCTAGTAGCTTGACTTAGTTTACATTCTTTTGTAGTTTACATTATTTTTGACTTAGTTTACATTCTTCTGAGTTACATTATTTTGTAGTTTACATTATTTTTGACGTATTGTACTTTAAACCTTATCATTACTTTAGTTTGAAATATCTCTTTACTTTAGTTTTGTTGCGGTTTGACATTTAGTTTAATTTAGCTTAATGGGATGTTTGATATAGTTTAGTTTAGATTAATGGGATGTTTTTGACATTTTTACTTCTCATTTAGTTGGTTTTTGACATATTGTTGGCCTTGATAATTGTAATTCATGTTATTGGGCCTTATTAAGTTAACTGTAATTCATCTCATTTAGTTATTTCTCATTTTTACTTTAGTTTTGTTTATGTTTAGTTTAAATTAATGAGATTCATGTTGGCCATATTGTTAGCTTGTGTATGTACTGTTGGAAAAACATGAACAGGTACATGTACAACAGATGCGGGTTAAATCCCTGGATATTGCAAAAACAAATAAAACATTTTTAAAAAAAACACACTATTCTCGACGAAATAGTACTATTCTCGACGGAGTTCCGTCGAGTTTACCATTTTTGACAGGCTGCCACGTGGCATGTTTATCATCGACCGAATATCCTCGACAAACTATTTTCAGTCGGAAATATATTATTACCGACTGAATATTCGGTCGACGATAATTCCGTCGAGCTTAAGTATCCCCGACCGAAAGATCGACGGACTTAATTTCGACCTACTTATATACGACCGAATTGCCGACTGAATATTCCGTCGGAATAAGATTAACCTCGACGAAATATTCTTAATACCGACGGAACATTCCGTCGGAAATAAGCTTTTTTGTTGTAGTGACTCTATCAATAACGGTTCGACCACTGGTTGGACCAGTGACCCATCCACTTGATACCTTTTTTAATTCGATGATCGGTCCGGGTCTGAAAACCTTACCTAAAATTGAAATGTACTACTAGATTTACTACATTGTAATAATGTAGGTTCTCAAAAAAAAAGATAAAGATTAATCTTATATTTTAAAATATACTTTATGAGTTTAAATTTAATATATTGACAGTGTATCTATACAATCAATATTAAAATCATGAAACGCCATTAAATAAGAATAATTTTATCTAATAAAAATATTTTATTAATTATTTATAATAACTTATACGATCGATATTAAAATCATGAAACGTCAATATAAATAAGAATAATTTTATCTAATAAAATTATTTAATTAATTATTTATAATAACTTTAACACCGTCGTATATACTCTAAGAAACTTTAATTCATATTTTATAAGGTAGGAAGTAATATTTTTTTTTCTAATTTAGACAAAATGTGACCGAAAAAAATTCCTGGAGTAGAACTATCTAGCTACTATCTATCATAAAATCTAATATAAAAAAATGCTATGCACATTTTGTTGCAGAACCACACCTCATACTTTCCTATATATATACACAGTATAGATACAGCAAATTTAAAATGGGATCCAAGCAAAATATGGAAGAAGAAGAAGAAGAAGAAACACAAGGGCTGGTAATGAAATCAATCTCAGCCGTTGAAAAAGGAGGAACAAGAGACACTAAGTTAGAGTTAACGGTGGATGAAGTGGTGGAAGAATATGTGGGGTCCTTTGGATTCTCTCAACTGTTGCATGTGTTCCTGGTTTCACTTGCATGGATGTTTGATTCCCAAAACACTTTGGTCACTATTTTTACTGACGCTCAGCCGGCGGCGTGGCGGTGCACCGCCACAGATGCGGCGGCATGCGGGTTTAGAAGGGGCGGCGATGCGGCGGAGGTGTGTGGGTTGGTTGCGGGGAGTTGGGAGTGGGTTGGGGGGAGTATGAGCTCTACTATTGCGGAATGGGGGCTTGTTTGTGACCGGAAGTTTCTTGCGGCGGTTCCGGCATCGCTATTCTTTATTGGTTCTCTCCTTGGTAAGACTATTATATTCTTCTTTCTAATTTGTGTTGTTTATTTTTTACTAAATATTGTAATTTGTCTTGTTATATTTGTTATCAAATTAATATTGTGATTTTTGTTGCCATCATATATAATGGTACACTATAAAAAACTTGCATATAAACCCCACACTTGTCTTAGTGTGAAGGTAGGTTGATGAATTAAATTAATTTAATCGATTAATATCTGATGTTATCGATATTTTTTGGGAGATGATCTCTCGTGTACAAGATCAGACGGTCAATTGATCAACTTACCATGAAATTAATTTTATGATAATTGGATCCGTCAATTTGAGATCAGCCGTAAATCCGAAAAGAAAGCGCGCGGGAGAGGAGACTGACTGGTCACAACTCCTCTTATCAAAAAAAAAAAACTGCATATATAAAAGGATAAAAATGGTAATTTGTTCTTGTTGCATCATTTTTCTATTTAGATTTTTAACGCAAGGTACAATGTGCATTGTATATAGTACAATTGTATATAATACTTTTTGAAGAAGTTTTATAACTATTGCATTACTCAAAATTAAATAAATTACATCATTTTTAAATTTTAAAAGGCAACGACGTGGGGGTGAGGCAAGGACGGGATTACACATCCCACCCTCATTTTTGGCCTTATAAAATTCTCCATACCCGCCCTATTCTTTATGGGGATTAAATTTTAATAACTACTCCTATCTCCATGGGGAATTTAAACTCTCACAGGGAATTTATATTACTGCGAAAATTAATATTTTTGTGAATTTTTAAAATAAAAAAAATCAATTTTAGTTATATTTACAATAATAGATGCATGAAAATTAATCATATTTTAGTGCATACATGATAAAATTAAGAAAAATCAAATGATAATAATATATAAACACAAGGATATATATATTTTTTAATTATGTAATACTTCTCCCATTCCAAATTATTGGATTATTATTGACTTTTGAAAGTCAATTTGAAACATTTTCAAACACAACTGAGATGACTCGTTAAAAATTATAAATCAATAAAACTTATAACGAGTAATACTTTTTAAATTGTGTTTACAATATTCATCATTGTATTGATTAAAATTAAAAAAATCTATGCCAATTTTGAGTTTGAAAATCTCTTAAGTTGATTTTAAAAAGCCAACAACGATCAAATAATATGGAATGGAGGGAGTATATATAACTATTAATTTAATTAATATATAACTATTCGGGGGTGGATGAAGCAAATATCATCCCCTCCCCATCTTCATAAATAACATTATGTGACTCCCCATCCACGGCTCCATCTCCGGTTAGAGTCAAAATCATCGTCCCCATCCAGAATAGGGCGAGAAGATCATTGTGAAGCCGGACAAATCGACATCCCTAATAGTGACTACTTTAGTCGAAAGGCTTAGGAATTTCAAAGTCTTGCTTCTTTTTTTTTTGGAAAGAATTATAAAGGGATTTGCTAAATGAAAAATTAGTTATCAACAAAAAGAAAAGAATAAGGAATGACCAACAAACGCTTTAACAATAAAGCAGTATGTTTATAGCATATGTATATTATGTAATGTTTCCTGTAAAAAGGAGAAATTTTTTGTGGCTAAAAGGTAAAGGAGATTACACATATGCAGACTTGAAAACTCATTTGACATGGGTGATTGTGTGAGCAGGGTCTGCATTTTATGGCTGGCTAGCAGATGCACACTTGGGAAGGAAAAAAACAGTGCTCCTCTCATGCCTCCTATCTTCCATAACCGCTTTCCTCACCTCCCTTTCCCCAAACATATGGACATACGCCCTCCTTCGGTTTGCCAACGGCTTTGCGCGATCCGGTATCGGAATTTGCTGCCTCGTACTCTCGACAGAAGCCGTTGGGCGCAAATGGCGCGGCCAAGTAGGCCAATACGGCTTCTTTTTCTTCACAGCCGGCTTCCTTTCCCTCCCCTTAATCGCTTACCCAACCCGAGCCTGCTGGAGAAACATATACAAAATCTTGTCCATTCCCCCCCTAGCCTATTCCATACTAATAATCCCTTTTGTTTCGGAGTCCCCTCGTTGGCTCCTTATCAAGGGAAGAAGCAAAGAAGCGCTTGAAATACTAAAACGATATGCGAGGCTCAATGGCAAGAAGCTGCCTGCAAATCTCTGTTTATCAGAGCCATCCTGTGGGAAAATGGGAGGCACAGCAAAAATGAACCTATGGACTACAAATTGGGCTGCTAAAAGAATGATTACTCTAATGATAGCTGGATTTGGAGTAGGGGCAGTTTACTATGGAGTTCAACTCAATGTGGAAAACCTAAACTTCGACCTTTACTTCACAGTCGCGCTCAATGCAATGCTGGAACTTCCGGCTGTTTTTATAGGAAGCGTACTCTTAAGCTTCACAAATCGTCGTTCGCTCTTCTCTTGGTCGGCTTACATTGCTGGGATTTTATCGATCATCTGCATTGTTTTCTCTAGGGGAGGGAGAAAAAAGGGGGATGCATTGAAAGGTAGCTGGGCTCAGCTGAGTATTGAAGGGGTAGGGTTCATGGCTGCTTCAATAGCATTCGACGTGCTGTATATTTATTGTGTGGAGCTTTTCCCAACTAATGTAAGGAACTTTGCTGTGTCTATGTTGCGACAATCAGTGATGTTAGGGGCTTCTATTGCTCCTCTGTTTGTTGTTCTTGGCAGGTTGAGCCCAGCTCTTTCGTTTCTTGTTTTTGGGATTTTTTCGATTTGTAGTGGATTGTTGAGCCTGTGGCTTCCCGAGACTAAGAATGCGCCGCTTTATGAGACCTTGGAGCAACAAGAAGAAGAGGAGAAGCTGAATTCTCTAACTATGGAGTCTGCATTAGAACTGGGAAGTACATGAAGAAATTGTAAATATTCTGTTGTGTTTATCTTACTCTTCCCAAGTTCAGATGTGTAAAAGCCACAACTTGTATAATGGTAGTGCTTGGTGTTGTCTTAAGCAATGATATTCATAAAGAGCGAGAAGGTGAATTGGAAAAATATCAAAAAAAAATTTATCAGAAACGAAATTGAACCTCTCCTTTCAACCACATATTTTTGAAACGAAATGAAATCTCCCCCTTGCATAAACCACCACTGTCCATAATCATCAGAATCTGATCTGAACCCAGACTTATAAAACAAACCTGACTTGGATTAGGAATCTATCAGTGTGTGACATGGACAGAGACTCGCCTCTTCTCGACAACACAAATAATCCCCGTCAATGGCAAGTTAATCATTGCCAAATCATCATTGAAGTCCGAGAAATCCTCAGCGCCCTAGTCTCTTGAGAACAACCTATTCTTTCAACCTAAAATCTAACCATTTCAAAATAACCCCCAATACACAGCATCATCTCCGACAACCCATGAACCCTCACGAGCTCCTCCCATATATTTCACTGCTCCGAATCATCAACAAGACAATAAACACATGAGAAGTTCCACACCCAGCCTTCCACCACAAATTTAAACAAGAGACCAGAAAACCCCGCTATATAACACCTCCTGCCGTGTCTGCCGTCTCCAAAACCACCTGCTTCACCCATCTACTGCCCCATATGCTAGCAATAACCTCCCTCGAAAGTGTAGGAGATTTGAATTCTCACAAACACACCAAACAAGCATTAGCTGATTAGCCCAACTTGACATCTCTTTAACAACATGAGAGTTATCTAGGCCCCTTCACATCCCATAAAAATAACTAAAGTCTCATCAGGATACTAGGCAAGAGCATCACCCCTTCTTCCCTCCTTCAAATTCCCCTCCTCTTTCTCCCATTACTCATCGACAATTCCAAATTCTTAAGCTCTTTCTATAACCTACTAACCTAGTCTAACACTATAAGTACGAGAGCACCTCCCCCCCCTCCCTCCCCTCCCTTCCATATCTCATTATGCCCCACCTTTCCTCCATGTACCATCAATTGCCAAGAACAAGTCATAGCTCATGGCCCCAAAAGGAACACCCAAAGAATGACAAACATCTGCAATGTTCTCTTCCAGCCACTTCTCTAATTCTTCCTCCATCCACCCAACTCATACACCTTCATCCTCCAATTATCAAGCAAGTCAAAAGAAAACTTCTCCACACCAACAATACAGATAGGCTCGCATTCAACAATACCCAAAGCTTTCCCATAGTCCTCCCCATCAAAAACACCACCCATTTACCAAACACTGACAGCCTCCAACTTGCCAAGCAAATTTCCCAGCACTATCTGCATCGCACACACACACCCCACCACACCCCTCCTTCCCCCTCCCCCTCCCCCAATCACTTAGCAGGGTTAACCCTGCCTGCCAAACATGACTGAGCCACTTCATCATCAATGTGGCCTCTCTGTCATCATGCTCTAGGCCCAAAACTACATCCTCTCCAACTGTTGTAAGTTTGCCGGAGGACTCCATATCAGCCTCAACTTCCACCACAGCCCAAACTCCAGCGTTATCTTCCATAGAAGTCCTAAAGAGATTCTGGCCTCTATCACTGGTCATGCAACAACCCTTATTGCGACAGAAATCCCTTCTGCCATTACCGGTCTAGGGAAGATGACTTGCTCCTCTCAATGGTCCAGAACCAAACATAAATGGATCACGGAAGCAAAAGGTAAATTGGAAGTTCAATAATCATTTATATGTCCCAGTAACAAGTAAGCTTGGCTTTACACAGAGCAAGTCTAAGAAGAATAAACATAGCCAAACGCAAAAAGAGGTTTAGAAATAGCAAAAGTCTGAGCAGATAAAACACAAATAAACCAATAAATAAGATAACTAACTATGATTCCTGTCATTTGTATCTCAATCAAATGTATTCAAATGATAGATTCACAAAACCCAAAATCTTTCTCATTACTATGTTAAACTTCAATCACACCACATAATCTAAAGTACAAGGCAAAAGCATTATTAAATATAGAAAATGTCATCTTAGAACAGTAAAATGTCCCTGAAGGGACATCAGATAAAATCTGAACAACACCCAACAACAAAAAAACCGAATAGTAAAAATCTTAATCAATCCATCAATACCATGATATACATCCTCATCGTATAGTTCAAGTAGGAAATCTAAATTATATAATCATAAATCCCAAACTTTCTGAGTTTATTCATTAATGGTTAAGATTTCATAATTTCCAAATTTTTGAATGATATAATCAATGTCTCACTACAACAACAAAAATGGTATTCCAGAAGCATCAATCAATCAATTGATACTATAACTAATCCTCAAAACAAATGCAATATATTTCATAAATCCAAAATTGGAAGACTACCCATTAATCCACTACTCGGGATTCTCGATCCTCGCCAGCCTCAGCAGCAATAAGCTTCTTATTCTTCTCAATTGCAGCAGCCACTTCTTGTGGCATATACTTCTCATCATGCTTGGCCAAAACCTCCGTAGCAGAAAAATAACACTCCCCACTCCTAGCTTTCCCTGATACACTTTTTGCCGAATTATCCTTTTTAATCTCATCAGTAAAGGGTTTAACAAAACCCTCAACAACAACCGAATGCCCTTCACGAAATAAATCAGGCAAAGATCCCTGATACCTAACTAACATGTCTGTGATTAGGTCTGTGATTACAAATTCCATTTCTGCGGAAGAAGCAGGTTGATTTACGCTACCTTCGAGGACCAAACCGCCTAGTCGGAACTTGGTTTTGGTAGGATTTTCGGAGTATTTGGATAGGGCATCAGTTGGGGTTAAGTAAAAGACTAACTGATCTTGAAATTGGTTTAGAACTATGACTATGAACCCTGCTATGCAGCTGAAGGTTAGGGCGTAGGTCCAGAGCCGGCGGTTCTGGAGTTGCCGCGCGCGGGCGCCAATATCGACCTTGTTCGGCCGCGTTGGGTGGCGTCTTGCGGTGGAGAAGAATTGAAAATTTATTAAGCGGAGATCTGGGTGGTGAGATTGAAGGAGAGATATTGGAGATGGATAATTGAAGATCGCAGGGCGGTGGTAGTGGTAGTGGACGGCGGCGGTGGTGGCGGTGCGGGTGCGGAGGAGGCGAGACATGAGCCTAGAGGCCATTTTAGGGGAGAGAATTTTTGGGGAGGAGAGAGAAAATGAATTTGGGTTTTTATTAATTATTTTTTTGGATTGAAAAGAAAAAGAAATATTTGTATGGCGGTCATAATGGTAGTAGTAGACTTGACAAAATTGACCCAAGTCTGCGGATCAGACTGGTTTGTTAGTTAAAAAGCGAGTTTTAGGCCTTATTTTTTTAAGAATTAATTACATATATTAGTACTTTTTAAAAAATAATTACAAAAACAAAACACCCATAAAATAATTACAAAAATATTACACTTTTTTAATTTTATTTACAATATTACTATAATTATGAGTCCTTAATTTAAGGAATTAATGGTACTAATGAGACATGTTTTTTAAAATGCTTGATAACCGCAAGCATATACTATTCGTTTTTGTATATTACCCTTTATACGCTAAAACCCTCTTTTCTCTCTCCTTCTGTGTTTCAACAATCTCCATCGTTCTCGTCAGCATCGTTCTCGTTTCAGTATTCTCCATTGTTTGTTATCGAAGTTCATAACCATTTCGTTTTGGTTTTCGTTTTTGTTCGTCACCATCGTTGTACTCTGTTTTTCGTGATTACAATTGTTGTTGCAGATTGGTTTATTATTCTTGATATCGATTTCGGTCGTAGTATATTTTTAGGTTAGTTATTTTGAAATAATTTAACGTATTATATATATTAATGTTGTTTATTAGTCTAATGTAGTATTGATTGTTGTGTGAGTTTGTGTTATTTTTTATGTTTTGTATAGAATGGTTGATACACAAAGAAGAAGGATGGTAAGAGAAGAGAATATTGGAGCGTGATTACATCGAGGAAGTGAAGAAGTTTCTTTGTGGATATGAAGGGAAGGAAAATGATGTATGTCTGAAATCGAGTAAGAATAAAAATAAATTTGGTGATACACGGTGATATCAAGCATTTCGAAGTGCAGGTTAGATTCTCGAGCTTGGCGTTCCCTCGTAGTTAAGGCCAAAGGTCAATGTTTATCCGAATATAATTCCAAATGAGAGAAATTTAAAGGTGTGTTATTTTTAATTTTCATATGGTTACCATTATATAATTATTTGGTTACTTATTAGTATGTATTTGGGTCTTTGTAAACTTTTAATGATTTGGTTACTTATTAGTATGTATTTGTTCTTTGTGATATTATATTATATTATTGTGTTACTTTTATGGGTCGGGTTCTTTTATTTAGTATGTAGTTAGTTCTTGTGAATTTTTATTAGTATGTATTTGGTTCTTTGTAAAATAATAATTATTTGGTTACTTATTTGTATGTATTTGGTTATTGTAAACTTTTAATGTTTTGGTTTCTTATTAGTTTTTTTTTTCGTTTTGTGATTTTATAGTTTAGTTCTTTGTTATATCGATTTTGGTTCTTGTATTTTTACTGGTTTAGTTACTATTTTGTATTGTTTATGCTTAGTTAATCCTAAATTTTTTGCCTAGTATACATGTTTTAATAAATTGAGTTTAATGTATAGAGTTGTTTATGTATTGGTTACCATTAAAAATGGTTTGGTTACCATCATAGAATTATTTGGTTACTTGTTAGTATGTATTTGGTTATTGGATTTAGTGTATAACCAAATTTTTTGTATAAATTTTGTTATATTTGGTTATTAATAACTGTTCAATTTTGGTTTTGTGTATTTACAGTTATGGGATCTTTACTATGAGGAATGCAACAGAAGATTCACTGGAAAAGTAATATATTGGTGTGACATAGAAGTCCCCATGATTATTGCCAAGAAATTGAATGAATGTCACCGAGAAGTTTTAAGGCAACATGTTTTGGAAATTTTTGGAGTTTGGTGAGCATCAAATGTATTCACTGATTATTCACCATGCTCTTGTAAGGAGGTTCACCAAAGGGATGATGGTGAGATGTGGTTTTTGTTTAGGGAGAAAAGGGTTAGGTTTGAAATTTTCGAGTTTTGTCGATTTACGGGTTGAGATGGCAAGCAATGATGATATAAGTGCATATAAGTGCATGTAAAAAAATCGATTATTGAAAAATATTTTGGGGGCGTAAGTTGTTACTTCGTAGTAGTATAGGTAGGGTATTAGGAAGGCAATTTTGATGATGATGACGAGGCTATTAGAATTTATTAATTGATTTTTTGGTATTTAATTTTATTCTTTCAATGGTTTCGAAAATTTTGTTGATGTTCAGAATGGTAAATTTTATATGTTATGGTGATGTTAGTAGTTTTCCTTGGGGGAAAGTTGCGTTTGAAATGACAAAGTATTCTTTGTCAAATGCATTGAAGGGCATATAAAGAAAGGAAGGAGTGGTGGTTCAACATATAATTTCTACAAGGACCATTATATTAAATTGTATAAGTTGAATGGTCTTCCATATGTATTTCAAGTGTTTATGTTTGAAACAATTTCAACTTTCAAAACTCATGGTATATATGCAAGCGAGCATCATCTGGCTTGATGTCCGTTTATGTAGATGGAAGGAGCTAGTGAAGTCCCTTCAAATGACAAGTTGAATGAGCTAGTATTACATTGCGGATGGTGTATGCATTTACTTTTAAGAATGCAATTTGTTACCTTTTAATTAATTATTTGGTTCTTGATTATTCATGTGAAGTTTACTCTTAACATTGTAGTTGGTTACTTAGAATATACAGTTTGGTTACCTTTATGTATTTAGTTGGTTAATGATTTATATATATATTGATTAACAGTATATATGTTTTTGTTTATTTATTTTATCTTTTGTTATTGTAATTGTATAATGTTTGTCGGATGTTATACTAAAGTGTACTTATTATTTTCAATTTGAGGGTAAAAAGTTTTTGATTCCCACAGACGATGAGAATGAACGTCTTGATTTGGGGCGGTTTGCTTTTTCGGTGGGAGGATGCTCACAAGAATGTTGAAAAGAAGTCGAAGGATGACAACATTGGAAGTGATATATCGGTCATTAAAGATGCAATTGATAAACCAGTTACGGTAGATTGGAGAAATAAGAAAGGCGTTGTAAACCCGCGAAATTCGATATGAAGATTTTACATGTTGACTATCTGCAGAGACTTTAGATTAATTATAAGAGATGAGTTACGGGGGATAAAAGATGGTGGGCCAAAGAAGAAGTTGCGGATGATTACGATGAAGAGTCCGATTACGATGAGGTGGTGATGTTGATGATCTTGATGAAGCCGATGATTACGATGAAGGCGATGATGTTGTTGAAGAGCGTCACTTTGAGGTTGGTGATGATGGTTTGAAAGGTGATGAGGTTGGTGATGATGGTTTGAAAGATGATGAGAAGAATGATGAATTTGTAAATGAAGTTTGGAAATGAAGGTGATGATGTTATGCTTGAAAGACCGTCATGTTGTTGATGATGTTAAGGATGTTATGGATGAAAACCGTCACGTTGTTGAGGATGTTGTTGAGGAGGTTGTTGAGGATGTTATGGTTGAAGCCCGTCATTTTGTTGAAGATGTTGTTGAGGATGTTGGTGATGTGTCAGATTTTGTTAGAAGAAGGATGATAATGAATGAATCGAGTATGGTAATGAAGTTGAACTTGATGGTATGGTTGAAGAACATCATGAAATAATAAGTAATGTTGTTCAAGAAATTGTTAAGGTTAGACTTTTTTTGTTTGTTTTGTTTTGTGTTAGATGTCTTTTTTTTCATTTTTTTAATGATCAATTGATTGTTTTGTATTTTGAACAGACTGTTAAGAATGATGTTGACATGCCAACTTTTGACATTTTAAGCCAATGTACGGGGAAAGAAATTGTTGTTTATGTTGCTGCTGAGGTTAGTGTTATAACTACATGCCAACCTTTTTTTTTTACATGCTTTAGATTTTGGTTACTGTTATACCATTACATGCTTAAGGTTTTGTTTCTTTGTTTTTAATTTTACTCAATTATCCAACTCATAAATATATAGTAACCATTACAATTTTCATAGTAACCAAAACAAAGATTAGTTAGTAACAAAGTATAATGTTTCATAGTAACCAATAATGCATTAGATAAAGAACTAATATAGCATTAGACAGTATAATGTTACCAATACATAATTAGTTAGTAACAAGTATAATTTTTTATGGTAACCATTACTGCATTAGACAGTAACCAATACAACATCAGATTTTTATGTGAAAATATAATTGTTTTCGTTACATTTTCTGTCATTTGTAAAAGGGGAAAAAGTTTGAGGCGGAAAGCAAATCTGTATTGGATGAGATGGTTTTGACTACCCAGGATATAGTCCAGTGTGATGAACTGGAGAAGAGCGTCGATAGAGTAAGTGGCAGACCTGTGCGTGAACATTTAAAAAGTGTCATTATCTGGTCTCCATATCTGATAACATTTGGATCTATTTGGGTTATCATCTAATGCATCGGGTCCTAGTCAAAGAGTTCTTTATTATTTCTGCATTTCCCAAGGTTTGCATGGAGATGCCATCCATATTTGAAGGGCATTGTTGAATAAATTGGTTTAAAATAGGACTTAACAACGGGGAAAAGGTTTGTTTTTTTCTTGTTAACAATGCTATAGTTTTTTATGAAACAAATAAATTTGTTTTTGGGTAGTGTGTATATTAACATGGTGATTGTTAATGTCAACGTGTATACTAATATGTTTTTATATTGAAGGACGGACAAATTTCCTGGGAAGAATGACATTATCGAACCTGCATTTGAATTTGGGTCTATTCCAATTTCATCTAAAATGTGGTTTTATAAATTAAAGACTCCTGGTCAATGGTTAGACGACGATGTGAGTTATTTTTTTTAAAAATTTATGTTTGTATATTTATGGTTACATTATTTATTTGTTTAAGTAAATAGCTTTAACAGTGTTGGTTAATGTCATATATATCTGCTTTTTTATTCGCCATCGTATATTGTTTTGTTACTATTATATTCTTGTTTGGTTACTAGTATACAACTATTTGGTTACTATTATATATAATTGTCAAGTTACTATGATATATATTTTATAGATGTTTTGGTAACCAACATATAAATTGGTATATTACTATTTAAACATGTTTTGTTTGCTATGATATAAGTTGTTGAGTTCTTGTTATATATATCTGTTTTGTTACTATTATATTATATTTGGTTCTTGGTATACAACTATTTGGTTACTATTATATAATTATTTGGTTACTATGATATATGTTTTATATATGTTTTGATAACCAACATATAAATTGATATGTTACTATTTAAACATGTTTTGTTTCTTTATGATATAAGTTGTTGATTCATTGTTATATATCTGTTTTTGTTACTATTATATTATGTTTGGTTCTTGGTATACAACTATTTGGTTACTATTATATAATTGGTAGTTACTATGATATATGTTTTATATATGTTTTGGTTACCAACATATAAATTGATATGTTATTATTTAAACATGTTTTGGTTGCTATGATATAAGTGGTTTAGTTCTTGTTATATATCTCTGTTTTGTTATTATTATATTATGTTTGGTTACTAGTATACAACTATTTGGTTACTATTATATAGTTATCCAGGTTACTATGATATATGTTTTATATATGTTTTGGTTACCAACATATAAATTGATATGTTCTTATTTAAACATGTTTTGGTTGCTTTATAATATAAGTGGTTAGTTCTTGTCATATATAACTGTTTTATTATTGTCATATACATTTTGTTACTATCATATACTTGTTTTGTTAATATAGTACAACTTTTTGGTTAATATTATATAATTGTTTTGTTACCATCATATATGTTGATATATAAACATGTTTTGGTTCTTATGATATAAGTAGGTGGTTCTTTGTCATATAAACTGTTTTATTACCATCTATATAACTGTTTTGTTACTATTATATTACTGTTTGGTTACTATGTTACAACTGTTTGGTTACTATTATATAATTGTTTGGTTACTATCATATATGTTATATATATATTTTTGTTACCATCATATAAACTGATATGTTGATATATAAACATGTTTTGGTTACTATGATATAAGTGGGTGGTTACTGTCATATAACTGTTTTGTTACTGTCATATAACTGTTTTGTTACTATTATATTACTGTTTGGTTACTATGTTATAACTGTTTGGTTACTATTATATAATTGTTTGGTTACTATCATATATGTTATATATATATTTTTGTTACCATCATATAAACTGATATGTTGATATATAAACATGTTTTGGTTACTATGATAAAAGTGGTTGGTTACTGTCATATAACTGTTTTGTTACTGTCATATAACTTTTGTTACTATCATATTACTGTTTGGTTACTATGTTACAATTGTTTGGTTACTATTATATAATTGTTTGGTTACTATCATATATGTTATATATATGTGTTGGTTAGCATCATACATGTTTTATGTTTTTTTTCTTCAAATTATATTTTTATAATTATGGTTACATTATTTAGTTGTTTAAGTAACTAGCGTTAACAGTGTTGGTTACATTGATTACATAATGTTATTTTTCAACACTATTAATATATATATATTTTTTTTGTTCAGCATATCAATGTTGCATTATATTACTTCCGTAAATTGGCCAGACATTCTGATACTGTGCATATAAGGGCAACGACTACGGATTGTTGGTTCCATGCCAAGATGACCTCTCTTTTTGAAGAGTATACAAGAAAAAATTCAGATAAGAGTGTATTGTCTGGGGAGGGTGATGTTGCTGAGTACATTCATGGACTGTTTATGGATGTCAACACACCATGAAAAAATGTTGACTATATTTTATTCCCCATACATATGTCATCACCGAACCATTGGTTTTTGTTAACATTTGATGTGCATCGTAGGCGTCTAACTGCTTATAATTCTCTGCAAATTTCAAAAGGAAATCCATGTAAACAAAAAATCATGGATGTTTGTGGAACCAAATATATATTTATTCTTTCCACTTTATTCAAGGCAAGGTTGGATTTTGGAGAGATAGGAGTGACATTGACTTTAGCAAATGAACCATATCGCAATAAGGAGGAAGATGACATAATTGAGTTAGAATTTGCGAGTCGGTTCTGAACAAGTGGAGGGGTAAGGGTTGCATTGTTTACAATTTTTGAATTATTATATTTAATTATTTTGGTTCTTGTCATCTAACTTGTTTTTGGTTACTATGTTGTAAATGTTTGGTTCTCGTATATAAACCGATATATGTTATATATAGGTTGATTCTAGTATTGATTTTGGTTATCTTTTGTGCATTTGTCATGGTGATTGCGGGTTGTTCACAATTTGTTTTCTTAAGCATGTCATTCATCGGAAGATTGATGAAATTCTATTCCATTCCCCCGTCATTGTAATATCGAAAGAAGTTATGTATAAACCTATATATGCATGCAAGGAACAAACAATTGGAGGATATGAGACCGACGAGAGAATTTCGGGAAGATTTGTTCCAGATTTTGATTAGTTCAAGATATTGTTGTGTTGTAAGTATGAATTATGTTATGTATTTTTATTTTTAATATACACAACAATTTTGTATGGTTCATTAAGGATGATTACTGAATCTTATATAGATGGGATTTCATATGTTATTATAATATCAGTTTTGGAATTAATTTTGTGTGTTGTTGGTATTTGATTCGTTTTAGGCTGTGTTTGCTACATTATTTTGAAATGTACAGTTGGTAACCAAATATATATAAAAGGGTAACCAGCTAATGTTTTGATAGTAAACAGAGATGTACAATATTGTTTCAGGACATATAACTGTTGTTAAATATATTTTTGAGATGTGCAGTTAGTATCCAAATTGTTATATAAGAGTAACCATTTGACTTTATGTTAGTAACCAAATAATTTACAATTTATATTTGGAATATTTGTCAAGTGAGCAGGTGTATTTTTTTGTGGGTTCCCATTTGTATTGGCAACTCATAATGAATTCAAAAATCAAATGCTTTAATCAATAAAAATGTTGGTTATTGTACAAAATTAAAAATGCTACCATCTATGTGGTTTATGGTTAATGATAGTAAACAATTATATATACATGTATCTACACTCTTAATATAAATGCATTATATCAGGGTTTTTTTGGTCTTAAAACCGGTGGATTATTGCGCAGAGTTTTCTGTTGTGTCCTTTTCTCTTGCTTTTCTTGATTTGTTTTGAATTTTGATTTTAGATCCGTGTTTGTACCTCCCTACTTTTGGTCTTCCAAATTGGTCTTCTTGTGTTTGGTGGTTTTACAACCATGTTTCTTACTTCTTCCGGTACATCCAGTTTTCTTTGTCATCTCATCTAACATAATTGATAATTGAAGTGAATATGTGTTGACCAAAGTTGTTTTATAGTATTTTTTGAGCAAAAATCATAATGACTCAAATTTCGCTTTTTCATAACAGAAGACGCAGATGCGGACATGACATCTCATGGTAATCTTGAAATTTTCCACGTATGCATGTCCTTTTGTCGATGTCCACAATATATTGTTTGACGACATCGTGTGAAAAAAATCACTAAGTTTGATGTCTCAACCTACATCACAAATTAAACTGTTGTTAGAATACAAAGACAACTGGAATCATTTTCATTATCTCAAAAAGAATACGTATTAAAGTAAACAACTCAATGTTATAATTACAAAACAAGTAACTAGCAAAGAACCAACTTAGCGGTAACATTATAATTATACGAGTAACCAAATAAACATCGATTAGTAACCAATATAATGATACTATCAATAACCAACTCAAAGAAGAACATTTTAATTATTAAGAGTAACCAAACAAGTATCACTTAGTAACCAATATAATGATACACAAATAACCAACTTAGCGAAGATCGGTAACCATTGTAATGATATGCATTAATCAATTAAGTATTAATTGACAACCAATACATATAATATTTCATAGTAACCAAGTTACCATTAGCGATACACAAGTTATTATTAGTTAGTAAATATTATAGTGTATACAATAACTAAATCAAAGATTAGACAATAAACAATTCAACACTAATTAGTAATATTTTGCAAAGAAGAAAGCAAGTATTAATAAGTAAATCAAAGACAATGATACACAAGTAATAAACTCAAAGAAGTGTCAATTAACCATTATAATGTTTTGCAATAAGCAATTAGGTATTGGTTAGTAACCAATATAATATTACATAGTAACCAAGTTATTATTAATCAATAAACAAGTCGAAGATTAGTCAATAAACATTATAGTTTAACACAAAGAACTAAGTCGGTAGTAGTCGGTAAATAATTGAACATTAATTAGTAATATTATGCAAAGAATCAAGACATCATTAGTCAAGAATAAATACAATATAAAAATTAATGCAATAAATTATAATTTGTATTTGTTACCTTAAGTTTCCTTGATTTAATGATATTAGATTGCAATCTTTCTTCAAATTGTTGTGGAAAGTGTTGTGAATGTTGATAGGTCGCTTGTTTGTTTGTGAAATACCATCTTTGAACCGCATAACGTAGGCATTCAATCATTGATGCAACCTGGAAGATCCCTAATCATCTTAATTGCGTTGTTAATAGATTGGCGGTGTTTGAAGTCATTGTTGAGTATCGCACACGATCCCCATGGAGCTGGTGCACTTTTCCAACTTGACCTCTTCCTCCAAATATATCCTTATTCGAGGATCAATGGCATCAAGTTCAAACCATGTGTTTGTTGAATTGTTCAATGTTGTATGCTCTACATGCCCCGTTGTAAAGACCTGTTTAAGTTCTTCTCTCTCTTTTGAATCTATTTTTATATTTTTCATTATATGGTATGCAGGAGGAAGCATGCATGACATCCGAAACACATAATTGATCCTTGTATTATGGCTTCATGTTTATCTGAAACAATGCATTGGCCTTCCCTTACTCCACAAGCAGTTCTTAAATTCATGAAAAATCATCTCCATGATAATTCATTTTCGCTGTCAACCACTGCAAAAACAATCGGAACAATGTTTCGGTTTGCATCTTGTGTGCTTGCTATCAGTAGTGTCCCCCCGTAAGTTGATTGTATGAATGTGCCATCGATTACAATAATTGGAAAGCAATGATGCCATGCTTGAATGGATGCTCCAATGGCAAAGAATAAATATTTGAAACTAGCATTTGATTCCAACTCAAGAGCTGTGAAGGAACCTGTTATGAAAAATCAACATTATCAATAGAATTATAAGTAGTATAATGCTACAAAGTAACAAGACAAAGATTAGATAGTAACCAAATTATTGTCATACAAATATTCAAGATGAGATTGGACAATATAATTTTATCAAAGAAACAAGACAAGAGTAGACAGTAACCAATGTACTTAATGTCAGTATCCAAGACAACATTAGTCAGCAACCAATTATCCAAACATTAGGCAGTAACCAAAACAGTAAGGAATATATTGTTATACAGTAACCAATCAATAACCAATATATTGTTACACAATCAGTAACCAATATATTGTTACACAGTAACTAATACAGCATTAGTCAGTAACCAATAAAACTTTAGACAGTATAATGTTACAAAGAAACCAAGATAGCATTAGACAGTAACCAACATATTTGCTTACAGTAACCAATACAGCATTAGATAGTATAATGTTTCCAGTAACCAAGACAGCATTATACAGTAAACAGCATAGTACTATACAGTTACCAAGATATCATTTTGCAGTAACCAACAGTTGCAGCAGACAGTAACCAAGGTAGCATTAAACAGTAACCAACATATTGTTTTAAAGGAACCAAGACAGCATTATACAGTAAACAACATATTGATATACAGTAACAAAGATATCATTAGCAATTAACAAACAGTTTTCATTAGACAGTAACCAATGTATTTGCTGAGTAAACATTAATATAAAAAATCAGTAGAACTCATTTAAAATTATAAATATGAGGTAGGTAACCAATGCACATTATAGCAACCAAATCAGTTGAATTGAGTAATCAACTAATCATGAAAAATAATAATGTGTTTTAAATTGTTACCTGGATTTGTTTTCTGCAGCATGTGTAACCATGATGGGATCAATGAGTAGTCGTGTGTATTTCCTCTTACCTTTTCTAACGCTTTCTCCTTCGATCTCCATGCTTTTTGGTAAGAGATAGACACATTATATTCTGTCATCATGTCCTCGACAATATCGGTTGGTGTGTATATTTTCTTCAAATTTGTTAATTTATGCATTATGCATTAAACACCAACTCACTATTTGCTTATGCGTGGTCTCCCAAAGAATACGTTGATCGAACACGTGTGAATGTCATTGAATTCCCTCACCTTGAGCAATTTGGGTTTTTTGAATACTTGATGCTCTCATCTTCCATTTGCAATTTTCATCATCTACGCGACACTCAAGACAAAGTCTATGACACATTCGTTGAACTTTGTGTTGTCTATTTTTCTTGATTGAATGCAAACCTCATTGATTGTGATAGGATTTTTTTGTCTTTGTAGGTTTGATGTAATTTTACTTCACGCTCATTCGGATCTGTTATTACATCATCATATCGCCCTTCCGTGTATGATTTGTCATGTTTGTTCGTCTCGTTGTTGTTCCATAATTTCCATTGCAAGTGATCAAAGATATTGCGTTCCAATTTGGTAATCTTGTGTTGCTAGTGGAACTAGTCTTTGAATTCCCTTGTGTTGATCTCGATTGGCGTTACATCTTGAACAATGCATTCTTCTATATTTGTCAAGTTATGCAAGATTGTCAGGCTACCGCTTTTTTTTTTCAATATCTATAATCGATTGGGAATTTTCCTTGTTCATCGATTTTCATCGACTTCAATAAAGAATCTCAAGGTTGCTTCATCCGATATCTGATCGGTGGAATGTTGAGTCTAATGTGAAATTTAATCGACAATGTTGTTTTGTTTGTGTTCATCTCAGTAATGCAATGCATATCATGTTTTGCATTTCTCCGAACTAACAAGTTGATGGAACTAATATGCCCAGTAACTTCAAAGTTGGTGTATTGGTTCTTATCGGTCCATGTCTTGAATTGAAATAAAGCACAACAGAATCATCTCCATTGTCGAAAGCAGAATAAGTCTTGTAAAGTAACCAAATCAATGTTAACCAAGAACAAATCATATAATGTTAGTAATCGAGAGAATGAAACACATTAGTACATTCATTTTACAATGGAAACAATCGGTTTAATTTTATTTGTTAGCAATTAAATTATGATAGTTGTAAAAAAGGTAACCAATGTAGCCAATTAGTTTCCATCATAATAAAACAAACCAATATAAATTAATCAAATATTGCACAAGAATCATAACAATATTATACAAGAAAAAATCCAATGTAGATGCAAAAAACCAACACATGTTTAGTTAGTAACCATAAGATAAAAACATCATCCATTTAATTGTTATAGTGAAAACAACCAAAGATAGAGTGTTTGTGGCAAAGTTAAAAATAATTGTTGTAACCAATGTAGTTAACAAGTAAACATTAATATAACCAATGTAGTTAACAAGTAACCATTAATATAAAAATATAAGTATAAGTATAATTAGATTAATGTAGTTACCGGATTCAAAGATTAATGAGTATCCATTATATTTTACATAGTATCCAAATCAAGTATTATTCAAGAACCAATATAATGTTAAATAAAGAATCAACTCAAAGATTAGTCAAGTAAATATATACATATACATATATATACATAGGTAATAACATATACATTTAATTGTTCTATAACCATATATAACCATAGGAATTTGTAGTAACTATATGTAAATATATACATATAATTTTTATCTTGATACACCTCAATATTGAGGACAAAGAATCAATACAATGTAGTCAATGAGTAACCTCAATTATAAAAGAATATAAATTTGTAATCTTACACAAGAATCGTGTCAAGATCTTATCGAAAGTATCCGTTATAGTTTTATATAGTAACCAAATCGAAATTAGTTAGAACCAATATATCAAAGTCAACATTAGTCAGTAACTAATTCATCATTTTTCATTAACCAATTCAACATTATTCAGTAATATTATACAGTAAACATTATAATTTTAAACAGCAACCAAATCAGCAATATGCAGTAACCACAATAAAGTTACCCAGTAATCAAATCATCATGAATCAGTAACCAATATATTGTTACATAGTAACCTATGAAGCATTAGACAATAACTAGCTTATTATTAGATATTATAATGTTACAAAGTAACCAAAACATTATTAGACAGTAACCAACATAGCTTCATACAGTAACCAAGACAACATTAGACATTATAATGTTACAAAGTAACTAAGACAGCATTAGACAGTAACCAACATATTGTCATACTGTAACCAAGATATCATTAGACAGTAACCAAGACAGCACTGAACAATATAATGTTATACAGTAACCAAAACAACAATAGACAGTAACTAACAGTTGCATAAGGCAGTAACCAATGTTTATGATGAGTAACCATTAATATAAAAATTCAGTAAAGGTAACTATATGCATATGAACTTTAAACTCACATACCTCAGAGTTTAGATTTGTATCGAAGTTGCTGTGATATTGTTTTTGGTTACTGAACTTGAAGTAGATGTTGATTTTGTATACTAGTTCGTCTTCTCCGATCTTAGATGTTTGTCGCGCAGAGTTGAGTCGAAAGGCAATCGTCGACAGAAGATTTGGCTTTCTCCGATATCAAAGTTGCATGTTGATGTTGCTGTGATTTTTTTTGGTTACTGAACTTGAAGTAGATGATGATTTTGTATACTATTTCGTCTTCTCCGATCTTAGATGTTTGTCGCGATCTCAGAGGTGAGTTGAAAGGCAATCGTCGGCAAAAGATTTGGATTTATCAGATATCAAAGTTGCATGTTGTTCGGTTGCTTGAATTTAGGAGCGGTTAGTGTTAGATAGACATATTTGGTAACTGACGTGTGCGTGATGTTACCAACTTTATTGTTGTGTTGTTTTATTTTTGTAATTATGTTTTGTGTGTTTTATTTTTGTAATTATTTTCTAATTGTTGTATATTAGTGTTAAGGACCCTTTTTTTAATTCATAAAAATTCAGGCCGTTTTAGCTCAGTCCGTCAAAAGTCTGGCCCCTTTGGGTTAGGCTCAAAAATATGTCAAAAATTAGTCATAAATCAACTTAGGTCCACGTATCGGTCCGACCTGTTCGCCAAAAATCGAATTTTGGACTTAACTTTTTTAGTTCGCCAAAATTCGGATTATTTTAGCTTGGTCCGACCATGATCTGACCCGTTTGATAGGTCTAGGTTTGATAGGTCTAGGTAATAGGTACATGGGAGGAAGAAGACTCTTGATAAATAAGACTATTGTCTAATTTATGGTGGGGAAAATATTTTATAAAAATTGTTAAATTAGAAATTAGGCAGTAAAAATAAGAAAATTAGGAATTAGGAGATGACTTGTAAGATAAGAAAAAGTTGATGATTTTAATTAGGTTACTATACCAAATTATTGATAAGGAAAGATATATATATATATATATATATATATATATATATATATTGTGAGATCCCGAATTTTATGAAATGAAAGTATTCAATTTTTTTATAATTATTATTCTATTTAATAAATGATTAAATTGATAAAAGGTTAAAGTTAAGGGTGATATTTGAAAAATTTTCAAAGTAAGCAATTTATCATAAAATAATCGGTAGTAAAAGTACAGTAATATGCGTGGTTGCATAGTAGCACACGGTATTTATTATTGATGCTTACGTAAGAAGTCACTCAGTTATACTCAATTATTGCTACAATAATTGCTGCATCATATCTCTCATATTATTGATTCAATTATTGTCACAATATTATCTGCATAATATTTTATATTATTAAATCAATAATTGAGACGACAAAGTTATTCATATTATTATTTGCAATATTGACAATGTCTAGAAATTCTGTCAAGGAGAGGTTTGGTCACCTAATTGCGCACCAATAAGGAGAAATTCTTATCGGAAAGCCCCCTTTTTCCTAAGAACGACCTGGTTGTTAAATATTGTGAGTTATAATATTAATGATGAATAAGTTCGTGTTGATTAAAGATGAAATTGATAGTTCCATTGTGTGGGAATTATTGGCGTTGGTGAAAATCGACATGTATTTTGATATTAATTGATGTCTGGAGGTTATATTGACCAATCGGATAATTAAGCAGATAAATGAATAATTAATTACTATTAATTCACATGCTTATAACTATGTGTTCACATGTATGTACTATTGATTCACATGATTTACTATTAGAAGAGTTGGTGCAAGATTGATAATACTTGCATGACTAAATTAAAAATGGAGGTATAGATGAAGGTACTATACTGTGACGCTCCCAAAATAGGTATACATCATCCATCTTGAGTCGCCAAATACGTGGTATAGAATTCAAATACAAACTTAATTATACAACATGAGCTGTGAGTTTTAATACAAATATTGTCTTCTAGACAGTATTCAAACTCAAAATATGACAAAACATAATCTGAGAGTTTTAACACGAATATTGTCATCTAGACAATATCCACACTCAAATTCAATATTATTAAATTTATTATCACACTATTTCATAGAATAGTGAGGATTACTAATGTTATCATCTGGACCATCACTCCGTTCCCCGACTAGTCCCTGCTACGTTCTCATTTCCTGAAGAGAACAATTAAAGCAAAAGGGTGAGCTCAACTAGCCCAGTAAGAAATATTATGACTAAGATAATGCAAAATAAATTATCGTTAGCCTTCAACAGTGTTAAACTAATACAATATAACAAACATCAAGTTTAACGGCAGCGGAACAAGCAATCCATTAGAAGAGTCAAGTAGAGAATAAAATCTACTATCTTCTATGATTTAAAAGGTTTTTCATCACTTTTATCGCTGAAACTCAGCTTAATAAATAATCCACATCATCAAATCATCCCTACACTATAGGCCAAGGATATTCTCTAGTATCACGACCACGAATTATCCATGCACTACGGGCTAAAGATAATCATGTTTTTATCAACGGTCCTGATCATGCCATAAAACAATTCATCTTTGTACCCTTGGCCGAAGAGAATCCATAGCCATAATCATACCAAAAACTGTCCATCAGTGCACTACGGGCCAATGAGGAATTTTTTCACATCATTTGTAACATTATGGTCATGATTATACCGAATAATCCCTGGTCATAATCATACCAAGTCCATCTATGCACCAGGTGCCACGATGACTTTCAACATAATATAAACATGAGGATGATGACAATGACATAATAATTTAATAAAACAAGTTCAAGAATTAATTTATCCAGGTACTAATAACGTCCAAATTGTCAACATGATACTTCTTTATAGAGTAAAATTCAAGAATGCTCAGAAGAATATTTCGATGAAAAGATACTGGATGAAGCGCAAATATCAAGAATATTCCACTAATTTCATGGAGTATAGAAGTCAAAACTTTAACCAACCGAGTATAATAAAGAATGAAATAATAAAAGAAATCACCGGGCATGCGATGATCGCATGCATAAAAGTTATTCCAATGTAATAATAAATAATGGAACCGGTCATGCGTAACGCACGCATGTGATATTCCAATGTAATAATAACTAATGGAATAATGTAGAATTTCACCATGTATGCGAAAGATTGCATATACGCAGTTATTCCAACATAACAATGAAGAATGGAATAACATAAGAATTTTACCATGTATACGGTAGTCCGCGTATACAGGTTATTCCAACAGAATAATATTGAATGGAATAACAATAGCTCTCTTCATGACAACGAAATAAATAATACCCCTTACGGGTACAATAAATAATATCCCTTACCTTATAAAGAAGAGTACTCCGTCGGTAAGGCGGGGATATACTTGAAGAAAACTTTCACTACGCTCAAAGATTTCTTAAACTCTAAAGAAATACGCTCAAGATTATAGAAGAAAAATTCTCTCTACATTTTCTCTCTCTAGAGTTTCAGTGAATTTGTGACGCCCCCAAAATAGGTATACATCACCCATCTTGAGTCGCCAAATACATGGTACAAAATTCAAATACAAACTAATAATACAAATGATCGTGTAAAATACGACAAAACACATATCTTTGTGAGTTTAAATACAAATATTGTCTTCAGACAATATCCATTCTCAAATAGAGTCCTCGTTACATTTATTATCACACTACTATTTACGAATAGTGAGGACTACTAAGACACCATCTCGGACCATCACTCCGATTCCCAGACTAGTCCCCATTACGTTTCTCATTTCAAGAAGAAGCGGTGAAAGAAAGGGTGAGCTCAACTAGCTCAAAGAAGAAATATTATGACTAAGATAATGCAAAATAAATTATCATTAGCCTCCAACAATGTTCAACTGATAAAATACAATAGACATCAAGTTTAACTGCAGCAGATCAAGCAATCCATTAAAAGAGTCAAGTAGAGAATAAAATCTACTATCTTTTATGATTTAAAAGTTTTCATCACTTTTATCATTTGAGACTCAAACAATAAATAATCCACATCATCCCTCGCACTACGGCCAAGGATATTCATTAGGGTCACGACCACAAATTTCATGCACTACGGGCCAAGGATATTTGTGTATTCATCAATGGTCATGATCATGCCAACAACTGTCCATCAATGCACTACGGCCAATGAGGACTTTTACCACATCACTTGTTACATTACGGTCATGATTACACCGAATAATCCCTGGTCATAATCATACCAAGTCCATCCATGCTCTATAGGCCACAGATGACTTTCAAGAATATAAACATGAGGATGATGACAATGATATAAGATTTCAAAAAAACAAGTTCAAGAATTAAGTTATTCAGGAACTAATAACGTCCAAATTGTCAACATGATACTTCTTTGTAAAGTAAAATTCAAGAATGCTCAGAAGAATATTTCCATGAAAAGATACTGGATGAAGCGCAAATATCAAGGATATTCCACTAATTTCATGGAGTATAGAAGTCAAAATTTTAACCAACTGAGAATAATAAGGAATGGAATAACAACAGAAATCACCATGCATGCGGTACTTCGCATAGACAGGTTATTCCAACAGAATAATAATAACGGAACCAGGTCAGGTGAAAATCACACCGACATGATGTTTCAACAGAATAATAAAGAATGGAATAACAACAGAAATCACCATGCATGCGGTACTTTGTATAGACAGGTTATTCTAACAGAATAATAAATACAGAATAATAAAGACGAAACTAGGTCCGGTGTAAAACACACAGACAGGATATTCCAACAGAATAATAAAGACAGAATAATAAAGACGGAACCAGGTTCGGTGTAAAACACACAGACATGATGTTCCAACAGAATAATAAAGACAGAATAATAAAGACGGAATCCGACGTAAAGCACAGACAGGATGTTCCAACGGAATAATAAAGACAGAATAATAAAAGAATGTCACTAAGTATAGGGTATTCCGCGTATACAGGTTATGTATAGGATATGCCTCGTATACAGGTTATTCCAACAAAATCATAAAAAATGGAATAACATAAGGATTTCACCAAGTATAGGGTAAGCCACGTATACAGGTTATTCCAACAGAATAAATAAGAATGGAATAACAGAAGTTCTCTTCATGAATACAAAAGAATAATATCCCTTACCATAAAATAATACTTGATATTAGAGTAGTGAAGTAACAAAAAACTCTTCTTCTTTCTTTCTATAATTTCTCTCTCTAGAGTTCAGTGAATTCGTAAGAAAATAATGAAGGAATGAGCTTCTATTTATAAAAAAATGGAATGCATAGTAACTAACTCATGAACGGTTCAGATTGATTTACTTTAATCTGACGGTCCATATTTAAAGCAAAATCTTTTAAATAAAATATAATATATTCTATTTATATAAAAAGATTTTCTTATGCAAAATACTATGTGAGCACTTATGCAAACATTATGTATAATAAAATATAATATATTCTATTTATAGAATAACTTTAATAAAGTATTACATTTTTATATAAAAAGCTTTTACATTTTTATTACGTTAATAATACTAATAAAACAAAACTTATAAATCAACAATAATTGAATCAAATACTGTGAGATACTATGCAGCAATAATTGAACAAAACTGAGTGACTTCTCACATAAGCATTAATAATCAATACCGTGTGCTACTATGCAACCACATGTATATTACTGTACTTTTACTACCGAGTAGTTCAACAGTATCAACAGTAAAACTTCTGTCGTTATTTTCAATAAAATATTTTTGTCGTTTTCTTAATCCGACAATAATTCCGTTGTGGGGTCCACCAATGATTGCCCCGTTGTACAAATATTCCCTGATAAAACAAATATTCCCCGACCAATCGAATATAATATGACAACTTGCATACTTTGCAAAATTTATAAATACTACCCACAACTATAACATTATATCAAATTCATTCCATAATATTCAAAAATGATAATTATAGAAAAATTTATCTTTATTCAAAAAGTTGGGGTCTTACAACCTCCCCTTATTAAGAAATTTCGCCCTCGAAATTAGGGTACGTACCTGGTAGATCGAAGAGGTAAGGATACCTTGACTTCATTTTAGATTCTAACTCCCAGGTCATTTCCTCAACATTGTGTTTTCTCCACAAAACTTTGACTTGAGGTATAACCTTGAAGCGTAGAATATGTTCCTTCTTATCCAAGATTTGAACAGGAACCTCTTTATACGTTAAATCTTCCGCGATTTCGTCCGGTTCTAACTCAATAATGTGGTTCGGGTCTTCCACATATTTACGTAACATGGATATGTGAAAAACGTTATGAACACGAGACATACTTGGCGGTAAAGTGAGTCTATAGGCCACCGTTCCTACTCGATCGAGGATTAAAAATGAGCCAATGAATCGAGGATTGAGCTTTCCTCTCTTTTCAAATCTCGTAGCTCCTTTCCATGGAGCAACATGTAACAACACATGATCTCCTATATCGAATTTCACGTCCTTTCGATGAAGATTAGCATAACTCTTTTGTCGATCTTGTGAGGTCTTTATACGTTGTCGGATCACTTGAATCTTTTTCGTAGTCATACGTACCAACTCCGGTCCCAACAACGTTGCTTCACCCATCTCATCCCAAAGATCTTTGGAGAAGCGACACTTTCTTCCATACTGGCGCCTCGAATGGAGCCATGCCAATGCTTGCTTGATAAGCTGTTGTTGTAGGAAAACTCCACCAACGGTAAGAACTTGTCCCAACTTCCTTGAAGTCAAGGACACGAGTCTTAATAAATCTTGAGAGTTTGAATAGTCTCTCTCGATTGTCCGTCCGTCGAGGATGATATCTTTGAACTAAATCGTAAATCGTGCCCATAGCTTTTTTTGCAAACTAACCCAAAATCGTGAAGTGAATCTTGGGTCACGATCGGAAACTATGGATCTTGGCATACCATGCGATCTTACAATCTCGTTTATGTACATATGAGCAAGGCGTTCAAGTGTATAAGTTTCTCGTATTGGTAAGAAGTGAGCGAGACTTGGTCAATTTATCATCAATGACCCAAATTGCATCAATGCCTTGAGAAACCTTGGGAAGACCCGATGCTTGAAATCATGGTAATGACCTCTCACTTCCATTACGGAATTTCAAGTGGTTGCAATGGACCTTTTGGTACTTGATGCTCGCCTTGACTCGTTGACAAGTTAGACACCTTGAGATAAATGTATTATATCTCTCTCTTGTATTGCTCCACCAAAATGTATAGCGAAGATCACGATACATTTGGTACTCCCGAGATGGATTGCAAGCGGTGTGTTGTGCGCCTCCATCATGATTTTATACTTTAACTTTCGAGGATCGTTAGGAACACAAAGTCTGGAGTTGACTCGAAGTATTCCTTCATCATCGATTCTTGCTTCGGCATAGCACCTTCTTGCACTTTCTTCCTCATACGCATCAGCTCCAGGTCTGTAGTTTGAGCAGCTTTAACTTTATCAATTAAAGTCGGTTCTACTCGTATATTCGCCATCATCATCACGTGGGTCCCTGAGTCTTTATCTCTATCTCCATCCTTTGGAAGTCATACAAAATGGGCCTTTGCGTTGACAATATTGCACTTTCGTGCCGCATATGATCTTCTACTCGAATCGGCTACCACGTTCGCTTTTCCAGGATGGTATTGGATGGTATGATCATAATCTTTCAATAGTTCAAGCCAACGTCGTTGTCGCATGTTGAGTTCCTTTTGAGTGAAGAAATATTTGAGGCTTTTATGATCCGTAAAGATCTCCACTTTCTCCCCATACAACTAATGCCTCCAAATCTTTAGTGCGAAGACAACAGCTGCCAACTCTAGATCATGAGTAGGATAATTCCTCTCATATTCTTTGAGTTGTCGTGAGGCATAGGCTATGACTTTCCCATGTTACATGAGAATACATCCTAACCCTTTGCCCGAAGCATTACTGTAGATGACAAATCCCTCCGAGCCAGATGGTATTGTCAGAACAGGCGCTGAAATGAGTCTCCTCTTGAGTTCTTGAAAAATCTTCTCACATTCCTCGCTCCAACCGAACTTTTTATCTTTTTGAGTCAGCTGAGTTAGTGGAGTAGCGATTCGAGAAAATCCTTCCACGAATCTCCGATAATAACTAGCTAAACCGAGAAAGCTACGTACTTCGGTCACTGATTTAGGTTGTTCCCAGCTTTGAATAGCTTCAATCTTTGCTGGGTCAACAGATATTCCATGATTTGATACCACGTGCCCAAGAAATGCTACTTCCTTAAGCTAGAACTCGCATTTCTTCAACTTGGCATAAAGCTTATATTCACGAAGCTTTTGGAGTATCAGCCTCAAGTGTTGCTCATGATCTTCACGGGTTTTGGAATATATGAGGATGTCGTCACTAAAGACGACCACAAAATGATCCAAATATTCCTTGAATACTCGGTTCATCATATCCATGAAGGCAGTAGGAGCATTAGTCGATCCAAAAGACATGACTAGGAATTCATAATGCCCGTCTAGGAGTTTAAAGCCGTCTTTGGAATATCATCGGTTCTAATCTTCAATTTGGTGATATCAGGAATGAAGATCAATCTTTAAAAAGAATTTGGCTCCTTGCTGTTGGTCAAACAGGTCATCAATACGTGGCAATGGGTACCTATTTTTGATGGTGACATGATTCAACTCCAGATAATCAATACAAAGTCGCATACTCCCATCTTTCTTCTTCACGAATAGAGCAGGAGCACCCCAAGGAGAAGTACTAGGATGAATAAAGCCAATGTCTAACAATTCTGCGGTTGGGTCTTTAACTCACGAAGTTCAATAGGAACCATTCGATATGGGGCTTTGGAAATGGGTTTTGTCTACCGGGTTCAAAGGTCGATACAAAATTCAATTTCACGCTCTGGGGGTAGGCCGGGAAGTTCTTGGGGAATCGTCGAGAAATTCATTAACAATAGGAATATCATTCAAAAGCGGCGTATTTTTGTTTAGATCAGTGACATGAGCTAAGAAAGCTTGACATCCGTTTTTTAATAAACGAATAGGTTTATGGCTTGAGATGACAATGATTGATTTTAATGGTTTGGTTGCTTGAATTCGCATAATAGGTTGGTTAGGAATATGAAAGCTAACAACCCTACGAAAATAATCAATTTTTGCATGATGTGTAGTTAACCAATCAATCCCTAGAATTACATCAAATGCAAGTATTTTCAATGAAATAAGATCGACAGGTAACGTGCGGGTGCCGATTTGAACTAAACAAAACTTATAAACCGTGGATGTAATGAAGGTTTCTCCCAATGAAGTTTCAACAGATAAGTCAAAGTCCAATTTCTCGAGTCAAATTTAAGCGTTGGCGCAAGTAGGAGAAATGAAAAGTGGGTAGAACCAAGTATCAAATAAAGTATAAACTTTGCTAGAGTTTATGATTAGCTTACCGTGATGACCTCGTTCGGGTTCCTTGCTTTACGGGAGGTCACAACAAACGCGCTCTCCCTTGCTTCTGGTTTTGACTTTTTGGGGATGACCTTTGGCGCCTCCATCCGGTGGACTTGTCTTTGGTGCACGAAAAAATCGGGCCAGGTGACCTTTTCTTCCACAATTGTAACATGCCTTGGATGGCATCGCATGCGATTGGGGATGATGTGTCCTCTCTCCACACTTGAAGCATATGATAGGTGGTCGTTCTCCTTCCTTAACGACAGGTGCTGATGTTGACGTCTTTCCATCATTGTTGAATCTCCTCTTCTTGAAATGTCCGTTCTTATTATTTTAGCCATGATTACCACCGAAGTGGTTACCATTTCTAGCCTGTTGATTCCTTCCACGCTTGTTGTCACCGCTTCGATAACTGTTTTCACTAGTATTATCATTTTGCCGACTGCTCTCTTTTGGTTGGTTTAACTCATTATCGCGCTCCAATAACTGAGCCCTATTAACAATATCTGAATACAAACATAGTTTATGAGAGATAAGATATTGATGTATCTCAGGTTTCAAACCTCTTAAAAATATTCGCGTCATTCTCTCCTTATTATCAACCAAATGGGATATAAGCCGGGACAACTTCGGCAAACTTGGCCCGTCTTTGCGATACACGGTCATGTTGTTTTTGTTCAAGCTTGATGAACTCTACCTCTTTCATGTGACGAATACTTTCGGAAAAGTACTTGTCGTTGAACAGTTCTTGGAACTTCTCTCAAGACATCTTCAGTGCGGCAGGTTGAGTACGTTTTATAGATTCCCACCAGTAACATGCCTCTGCACGCAACATGAAGGTTGTAAAGGGAACCTTTTGCTCCTCGGAGCATCCCAAGACATCAAATATCTTGTTGATCTGCTTAATCCACGTCTCCGCCTTAAGTTGTTTTGGCTCACCAAAAAACTCCGATGGTCCTAGTTCCTTAAACTGCTTCGCGGTGACCGTCCGAGAGTTGTCAGTGTTTCCACCTGTATTTTGGACAGGAGCCGCTCTCGCCTGATGTTGCATGAATTGCATAAAGCCTCTGAACATTCCATCATTCATCATCTAGTCCGTGTTATTGTTTGCCTGAGGAATGTCTCCTTCCTGATGCACATTATCCTGATTATTGATTTGTGGAGACTCAACGGTCTCCTATGCTCCATTAATAATCTCAACATTCTCGAATGTCATTTTCAAATACTGCCACAAAACAAGAGTTAAATAACATATCACATATTATTATTATATACTCTTGATCGACCAATTAAATACCAAATAAACTTAGGTAGGGTCATACTAGCGAAAGAATTCCCGTCTCTCCCTCCTAGTTCTTGTCTCACATCTTAGCGAGGATCATATCCTAAGCTTTGATACCAATTGTGGCGCCCCAAAATAGGTATACATCACCCATCTTGAGTCGCCAAATACATGGTACAAAATTCAAATACAAACTAATAATACAATGATCGTGTAAAATACTACCAAAAACATATGTTGTGAGTTTAAATACAAATATTGTCTTCTAGACAATATCCATTCTCAAATAGAGTCCTCGTTACATTTATTATCACACTATTTCTGAGAATAGTGAGGACTACTAAGACACTATCATCAGGACCATCACTCCGTTCCCAGGCTAGTCCCGGCTACGTTCTCATTTCACGAAGAGAAACGGTGAAAGAAAAGGTGAGCTCAACTATTGACAAGAAATATTATGACTAAGATAATGCAAAATAAATTATCATTAGCCTCAACAATGTTCAAGCCGATAAAATACAATAGACATCAAGTTTAAGCTGCGGTGGATCAAGTAATCCATTAAAAGAGTCAGTAGAGAATAAAATCTACTATCTTTTATGATTTAAAAAGTTTTCATCACTTTTATCATTTGAGACTCATCTTAATAAATAATCCACATCATCCCGCACTTTCTGACCGAGGATATTCATTAGGGTCACGACCACAAATTCCATGCACTACTGGGCCGAGGATATTTGTGTATTCATCAATGGTCATGATCATGCCAACAACTGTCCATCAATGCACTACGGCCAATGATGACTTTTACCACATCACTTGTTACATTACGGTCATGATTACACCGAATAATCCCTGGTCATAATCATACCAAGTCCATCCATGCTCTACAGGCCACAGATGACTTTCAAGAATATAAACATGAGGATGATGACAATGATATAAGATTTCAATAAAACAAGTTCAAGAATTAAGTTATTCAGGAGCTAATAACGTCCAAATTGTCAACATGATACTTCTTTGTAAAGTAAAATTCAAGAATGCTCAGAAGAATATTTTCATGAAAAGATACTGGAAGAAGCGCAAATATTAAGGATATCCCACTAATTTCATGGAGTATAGAAGTCAAAATTTTAACTTATTTGAGAATAATAAGGAATGGAATAACAAAAGAAATTACCATGCATGCGGTACTTTGCATAGACATGTTATTCCAACAGAATAATAATAACGGAACCAAGTCGGTAAAAATCACTTGCAAGCGAGGATGTTCCAACCAGAATAATAAAGAATGGAATAACAATGAGAAATCACCATACATGCGGTACTCAGATAGACGGAGTTATTCAACGAATAATAAAGATGAGAATAATAAAGAGCGGAACCGGTTCGATTGTAAAAACACGCAGACAGGATGTTCCAACTGAATAATAAAGACGAGAATAATAAAAAAGCGGAACCGAGTCGAGGCGTAAAAGCAACGAGCAGGATGTTCCAACGTAATAATAAAGACGAGAATAATAAAAGAATGTCACCAAGTATAGGGTCAGCGTATCTGAGGTTATGTATAGGGTATGCCCTCAGTATACGAGGTTATTCCAACAGAATCATAAAGAATGGAATAACATAAGGATTTCACCAAGTATAGGGTAAGCCACGTATATAGGTTATTCCAACAGAATAAATAAGAATGGAATAACAGAATTTCTCTTCATGAATACAAAAGAATAATATCCCTTACCGTAAAATAATACTTGATATTAGAGTAGTGAAGTAACAGAAAACTCTTCTTCTTTCTCTCTATAATTTCTCTCTCTAGAGTTCAGTGAATTCATAAGAAAATAATGAAGGAATGAGCTTCTATTTATAGAAAAATGGAATGCATAGTAACTAACTCATGAACGGTCCAGATTGATTTACTTTAATCTGACGGTCCATATTTAAAGCAAAATCTTTTAAATAAAATATAATATATTCTATTTATATAAAAAGATTTTTACTATGCAAACACTATGCATAACAAAATATAATATATTATTTTATTTATAGAATAACTTTAATAAAGTATACATTTTTATATAAAAGTTTTTTTTGTTTTATTACGTTAATAATACTAATAAAACAAAACTTATAAATCAACAATAATTGAATCAAATAATGTGAGATCTTGTCGTGTAATAATTGAACAAAAGCGGTGACTTCTCACATAAGCATTAATAATCAATACCAGGTGCTACTTATGCAACCACACGTATTCATTGTACTTTTACTACTACCGAGTAATTCAGCAGTATCAAGCGGTAAAACTTCCGCCGTTATTTTCAATAAAATATTTTTGTCGTTTTCTCAATCAGGCAATAATTACGTTTATAGGGTCCACCAATGATTGTCTGTGGTTAAATACGAATATTCCACGACAAAAGCGAATATTCCTCGACCAATCGAATATAATATGACAACTTGCATACTTTGCAAAATTTATAAATATTACCCATAACTATAACATTATATCAAATTCATTCCATAATATTCAAAATGATAATTATAGAAAAATTTATCTTTATTCAAAAGTTGGGGTCTTCTGAATTAAGTAAGAAATAATGAAGGAATGAGCTTTATTTATAGAAGAATGGATTGAATAATAACTAATTCTCGAGCGGTCCAGATTGATTTACTTTTAAACGGACGGTCCAGATTGGTTTACAATAAAATATAATATATTTTATTTATAATCTAATAAAATGAATAACTTTATAAAAGTATTCTGTTTTATATAAAAAGGTTTTACTATGCAAATACTATGCATAATAAAATATAATATATTCTAATTATTGTCTAATAAAACAAATAACTTTATAAAAGTATTACATTTTATATAAAAGATTTTACTATGCAAAACACTATGCATAATAGAATATAATATATTCTATTTATAGTCTAATAAAACCAATAACTTTATAAAAGTATTCTGTTTTATATAAAAAGCTTTTCTGTTTATTACATTAATAATACTAATAAAATAAAATTTCATCATCATCATTATTATAATTCACACTATTAATCGATCGGTCGTTCCCAGGAAAGAAGGGGCTTTCCAATAAGGATTTTTCCCTATTGGCGCGCAATTAGGTGACCAAACCTCTCATTGGCAGAACGTTTAGACATCGTTAATATTGCAAATAATAATATTAACAACTCTGTCATCTCAATTATTGATTTAATAACATATAAAATATCGACAATAATTGAATCAAATAACGTGAGATACTATGCAACAATTACTGAAGCAATAATTGAACAAACTAAGTGACTTCTCACGTAAGCATCAATAATCAATAGTGTGCTACTTATGCAACCACAGCGTATTCTCATACTTTTAACACGGGTGTTTCAGCGATTAAGCAGTAAAACTTCCGTCGTTATTTTCATAAAAAATATTCTTTCGATTTTTCTCGGTAAAATAATAATTCCGTTGTGGGGTCCACCAATAATTGTGTCGTCGTAAGAATATAAAACGAATATTCCCCGACCAATCGAATATTATATAACAACTAACATACTTTGAAAAATTTATAAATATTACCCACAACTATAACGTTATATCAAATTCACTCCATAATATTCAAAAAAATATTTTAAGAAATTTAAATCTTTATTCGTAAAATTTGGGGTTTTACATATACTATAATTAATTTTTTCACATGTTAAGAACTATTGAGTCACATGATTTACTATTGATTCACATGATTTACTATTAGAGGAGGTGGTGCAAGTTTGATAATACTTGCAGGACTAAATTAAAAATGAAGAAAAAGAGGAAAGTATTATGCTGTAATATTTCGAGCCCCAAAACGTGCAATTATCGAAACTATATTTTCCTATAAATAGAAGCTCATTCTTCCTTCATTTCTCACCAATTCACTAAGTCTCACAAGAGCAATTATGGATATAGAAGCTATAGAGAGAGAAGCTATAGAGAGAAAGAAGAAGAGTGATCTCGCTATTTCACTACTCCAATATCCGGTCTTTCTTACGAGGTAAGTGTTATTATTTTTATATTCTGAAGAGATATTATTTTTTGTATTCGTATGAATATTATTATCGTTCAATATTCATTATATTCGTTTAATATTCGTAAGGAATATTATTTTCGTTCAATATTTGTAAAGAATATTATTTTCGTTCAACCGTTGTAAGTAAGGGGTTTCTTCCAGGGGTAGTTTCGTGATTTTTTTGACCCTCAAAAATTCTAAAAAAAAATTAAAATGATAATTTGATGAGTTTTCTAGATTGTGTTCAAAAATGGCAATTTTTGGATGTATAGATTAGGAGTTATGAATTTTATGGGGAAAAACTATTTTACAAGTAAACCCTTATAACTCCTTGTGGTTAACTCCAAAAAAGGTGAATTTTTTATTGGGAGTACATCTATATAACAGCAGTATACCCTGTAAATTTTGGAATTTTTGGATAAAAGTACAATTTTTGATAAATTTCTAAATATTCGACAGTTTTAATCATATGAAAAATAGTAAATGAATTTTAAAAATTCTGAGAAAAATATATGTTCTATATGGGACTATATTCTGCTAAATCCCAGAATTTTTTTTTTGTTTCTACTGATTTGGTATTTTTCATGAAAATTGATTAGTTATGAGTAAATGAATTAAATATGTTATGTGAAGTAAGAAAATTAGAAAATAAAATTTTATGGCTTGAGAATCCTATATAAGGTATATGTAGATTTTTTATGAGAGTTTTGGTTATTGATGATAAAATCTTATGAGTTTGACATTTTAGAATGATTAAATGCATTAATTAGTAAATTGTAAACAATTAAAATAAATTGTTTATAAGTTTAAAAAATAATTAAAATATTGTGGTAATATTAATAATATTAGATTATGAGATTATTAAGTGATTTATAACATTTGGATTAAGGTGTTATAAATATTGATATGGATTTTATTGTGAAACTTTATCTTTTTGTGTGGGGGTTACTATTCACGTATACGATTAATTATTCACGATATCTGGTACTATTTATGTATATGATTTATTTGCATTATACATTACATTATTTATGTATATACTGATTTATGTACAAAAATCACGAGTACTATTTACTGAGTTACTATTCATGAGTTACTATTCATAGGGTACTATTTACTCGAAAAATATATTTCTTTTCTATCCAAATTATTTTTGGTATATGAATATTATTGTGAGATCCTGAATTTTATGAAATAAAAGTATTCAATTTTTCTATTTTGGTGAATAGTTAAATTGATAAAAGTTTAAAGTTAAGGGTGACATTTGAAAATTTTTCAAAGTAAGTGATGATGAAGTTTTGTTTTATTAGTATTATTAATGTAATAAAAGCAGTAAAAGCTTTTTATATAAAATGTAATACTTTTATAAAGTTATTCTATAAATAGAATATATTATATTCTATTATGCATAGTATTTTGCATAGTAAAATCTTTTTATATAAAACATAATACTTTTATAAAGTTATTCTATAAATAGAATATATTATATTTTATTATGCATAGTGTTGCATAAGTGCCTACATAGTGTTTTGCATAGTAAAATCTTTTTATATAAAAAATGTAATACTTTTATAAAGTTATTCATTTTATTATATTATAAATAGAATATATTATATTTTATTTAAAAGATTTTGCTTTTAAATATGGATGATTCGATTAAAAGTAAATCAATCTGGACCGATTCATGAATATGTTATTACGCAGTCCATTCTTATATAAATAAGCTCATTCCTTCATTATTTCTTACTTAATTCAATTGAAACTCTGTAGAGAGAAACTATAGAGAGAATTATTCATCTATAATCTTAAGCGTATTTCTTTAGAGTTTAAGAAATCTTTGAGCGTAGTACAAGTTTTCTTCGAGTATATCCTCGCTCTACCTGTCGGAATACTCTTCTTTCAAAGGTAAGAGATATTATTTGTTGTAGCTGTAAGGGATATTATTTGTTGTACCCATAAGGGGTATTATTTCTTTCGTATTCATGAAGATAACTTCTGTTATTCCATTCTTTATTATTATGTTGGAATAACTTGTTTATGCGAAGTACCGCATACATGGTGATCTTCTTCTGTTATTCTATTCCTTATTATTATGTTGAAATAACCTGTCTATGCGAAGTACCGCATACATGGTAAAATTCTTCTATTATTTCATTCTTTACTATTCTGTTGGAATATCCTCATCATGCGCTTCTGGCTGGGACTGGTTCCATTATTTATTATTTTCGCATTTAATAATCATCCGGAATATCACATCATGCATTTTATGCTTTGGGACTGGTTCCATTATTTATTATTCTGTTGGGAATAACCTGTCTGTGCGGTCTCTATCGCATGCATGGTGACTCCTTCTGTTATTCTATTCTTCATTATTATATTGGAATAAACTGTCTATGTGAATTACCACATGCATGGTGAATGATCCTTTGTATTCATTCCTTATTAAATTGTGGAAAAGATCTGTTTACGTTGATTATGATGAGAGTCATAATAAAAGTATTGGACTGATGAAAATCATGGGTATATGTGGTATTAGTAAGTGTTATGATGAGTTATGTTAGTTATTATGTGAAAACATGAAAGTTTCTTAGAAATCACAAAGGATTGAAAAATTAGATTTTGGTAAAAACGTAACATGAAATTCAATTGACCATATTTTCTATTATATTTCGAATTTTTGAGTGTGGTCAAGTCCTATAGTTAGATCTATAAGTATTATAACTTATCCAAGTAGAATCACTGGAAAAGGTGTTGTAGATTTTTGTGTGGACTAATTTTAGCAAAGGAGTCAAAAGCTGCAAAAGAGGAAAATGCTACTGTCCAGAATTTTAAAAGGGCATTTTTGGCCACTTAATTTGTGAGAAAAATTTTGGCCTTTTGGGACATGAAAGTATATGGTATAAAGAACCTCCTGTCCAAAAATGAGCTCATTCCGACTAAAATGAGCAAGTTATGACCATTTCAATATTTAGGTTTTTTCGACGAAAAATGCTATAATCGGAGTTCTATAACTCCGATGACCATGAAATTTAGACTGGAGGCTCACGTTAACATGTGTAAGATCCTGCCAAGATTTGGGAATTTTTGGAGTTAAACTTGAGGTAGCTAATTTCTTAAGGAATTAATTGGAAATTGATTTTTGAAAAATAGTAAATAAATTTTAAAAATTCCGAGAAAAATATATGTTCCTTGTGGGACTATATTATGCTAAATCCCAGAAAAGAAATATTTTTGGGACTGATTTGGTATTTTTCATGAAAATAGTTTAGTTGCGAACATATGAGTTAAATATGTTATGTGAAGTAACAAAGTTGGAAAATAAGATTTTATGGCTTGAGAAATCCTATATAAGGTATATGTAGATTTTTGATGAGGAATTTGACCATTGGTGATGAAATCTTATGAGTATGACATTTTTGAATGATTAAATGCATTATTTGGTAATGTGTAAACAATTGAAATAAATTATTTATAAGTTTAAGAAGTGATTAAAAATAGTGGTATAATATTAACAATATTAGATTATGAATTTATTATGTGATTGATAATATTTGGATAAAGTTAAAGTCTTTAATATTTATCCTTGTTATAGTTTGATTAATGCTTATATCATTGCCATCATCCTCATGCTTATATGGTGATGAAAGTTATCTTTGGCTTACGTGCGAAGATGGACTATTGATTATTGAATTGTATATTCGCTTACGTGCAAAGATGGATTATTGATTATTGGTTTTCTTGTTGTATATCTTTGGCTTACGTGCGAGAGATGGACTTGGTATGATTATGACCGTGGATTATTCGGTATAGTCATGACCATTGATGATTTAATGAATATCCTGGCCCGTAGTACGCGGAATGATTCGATGATGTGTTTTATTTATTAAGTTGAGTCTCAACGATGATAAGAATTGGTGAAAATATTTTAAATCATAGAAGATAGTAGATTTTATTCTTTACTTGACTCTTCTAATGGATTCTTTATTCCATTGCAGATTAAACTTGATGTTTATTGTATTTTATCGGTTTAACATTGTTGAAGACTAATGATAATTTATTCTCGCATTATCTTAGTCATAATATTTTTCTTCGGGCTAGTTTAGCTCACCCTTTCTTTCCTTTGTTCTCTTGAAATGAGAATATAAATTTGGACGAGTCTGGGGAAAGGAGTGATTCGGTCCGGATGATAAGATTAGTAGTCCTCACTATTACGATTAAATAGTGTGACAATAAATGTAATGAGGACTCCTTTGAGTTTGTATACTGTCTAGATGACAATATACGTATTAAACTCTTAAATTATGTTTTGTCGTATTTTACACGACAATTGTATTTGAATTTTGTACCATATATTTGGCGACTCAAGATGGGTGATGAATACCTAATTTTGGGGGCGTCACAATTATTCTTGAATTTTACTCCACAAAGCAGTATCATGTTGACAATTTGGATATTTTTAAACTCTGGATAAATTTAAAGTCTTTAATATTTATCCTTGATTTCGTTTGATTAATGCTTATATCATTGTCATCATCCTTATGCTTATATTGTGATGAAAGTCATCTTTGGCTTACGTGCATAGATGGACTGTTGATTATTGGTTTTACAATTGTATATCTTTGGCTTACGTGCAAAGATGGGTATTGATTATTGGTTTTATAGTTGTATATCTTTGGCTTACGTGCAAAGATGGACATGTGTATGACATGATCATAACCACTGGTGATAATAACGAATATCCTTGGCCCGTAGTGCATTGATAATTCGATGATGTGATTGGCAGGATCATGACCATTAGTTAACTGTTGAATGTCTTTGGCCGTAGTGCACTAACAGACAATTGATTGGTATGATCATGACCATTGGTTTTATAGTTGAATATCTTTGGCTCGTAGTGAAAAGTTAGACAACTGATTGGTATGATCATTGTTATTACATTTGAATATCTTTAACCTTTGGGGTAAGGATATTGAGTAAACGTTCTATTAAGCTTTTGTGGCAAGGAAAACTGTTGATTTTCATAATTATAAATATGAATTGTGGATTTAACTATAATCTTTGGTGGTTCAGGTGAAGACAGGTGATGAGAGTTCTTTTTGTCTTGGGTATAACAAAGAACTGTTGTTGAGTATTACAGGAATGAAATATTAACGATGGGCTTTTAATCTAGAAGAGATAGTAGACATTATGTTCTACTTTACTCTTCTAATGGATTGCTTATTCTGCTGCAGTTGTTGATCTAAAATTTGTTGTCTATTATATTCTATCAGTTGTTATATTGTTGAAGGCTAAGGATAATTTATTCTGCATTATCTTAGTCATAATATTTTTTACTGGGATAGTTAAGCTCACCCTTTTGCTTTCTTTTACTTTTCAGGAAATGAGAATATAGCTAGGACGAGTCGGGGAATGAAGTGATGGTCCAGGATAAGTGTCTTTAATAGTCCTAACTATTCTATGAAATAGTGTGATAATAATTGTAATGAGGACTCCATTGAGAGTGGATATTGTCTAGAAGGCAATATTCTTGTTTAAACTCTCAACTATATTTTGTCGTATTTTGCACGACAGTTGTATAATTAAGTTTGTAGTTGATTTCTGTAGTGTGATATCTGGCGACCAAAGATGGGTGATGTATACCTATTTTGGGGGCGTCACATATATATATAACAAATAAGATAAAATGGTTGTTCAATTTAATTTTTTTTAAGGAGTAGTTGTTCAATCCTATTTTTTTTGGATTGATTCCCTAAAATTTAACAATAAATTCTAACTACAAATAAAATTATATTTAACCCTAAAATGTAGTAAGGGTCCTTAAATTTAGGAATAAATTTTTTATCTTTTATTCTACTATCATATAATTATAGACTAAAATAAAAAAGTGACTTATGTATTATAAGAGTATTTGGGTATTGCCCCATTTTTTTTAATCAATGCTAAAAGAACCTTTTATTATCTGAAAATTTGGATTGTGAACCCTATTATGTCATGCGACATTGATTTGTACACATGACACGTTGACATGTTAATTTAACATATTTTGGCTAAAAATATTGTTAGTTCCCAGAGGGCACATGTGACGCCCCCAAAATAGGTCCACACAACTCATTTTGAGTCGCCAAATACATGGTACAAAAATCAAATACAACTTCATTTATACAACTATTAATTGTCGTGTAAAATACGACAAAACATATGCTATGATTTTTAATACAAATATTGTCTCGTAGACAATATCCAAACTCAAATAAAATCCTCATTACAATTATTATCACACTATTTTACAAAATAGTGAGGATTACTAAAATAACCATCTTGGACCATTACTCCACTCCCCGACTAGTCCCAGCTACATTCCCGCCTCCTGAGAAAAATAATGGAACCAAAAGGAAAAGAGTGAGCTCAATTAGCCCAGTAATGAATATTATGACTAAAATAATGTAGAACAAATTATACTTAGTCCTCAACAGGGAAACATCTGATAGAATATAATAGACAACAAGTTTTGGATCAACAACTGCAGCGAAAACAACAATCCATTAGAAGAGTTAAGTAGAGCATGATGTCTACTATCTTTTATGATTTAAAAGTCCATCATCAATATTTTCTCCCTGTAACACCAACTAATAATTATTTCCAATCAATGAATTATCTATGCACTACGGGCCAAAGATAATCGTTTCTATCTCCATTGGTCATGATCATGTCAAACACTTGTCCATCTATGCACTACGGGCCAAAGAAGACTTTCACCACACCATTGTCTGTAATATTACAGGTCATGATTATACCAATACATAATTCCTGGTCATAATCATACCAATCAACAGTCCATCTATGCACTATGGGCCAAAGATAACTTTCAGCACAATATAAGCACGATGATGACGACGACAATGATATAAAGAATCAATCAAGTGAGATCAAGGATAAATATTAGAGATTTATAATTCAATTTATCCAGAGTTCAAGAATATCCAAATTGTCAACATGATCACCAATTGTGGAGTAAAATTCAAGAATGATATTCATATATATAAAATAATTTGGACAAAAAAGAAATCAATTTTGTCATGAATAATATGCTGTGAATAGTACCCCAAATGAATAGTACTCGAATGAAAAGTACCCCGAATGAGTTGTATCCCGAATGAACATCTTCTGCTTATATGATTGATAAAATTACATCTTTTACTTATATGATCGAGTCATCTAATTTATGGCATGGTAGATTAGGACATGTTAATTATAATACTATATATAGATTAATTAATATGGAATGTTTGCCAAAATGTGAGATTAACTCTAATCATAAATATGAAATTTGCGTTGAGGCAAAATTTCGAAAATCTTCTTTTAAATCAATTGAAAGAAGTACATAGCCTCTTGAATTAATACATAATGATATTTGTGATTTAAAATATATACAAACAAGAGGAGGTAAGAAATACTTTATCACTTTTATAGATGATTGTACAAGATATTGTTATGTTTACTTTTTGAGATGTAAAGATGAGGCTTTGGAAATGTTTAAACATTACAAAAATGAGGTTGAGAATCAACTTGATAAAAAGATCAAGATAGTTAGAAGTGATAGAGGTGGGGAATATGAATTTCCATTTGTTAAAATTTGTTCATTATATGGTATAATATACCAAATAATTGTACCTTATTCACCACAACAAAATGGTGTTGCAGAAAGAAAGAATAGAACTTTAAAAGAAATGATGAATGTATTATTATTAAGTTCTGAGTTATCTTAAAATTTGTGGGGGGAAGCAATTCTTTCAGCAAATTATATTCTCAACCGAATACCTCAAATAAAGTCTAATGTTACACCATATGAATTATGGAAAAGACGTAAGCTGTGACGCCCCCAAAATAGGTATACATAATCCATCTTGAGTCGCGAAATACATGGTACAAAATACAAATAAAAACTTAATTATACAACTGTCGTGTAAAATACGACAAAACATATGTTATGAGTTTTAATACAAATATTGTCATCTAGACAATATCCACACTCAATAGAGTCCTCATTACATTTATTATCACACTATTTTATAGAATAGTGAGAAGTACTATGACACCATCTCGGACTATCACTCCATTCCCTGACTAGTCCCGGCTACGTTCTCATTTCCTGAAGAGAACAATGAAAGCAAAAGGGTGAGCTCAACTAGCTCAGTAAGAAATATTATGACTAAGATAATGTAGAATAAATTATCATTAGTCTTTAATAATGTTAAACTGATAAAATACAATAGACATCAGGTTTAACTGCAGCGAAATAAGCAATTCATTAGAAGAGTCAAGTAGAGCATGATATCTACTATCTTCTATAATTTAAAATGTTTTCTTCAATTTTGATCGCTGAGACTCAGCTAAATAAATAAACCTCATCATCGAATCATCCCTGCACTACGGGCCAAGGATATTCATTAAATCATCAATGGTCACGACTATCTCTAGAATAATCCCACGATCATAATCATACCAAAAGCTGTCCATCAATGCTTTTAAAGCCATCGAGGACTTTTACCACATCGTTTATAACATTCTGTGTCATGATTATACCGAATGATCCCTGGTCATAATTGTAAGACCCCGAATTTTATGAAATAAAAGTATTCAATTTTTCTATTTTTGTAAATGGTTAAATTGATAAAGTTTAAAGTTAAGGGTGATATGTGAATTTTTCAAAGTTATTCATATTAATAAATTGAAATATTTACAATGTCTAGAAGTTCTGTCGAGGAGAGGTTTGGTCATCTAATCATGCTACCAATAAGGAGAAATCCTTTATCGGAAAGCCCCTTCACAGGAGCGACTGATTGATAAATATTGTGAGTTATAAAATTAATGATGAATGTTATTCGGAGCTGAATTTGGAAACGCGGACGTGATATTTGAGTCCGGAACGGCAAAATTAGTAAAAATAGACTATAAACACAAAATTTTTCGATTTTTACTATTTGGTCAAAAAGTCAATAGTTGACTTTTTCGGGAAAAGTCAAACTTTGAAATTTCAAATTTTATATTTTTGATAAAAATAGTTTCATTGTGTTGGAATTAATTGTGTTAGTAAAAATTGACATTTATTTCGATAAAAATTGATGTCTGGAGGTTATATTGACCAATCGGGTATTTAACCGGATAAATGAGCAATTGATTGCTATTATTTCACATGATTATAACTATTTGTTCACATGTGTGTACTATTGATTCACATTCTTGTTACTATTAGGGGAGTTGGTGCAAGATTGATAATACTTGCATGACTAAGTTAAAAATGGAGGTATAGATGGAAGTACTATACTGTAATTAATTTTTCACATGTTTAGAACTATTGAGACATGATTTACTATTGATTCATATGATTTACTATTAGGGGAGTTGGTGCAAGTTTGATAATACTTGGATGACTGAATTAAAAATGAGGAAAAAGATGAAGGTATTGTACTGTAATATTTCGAGCCACAAAACGTGCAATTATCGAAACTATATTTTTCTATAAATAGAAGCTCATTCTTCTTCATTTCTCACCAATTCACTAAAGCTATAGAGCATTTATTATAGAGAGAAATTATAGAGAAAAGCTATAGAGAGAAAATCTATAGAGAAAAAGAAGAAGAGAAGTCTACTACCTCACTACTCCTATATCCGGTTTCTTTCAAAGGTAAGGGATATCATTATTGTGGTAAGGGATATTATTTGTTGTACAAGTAAGAAGTGTTATTCTTTCTTATTTATGAAGAGAACTTACATTATTCCATTCTTTATTATTACATTGGAAAAAACTCAGATGTCTGTGGCATACCCTATACATAACTTTGTATAAGTGGCATACCCTATATTTGGTGAAATCCTCTGTTGTTCCATTCTATATTATTATGTTGGAATAACTTTGTTTATCACAATACCGCATACATGGTGAGATTCTCGCTATTATTCCGATTTCTTTATTATTCGTAGGAATATCCTATCGTTGTGAATTTCACGAATTGGTTCCATTTATTATTCATTGGAATAACTTTGTATAATGCCAATTACCGTATACTTGGTGATGTCTGTTGTTATTCCATTCTTTAATATTACATTTGGAATATCACATGCGTGTGTTTTACAAACGGACTGGTTTAAAATCTTTATTATTACATCTTTATTATTACATTTGGAATATCACATGTCTACATGTGTTTTTACGTGGGACTGGTTAAAATCTTTATTATTACATTGTTGGAATAACTTTGTCATCTGAATATCGCATGCATGGCGATTTTTGTTGTTATTCCATTCTTTATTATTACGTTGGAATAAACGCCTATGTGGATTATCACATGCATGGTGAATGATCCTTTGTATTCATTCCTTATCGCATGGCGGACGAAAATCCATTTGCAGTATCATATATTCTCTTATACTTAGTTGATTAAAGCTTTAACTTCTATACTCCATGAAATTAGTGGAATATCCTTGATATTTGCGCTTCATCTAGTATCTTTTCATGGAAATATTCTTCTGAGCATTCTTCAATTTTACTCTACAAAGAAGTATTATGTTGACAATTTGGACGTTGTTGGTTCCTAGATAAATTAATTCTTGAACTTATTTTATTGAATTATTATGTCATTGTCACGATGAGTTATAGTGGTTATTATGTGAAAACATGAAAATTTCTTAGAAATCAGAAAGGGTTGAAAATCAGATTTTGGTGAAAACGGAACATGAAATTCAATTGACTATATCTCCTGTTATATTTTGAATTTTTGAGTGTGGTCAAGTTATAGAGTTAGATCTATGAGTTTTGTAACTTCTCCGAGTGGAATCACTGGAAAAGGTGTTGTATATTTTCGTGTGGACTGATTTTAGCAAAGGAATATAAAGCTGCAAAAACCAAAAAAGCTACTGATCTTATTTTTAAAAGGGCATTTTTGGCCACTTAATTTATGAGAAAAATTCTGGCCTTTTGGGACATGAAAGTATATGGTATAAAGAACCTCCTGTCCAAAAATGAGCTCATTCTGACTTAAAATGAGCAAGTTATGACCGTTTTAATATTTAGGTTTTTCCGACGAAAAATGCTATAATTGGAGTTCTATAACTCCGATGAGCATGAAATTTAAACTGGAAGCTCACATTAACATGTGTAAGATCCTGCCAAGATTTAGGAATTTTGGGAGTTAAACTTGAGGTAGCTAATTTCTTAAGGAATTAATAAGAAATTAATTTTTGAAAAATAGTAAATGAATTTTAAAAATTCTGAGAAAAATATATGTTCATTATGGGACTATATTCTGCTAAATTCCAGAAAATATATATTTTTAGGACTGATTTGGTATTTTTCATGAAAATAGTTTAGTTACGAACATATGAGTTAAATATGTTATGTGAAGTAACAAAGTTGAAAAATAGGATTAAATGGCTTGAAAATCCTATATGAGGTATATGTAAATTGTTGATAAGGGATTTGATCATTGGTAATGAAATCTTATGAGGATGGCATTTTTGAATGATTAAATGCATTATTTGGTAAAGGGTAAACAATTGAAATAAATTGTTTATAAGTTTAAAAAGTGATTAAAATATTGTTATGATATTAATGATATTGGATTATGAATTTATTATGTGATTGATAATATTTGGATAAATTTAAAGTCTTTAATATTTATCCTTGTTTTCAGTTGATTAATGTTTATATCATTGTCATCATCCTCATGCTTATATGGTGATAAAAGTTATCTTTGGCTTACGTGCGAAGATGGACTGTTTATTATTGAATTGTATATCTTTGGTTTACGTGCAAAGATGGATTGTTGATTATTGGTTTTATTGTTGTATATCTTTGGCTTACGTGCAAAGATGGATTGATTATTGGTTTTATTGTTGTATATCTTTTCTTACATGGACTAAGTATGATTATGATCAGGGATTATTCGGTATAGTCATGACCATTGATGATTTAATGAATATCCTTGGCCTGTAGTGCAGGGATGATTCGATGATGCGGTTCATTTACAGGGATAAAACATTATTGGTGGAATTTTAACATGGAGAAGATAATGACACGATGGTCTATTTGACTCTTTTAATGGATTGCTCGTTCCGCTGCAACTATGGTTGAAAAGTTTTATCATCTACCATATGTTCTAAATCTCTGAGTTATTATTAATGAAAACTATTGATAATGCAATTATCTTTAGTCATAATATTTCTTACTGGGCTAGTTGAGCTTACCCTTTCTTTCACTGTTCTCTTCAGAAAATGAGAATATAGCTGGGATGAGTCGGGGAAAGGAGTGACGGTCCAGAGGATAGCATTAGTAGTCCTCGCTATTCTATTAAATAGTGTGACAATAAATGTAACGAGGACTGAATTTGAGTTTGTATACTATCTATGAGGACTCCATTGAGAATGGATATTGTCTAGAAGGCAGTATTCTTGTTTAAACTCTCAATTTATGTTTTGTCGTATTTTACACGACAACTGTATAGTTAAGTTTGTATTTGTATTTTGTACCATGTATTTGGCAACTCAAAATTGGGTGATGAATATCTAATTTTGGGGGCGTCACAATAATCATACCAAGTCCATCTCTGCACGTAAGCCAAAGATATACAATTATAAAACCAATAATCAACAGTCCATCTTTGCACGTAAGCCAAAGATATACAATTCAATAATTAACAGTCCATCTTTGCACGTAAGCCAAAGATAACTTTCATCACCATATAAACATGAGGATGATGACAATGATATAAGCATTAATCAAACGAAAATAAGGATAAATATTAAAGACTTTAAATTTATCCAAATATTATCAACCATTTAATAAACTCATAATCTAATATTATTAATATTATAACAATATTTTAATCACTTCTTAAACTTATAAATAATTTATTTCAATTATTTACACTTTTCCACTTAATGCATTTAATCATTCAAAATGCCATACTCATAAGATTTCATCACCAATGATTAAATTCCTCATCAAAAATCTGCATATACCCTATATAGGATTCCCAAATCATAAAATCCTATTTTCCAATTTTGTTACTTCACATAACATATTTAAGTCTTGCTTTGTACGTATTATTCAAAGAATAAATTTTCATATTATTCAGCTCAATAATTGTAAATAAATATATGTATGAGATTTATTTAGGTGGGAATATCTCTGCTTGGTCTTTTCGCTTTATTTGGATGTTCTGGCTTTCCCGTGATTTTCTTATATTCATGGTTCATTTTAATATGGATAGTTTCAACTTTTGAGCTTCTTGGTATGAAATATGTTTGGAATTATGAGGATTTCTCTCAAAAATGTTGAATGTGATCAAGCATTAATACTAATTAGTTACTTTTTTGGCGGTTTGATACCAAGTATTAATACAAAGTTGGGATTGGACATTCTCTGCTAACTTTACGGTTCATCACTCCTCCCGTAGTTGGACACGATGTCCCATATACTTTTGGCCTTATTGGTGGCCGATCTTCCTATATTAGCATTCCAAAGAAGGGCTAATGAATAGTTTTGATATTTTTTCAATAATCTTCTGTCTTGTTGGCGAATTCCAAGATTTTTTGCTTTATGCCTTTTAAAGAGTTAAATTGAATAAATGTGAATGTAGTGTACTACCTTGGACAACTGGACTTAATAAAGAAGTACCAAATAAGAAGAAATTTTAATTAGACTAGTTGCTAGAGTTTTTTGCATGTTTAGATGAATCTCAAAAGGGAAAACACAGTTGCGATGTAACATCATGAATCTATATGATATTTTTTGTTGTCTACATACCTTTTATTCACTTTATTAATAATTTTATTGTAGGGGATCTTGGTCAGAGTTATGATTCGAATCAGACACTGAACCATTATGAACTAAATCCAACGAAAGGAAAATATGTGTTGTTTGTTGGGGATCTTTCATATATAGATAACTACCCTAATCATGACAATAAAAGGTAACTTTATTTATTTACAATAGTTTTTAATTTCTTGCAGTCTATAATAAATTTTCAGAAGTTTGTTTGTTTCTTAGCATAAATTCATCTTTGTTTAATCTACTATATATGGTAGAGTAAGTCAGTACTTGACATGTGTGCTTGTGCTACATCTATATATTATCTTAAATAAAATTACTAAAAAAGTTCCCAAACTTTATTTTGAAAAGTTCAATTTGTAACAGTTATAGTGTGACAAAGATTCAGATCTGAGTCTGAGGTTAAAATTTGGTTTGTCTTCACTAAAGTAGTATATAAATAAAATTATCAACCAAAAATTGATTGCTTCCTGATATATATTAGGGCAGTTGGTGCGAACTCATACACAATTGTCTAGTTCGTTATGTTGTAAAAGTATATGCATATGTCAACATTTATAGTCGCACTGAAGGTTCATGAAATGACCGATTAAGATTCCAATTTTTCTTGTAACAAAGCAATCATATAGTCGCACTGATGGTTCTTTTTCTATTTGAATTTGTAGCAAATGATATTGTGATTGCCTATTTGTCTTTTTCTTCTTATGAGCAATACGATGTACATTAGTACCACGTAGCAACTCTATTGTCTTTGTGTATTGATTTTGGCACTAAGTGCATCTAGTGACCTATTTGCTTCAATTTTCTGACATGCTATTATTTTAAAATATGTGCAGGAAGACTGCTTCTACGACCTGCCTTACAATACTGGGTATCAAATTTTCGTGCTACATTTACAGAAGACAAGGGACGGAATTATGAAGTGTACTCTCTCTATATATGTAGATATATACTTTGATTGAAGAACTGTGGTAGCTTTAGATGGTTAATTGTAAAGATAATGAATGATTATGTAGTGGATGATTTTATTAAGTTAATAATATTTTAGTTTTTTTATATTTTTGCCATTATTTGCTATGGGGACATTGAGCCAACCAGGTACACAAAAAAATATCAAATTTTGATTTGGCAACAATATAATTCGTTACAAAAGCATTGAACAAGTTTTAATATAGCAACAATTTTTTTTATACATTTAACAACAAATTTTCGTTGCTAATGACATTAAAAATATAATATTTGGCAACGAAAAATTAACCTAATAACAACAGAGAAGATATTTTTGCTAATACTAAAATAAAAGGCAACATTTTTTATCGTTGCAAATCATATCAACTTTTGTTGCACATATAAAGAAACAACAACATATAATGTCATTGCTAATCGACGACTTTCGTTGCTATTGAAAAATAATCAATAACAAATATTTTCGTTACTGATTCAGCATAATGTCGTTGCCAAATAATATAATCAGCAACGAAATTCGTTGCTAAAAAGTTTACATTCCGCAACGAAAGCAAGCATAGGCAACAATTTTCATAATTTACTGCAACGAAAAATGTCGTTGCAAAATGGTGTCAATTGCAACGAAAATGCATGGTCGTTGCAAAAAAAAAAAGAGTTCATTTCATTGCCAATTAGAAGGCTTTTGCAACGAAAAGGGCTTTTTAGCAACGAAAATTTAATTATTCTGCAACAATACATTTTGTTGCTAATGGATCGATGTCTCTGTACGAAAGCCAAATTTCGTTTCAAAATGTATTACTTTTGGCAAAGAAAAAAATACGTTCATTGCGGAATAATTAGCAACGATCATTGCGCAACGAAAGACACAACAACAGTAAAGTCGTTGCCAAAACCCTTTTGCAATGAAATTTGGTACCTTTAGCAACGAAAAATCGGTTGTTGCTGAAGCCCTATTTTTTTGTAGTGGAAAAAGATTTAACAAAAGATAGAAACAAATCCATTATCTATTTTACGTCAAGTAATACGTGGATTAACTCCTGATATAGCAGTAAAAGCAAGACGTGTAGGTGGATCGACTCATCAAGTTCCCATTGAAATAAGATCCACACGAGGAAAAATACTTGCCATTCGTTGGTTATTAGCGGCATCCTGAAAACGTCTGAGTCGAAATATGGCTTTCAAATTAAGTTCCAGATTAGTGGATGCTGCCAAAGGGAGTGGCGATGCTATACGAAAAAAGGAAGAGACTCATAGAATGACAGAGGCAAATAGAGATTTTGCGCAACCCCAACTTTTATGAATAAAGATTTATTTTTCTCTAAATGTTATTTGGAATAATAAGGTGTGGATTTGATATAATGTTATAGTTGTGGGTAATATTTACAAATTTTGCAAAGTAAGTAAGTTGTCATAAAATATTCGTTTGGTCAGGAAATATTCTTTTTATCAGAAAATATTCGTACGATAACACAATCATTGGTGGACCCCACAACGGAATTACTGTCGGAGTTAGAAAACGATAAAAATAAATTTTACATAAAAATAACGGCAAAACTTTTACCGTTAACTGTTGAAATACCCGGTGATAAAATTACAGTAATATGTGTGGTTGCACAGTAGCACATGATATTGTACAGTATCTTTGATTACTGATGCTTACGTGAGAAGTCACTCAGTTATACTCAATTATTACAACAGTAGTTACTGTATAGTATCTCACATTATTGATTCAATTATTGTCACAGTATCATCTGCACAATATTTTATATGATTAAATCAATAATTGAGACGACAAAATTATTCATATTATTATTTATATTATTGACAATTTCTAGAAAGTTCTGTCGAGGAAAGGGGTTTGGTCACCTAATTGGGCGCCAATAAGGAGAAGTCTTTATCGGAAAGCCCCCTCTTTCTTGGGAATGATCTGGTTGCTAATATTATGAGTTATAATATTAATGATGAATAAGTTCATGTTGATTAAAAATAAAAATAATAATTGATGAGTGGAAGATGTTTATTCAATTATCCTTTTAAATTGGTATTTGTTCATTTAGTTTTTTTTAGGACGTATATTTCTTCGGTAGCCCAATTACCTTAATTCAAAGGAGGTAATCCTTTGATTAGTTGGTTAAAATATTTTTGGCCAAACTTTCTAATACTATTCACTAACTTGTAGATAAGGGTGCTATCTTATTGGTCCTTATCTCCCAAATCTCAATTGCCTTCACAGGAGGGCACTCCCTTATTGGTTGATGGTTTCAAATACTGATGAGTTGCGCCCGTGAAAATTTTCTTCTGTTCACCCGTGCTTTTTTCTTAAATATTATCCTGCCATTCTCCTATAAATAAGATACTTAGTTTAGAATTGAAAATAACATCAGAATCAGAAAATTCTTCTTCTATAATATTGAGCGTATTTCTTTTGAGTTTAAGGAAGATTTTAGTGTAAACAGTATAAGTTATTTTCAAGAATATCCCCGCCATACCAATCAGAAATACTCTCTTTTTAAGGTAAGGGATATTATTTTGTTCATTATTCGTAAGAAATAATATATTTTTTTCATACTCTCTAGTATGTAAGTAATATTATTTCGTTTCATATTCCTAATTCTACAATTATGTTGATAAGTATTGCTTCTATACTCCTTGAAATTTGCGCTTCATCAAGTATCCTTTCACGAAAATATTTTTCTGAACATTTTTACTAAATTTTAATCTTTTCATGCCGAATAACTATTCACGGGGTACTATTCACGACAAAAATTGATTTCTTTTTTGTCCAAATTATTTTTGATACATGAATATTATTCTTGAATTTTACTCCATAAAGCAGTTATTATGTTAACAATTTGGAAAATTTTAAAATCTAGATAAATTAAAAATCTTTAATATTTATCCTTGATTTCGTTTGATTGATGCTTATATCATTGTCATCATCCTCATGCTTATATTGTGATGAAAGTCATCTTTGACCCGTAGTGTATAGATGGACTGTTGATTGGTATGATTATGACTATGAATTATGTATCGGTATAATCATGACTTGTAATGTTACAAATGATGTGGTGAAAGTCCTCATTGGCCTGTAATGCATTGATGGACAGTTGTTGGCATGATCATGACCACTGGTGATAATAATGAATATCATTGGCCCGTAGTGCATGGATGATTCATGGATGTGATACTAATGAATATCCTTGGCCCGTAGTGCATGGATAATTCGGTGATGTGGATTATTTATTGAAATATTTTACAGAGATAAAATATTGATGATGAACTCTTAAATCATAGAAAATAGTAGATATCATGCTCTACTTGACTCTTCTAATGGATTGTTTGTTCCGCTGCAGTTAACCTTGTTGTCTAGTGTATTTTATTAGTTTTTATACTAATGAAGGCTAAGGATAAATTATTCTGCATTATCTTAGTCATAATATTCTTTACTGGGCTAGTTGAGCTCACCCTTTTCTTTCATTGTTCTCTTCAGGAAATGAGAATATAGTTGGGACTAGTCGGGGAACGGAGTGATGGTCCAAGCTGGTGGCTATAGTAGTCCTCACTATTCTACGAAATAGTATGATAATAATAGTAATGAGGACTCCATTTGAGTTTGAATATTGTCTACGAGACAATTTTTGTGTTAAAACTCTCAGCTTATATTTGTCGTAATCTGCACGACACTTATCAGTTGTATAAATTAAGTTTGTATTTGAATTATGTACCTTATATTTGGCGACTCAGAATGGGCTGTGTATACTTATTTTGGGGGAGTCACAATACTATTCTCTTTTTGTCCCCGCTCGACCCAACTACACTTTTATTTATTTAATTCTATTATCAAAACTGTGTCGTTTTGAGAAGCGGTATTTATTATATTATTTAAAATTGTGTCATTTTGAGAAGCGGTATCTACTGAAAGGGTATAAGTCTGAATGGACGGCCCAAAATTACGTCGTTTTGTCGCGCCTTTTTCTACTAAGCCTGGTTCTGCTAATGCTTAAACTACGTCGTTTTATGGGTCCGAATAGATACGCCTATTTTGTAACTGATCAAAACTACGTCGTTTTGACCAAAGGATGCCAACTATACCTTTTTAGAAGCACCCTATGTCTTTTCAAAGGTGAAATGCCCATCCGAAGGGTCACCAACCCCTCCTATAAATAGATAGGAGGGAGAAGCCTTCATATTTACTCATTTCACAAGCATTAAGCATTAATTTCCATTAGTTTCATAGTTATTTAAAAGAGAGAATTAGAGCATTTATTTTTGGTTCATAGAGCATACTTTTTGTAGTGCTGCTAAAGTATACAGTGTCATTGTATCTTGGGAGATAAGTGCTATTAACTCTAAGCACCATACGGAGGGCATAATTATCTTAAGGACATAGTACCAAATACTAGTCTTGACAAATAATTTTTTACAAGATAAGTTAATATAAACATATATATAGTTTCTTTTTAGGTTACCAACAACAATTTTTAATCTTACAAAAATAGAGCAATTAAAACAGACTAAATGTGACGCCCCCAAAATAGGTATACATCACCTATTCTGAGTCGCCAAATACATGGTACAAAATATAAATACAATCTTTAAAATACAACAAGAGAAGTTTGTGAGTTTTAATACAAAATCATCTTCAGACAATATCCACTCTCGAATAAGTCCTCATTATATTTATTGTCACACTATTTAACAGAATAGTGAGGACTACTAGTACACCATCTAGGACCATCACTCCGTTCTCCGACTCATCCCAGCTACGTTCTCATTTCCTGAAGATAACAGTGAAAGAAAGGGTGAGCTCAACTAGCCCAGTAAGAAATATTATGACTAAGATAATGTAGAATAAATTATCGTTAGCCTTCAACATTGTTAAACTGATAAAATACAATAAACATCTAGTTTAACTGCAGCGGAACATGCAATCCATTAAGAGAGTCAAGTAGAGAATATAATCTACTATCTTTTATGATTTAAAAAGTTTTCATCACTTTTATCATTTGAGACTCAAATTTCAATAAATAATCCACATCATTAAATCATCCCTGCACTACAGGCCAAGGATATTATTTAGTATCACGACCACAAATTATCCATGCACTACGGGCCAAAGATAATTGTGTTTTCATCAACGGTCCTGATCATGCCATAAAACAATTCATCTTTGCTCCATTGGCCGAAGAGAATCCATAGCCATAATCATACCAAAAACTGTCCATCAATGCACTACGGGCCAATGAGGACTTTTATCACATCATTTGTAACATTACGGTCATGATTACACCGAAATATCCCTGGTCATAATCATACCAAGTCCATCTATGCACTACAGGCCACTGATGACTTTCAAAAAAAAATATAAACATGAGGATGATGACAATGATATAAGAGTTCAATAAAACAAGTTCACGAATTAATTTATTCAGGAACTAATAACGTCCAAATTGTCAACATGTTACTGCTTTGTAGAGTAAAATTCAAGAATGCTCAGAAATATATTTCTATGAAAAAATACAGGATGAAGCGCAAATATCAAGGATATTCCACTAATTTCATGGAGTATAGAAGTCAAAATTTTTAACCAAATGAGTATAATAACGAATGGAATAACAAAAGAAATCACCATGCATGCAAGATTGCCCGCATAGGCAAAGTTATTCCAACAGAATAATAATAACGGAACCAGGTCAGGTGAAATTCACACCGACAGGATGTTCCAACAGAATAATAAGTAATGGAATAACAACTGAAATTACCATGCATGCGGTACTTAGATAGACGAGTTATTCCAAATGTAATAATAAGTATGAGAACCCGGTGTCAAATCGGTGTAAAACACACAAAGCAGGATATTCCAGCAGAATAATAATAAAGAGCGGAACCGAGTCAGGTGTAAAACACATGCATGTGATATTCCAACAGAATAATAATAAAGAGCGGAACCAGTCCGGTGTAAAACACACGCATGTGATGTTCCAACAGAATAATAGAAAAATGTCACCAAGTATAGGGTAGCCCGCGTATACAGGTTATTCCAACAGAATAATAAGAAATGGAATAACAGAAGTTCTCTTCTTGAATACAATAGAAATAACACCCCTTACCGTATAAAGAAGAACTGAATAAAGAAGTAGTGAAGTAGCAGAATACTCTTCTTCTTTCTCTCTATAGTTTCTCTCTCTAAAGTTTCAATGAATTCGTATGAAATAATGAAGGAATGAGCTTCTATTTATAGAAGAATGGAATGAATAGTAACCAACCCATGAACGGTCCAGATTGATTTACTTTAATCGGACGGTCCATAATTAAAGCAAAATCTTTTAAATAAAATAAAATATATTCTATTTTATATAAAAAGATTTTTACTATACAAACACTATGCAGGCACTTTGCAAACACTATGCATAATAAAATATAATATATTCTATTAATAGAATAACTTTAATAAATTATTACATTTTTTATATAAAAGTTTTTACTGTTTTTTATTATGTTAATAATACTAATAAAACAAAACTTATAAATAAAAATAATTGAATCAAATAATGTGAGATACTATACGCAAAGAACTATTGTAGCAATAATTGAACAAAAGCGAGTGACTTCTCACATAAATATCAATAATTAATACGATTGTCTGCTACTATCGCAACCACGCGTAGACATCGTACTTTTACTACCGAGTAGTTCAACAAAGATTAACGATAAAACTTCCACCGTTATTTTCAATAAAATATTTTTGTCATTTTCTCAATCCAAACAATAATTACATTTGTAAATTATGATGATTGAACCGTGCATTTAATATTCCCTAACAAAAAGAAAATTTCCCGACCAATCGAATATAATATGACAACTTGCATACTTTGCAAAATTTCTAAATACTACCCACAACTATAATATTATATCAAATCCACATCATAATATAAAAAATTATTTTGAGAAAAAAAATTAAATATTTATTCATAAAATCTGGGGTCTCACACTAAACATGAAACATAATTATAAATTTAGGACTAAACATAAAAAATAAAAATAAAAATAAAACTACAGTTCTAGGCCTAAAAGTGAAAAATTGTTGTATTTTGGAGACTAATATGACAAAATATATAATTTGAAGACTATATACATAGAAAAATATTTAAGAGATTAAATGTTAAAAACAACTATAATTTTGATATTAACGAAGAGGTTATACCAAATAATTAACGTTCTCTCTGTTCCAAATTATAAGATCATTATTGACTTTCTAAAAGTTAATTTGAGACATTTTTAAATTTAAAATTTGTAATACCCCAACTTTTATGAATAAAGATGAATTTTTTCTCTAAATATCATTTTTGAATATTAAGGTGTGGATTTTATATAATGTTATAGTTGTGGGTAATATTTACAAATTTTACAAAGTAAGCAAGTTGTTATAAAATATTCAATTGGTCGGGGAATATTCGTTTTATCAGGGAATATTCATACGACAACACAATCATCGGTGGACAGCACTGTGACGCCCCTAAAATAGGTATACATCACCTATTCTGAGTCGCCAAATACATGGTACAAAATATAAATACAATCTTAATTATACAAGAAGAGAGTTGTGAGTTTAAATACAAATACTGTCTTCTAGACAATATTCACTCTCAGAATATGTCCTCATTACATTTATTATCACACTATTTAACAGAATAGTGAGGACTACTAGCTAATACTATCATCCGGACCATCACTTCGTTCCCCGACTCGTCCCAGCTACGTTCTCATTTCCTGAAGAGAACAGTGAAAGAAAGGGTGAGCTCAACTAGCCTAGCAAGAAATATTATGACTAAGATAATGCAGAATAAATTATCATTAGTCTCCAACAATGTTAAACTGATATAATATAATAGACATCAAGTTTAACTGCAGCGGAACAAGCAATCCATTAAAAGAGTCAAGTAGAGAATAAAATCTACTATCTTTTATGATTTAAAAGGTAAATCACTTTTATCGCTGAGACTCAGCTAAATAAATAATCCACATCATCCCTGCGCTACGACTAAGGATATTCATTAGGGTGACGACCAAAAATTCCATGCACTACGAGCCAAGGACATTTGTGTATTCATCAATGGTCATGATCATGCCAACAACTGTCCATCAATGCACTACGGGTCAATGAGGACTTTTTCCATATCATATGTAACATTACGGTCATGATTACACCGAATAATCCCTGGTCATAATCATACCAAGTCCATCTATGCACCTGAGCCATAGATGACTTTCAAAAAATATAAATATGAGGATGATGACAATGATATAAGAATTCAATAAAACAAGTTCACGAATTAATTTATTAGGGAACTAATAACGCCCAAATTGTCAACATGATCTTTGCTTTGTAGAGTAAAATTCAAGAATGCTCGGAAGAATATTTCCATGAAAGATCTTTGGATGAAGCACAAATATCAAGGATATTCAACTAATTTCATGGAGTATAGAAGTTAAAACTTTAACCAACCGAGTATAATAAAGAATGGAATAACAAAAAAAAATCACCATGCATGCAGACTGCATAGACAAAAGTTATTCCAATGTAATAATAATAACGGAACGAGTCGTGTGAAATTCACATACGCACAGGATATTCAACAGAATAATAAAGAGCGGAACCAGTAGGAGTAAAAACACACGTATAAGATATTCCAATGAGAATAATAAAGACGGAACCAGTCGGTGTAAAAAACACATGCATGAGGATGTTCCAACGAGAATAATAAAAGACGGAACCGAGGTTGGTAAAAAACACATGCATGTGATGTTCCAACAGAATAATAAAGACGGAAACCGGTCCGGTGTAAAACACATGCGAGGATGTTCCAAATGAATAATAAAAGGCGAATGTCACCAAGTATAGGGTAGCAGCGTACAAAAGTTATTCCAATGTAATAATAAGGAAAGGAATAATGAAGTTCTCTTCATGAATACAAAAGAATAATATCCCTTACAGTAAAAGAAACTAAATATAAGAGTAGTTAAGTAGCGAGAATACTTTTCTTCTTTCTCTCTTACGAGTTTATCTCTAGAGTTTCAAAGTGAATTCGTAAGAAAATAATGAAGGAATGAGCTTCTATTTATAGAAGAATGGATTGCATAGTAACTAATTCATGAACGCTCCAGATTGATTTACTTTAATCTAACGGTCCATATTTAAAGCAAAATCTTTTAAATAAAATATAATATATTCTATTTATAATTTTACTATGCTGAAAACACTATGCAACACTATACATAATAAAATATAATAAATCTAATTATTATCAAATAAAAGCGAATAACTTTATAAAAGTATTACATTTTTTATATAAAGATGTTTCGCATTTTATTACGTTAATAATACTAATAAAACAAAACCGAGTGACTTATCACATAAGCATCAATAATCAATCGTGTGCTAATACACAACCCACACGACATCGTATTTTTACTAATGTAGTAGTTCAACAAAGATTAACGGTAAAACTTCATGCGTTATTTTCATAAAAATATTTTTGTCATTTTCTCAATCTAATAATAATTCTATTATGCATGTCCACCAATGATTATCTGACCGCCATACGAATATTCCACGACAAAAGAATATTTTCCAACCAATCGAATATAATATGACAACTTGCATACTTTGCAAAATTTATAAATATTACCCACAACTATAACATTATATTAAATTCATTCCATAATACTCAAAAATGATAATTATAGAAAATTCATCTTTATTCAAAAAGTTAGGGTCTTACAACCTCCCCTTCTTAAGAAATTTCACCCTCGAAATTAGGGTACGTGCACGGTATATCAAGAGGTAAGGATACCATGACTTCATTTGATTCTAACTCCTGTGTCATTTCCTCAACATCTTGGTTTCTCCACAAAACTTTGACTTGAGGTATAACCTTGGAGCGTAGAATATGTTCCTTCTTATCCAAGATTTGAACAGGAACTTCTTCATACGTTAAATCTTTCGTTATTTCATCTCGTTCCAACTCAATAATGTGGTTCGGGTCTTCCACATATTTACGTAACATGGATATGTGAAAAACATTATGAACACGAGACATACTTGGCGGTAAAGCGAGTCTATAGGCCACAGTTCCTACCCGATCGAGGATTAAAAATGGGCCAATGAATCGAGGACTAATCTTTCCTCTCTTTCCAAATCTCGTAACTCCTTTCCATGGAGCAACACTTAACAACACATGATCTCCTATATCGAATTCCACGTCCTTTCGATGAAGATCAACATAACTCTTTTGTCGATCTTGTGAGATTTTTATACGTTGTCGGATCGTTTGAATCTTTTTCGTAGTCATATGTACCAACTCCGGTCCCAACAACGTTGCTTCACCATCCTCATCCCAGCATACTGGAGAACGACACTTTCTTCCATACAACGCCTCGAATGGAGCCATGTCAATACTTGCTTGATAACTATTGTTGTAGGAAAACTCCACCAATGGTAAGAACTCATCCCAACTTCCCTTGAAGTCAAGGACACAGAGTCTTAATAAATCTTCCAGAGTTTGAATAGTCCTCTCTGATTGTCCGTCCGTCTGAGGATGATATACCGAACTAAATCGTAAATCTGTGCCCATAGCTTTTTGCAAACTAACCCAAAATCGTGAACTGAATCTTGGGTCACGATCATAAACTATGGATACTGTCATACCATACAGTCTCACAATCTCGTTTATGTACATACGAGCAAGACGTTCAAGCGTATAAGTTTCTCATATTGGTAAGAAATGAGCAGACTTGGTCAATCTATTAACAATGACCCAAATTGCATCTATGCCTTGAGAAACCTTGGGAAGACCGATAACAAAATCCATGGTAATGTTCTCCCACTTCCATTCTGGAATTTCAAGTGGTTGCAATGGACCTTTTAGTACTTGATGCTCCGCCTTGACTCGTTGACAAGTTAGACACCTTGAGATAAACATCGTTATCTCTCTCTTCATATTGCTCCACCAAAATGTATGACGAAGATCACAATACATTTTGGTACTCCCAGGATGGATTGCAAACGGTGTGTTGTGCACCTCCATCATGATTTTATACTTTAACTCAGGATCGTTAGGAACACAAAGTCTGGAGTTGACTCGAAGTATTCCTTCATCATCGATTCTTGCTTCCGGTATAGCACCTTCTTGCACTTTCTTCCTCATACGCATCAGCTCCAGGTCTGTAGTTTGAGCAACTTTAACTTTATCAATTAAAGTCGGTTCTACTCGTATATTCGCCATAATCACGTGGGTCCCTGGAGTCTTTATCTCTATCTCCATCCTTTGCAAGTCATACAAAATGGACCTTTGCGTTGACAATATTACACTCGTGCCCGCATATGATCTTTTACTCAATGCGTCAGCTACCACGTTCGTTTTTCCAGGATGGTATTGGATGGTATGATCATAATCTTTCAATAGTTCAAACCAACGTCGTTGTCGCATGTTGAGTTCCTTTTGAGTGAAGAAATATTTGAGGCTTTTATGATCCGTAAAGATCTCCACTTTCTCCCCATACAAGTAATGCCTCCAAATCTTTAGTGCGAAGACAACAACTGCCAACTCTAGATCATGAGTAGGATAATTCCTCTCATATTCTTTGAGTTATCGTGAGGCATAGGCTATGACTTTCCCATGTTGCATGAGAACACATCCTAACCCTTTGCCCGAAGCATCATCATGAGATGACAAATCCTCCGAACCGGATGGTATTGTCGAGACAGGTCTTTGAAATGAGTCTTCTCTTGAGTTCTTGAAAAATCTTCTCACATTCCTCGCTCCAACCGAACTTTGTATTTTTCTGAGTCAGCTGAGTTAGTGGAGTAGCGATTCGAGAAAATCCTTCCACGAATCTCCGATAATAACTAGCTAAACCGAGAAAGCTACGTACTTCGGTCACCGATTTTGGTTGCTCCCAGCTTTGAATAGCTTCAATCTTTGCTGGGTCAACAGATATTCCATGACTTGATACCACGTGCCCAAGGAATGCTACTTCCTCAAGCCAGAACTCGCATTTCTTCAACTTGGCATAAAGCTTATATTCACGAAGCTTTTGGAGTATCAGCCTCAAGTGTTGCTCATGATCTTTATGGGTTTTGGAATATATGAGGATGTCATCAATAAAGATGACCACAAAGTGATCCAAATATTCCTTGAATACTCGGTTCATCCTACCCATGAAGGCAGCAGGAGCATTAGTCAATCCAAAAGACATGACTAGGAATTCATAATGCCCGTACCGAGTTCTGAAAGCCGTCTTTGGAATGTCATCGGTTCTAATCTTCAACTGGTGATATATGGAACGAAGATCAATCTTTGAAAAGAATTTGGCTCCTTGCAACTGGTCAAACAGGTCATCAATACGTGGCAATGGGTACCTATTTTTGATGGTGACATGATTCAACTCCCGATAATCAATACAAAGTCGCATACTCCCATCTTTCTTCTTCATAAATAGAACAGGAGCACCCCAAGGAGAAGTACTAGGACGAATAAAGCCAATGTCTAACAATTCCTCGTAGATTGGGTCTTTAACTCCTAAAGTTCAATAGGAGCCATTCGATATGGGGCTTTGGAAATGGGCTTTGTCACAAGGGTTCAAGGTTGATACAAAATTCAATTTCACGCCTTCGGGGTAGGCCAGAAGTTCTTGAGGGGAATACGTCGGAAATTCATTAACAATAGAAATATCATTCAAAACTGACGTATTTTTGTTTAGATCTGTGACATGAGCTAAGAAAGCTTGACATCCGTTTTTCAATATATGAATAACTTTATGGCTTGAGATGACTATGATTGATTTTAATGGTTTGGTTGCTTGAATTCGCATAATAGGTTGGTTAGGAATATGAAAGCTAACAACCTTACGAAAACAATCAATTTTTGCATGATGAGTAGTTAACCAATCAATCCCTAGAATCACATCAAATGCAAGTATTTTCAAATAAATAAGATCAACAGGTAATGTGCTGTTACCAATTTGAATCAAACAAGACTTATAAACCGTGGATGTAATGAAGGTTTCTCCCAACGAAGTTTCAACAGATAAGTCAAAGTCCAATTTCTCCGGAGTCAAATTTAAACGTTGAGCGCAAGTAGGAGAAATGAAAGAGTGGGTAGAATTCATGCCACGACGATCCATAGGGAAGGGCAATCTATCAAGATTTTTGGCTCGCAAAGTATCAAATAAAGTATAAACTTTGCTAGAGTTTATGATTAGTTTACCCGTGATGACCTCGTTCGGGTTTCTTGCTTTCTGGGAGGTCACAACAAATACTCTCCCTTGCACTACCAACTTTGACTTTTCTGGGACGGCGAAGTCTATATCTTATTCGATATTAGTTCTACCCACTCTTGTATTTCACCTAGTTATGTTCAACGTTTAAATTTGACTCCTGAGAAGTTAGACCTTGACTTATTGGTTGAAACTTCGTTAGGAGAAACTTTCGTTACCTCCACTGTTTATAAATCTTGTTTCAAATCGACACTTTCACGTTACCTGTCAATCTTATCTCTTTGAAAATACTTGCCTTTGATGTGATTTTAGGAATCGATTGATTAACTGCTCATCACATGTATATATTATGTTGAAAGTCATCTGTGGCTTACGTACATAGATGGACTTGGTATGATTATGACCAGGGATTATTCGGTGTAATCATGACCGTAATGTTATAAATGATGTGGTAAAAGTCATCTGTGGCTTACGTGCATAGATGGACTTGGTATGATTATGACCAGGGATTATTCAGTGTAATCATGACCATAATGTTATAAATGATGTGGTAAAAGTCATCTTTGGTTGTAGTACATAGATGGACTTGGTATGATTATGACCAAGGATTATTCGGTATAATCATGACCGTAATGGAAAACACGAATATCCTTAGCCCGTAGTGCATGGATAATTCGTGGTCGTGATACTATTAAGCTGAGTCTCATCATTATTGGTTTTACATTTGTATATCTTTAGCCTGTAGTGCAAAGATTAACTGTTGATTATTGGTTATACAGTTGTAGATCTTTAGCTGTAGTGCAAAGATGAATTTATTAGTATGATTATGAGTAGGAATTGTGATTTGGTATAACCATGATTTTGATGTTTTAGGTGAAGATAGGTGATGTAAATTATCTTCTTCCTGGGTGCGAAAAGGAATTCAGAATCACAATTATGATTATGAGTTATTCATATGATTGTGGACAGGAATTGTTGATTGATGTTACAGGGATATGGTCACTGGCGGAGATATTAGTCTAGAAGACGAGTAATATACTTCGCTAGGGTGTGACTTACCTAAGCCAAAATTTTCTTGATAAAGTTGACAATTTGTGATATGTCAATTAGCCTTTGTTTTGAAGGTATATTTTAGAATGATATCTGAAATACAGGAGATGAGCAATACGATACAGAGGATATAACCGAGAAGGTACAATAAAAAAAGAGCAAGGTATTCTCATCTCTTCAAACTATCAGGTACGCATCCTAATTTCAAAGACGAAATTTCATAAGAAGGGGAGGTTGTAAGACCCCAACTTTTATGAATAAAGATTAATTCCTCTTGAAATATTTTTTTTTAAATATTATGGCGTGGATATGATATATTGTTATAGTTGTGGGTAGTATTTGAAAATTTTGCAAAGTATGCAAGTTGTTATATAATATTCGTTTGGCTGAGGAATATTCTTTTTGTCGGGGAATATTCGTATGATGGCATAATCATTGGTGGACCCCACAACGGAAGTAATCATCATAGTTAGAAAAGCATAAAAAATATTTTATGAAAATAACGGCGGAAGTTTTATCGTTAATCTTGTTGAATTACTCTCAGTAGTAAAGTACAAAGAATGTCTGTGGTGGTTGCATAGTAGCATTACGGTATTGATTATTGATGCTTTACGTGATAAGTCACTCGGTTATACTCAATTATTCTACTGAGAATTCTTTGCATCATATCTCTCATATTATTCAATTATTGTCACATTATTATTTGCATAAAATGTTATTTTATTAAATCAATAATTGAGATGACAAAGTTATTCATATTATAATTTGAAATATTTACAATGTCTAAAAGTTACATCGAGGAGAGGTTTGGTCACCTAATGCAAGGCTATGATAGGAGAAATCCTTATTGGAAAGCCCCCTCTTTCCGAGGAACGACCTGGTTGATAAATATTGTGAGTTATAATATTAATGATGAATGTTGTTCGAAGTTGAATTTGGAGACGCGAACATGATATTTGAGTCTGGAACGTCGAAATTAGTAAAAATAGTCTATAAACACAAAATTTTCCGGAATTCATTATTTGGTCAAAAAGTAAACAGTTGACTTTTTTGGGAAAAATCAAACTTTGAAATTTTAAAATTTATATTTTTGATAAAAATAGTTTCATTGTGTTTGAATTGTTTGTGTTAGTGAAAATCGACATTTATTTCGATAAAAATTGATGTCTGGAGGTTATATTGACCAATCGGGTAATTAACCGGATAAATGAGCAATTGATTGCTATTAATTCACATGATTATAATTATTTATTCACATGATTTTACTATTGATTCACATTCTTGTTACTATTAGGGGAGTTGGTGCAAGATTGATAATACTTGCATGTTAAGTTAAAAATGGAGGTATAGATGGAGGTACTATATCATAGTTATTTTTGTCACATGATTTACTATTGAGTCACATGATTTTACTATTGATTCACATGATTTACTATTAGAGGAGTTGGTGAAAGTTTGATAATACTTGGATGACTGAATTAAAAATGAAAGAAAAGTTGGAGGTATGGTATTGTAATATTTCGAGCCCCAAAACGTGCAATTATCAAAACTATGTTTTTCTATAAATAGAAGCTCATTCTTCTTCATTTCTCACCAATTCACTAAAGCTATAGAGCAATTATTATAGAGAGAAATTGTAGAGAGAAAATCTATAGAAGAAGAGAAGCCTTCTACCTCACTACTCCTATATCTAGTTTCTTTCTAAGGTAAGGGATATCATTATTGTGGTAAGGGATATTATTTGTTGTACCCGTAAGGGGTGTTATTCTTTCTTATTCATGAAGATAACTTCTGTTATTCCATTCTTTATTATTCTGTTGGAATAACTTGTATATGCGGCATACCCTATACATAACCTGTATAAGTGGCATACCCTATACTTGGTGAAATCCCTCTATTGTTCCATTCTATATTATTATGTTGGAATAACTTCATTTATCAAATACCGCATACATGGTGAGATTCTCGCTATTATTCCGTTCTTTATTATTCGTCGAATATCACTTGCGGTGTGAATTTCACCGACTGGTTCCATTTATTATTACATTGGAATAACTCAGATACGCGGATTACTATATACTTGGTGATGTCTGTTGTTATTCCATCTTTAATATTCGTTGGAATATCCATGCGTCATGTTATACACTGGGACTGGTTAAAATCTTTATTATTACATCTTTATTATATGTTGGAATAACTCAGTAAAATACAATCACCGCATACATGGTGAAATTCTTCTATTATTCCATTCTTTACTATTCATGTTGGAACATCCCGCTTCGTGTGAATTTCACGACCGGTTCCGATTCTTTTTATTATTCATTGAGAATAACTTTTATCTGTGCGGTCTCTATCGTATGCATGGTGAATCCTTACGTTATTTCATTCTTTATTATTCATTGGAATAACTTTGTCATGTGGATTACTACATGCATGGTGAATGATCCTTTATATTCATTTCCTTATTAAATTGTAGAAATGATCTGGTTACGTTGATTATGATGAGAGTCATAATAAAAGCGTTGGACTAATGAAAATTATGGGTATATGTGGTATTAGTAAGTGTTATGATGAGTTATTTTGGTTATTATGAGAAAACATGAAAGTTTCTTAGAAATCACAAAGGGTTGAAAATCAGATTTTGGTGAAAACGGAATACGAAATTCAATTGACCATATCTCCTAGTATATTTTGAATTTTTGAGTGTGGTCAAGTCCTAGAGTTAGATCTATGAGTTTTGTAGCATCTCCAAGTGGAATCATTGAAAAAGGAGTTGTAGATTTTCATGTGGACTGATTTTGGTAAAGGAGTCAAAAGCTAGAAATTACCAAAAAGCTACTGATCTTATTTTTAAAAGGGCATTTTTGGCCACTTAATTTATGAGAAAAATTCTGGCCTTTTGGGACATAAAATTATATGGTATAAAGAACCCCCTGTTTAAAAATGAGCTCATTCTAACTTAAAATGAGCAAGTTATGACCATTTCAATATTTAAGTTTTTCCGACGAAAAATGCTATAACCGGAGTTCTATAACTCCCGATGACCATGAAATTTAAACTGGAAGCTCACATTAACATGTTTAAGATCCTGCCAAGATTTAGGAATTTTTTGAAGTTAACCTTGAGGTTGCTAATTTCTTAAGGAATTAATTAGAAATTTATTTTTGAAAAATAGTAAATAAATTTTAAAAATTCCGAGAAAAATATATGTTCATTATGGGACTATATTCTGCTAAATCCCAGAAAATAAATATTTTTGGGACTGATTTGGTATTTTTCATGAAAATAGTTTAGTTACGAACATATGAGTTAAATATGTTATGTGAAGTAACAAAGTTGGAAAATAGGATTTTATGGCTTGGAAATCCTATATAAGGTATATGTAGATTGTTGATGAGGGATTTGATCATTGGTAATGAAATCTTACGATAATGGCATTTTTGAATGATTAAATGCATTATTTGGTAAAGTGTAAACAATTGAAATAAATTGTTTATAAGTTTAAGAAGTGATTAAAATATTGTTATGATATTAATGATATTGGATTATGAATTTATTAAGTGATGGATAATATTTGGATAAAATTAAAGTCTTTTATATTTATCCTTATTTTTAGTTGATTAATATTTATATCATTGTCATCATCCTCATGTTTATATGGTGATAAAAGTTATATTTGGCTTACGTGCGAAGATGGACTGTTGATTATTGAATTGTATATCTTTGGTTTACGTGCAAAGATGGATTGTTGATTATTGGTTTTATTATTGTATATCTTTGGCTTACGTGCAGAGATGGACTGTGTATGATTATGATCAGGGATTATTCGGTATAGGCATGACCATTGATGATTTAATGAATATCCTTGGCCCGTTGTGCCGGGATGATTAAATGATGTGGTTCATTTACAGTGATAAAAATTGATGAAGACCTTTTAAATCATAGAAGATAGTAGATTTTATTCTTTACTTGACTTTTCTAATGGATTGTTTATTCTGCTGCAGTTAAACTTGATGTCTATTGTATTTTATCAGTTTAACATTGTTAAAGACTAATGATAATTTATTTTGCATTATCTTAGTCATAATATTTCTTACTGGACTAGTTGAGCTCACCCTTTCTTTCTTCGTTTCTCTTGAGTGAAATGAGAATATATTTGCCGGACGAGTCAGGGAATGGAGTGACAGTCCAGATGATAGCATTAGTAGTCCTCACTATGGCATGATATGCAATATATAATTGTATTGAGGACCTAAGATGTGTGTATCATATTTTATACGTCACTTAATAATTGATTTTGGTGAACAACAATAGGGTAATGTGAACCCGATCCTGAAAGTGTCAAAAGTGCACCGCAGTAAAATGAAGAGAACATGAATCTTCTCATGTCCCTTTGGAGTGTTGAAATATTTGCTGCTGTACTTTATATGACATGTATTAATTTGAGTTTGGATACTGTCTATGAGACAATATTGTATTGAAACTCACAGCTTAACTGTGGTCGTGTTCTGCCCGACAGTTCAATAGTAGTGTAAATGAAGTTTGTATTTAAATTTTGTACCATGTATTTGGCGACTCAAAATTGGGTGATGAATACCTAATTTTGGGGGCATCACAGTTGGTATCAAAGCTTAGAGATATGATCCTTGGCTGAGATGTGAGATAAGAACTAGGGGGGGAGAGATAGGAAATTCCTTCGCTAGTATGACCTACCTAAGTTTATTTGGTATTTAAATTGGTCGGAGTATAGAGATAATATGTGATATGTTATTAACTCTTGTTTTGTGGCAGTGTTTGAAAATGGCAGCTGAGAATGTTCACAATGGAGTGAATGAGGCCGTTGAGACACCTTTAATCACTAACCAGGTTAATGTGATGTCACACGAAGAAGAAATTAGAGATATTTATATGGTAAGTGAAGAACTAATAGTTGCACCCGAGCTAGTTGCAGAGGTAGCAGCTGAGAGTGAGGAAGAAGAGGAAGAAGAAGAACCCGAGGAGAATTGGTTAGAAGAAGCTTATGATCAAAATTTAGAATTGTAAAATCGTATTCATGAGTTAGAAGAGCAGGCGGAAGAACGGTAGGCAGTTGTAGAACAAAGAGATGCAACAATTCAAAATTGTGTTACCTGATGTGCGATGCTTGAACAGAAGCACTCTTTGGCAGAGTATAAGATATTAGAGCTGGAATCTGAGAATGCTTTGATCAAAAATCTGATGAAAGCAGAAACAACTGAATGAAGGAGAATAGATGATGCGTGAGTAGAAGCCGCACGACGCGTTGATATTGTCGAAAAAGACGTCCGATCCAATAAAGCAAAAATAGATGAAATGGATTTTGCTTTTTGGACAACAATTAGGAGAATCCAACATCGAATTCGGCATTACCCTGTGCATAGCGGCCAACCCGAATTCGATATGGATCGGAGAATAGTTGTAAGACCCCGAATTTTATAAAATAAAAGTATTCAATTTTTCTGTAGTTACTATTCATGAGTTACTATTCATGGGTTACTATTCACAAGTTACTATTCACGAGTACTATTCATGAAGCATGATAATTTTTTTTTCAGAAGGCGTTACTCAATAATTGTTACAGTAATTACTGTTCAGTATTTTATTGATTCAATAATTGCTGCGTTGATATTTTATATTACTATTATTTTAATAATTGTCACTACACAGTATTTTCCATTATCAGAGAAATAATTCATATTATCTGAATAATATTATTAGATAACATTATTGGCAATGTCTAGAAAGTTCATACAAGGAGAGGTTTGGTCACCTAATCATGCGCGTCGATGAAGAGATTCTTATTGAAAGCCCCCCTTTCTCGGAAACAATCTCGTTGCCGTGATTGTGATTCTGTAATATTATTTGTGAATAATTAATTATTGATTTATATGATAAGGAAAATATACATTTTATGTGGTTATAGATGGAGAAAATTTTTAATGAGATAATTATTAAAAATTGATATTTTATCTTTTCTGATAAAATATATTATTATATTACAGTGATATAATAATGTTGATATTTTTATGAATGGAAGATATATGAGTTTATGAGGAGAAAGAGTATTTTTGTTGCAATAAATATTAAAAACAGGTTTTGTGTGTCGGTAGACCTATTTCTTGACTGAAAATTGATTATAGCCTGTAAAATCGCCCGTTTATGAATTTCGATCAATTTCTGTTTGGAATTTAGAAAAACTTTCTTCTGCAAAGTTGTAGAGAATTGAAATTCCTATAATAAATCGCGCGATTTGAATTTTCTGACAAAAGGGTTATTTATTGTGAATTATTGAAGTTCCGAAGTTCCGAAATAATTGATTTTTGGAAGTTTAAAATATTTTTAATTACAAAAATGGTTTTTACATTGTTAGGACTCATTTAACATGTGATATAAATGTGTTGAGAGCTGAAATTCAGATTTCAAATGATGCGTATAATATTTGTATAAATAATATTAATTTATTAAATTTTCTACTTTGGTGTTCTAAGCAATTTCCTATAAATAGGGTGCTTAGGTTAGAATTGAAAATCACACCAAAAATTGAAGTTTTCTCTCTCTATATTATCGAGCGTATTCTTGTGAGTATTTTGAGTATACATTGAGTGTGGCTATATACAGGCAAGTTCGTTCAAATAAGTTATTCCAAATGTAAATACCGCTTCTTTTGAGGTAAAGGGATAGTAAGGATTTTAAGGGTTGTTATGTTTTTCATGTTTCAGTAACTTTTCAGACCTTTTAAAATTCTGGAAAAATTTGAAATGATAGTTTGATGATTTTTGTTGATTGTGTCGAAAAATGGCGATTTTTGGATGTATAGATTAAGAATTATGGATTTTATGAGAAAAGACTATTTTAAAAGTAAACGCTTATAACTCCTTGTGGTTAACTCCAAAATTGATGAAATTTTTATTGGAAGTATATCTATATAATATCAAGATATACCCTGTAAATTTCGGAATTTTTGGATAAAAGTACAATTTATGATAAATGTATGAATATTCTTGTGGTTTTGGCCATGTGAAAAAATAGTAAATGAATTTTAAAAATTTTGAGAACAATATATGTTCAATATGGAACTATATTATGCTAAATCCCAGAAAAGAAATATTTTTGGAACGGATTTGATATTTTCATGAAAATGTTCTAGTTATGAGTAAATGAATTAAATATGTTTTATGAAGTAAGAAAATTGGAAAATATGATTTTATGGCTTGAGAATCATATATGAGGTATATGCAGATTTTTTATGAGGGTTTTGGTTATTGGTGATGAGATCTTATGAGTTTGGTATTTTTAGATGATTAAATGCATTAATTATTAAAGTATAAATAATTGGAATAAATTGTTTATAAGCCTAAGAAATGATTAAAATATTGTGGTAATAATAATAATATTAGATTATGAGATTATTAAGTGATTTATAATATTTTAATTAAGGTGTTATGAGATCATTGATTTATGAATCTTACTCTTGAGATTAAATCTATATGTTGATTATATTGTTTTTAAATAACATTCTTATAACCCTAATGATGATATTTCTCTTTGACTTGAGTGTAAATATGGGTAGATTGTTGGTATAATCATGACTATAGGTTCTCTTTAGCCAGTAGTGCAAAGTTGAATTGTTGACCGGTATGATCATGACCATTGAATTTATAATTGAATATCTTTAGCTTAAGTGCAAAGGTGAATTGATCAACATATATGGTTATGGTTATGGTTTATATAAATTCTGAAATGATTATGGATTTCTTTGAGATATGAATATCTTTGGCCTGTAGTGCAAAGATCAATTATTGTTGAATATCTTTGGCCTATAGTACAAAGATGATATGATTATGTATTTCTTTGAGATATGAATATCTTTGGCCTGTAGTGCAAAGATCAATTATTATTGAATATCTTTGGCCTGTAGTACAAGGATGAAATGATTATGTATTTCTTTGAGATATGAATATCTTTGGCCTGTAGTGCAAAGATGACTTGTTGTTGAATATCTTTGGCATGTAGTGCAAAGATGAACTGTTGGTGAATATCTTTGGCCCGTGGTGCAAAGATGAATTTATTAGTATGATTATGAACAGGAACTGTGATTTGGTATAACCATGATCTTTGATGTTTCAGGTGATGAAAATTATCTTCGTCTTGGATGAGAAGAGAAATTTAGAATCAGAATTATGATTATGAGTTATTCATATGATTGTGGAAAGGAATTGTTAATTGATGTTACAGGGATAAAACATTGTTGGTGGACTTTTAACATGGAGAAGATAATAGACTTTATGGTCTATTTGACTCTTCTAATGGATTGCTCGTTCCGCTGCAACTATGGTTGAATTTTTTTTTTATCATCTACCATATGTTCTAAATCTCTGATTTATTATTGATGAAGACTATTGATAATTTAATTATCTTTAGTCATGATATTCTTTATCGAAGCTAGTTATGCTCACCCTTTGCTTCACAATTTCTTTCTGTAATAAAAGTGTAATTTGGGTCGAGCTGGGAATAACAAGGAATAGAACTCATGGTCTATAGATGTTGAGGTGAGGTGAATTTAACTTGGAAGGGTGTTTTGCCACTATCATACAAGATGTCTAATGATATACAACCTCGTGTCATCATAAAATGAGGTTGTGTTTCATCCACTTGTCGAGTATATCTACCAAAGACTATCTATATGATCTTGGAGTCTATTTGAAATATAACCCTCAATTAGAGACAGTGGAGATAATGATATGTCAAGAGAAGACTCATCATTGGGGAAGAATATGATAGTAATCTTCTCATTTTTCTTTGGGGTCTATTGGGTCAACCAAGGATAATTCTGTGGCCATATGATATCTACCATAACCTAGACGCATGGCCTCCCATGTACGAAAGTTTCCTTGAGCACTTCCCAAAGATTTTAATTTCTAAAACAGTTTTCGACTATACCTTTATGTAAGGTGTCATTATGAGGTGCTATCCGCAGTTGGGACATGAGTCACAGTTGATATATATTTGTATCCAAACTCACAGTATATGTGTTGTTGTATTTTGCACGACAATTGTTGTAATAAAGTTGTAGTTATTTTTTGTACCATGTATTTGGCGACTCAGAATGGGTTGGATGGATGGACCTATTTTGGGGGCGTCACAATAGTGATTCAAATTATGGATCAAGAATGTAACGAAGCACTTAAGGGTGGAATGTACTATAGTAAAGTCAAATCCGGTAGTTTAAGTGAGAGCGATTGTCAAGAAACCCGAACGAAGCTATTATGGGTAAGTTAATTATAAACTCTTGCGAAGTCTATATCTTATTCGATATTAGTTCTACCCACTCTTGTATTTCACCTAGTTGTGTTCAACGTTTAAATTTGACTCCTGAGAAGTTAGACCTTGACTTATTGGTTGAAACTTCGTTAGAGAAACTTTCGTTACTCCCTTCGTTTATAAATCTTGTTTCAAATCGACACTTTCACGTTACCTGTCGATCTTATCTCTTTGAAAATACTTACCTTTGATGTGATTTTAGGAATCGATTGATTAACTGCTCATCACATGTATATATTATTTTGAAAGTCATCTGTGGCTTACGTGCATAGATGGACTTGGTATGATTATGACCAGGGATTATTCGGTGTAATCATGACCGTAATGTTATAAATGATGTAGTAAAAGTCATCTGTGGCTTACGTGCATAGATGGACTTGGTATGATTATGACCAGGCATTATTCAGTGTAATCATGACCGTAATGTTATAAATGATGTGGTAAAAGTCATCTTTGGCCGTAGTACATAGATGGACTTGGTATGATTATGACCAAGGATTATTCGGTATAATCATGACCGTAATGGAAAACACGAATATCCTTGGCCCGTAGTGCATGGATAATTCATGGTCGTGATACTATTAAGCTGAGTCTCATCATTATTGGTTTTACAGTTGTATATCTTTGGCAGTAGTGCAAAGATTAACATTGATTATTGGTTATATGATTTGTAGATCTTTGTGTAGTAGTGCAAAAGATGAATTTATTAGTATGATTATGAGCAGGAATTGTGATTTGGTATAACCATGATTTTGATGTTTCAGGTGAGGATAGGTGATGTAAATTATCTTCTTTCTGGGTGCGAAAAGGAATTCAGAATCACAATTATGATTATGAGTTATTCATATGATTGTGGACAGGAATTGTTGATTGATGTTATAGGGATATGGTAACTGGCGGAGATATTAGTCTAGAAGACGAGTAATATACTTCGCTAGGGTGTGACTTACCTAAGCCGAAATTTTCTTGATAAAGTTAACAATTTGTGATATGTCAATTAACCTTTGTTTTTAAGGTATATTTTAGAATGATATCTGAAATACAGGAGATGAGCAATACGATACAGAGGATATAACCGGGAAGGTGCAATCAAAAAAGAAAGAAAGCAAGGTATTCTCATCTCTTCAAACTATCAGGTACGCATCCTAATTTCGAGGACGAAATTTCATAAGAAGGGGAGGTTGTAAGACCCCAACTTTTATGAATAAAGATTAATTCCTCTTGAAATATTTTTTTTAAATATTATGGTGTGGATATGATATATTGTTATAGTTGTGGGTAGTATTTTAAAATTTTGCAAAGTATGCAAGTTGTTATATAATATTCGTCTGGCTGAGGAATATTCTTTTTATCGGGGAATATTCGTACGATGGCATAATCATTGGTGGACCCCACAACGAAAGTACTGTCATAGTTAGAAAACGACAAAAATATTTTATGAAACTAACGACGGAAGTTTTACCGTTAATACTGTTGAATTACTCGGTAGTAAAAGTACAGTAATACGCGTGGTTGCATTGTAGCACACGGTATTGATTATTGATGCTTACGTGATAAGTCACTCAGTTATACTCAATTATTGCTACAGTAATTGTTGCATCATATCTCTCATATTATTCAATTATTGTTACATTATCATCTGCATAAAATGTTATTTTATTAAATCAATAATTGAGATGACAAAGTTATTCATATTATAAATTGCAATATTTACAATGTCTAGAAGTTCTGTCAAGGAGAGGTTTGGTCACCTAATTGCACGTCAATAGGGAGAAATCCTTATTGGAAAGCCCCCTCTTTCCTAGGAACGACCTGGTTGATAAATATTATGAGTTATAATATTAATGATGAATGTTGTTCGGAGTTGAATTTGGAGACGCGGACATGATATTTGAGTCCGGAACGTCGAAATTAGTAAAAATAGCCTATAAACACAAAATTTTCCGGAATTCACTATTTGGTCAAAAAGTCAACAGTTGACTTTTTTGGGAAAAATCAAACTTTGAAATTTCAAAATTTATATTTTTGATAAAAATAGTTTCAATGTGTTGGAATTGTTTGTGTTAGTGAAATTCGACATTTATTTCGATAAAAATTGATGTTTTGAGGTTATATTGACCAATCGGGTAATTAACCGGATAAATGAGCAATTGATTGCTATTAATTCACATGATTATAACTATTTATTCACATGATTTTACTATTGATTCACATTCTTGTTACTATTAGGGGAGTTGGTACAAGATTGATAATACTTGCATGACTAAGTTAAAAATGGAGGTATAGATGGAGGTACTATATCGTAGGTATTTTTGTCACATGATTAACTATTGAGTCACATGATTTTACTATTGATTCACATGATTTTCTATTAGGGGAGTTGGTGCAAGTTTGATAATACTTGGATGACTGAATTAAAAATGAAAGAAAAGTTGGAGGTATGGTACTGTAATATTTCGAGCCCCAAAACGTGCAATTATCAAAACTATGTTTTTCTATAAATAGAAGCTCATTCTTCTTCATTTCTCACCAATTCACTAAAGCTATAGAGCAATTATTATAGAGAGAAATTGTAGAGAGAAAATCTATAGAAGAAGAGAAGCCTTCTACCTCACTACTCCTATATCCAGTTTCTTTCTAAGGTAAGGGATATCATTATTGTGGTAAGGGATATTATTTGTTGTACCCGTAAGGGGTGTTATTCTTTCTTATTCATGAAGATAACTTCTGTTATTCCATTCTTTATTATTCTGTTGGAATAACTTGTATACGCGGCATACCCTATACATAACCTGTATAAGTGGCATACCCTATACTTGGTGAAATCCCTCTGTTGTTCCATTCTATATTATTATGTTGGAATAACCTGTTTATGCGAAGTACCGCATACATGGTGAGATTCTGCTATTATTCCGTTCTTTATTATTCTGTCGGAATATCCTGTTGGTGTGAATTTCACCTGACATGGTTCCATTTATTATTCATTGAATAACTTCGTATATGATGGACACCGTATATTTGGTGATGTATGTTGTTATTCCATTCTTTAATATTCTATTGGAATATCCTGTCTGTGTGTTTTACCCGGACCTGGTTCCGTCTTTATTATTCTGTCTTTATTATATGTTGGAATAACCTGTAAATGCGAAGTACCGCATACATGGTGAAATTCTTCTATTATTCCATTCTTTACTATTCTCGTTGGAACATCCATCGCATTGTGAATTTCACCGACCGGTTCCGATTCTTTATTATTCTCGCTGAGAATAACTCGTCTCGGTAAGCGGTCTCTATCGTATTTATGGTGAATCCTTCTGTTATTTCATTCTTTATTATTCTGTTGGAATAACCTGTCTATGTGGATTACTACATGCATGGTGAATGATCCTTTATATTCATTTCCTTATTAAATTGTAGAAATGATCTGGTTACGTTGATTATGATGAGAGTCATAATAAAAGCGTTGGACTAATGAAAATTATGGGTATATGTGGTATTAGTAAGTGTTATGATGAGTTATTTTGGTTATTATGAGAAAACATGAAAGTTTCTTAGAAATCACAAAGGGTTGAAAATCGATTTTGTGAAAAGCGAATACTTAAATTCAATTGACCATATCTCCTAGTATATTTTGAATTTTTGAGTGTGGTCAAGTCCTAGAGTTAGATCTATGAGTTTTGTAGCATCTCCAAGTGGAATCATTGAAAAAGGAGTTGTAGATTTTCATGTGGACTGATTTTGGTAAAGGAGTCAAAAGCTAGAAATTACCAAAAAGCTACTGATCTTATTTTTAAAAGGGCATTTTTGGCCACTTAATTTATGAGAAAAATTCTGGCCTTTTGGGACATAAAATTATATGGTATAAAGAACCCCCTGTTTAAAAATGAGCTCATTCTAACTTAAAATGAGCAAGTTATGACCATTTCAATATTTAAGTTTTTCCGACGAAAAATGCTATAACCGGAGTTCTATAACTCCCGATGACCATGAAATTTAAACTAGAAGCTCACATTAACATGTTTAAGATCCTGCCAAGATTTGGGAATTTTTTGAAGTTAACCTTGAGGTTGCTAATTTCTTAAGGAATTAATTAGAAATTTATTTTTGAAAAATAGTAAATAAATTTTAAAAATTCTTTAGAAAATATATGTTCATTATGGGACTATATTCTGCTAAATCCCAGAAAATAAATATTTTTGGGACTGATTTGGTATTTTTCATGAAAATAGTTTAGTTACGAACATATGAGTGAAATATGTTATGTGAAGTAACAAAGTTGGAAAATAGGATTTTATGGCTTGGAAATCCTATATAAGGTATATGTAGATTGTTGATGAGGGATTTGATCATTGGTAATGAAATCTTACGAGAATGGCATTTTTGAATGATTAAATGCATTATTTGGTAAAGTGTAAACAATTGAAATAAATTGTTTATAAGTTTAAGAAGTGATTAAAATATTGTTATGATATTAATGATATTGGATTATGAATTTATTAAGTGATGGATAATATTTGGATAAAATTAAAGTCTTTTATATTTATCCTTGTTTTTAGTTGATTAATATTTATATCATTGTCATCATCCTCATGTTTATATGGTGATAAAAGTTATATTTGGCTTACGTGCGAAGATGGACTGTTGATTATTGAATTGTATATCTTTGGTTTACGTGCAAAGATGGATTGTTGATTATTGGTTTTATTATTGTATATCTTTGGCTTACGTGCAGAGATGGACTGGGTATGATTATGATCAGGGATTATTCGGTATAGGCATGACCATTGATGATTTAATGAATATCCTTGGCCCGTTGTGCCGGGATGATTAAATGATGTGGTTCATTTACAGTGATAAAAATTGATGAAGACCTTTTAAATCATAGAAGATAGTAGATTTTATTCTTTACTTGACTCTTCAAATGGATTGTTTATTCCGCTGCAGTTAAACTTGATGTCTATTGTATTTTATCAGTTTAACATTGTTAAAGACTAATGATAATTTATTTTGCATTATCTTAATCATAATATTTCTTACTGGGCTAGTTGAGCTCACCCTTTCTTTCACTGTTCTCTTCAGGAAATGAGAATATAGCTGGGACGAGTCAGGAAATGGAGTGACGGTCCAGATGATAGCATTAGTAGTCCTCACTATGGCATGATATGCAATATATAATTGTATTGAGGACCTAAGATGTGTGTGTCATATTTTATACGTCACTTAATAATTGATTTTGGTGAACAACAATAGGGTGATGAGAACCCGACCCTGAAAGTGTCAAAAGTGCACCGCAGTAAAATGAAGAGAACATGAATCTTCTCGTATCCCTTTGGAGTGTTGAAATATTTACTGCTGTACTTTATATGGCATGTATTAATTTGAGTTTGGATACTGTCTATGAGACAATATTGTATTGAAACTCATAGCTTAACTGTGGTCGTGTTCTGCCCGACAGTTCAATAGTTGTGTAAATTTTGTACCGTGTATTTGGCGACTCAAAATTGGGTGATGAATACCTAATTTTGGGGGCGTCACAACCGATGTCCCTTTCTCCGCACTTGAAGCATATGATAGGTGGTCGATTCTCCTTCCTTAACGATGAAAATGATGTTGACGCTTGAAATCATTGTTGAATCTCCTTTTCTTGAAATGTCCGTTTATTGTTTTGGCCATGATTACCATCAAGTGGTTACCATTTTCGCCCGTTGATTCCTCCACGCTTTGTTGTCACCGCTCGATAATCATTCTCTTTGGTATTATCATTTTGTCTTCATTCTCTTTTGGTTGGGTTGACTCATTATCACGCTCCAATAACTGAGCCCTATTAACAACATCTGAATACAAACACAGTATATGAGAGATAAGATATTGACGTATCTCAAGTTTCAAACCTCTTAAAAATATTCACATCATTCTCTCCTCATTATCAACCAAATGGGACGCAAAACGGGACAACTCGGCAAACTTAGCTTCTTACTGTGATACGGTCATGTTGTTTTGTTCCAGCTTGATGAACTCTACCTCTTTCATGTGACGTAATACTTTGGAAAGTACTTGTCGTTGAACAGCTTCGAACTTCTCCCAAGACATCTTCGGTCATGGCAGTTGAGTACGCTTTACTGATTCCCACCAAGAATGTCGCCCGCAATAAACATGAAGGTGGCAAAGGAACCTTTTGCTCCTCAAGCATCCCAAGACATCAAATATCTTGTTGATCTGCTTAATCCACGTCTCCGCCTTAAGTGGTTTTGGCTCTCCAAAGAACTCTGGTGGTCCTAGTTCCTTAAACTTCTTGGCGGTGACTATCCGAGAGTTGCCAGTGTTTCCACCTGCATTTTGGACAGGAGCCGCTTTTGCTTGATGTTGCATGAATTGCGTAAAGCCTATGAACATTCCATCATTCATCATCTGGTCCATGTTGTTGTTTGCCTGAGGAATGTCTCTTTCCTGATGCACATTATCCTGATTATTAATTTATGGAGACTCAACGGTCTCCTGTGCTTCATTAATAATCTCAACATTCTCGGATGTCATTTTTAAATACTGCCACAAAACAAGAGTTAAATAACATATCACATATTATCCTTATACTCTGACCGACCAATTAAATACCAAATAAACTTAGGTAGGTCATACTAGCGAAAGAATTCCCCGCTCTCCCTCCTAGTTCTTGTCTCACATCTTAGCCAGTGGATCATATCCCTAAGCTTTGATATTAATCATGACGCCTCAAAATAGGTATACATCACCTATTCTCGAGTCGCCAAATACATGGTATAAAATATAAATACAATCTTAATTATACAACAAGAGAGTCGTGGAGTTTAAATACAAATCGTCTTCAGACAATATCCACTCTCGTAATATGTCCTCATTACATTTATTATCACACTATTTAACAGTAATAGTGAGGACTACTAGCTAACACTATCATCAGGACCATCATTCCGCTCCCTCGACTGTCTCACCACGTTTCTCATTTCTTGAAGAGAACAAAGGAAAGAAAGGGTGAGCTCAACTAGCCCAACAAGAAATATTATGACTAAGATAATGCGAATAAATTATCATTAGTCTCCAACAATGTTAAACTGATAAAATACAATAGACATCAAGTTTAATCTGCAATGAACAAGCAATCCATTAAAAGAGTCAAGTAGAGAATAAAATCTACTATCTTTTATGATTTAAAAGGTAAATCATTTTTATTGCTGAGACTCAGCTAAATAAATAATCCACATCATCCCTGCACTACGACCAAGGATATTCATTAGGGTGACGACCACAAATTCCATGCACTACGGGCCAAGGACATTTGTGTATTCATCAATGGTCATGATCATGCCAACAACAGTCCATCAATGCACTACGGGCCAATGAGGACTTTTTCCATATCATATGTAACATTACTGGCCATGATTACAATCGAATAATCCCCTCGGTCATAATCATACCAAGTCCATCTATGCACTATAGGCCACAGATGACTTTCAAAAAATATAAACATGAGGATGATGACAATGATATAAGAATTCAATAAAACAAGTTCACGTAATTAATTTATTCAGAACTAATAACGCCCAAATTGTTAACATGATATCGCTTTGTAGAGTAAAATTAGAGAATGCTCGGAAGAATATTTCCATGAAAGATATTGGATGCAAAGTAAATATCAAGGATATTCCACTAATTTCATGGAGTATATAAGTCAAAACTTTAACCAACCGAGTATAATAAAGAATGGAATAACAAAAGAAATCACCATGCATGCGGCAGATTCAGATGACAAAGTTATTCCAACAGTAATAATAATAACGGAACCAAAGTCAAGTGAAATTCACACCAATCGGATGTTCCAATGTAATAATAAAGATTTTAACCAGATCCGGTGTAAAACACATGTGATAGATATTCCAACAGAATAATAAAGATTTTAACCAGTCCGGTGTAAAAACACATGCATATGATGTTCCAACAGAATAATAAAGATTTTAACCAGTCCTGTAAAAACACATGCATGTGATGTTCCAATGTAATAATATAGACGGAATCTGTGTCCTGTAAAACACACGCATGTGATATTCCAATGTAATAATAAAGAAGGGAACTGTGTCCGTGTAAAACACATGCATGTGATATTCCAATGCATTAATAGAAGAATGTCATCAAGTATAGGGTAGCTCACATACAAAAGTTATTCCAATGTAATAATAAGGAAAGGAATAACATAAGTTTCTTCATGAATACAAAAGAATAATATCCCTCACCGTAAAAAAACCTAATATAAGAGTAGTTAAGTAGTAGAATATTTTTCTTCTTTCTCTCTTACAGTTTATCTCTCTAGAGTTTCCGTGAATTCGTAAGAAAATAATGAAGGAATGAGCTTTATTTATAGAAGAATGGATTGCATAAGAACTAATTCATTTACGCGCTCCGCATTGATTTACTTTAATCTGACTATCCATATTTAAAGCAAAATATTTTAAATAAAATATAATATATTCTATTTATAATTTTATTATGCAAAATACTATGCAACACTATGCATAATAAAATATAATAAATCTAATTATTATCAAATAAAACGAATAACTTTATAAAAGTATTCTATTTTATATAAAAAGATGTTTCTGTTTTATTACGTTAATAATACTAATAAAACAAAACTGAGTGACTTATCACATAAGCATCAATAATCAATACCGCCAGGTGCTACTATGCAATTACACGACATTCTTTGACTTTTACTACCGAGTAGTTCAACAAGATTAATCAGTAAAACTTCCCACCGTTATTTTCATAAAATATTTTTGTCTTTTTCTCAATCCGACAATAATTCTATTATGGGGTCCACCAATGATTGTATCATTGCATTTGATATTCCCCGACAAAAAGAATATTTTCCGACCAATCGAATATAATATGACAACTTGCATACTTTGCAAAATTTGTAAATATTACCCACAACTATAACATTATATTAAATTCATTCCATAATACTCAAAAATAATAATTATAGAAAATTCATCTTTATTCAAAAAGTTGGGGTCTTACAAGCACAATCATTGGTGGACTCCACAACGGATTTACTGTCGGAGTGAGAAAACGATATAAATAACTTAATTTTATAAAAATAATAATGAAAGTTTTACCGTTAACTGTTGAAATACCCGGTGATAAAATTACAGTAATATGCGTGGTTGCATAGTAGCACACGGTATTTGATGCTTACGTGAGAATTCACACAGTTATACTCAATTATTGCTACAATAATTGCTTCATAATATCTCATATTATTGATTCAATTATTGTCACAGTATCATCTGTATAATATTTTATATTATTAAATCAATAATTGAGACTACAAAGTTATTCATATTATTATTTGTATTATTGACAATGTCTATAAAGTTCTGTCGAGGAAAGATGTTTGGTCATCTAATTGTGCGCCAATAGGGAAAAATCCTTATCGGAAAGTCCCCTCTTTTCTGGGAATGATCTGGTTGTTAATATTGCAAGTTATATTATTGATGAATAATTGTTGTTTAAAAATGTGTTTTGTGAAGCCAAATGAATTGAGATAAATTGAGGGGATTTTTATGCAATATTTGCTGTAAATTTTGCTTATTATATGGACCACAACTTATCCATTTTTCAAAACTGTCGGTAGAAAGTTTTCATAGCAATTATATATATATATATATATATATATATATATATATATATATATATATATATATGTTTTCGTGGGAAAGAGGGTGGGGAAGAGGAGGTTTAGAGAATGTAGGAGTACATATATAAATATATATTTTATAAGTTTTGTTTTTTATTTATGAAAAATAGAATATATTATATTTTATTATATGTTATCTCAGATAGTATTTGCAGATAAGAAAATCATAATTATTTCGCATTTAATTGCTTATTGCTTTGATTTCCCCCATTATGCGAGCTTCGTGATTTTTTCTAAATAGTATCCTTCCATTCTCCTATAAATAGGATGCTTAGTATAAAATTGAAAATCACACCAGAATCAGAGAATTCTTCTTCTATAACATTGAGCGTATTTCTTTAGAGTTTAAAAAAGCTTTGAGTATAGAAAACAATTTAAGTTTTTTTTAAGAATATCCCCGCCCTACCAGTCAGAATTACTCTTTTTTTTAAAGTAAGGAATATTATTTTTGTTCAACATTTGTAAGAAATAATATTTTCTTCCATACTCTGTAATATGTAAGTAATATTATTTCGTTTCAGATTCCGAATTCTACACTCATTTTGTAAAGTATTACTTCTATACTCCTCGAAATTAGTAGAATATCCTTGAAATTTACGCTTTATCTAGTATCGTTTCACAAGGATATTTTTCTGAATATTCTTTTTAAATTTTGATTTTTTCATATCGGGGTACTATTCATAAAGTACTATTCATGGGGTACTATTCACTCGGGTACTATTCACCCAAAAAAATTGATTTGATCTTTTACGTTCAAATTATTTTTGATACATGGATATTATTCTTGAATTTTACTCCACAAAGCAGTTATCATGTTGTCAATCTGGACATTTTTAACTATGGATAAATTAAAAATCTTTAATATTTATCCTTGATTTCGTTTGATTGAATTCTTATATCATTGTCATCATCCTCATGTTTATATTGTGATGAAAGTCATCTTTGGTCTGTAGTGCATAGATGGACTATTGATTGGTATGATTATGATCATGGATTATTCGGTATAATCATGACCTGTAATGTTACAAATGATATGGTAAAAGTCATCATTGGCCCATAGTGCATTGATGAACAGTTGTTGGCATGATCATGACTATTAGTGATAACATGAATATCCTTGGCTCGTAGTGCATGGATAATTCGTGGATGTGATACTAATGAATATCATTGGCCCGTAGTACATGGATAATTCAGTGATGTGGATTATTTATTGAGCTGAATCTCAGCGATAAAATTGCTGATAAACTTTTTAAATCATAGAAAATAGTAGATATCATGCTCTACTTGACTCTTCTAATGGATTGCTTGTTCCGCTGCAGTTAAACTTGTTGTTTATTGTATTCTATCAGTTTAACACTGTTGAAGGCTAACGATAATTTATTTTTCATTATCTTAGTCATAATATTTCTTACTAGATTTGTTGAGCTCACCCTTTTGCTTTTATTGTTCTCTTCAAGAAATGAGAACGTAGTCGGGACTAGTCGGGGAATGGAGTGACGGTCCGAGATGGTGGCTGTAGTAGTCCTCACTATTTTATAAAATAGTGTGATAATAATTGTAATGAGGACTCCATTTGAGTTTGGATATTGTCTAGAAGACAATATTCGTGTTAAAACTCTCAGCTCATGTTGTATAATTAAATTTGTATTTATATTCTGTATCATGTATTTGGCGACTCTGAATGTGTTATGTATACCTATTTTGGGAGTGTCACAAAATTGACATGATTTACTTAAGTTTTCAAAATAATAAATCTTATAATTAGTAATACTTTTTAGGTAGTTTATGATATTCATAACATATTCGCTAGAAAAATTCAAATTGCTCGGTCTCGATTCGAGATCATGCTCGACTCGGTAGCTAAACGAGTCTCAATCAAATCTTATTTCATATCCGACAAATTTTGTGAACTAAATCTGAATAACTCAATATTCGGCTCGATTCGATTCATTTATACCCCTAATTATGATAGAATCCATTCATTAATGATGGTATGATCACACCCTAAATTAATGGTTAGTAAATACTCTTCTCATTTGAGTTGTCATCATAGTTTTGCAGTAGTTGAGCTGTGCAAGGAATTTGTTAGCATTATTACTTCACTTGCCTTACAATATAAGACTGAGGAGTGTGTAATAATCAATTGCCATTCATAAACATCTCCCCTTGCTTTATACCATTTTGCAACTAAACGACAAGGCAAAACATAACTACTACTCGTTTAAATATTATACTATCACAATTAACCCAATTCCTAGTTAATACATGGGTATTAAAATTAAATTAAACAGATTACTTCCTTCATTACACAAAGAAATTTGCTTTATAATATTGATAATAGTATAAAATGTCACAATATTCTAAAATTTATCATCATGTCAACCTTAATTAAGTAATAATTTATACTTTAAGGGTACACATGAAACACAAATACTACATTCTTAATATTTGTAAAAATTATAATTGGGACTTTTAGTGGGAACAAAATGGAGTATAAATTAATTAATAATCCTATAAATGACAAAATAAAAAAGAGCAAATAAACAATAAAAATTTGAGGCACAAAATTAATGATGATTGATGCTGAGATGCAGTTGAATAAATAATACATTAGAAACTGATGGGTTCAATTATTAAAGGAATAGATTATATGAGATTGAAGCATAATTTCACTAACTTCAGTTTATTAGTACCACTTAAAATAATAATGATAATAATAAAAAAAGAGTAATGTTACCTACATAAATTATTCTACAAATATTTTATAAACTGTTGATGTGACATACTCAACTCATCATATTGATCAACAAATTACTTTAATATAGTCTCTAACCCCATATAAAAAGCTGAGGTAGAGCATCCCACATCAACAGTTTATAAAATATTTATAAAATAATTTGTGTGTCTATAGCATTACTCAAAATAATAATAATAACAATAACAATAATTATAATAATAAATTAAAAATTAAAAATTAAAAGTCAGTCGGTATGACCACACCCACTCGCCTATCCTTGTTGCACATCGGTTTGGTTGTAATCAACAGAAGGTTCTCACTCTGTTCCCGACATGTATTCCAAATTGAGAGTTCCACATTTTAAAAATGATTCATTTTAAGAAAAGTCACTGCTCCCTTTATTCTAAAATTTTAAATAATAATAACAATATGAGTCGAACATCTATTAAAAAATATATTTAAAAAATTCTTCTTTTTATTTATAATAATATATAATTATGATGTAATTCTTGACACCCCTACTTAAATTGAACTTTTTTAGGATAGGAATATAGTTGCGAGTCTTACGACAAAGGGTTCTTCTGTCCAATTATAAACTCAAAATATAAGATGATTTTGTTATTAAAAAAAAGAAAAAGAAGAAGAAGAAGAAGAAGAAATGAAATGATAAAGTAGCCCTTTCATTTTCAACTAGAAAAGTTGTCTTCCCTTATTTAAAATTCAGAAAATATTGTCAATGTATAAGCTACGGGTCAAGATTGAGTTTCGACTTTTTTTTGTGTAGCTATCACAATTCACACACCCCACTTGTTGCCACCAAGAAACCGAACTCTTGACCTCATGATAATCATGAGGCGAGTGATCATACCACAAGGTTAAATAACATGCGGTAGGAAGAAGTTGAAAATTCCAAGCCACCAACTCTAGTTGATTATTCTTGGTGGTGTGTTTTAGTAATTATAGTCATTTGTCATGCCAATTCAGGTATAAATCATGCAAGAGTCATTACAATCAATATTATTTCACATATATAACCAAATCCTTAAAAGCCTTCAATTTATAAATTATTCTTCAATTCATTTTCAATATCAATTAGCTACCGAGATCTTAAAACCATGTCCCAAAACATGATACTAATTTTTTGGCTCATTTTCTTCCGAACCTATGTGCTAGTTGCTTCTGATCCTGATCAACTCCAAGACTTTTGCATACCAAACTTGACATCCCCATCCATTAATCCCCTTTGGTGCAAGAACTCGTCTACAGCCACAGTGGAAGATTTTGTGTTCTCGGGTATAAAGAATCCCGGAGAATTCAAAAACGGATTCTCCGGGGTGTCGGTGACTTCTAGTGTGTTCCCAGGTTTGAACACACTAGGCATGTCATTTGTTCGGGCTGATTTTGATGTAGGTGCAGTTAATGTGCCACATTTTCACCCCAGAGCGACAGAAACGGCGTTGGTGCTAGAGGGAAAAATTTATTCGGGGTTCGTTGATTCACAAAACAGGGTTTTCGCCAAGGTGATTGATAAAGGGGAGGTTATGGTTTTTCCTCGAGGTCTTGTGCATTTTCAGATGAACGTAGGCGATTCCCGTGCCACGATATTTGGGACCTTTAATAGCCAGAATCCGGGAGCGGTCAGAATTCCGTCGGCCGTGTTTGGATCTGGGATTGATCCTCAGCTGTTGGAGAAGGCCTTTGGATTGAAGGCTAACGAGATTGGTAAGATGAGAAAGAGGTTTGGTTCTGAAGAAAAGAGCTGAGGTACGTAATACGTTACGTACAAGTGGATATATATAGATGTTGAGATCAACAAATAATGTTTAGGACAAGAATTATGCCTCAAAGGTTTGGTTTAATTTTTGTATATGTTTACATTTTTAGTTTGATATATATATATATATATATATATATATATATATATATATATATATATATATATATATATATATATGTGTGTGTGTGTGTGTGTGTGTGTGTGTGTGTGTGTGTGTGTGTGGTGTGTTTTCGCTCTTTGAATTTCATTAAAACTAGTTTACTACTTTTTTTCCTTTTTTTGCTGGCCATGGATTACTATGAGTTCACTATCCACTATATTTTACAGTTACGTAATAATTATCACAACTTAATTTGTTATTACTTCCCCTATTATAATAAAAGATTTTTAACTTCATTCATGTGAATTAAAAAAAAATTAATATATTTATGTAAAATTTTATCATTATTCTTTTATGAGAAGTTAAAAACTATAAATAGAAGACATAATTTTTTGAACTTAGTCCATCAAGTTTGAACTCAAACAACATAGTCTTTCAAGTTTGAGTTTAAACAATTTAATCCATTGAACTTCATCATACAACGATATTGTTCATTTGCTTGGGGCAAGATGGTATTTTCTTCTTATTTTTCTTCATCTCAACAATTCTAAGAGATTCATTTGCTTGGGGCAAGATGGTATTTTCTTCTTATTTTTCTTCATCTCAACAATTCTACTCTTAAGCTCTCATTTTCATCTCCATCAAACATTTCTTCTAATAGTATTTTTTTTCTTACTAAACGACAATCAAAAAATAAAATAAGTGTTGAAACTTGTGGCTCATAACTGAGAAGTTCTTGAAAAAGATCAGTGCCAAGCGAAACGGAGTGAGGGAAGCGAAGCGGCAGAGCAGAGCGAAATGAGGGAAGCGCGGCGGCCGAACGAAACGGAGCTTTGCGAGACACTGACCGATCAGATTTGGAAAAATGAGAGAGAGATCAGCTGAACTTTAATAAGAAAGTAAGAACTCAGAAGTGTTTACAAAGTGCAATAAAAATGAATAGAGCACTTTCATTGATTTAATTCACTAGTACAAATGGCTTTATTTATAAACTACTGTAACAATATACTATCTTCAACATAATTTTAGCAACAATAAATCTACTGAAAAACAACCAACACTTATAAATTTTGCAAACTACGCAAGTTGTTATATAATATTCAATTGGTCGGGGAATATTCGTTTTAACAGGAAATATTCGTACGACGGCACAATTATTGGTGGACCCCACAACGGAATTATTGTCGGATTGAAAAAACGACAAAAATATTTTATGAAAATAACGGCGGAAGTTTTATCGTTAATCGCTGAAACACCCTAGGTGTTAATCGTATGAGAATACGCTATGGTTGCATAAGTAGTACACAATATTGATTATTGATGCTTACGTGAGAAGTCACCATTTTGTTCTATTATTGCTTGAAGAATTATTACATAGTATCTCACGTTAATTGATTCAATTATTATTTATATTTTATATATTATTAAATCAATAATTGAGACGACGAAGTTATTAATATTAATATTTGCAATATTAACGATGTGCAGAAGTTACATCGAGAGAGGTTTGGTCACCTAATTAATTGCGCCAATAGGGAGAAATTTTATTAAAGCCCCCTCTTTGGGGGAAACTAATTGGTCGATTAATAGTGTGAATTATAATAATGATGATGAAGTTTTGTTTTATTAGTATTATTAATGTAATAAAATAGAAAAGTTTTTTATATAAAATGTAATACTTTTATAAAGTTATTCATTTTATTAGACTATAAATAGAATATATTATATTCTATTATATTATATAGTATTCTGCGATAGTAAAAATTTTTATATAAAATGTAATACTTTTTATAAAGTTATTTGTTTTATTAGACTATAAATGTAATATATTATATTTTATTATGTATAGTGTTTGCATAAATGTTCTGCATAGTGTTTCAGATAGTAATTTTTTTTGTATAAAATGTAATACTTTTATAAAGTTATTCGCTTTATTAGATTATAAATAGAATATATTATATTTTATTTAAAATTTTTATTTTATTAGAATATTTTATAGTAAACCAAACGGACCGTCTCGCTTTAAAAGTAAATCAATCTGGACCGCTCAAGAATTAGTTACTATTCAGGTCCATTCTCCTATAAATAAGCTCATTCCTTCATTATTTCTTACTTAATTCTTTCAAACTCTAGAGAAAGAAACTATAGTAGAAAGAAGAAAAATATTCTGCTACTTCACTACTCCTATAACCAGATTTGTTTTAAGGTAAGGGTATTATTTTTTCAGATTCATAAAGAGAACTTCTCATATTCCATTTTTTTATTCTCGTTGAATAACTTTATATGCTGATTCCATGTAAGACCCCAACTTTTATGAATAAAGATGAATTTTCTATAATTATCATTTTTAAAAAAATTAGGGAATGAATTTGATATAATGTTATAGTTGTGGGTAATATTTATAAATTTTACAAAGTACACAAGTTGTTATATAATATTCGATTGGTTTGGGAATATTCGTTTTAACAGGAATATTCAGATTTACTCAATACAATCATCAAGTGGACAACATAACGGAATTATTGTCGGATTGAGAAAACGATAAAAAATATTTTTATGAAAATAACGGCGGAAGTTTTACTGTTAGCTCGTCAAACACCGGTGTTGTTAAAGTATAATAATCTGCTGTGGTTGCATAGTAAGACACACCAGATTAATTATTGATGCTTACGTGAGAAGTCACTTAGTTTTGTTTAATTATTACCACAGTAATTGTTGAATAATATCTCACGTTATTTGATTCAATTATTGTCGATATTTTATATATTATTAAACCAATAATTGAGATGACAGAGTTATCAATATTATTATTTGCAATATTAACGATATTTAAAAGTTCTGTCAAGGAGAGATTTGGTCACCTAATTGCGCGCCAATAGGGAGAAATCCTTATTGGAAAGCCCCCTCTTTCCTGGGAACGACCTGGTCGATTAATATTGTGAATTATAATAATGATGATAAATGTTGTTAAAAATATTGAGGTGTTTTTATGAAGTAATTATTGTAATTTTGACGTATTTTATGGACCCCCATTTACCCATTTTTCAAAATAATCATTCGGTATATATATATATATATATATATATATATATATGTGTGTGTGTGTGTGTGTGTGTGTGTGTGTGTGTGGGTGGGGAATGAAAGGATTCTTTTAGTGGGGGAATGAAAGGATTCTTTGGTGGGAGGAATTCCACCCGTAAATTGGGTGGAATGTGGGAATGGTGGAGTAGTATATATATATAATATTAATATGGGTGTATGTATATATATATATATATATATATATATATATATATATATATATATATATACTTAGCTTGTACATATATATGTAACATACATACACAATGGTCATTTCTTCAATAGCATGGTTCCTCCACAATATACATACCACAAGTTAATATGTAACATACATACACCCATATACTTAGCTTTTCAATATGTAACATACATACACCCATATACTTAGCTTTTCATTTCCGATTCCAACTCCCAGGTCATTTCTTCAATAGCATGGTTCCTCCACAAAACCTTAACTTGTAGTATAACCTTTGTGCGTAGGACATACTCTTTTCCTATCCAAGTTCTTGACAGGTACATCCTCGTACGTTAAATCTTCGGCTATCTCGTCTAGTTCTAACGCAATAATATGATTCGGGTCGTCCACATATTTACATAACATCGATACATGAAAAACGTTATGAACACGCAACATACTTAGAGTTAAAGCGAGTCTATAGGCCACAGTTCCTACTCGATCGAGGATTTCAAATAAATTGAAGGTTTAAGCTTTCTTCTCTTCATCGACTCTTTCTTCTAGAATAACGCTTCTCGCACCTTCTTCTTTATATTCATCAACTCCGGTGTGTAGCTTGAGCGGCTTTAACGTTATCGATTAAAGTCGATTCTACTCGTATATCATCACGTAGGTCCCTAGAGTCTTTAACTCTATCTCTATCGTTTGTAAATTATACAAAATAGGTCTTTGTGTTCAATAATATCGCACTCGCACTGCAGACGATCTTCTACTCAACGCGTCTACTACCACGTTCGCTTTTCCAAAGATGGTATGGTCGTAACAAGTGCGAAATGAGTTGCCTCTTGAGCTCTTTGGAAAATCTTCTCGCATTCCTCGCTTCCATACTTAATTTTGTATCTTTCCAAAGTCAACTAAGTTATCTGAGTAGCGATTCGAGAAAATCCTTCCACTTAATCTCTCGATAAGAACTACTAAGCTTAGAAAGCTAGATATTTCGATTATCGACTTAAGTTTCTCTCAACCTGTGACTCATATCCCAATCTTGGATAAGACGTCACAATGGCACCTATCATTTTACCACCACACAAAATATAGAGTTCCTACTTGAGAGTCTGGCTTTGGTGCATTTCACAAAGGAAGTCACTAGATAGAGGCTTGAGTACCAACTCTTGTACTTGGGTTTTTAACTCCTAAAGTTCAATAGGAGCCATTCTATAAAAGATTTTAGAAAGGGGTTTTGTCTTAGGGTTCAAAGTCGATACAAAATTCAATATCACACCCTGGGAGTAGGCCAAAAAGTTCTTCAGAAATACGCCAAGAGATTTACTAACAAGAAGTATCATTCAAATCGACGATTTTTGTTTAAATCCATGAAATGGCTAAGAAAGCTTGACATCCATTTTTCAATAAACGAATGGCTTTATGGCTTGATATGAAAGTGTTTGACTTTCAATGGTTTGGTTTTTGAATTCAAGCATAACAAAAGTTGGTTAGAATATGGAAACTAAAAACCTTATGAAAAACAATCAATTTTGGCATGATGAGTGGTTAACTAATCAATCCTTAAAATCACATCAAAAGCAAGTATCTTTAAAGAGATAAGATCAACAGGTAATGTGATACTGCCAACTTGGATTAAGCAAGATTTATAAACCGTGGATGTAACGAAAGTTTCTCCTACCGGAGTCTCCACTGATAAATCAAAGTCTAATTTCTCCGGAGTCAAGTTTAAACTTTGAGCACAAGCAGGAGAGATAAAAGAATGGGTAGAACCGATATCTAATAAGGTATAGATTTCGTAAGAATTTATAATTAACTATCGCGTGATACCTTCGTTCGGGTTCTACGCGTTTTGGGCAGTCACGAAAAACGCTCTTCCAGAAACCGTCGACTTCGTTTTGTCCGTATCCTCCTTTGGTGCCACCGTCCCAGCTGGACTTGATTTCGCTATAGGACAAAATCGAGCTATGTGACCTTCCTTTCCACAATTATAATATACCTTGGAAGGTCAGGAACAATTTGGACTTATATGTCCCTCCTCTTCGTGATCAGAATATCTAATTGGCGGTCGTTCCTCCCTAAAATTTGTTCTTTGGTCCGCCGACGCCTTCTTCGTCATCGTTAAATCTTTCTTCTTGAAATTTCCACTGACTCACCTCTCCTATTATCATGGCCACGATTTCCACCGTAGTGGTTACCACTTTTGTCAAAGATTTTCCTCATCATTTGGTTATCATCATCTCCGATGACTCATCACACCCAGATGACCACAGTTATGGTCCCCATTGAGTATACTCATTATCTCGCCTAATAATTGAGCCTCATTGACAACATCTCACGAATACGTGAGAAAATTTACGAGAGATAAGGTATTGACGATATCGGTTTCAGACCTCTCGAAACATCCATCGTTATTCGCTCCTCATTTTCTACCAAATGAGGTGCAAACCGGATAACTTCGCGAACTTTGCCTCATAATCGAGACACCGCCATGTTGTTCTACATTCTAGTCTAATAAACTCTACCTCCTTCATATGACCTAATACTTTCAGAAAGTACTTGTCATTGAATAGTTTCAAATCTTTCCCAAGACATTTTGAGTGCAAATGTATTGGTACGCTTCACGTATTCCCACCAAGAATCATCGCCTCACCACGGAACATAAAGGTGGCGAATGGAACCTTTGCTCTTCTCCGCATCCCAAGACATCGAATATCTTGGTAATTTGCTTGACCCATGTTTTTTCGCTTTAATCGGACGGCTTTCCCGTAAATCTGTGGTCCCAACCTTGAATCGCTTGGCTAGACCGCATGCGTTGCCATCATTTCCACCAGATTTTGTACATCTAGTCTCCCTCGGCCTCGATTTTGCATGAACCGCAAAAGCTCCTAAACATTCCATCATTCATCGTTTTTCTCAGAAGTGTTGTTTTAGGAGAAATATTGCCTTCCTATTGCACATTCTCCTGATTTGTGACTAAAGGTTGTTCCACAGTCTCATACACTCCATTGCTAACGTTCTCAGCAGACATTCTTAAATACTGCCATAAAACAAGGTTAATTTAAACAAATTAACATATCACATAATATCCCTATATTATGACCGACCAACAAATAAGCTTAGATAGGACACACTAACAAGGATTTACTCATCTCTCCCTCCTAGTTCTATTCCCCGATCTCCGCCAGAGACCATATCCCTAAGCTTTGATATTAACCGTGACGCCCCAAAACAGTATACAACACCCATTCTGAGTCGCCAAATACATGGTACATAAAGCAAACTACAACTTGAATAATACAAATGTCGTGTGAAATACGACAATACATACTGTGAGTTTAAATACAAATATTGTCTTCTAGACAATATCCACACGCAAATAAGTCCTCATTACAAATATTCAAACACTATTTTACAGAAATAGTGAGGACTGCTAAAACATCTTCCTAGAACCATCACTCCATACCCCGACTCAATCCTGCTATATTCTCACCTCCTGAGAAGAAAAATGGAATAAAAAGGAAAAGGGTGAGCTCAACTAGCCTAGTAAAGAATATTATGACTAAGATAATATACAACAAATTATTGTTAGTCTTCAACAGGGAAAAATCTGATAGAATATAATAGACAACAAGTTTTAGATCAACAAATACAGCGAAAACAACAATCCATTAGAAGAGTCACGTAGAGGATGAATTCTACTATCTTCTAATATTTAAGAGTCCATCATCAATATTTTATCCTCAGAATAACAATCAATATACATCTTTAATCAAATATTTATCTTTGCACTACACAGCCAAAGATATTCATTTGTATCACCAAATTGGTCATGTTCATCTCAACACTGCTCATCTTTTGCACTACGCCAAAGATATTCATCATTAATCATTCATCTTTGCACTACAGTGCCAATGATATTCAAAAGAATATCATCATTTAGGACTAAAGATGATGAAAATATTTTAAAGAAAACGAATCCAAGAGAGAGATAAGAACAAATATTAGGGATTCAGTATAACGCTTTTATCCAAGATCAATAATACGCCTATAATAACCAATTATGAAGGTAATTCAAATATAAAGACCAAAACATGGATACAATCAAAGATAAGTAGCCAAAATAGACATTTTTGATAAAAAGAAAATTTTCATTTTCTATGAATAAGGTCAGATAACGTGAATAAGAACCCCAACACAAAAAATTCCAAATTTGATTAAAAGTTCAGATCAATACTTGGCAGATAATGATATTGAAGAAATAATATCATATATGAAGAAAATAACATCCCTTACCTCAAAGAAACCGATTTCGATCGAATACTAGATATAAGGTTGAAGGAACTTGCACCATATATAGAACACTCAAAGTATCAAAATACTCACAAGAATACGCCGATAATATAGAGAGAAAGAGAGAAAACTTGTTTCGGTGTGATTTTTAATTCTAACTTAGCCTCTATTTATAGAAAAATGTTAAGACGTCAAGCAGACTTGACTTGCCACCGATGGCTTTTACTCGCTACTTATTGCCACCCACCACATTTGAAAATTCAATTGAGCACATTTCTCACCAACCAATTCTAGAATTTTCCAAAATGTTTTATCATTTAAACAATAATCGTAAACTTTAATAATTCATAGAAAATAGCCTGCTTATCGTAAAAATACTTAATTTTATGTCCATTCCACACGAAATCGAATTCTCTACAACTTTGCAGAAGAAAGTTTTTCTAAATTCCAAACAGAAAATATCCGAAATCCACAAACGGATGATTTTTAATACCTCCACACCGACAAAATACTGATAAAACACCTCATCATTGATTCCTTCATTAATAACCACATAAATAAATCTATCATTTATATCCACATCAAATAAATATTTCCTTATCATATAAATCAATAATTAATTATTCTCAAATAATATTACAGAATCACAATTATGACTACCAAAGCCGCTCCCCAGAAAGAGGGGCTTTCCGATAAGGACTTCTCCTTCCGGCGGCGCAATTAGATGACCAAACCTCTCCTCGATGTAACTTTCTAGACATTGCCAATAATGCTATCTAATAATATTATTCCAATAATATGAATTATTGATCCGATAATGGAAAATATCATAAGTTGACAATTATTGAAACAACAATAATATAAACTATCAAAGGCAACAATTATTGAATCAATAAAATAAAATATCGAATAAAGAACTTCATCGTAATAATTATTGAGTTGAGCCTTCTCACGAAGAATCAATAATTCAAAAAATATCAGGCAATACCGTATGCTATCGCGGCAACCACGCCAGACATCAGATTTTAACCACCGTGTAATCCAACAAGATTAATGGTAATAACTACGCCGTTATTTATAAAAACTCATACTTTGTCATTTTCTTCATCCAACAGCTTATTCCGTTATAGTCCCAATAAATGATCGTGTCATCGTCATGACGGATATTCCCGATAAAAAAGAATATTTCCACCAAACTAATAATCCCCACACAACAATGAATATTTTATAACCACTTGCTTATTTTGCAAAATTTGCACATTTCACCCATAACCAAAACATTATATCAAATTAACCCTTATTAATTCAAAATGATAATTGAAGGAAAATTCAATATTATTTATAAAAAGCTGGGGTCTTACATATATATATATATATTGTCCTTTGGTGAATCAAAATTCATTGATTTGGAAGAGTTTATTCGAATGGGAGCAATTAATTCAAACAAACATGTGTGGTTTATATATATATATATATATATATATATATATATATATATATATATATATATATGTATTATATTTTTGCTTTATTCTTATTGGTTGGATGATCGACAAATTGCATCTCAGAGGTTACAAAAATAATTCATCCAAGTGAAATCATTCTAGAGCACACACGGATTAAACAAAGGTCCTTCAATTCTTCTATAAATAGGATGCTTAGTTAGAATAGAAACCACACCAAAAATTCAGAGAATTCTTATTCTACAATCTTGAGCGTATTTCTTTAGAGTTCTAAGAAGCTTTGAGTGTAGAAAGTAGTATAAGTTTTCTTCAAGAAAATCCTCGCCTACCAAATGGAAAGTACTCTTCTTTACTAAGTAAGGGTATTATTTTTCAGTATTCATGAAGAGAACTTCTGTTATTCTATTCTTTATTATTCTGTTAGAATTACTTGTATACGCGGTCTACACTATACTTGGTGATTTCTGTCGTTATTCCATTCGTTATTATTCTGTTGGAACATCCTCGTCATGCGCTTTTACGCGGACTGGTTCCGCTTTTTTATTATTCTCATTGAATATCCTCATTCTGTGAGTTTTACGCCGGACCTGATTCCGTTATTTATTAATCTGTTGGAATAACTTGTCTATGTGAAGTACCGCATGCATGGTGATTTTTGTTGTTATTCCATTTTTTATTATTCTGTTGGAATATCCAGTCAGTGTGTATTACGCCTGACCTGGTTCCGTTATTTATTATTCTGTTGGAATAACCTGCCTACGCAAGTAATCGCATGCATGGTGATTTCTTTTGTTATTACATTCTTTATTATACTCGGTTGGTTAAAGTTTTGACTTATACTCCATGAAATTAGTGGAATATCCTCGATATTTGCGCTCATCCAAAGATCTTTTCGTGGAAATATTCTTCCGAGCATTCTTGAATTTTACTCTGAAAAGAAGTATCATGTTGACAATTTGAACGTTATTAGTTTCTCGGATAAATTAATTCTTGAACTTGTTTTATCAATTCTTATATTATTCTCATCATCCTCATATTTATATTTTGTTGAAAGTCATCCGTATTCAGAGTGCATAGATGGATTTGGTATGATTATGACTGTGGATTATTCTTGTGTAATCATGACCGTAATGTTACAATGATGTGGTAAAAGTCCTCATTGGTCGTAGTGCATTGATGGATGATTGTTGGTAATGATTATGACCATTAATGAATACACGAATATCCTCGCCAGTAGTGCATGGATAATTTGTGGTTGTGATACTAATGAATATCCTCGTCAGTAAAAGTGGATGATGTGGATTATTTATTAAGTTCGAGTCCCAAATGATAAAAATGATGAAAAACTTTTAAATCATAAAAGATAATAGATTTTATTCTCTACTTGACTCTTTTAATGGATCAGCATGTTCCATCGCAGCTTAAACTTGATGTCTATTGTATTTTATCAATTTAACATTGTTGAAGACTAATGATAATTTATTCTCGCATTATCTTAGTCATAATATTTTTACTAGGCTAGTTGAGCTCACCCTTTCTTTCACCGTTCTCTTGAAATAAGAACGTAAATGGACTAGTGGGGAATGGAGTGACTATCCGAGATGATAGTATTAGTAGTCCTCACTATTCTCGTTAAATAGTGTGACAAAAAATGTAATGAGGACTTATTTTGAGAGTGGATATTGTCTAAAAGACAATAATTGTATTAAAACTCATGCCTCTCTGTTGTATATATTAAAGATTGTATTTGTATTCTCGTCGTGTATTTGCTTACTCGAGAATAGGTGATGTATACCTATTTTGGGGAGTCACAGTTAGTATCAAAGCTTAGGATATGATCCCCGGCCGAGATGTGAGACAAGAACTAGGAGGGGAGAGACGGGAATTCCTTCGCTAGTATGACCTACTTAAGTTTATTTGGTATTTAATTGGTCTCGGTGAGTATAGGGATAATATGTGATATGTTAATTAACCCTTGTTTTGTCAGGGTGTTTGAAAATGACATCCGAGAATGTTGAGAACATCATGGAGCACAGAGACCGCTTGAGTCTCCACAGATCAATAATTAGGATAATGTGCATCGTGAAGGCGAAAATCCTCAGTAAACAACAACACCGACCAAATGATGAACGATGGAATATTCCGAGGCTTCATGCAATTCATACAACATTAGGCGTAGCAGCCCCTATCCAAAATATGGTGTGGAAACATCGGCAACTCTTGACGGCCACCGCTAAAGCAGCTTCAAGGAGCTGGGACCACCGAGTCTTTTGAGAGCCAAAACCACTTAAAGCGGAGACGTGGATAAAGTAAATCAACAAGATATTTGATGTCTTGGGTTGCTCGAGGAGCAAAGGGTTCTTTTCCACCTTCATGTCATGCGAGGCGTGATTCATGGTGGGAATCAGAAAGCGTACTCAACATGCCGACCAAGATGTCTTAGGAGAAGTTCCAAGAACTGCTCAACGATAAGTACTTTTCCAAAAGTATTCGCCACATGAAAGAGGTAGAGTTCATTAAACCGAGAGCAAAACAAATACCGTGTCGCAAGAAGAAGCCAAGTTTGCCGAAATTTGTCCTGGGTTAAGGCCTCATTTGGTTGATAATGAGGAGAGAATGACGCTAATGTTTCTAAGAGGTTTGAAACCTGAGATACGTCAATATCTTATATGTAAGACCCCAACTTTTATGAATAAAGATTAATTCCTCTTGAAATATTTTTTTAAATATTATGGTGTGAATATGATATATTGTTATAGTTGTGGGTAGTATTTGAGAATTTTGCAAAGTATGCAAGTTGTTATATAATATTCGTTTGGTGGGAATATTCTTTTGCTTTGGGAATATTAGATGACGACATAATCATTGGTGGACCCCACAACTAAGTAATCGCCATAGTTAGAAAACAACAAAAATATTTTATGAAAATAATCATGAAGTTTTACCGTTAATATTGTTGAACTACTCTTTGGTAGTAAAAGTATAGTAATACGCGTGGTTGCAGACAAGAAGCACACAAAGATTGATTATTGATGCTTACGTGATAAGTCACTCGCTTATACTCAATTATTGCTACAAAGAATTGTTGCATCATATCTCTCATATTATTGATTCAATTATTGTCATAATATCATCTGCATAAAATGTTATTTTATTAAATCAATAATTGAGATGACAAAGTTATTCATATTATAAATTGCAATATTTACAATGTCTAAAAGTTCTGTCAAGGAGAGTTTTGGTCACCTAATCATACGCTAATAGGAGAAATCCTTATTGGAAAGCCCCCTCTTTCTTGGGAACGACCTGGTTGATAAATATTGTGAGTTAAAATATTAGTGATGAATGTTGTTCGGAGTTGAGTTTGGAGACGCGGACGTGATATTTGAGTCCGGAACGTCGAAATTAGTAAAATAGTCTATAAACACAAAATTTTCTAATTCACTATTTGGTCAAAAGTCAACATTGACTTTTTTTGGAAAAGTCAAACTTCAAAATTTCAAAATTTATATTTTTGATAAAAATGGTTTCATTATGTTAGAATTGTTTGTGTTAGTAAAAATCGACATTTATTTCGATAATAATTGATGTCTGGAGGTTATATTGACCAGTCGGGTATATAACCTGATAAATGAGCAATTGATTGCTATTATTTCACATGATTATAACTATTTGTTCACATGTGTGTACTATTGATTCACATTCTTGCTACTATTAGGGGATTTGGTGCAAGATTCATAATACTTACATGACTAAGTTAAAAAAAGAGGTATAGATGGAGGTACTATACTGTAATTTGTATTTTCACATGTCTAGAACTATTGATTCACATGATTTACTATTGAATCACATTATTTACTATTAGGGGAGGTGGTGCAAGATTGATAATACTTGCAGGACTAAATTAAAAAGGAAGAAAAAGTTGGAGGTATTGTACTATAATTTTTCGAGCTCCAAAACGTGCAATTATCGAAACTATATTTTTCTATAAATAGAAGCTCATTCTTCTTCATTTCTCACCAATTCACTAAAGCTATAGAGCATTTATTATAGAGAAAAATTGTTGAGAGAAATCTATAAAAGAAGAGAAGCCTGCTACTTCACTACTCCTTTATCCAGTTTCTTTCAAAGGTAAGGGGTATTATTTCTTTCTTATTTATGAAGAGAACTTCTGTTATTCCATTCTATATTATTATGTTGGAATAACCTGTTTATGAAAAGTATCGCATACATGGTGAAATTCTTCTATTATTCCATTCTATATTATTATGTTGGAATAACTTGTTTATGCGAAGTACCGCATACATGGTGAAATTCTTCTATTATTCCATTATATATTATTATGTTGGAATAACCTGTTTATGCGAAGTATCGCATACATGGTGAAATTCTCCTATTATTCCATTCTTTACTATTTCGTTTTAATATCCTCGCCTGCAGGCTTACTTACGGACTTGGTTCCATCATTTATTATTCGCATTTATTATTCTCATTGGAACATCCCTTGCGATGTGATTTTCACCGACTTCGGTTCCGTTATTATTATTCTATTGAATAACTGCTTTTGCGCAAGTACCGCATTTATGGTGATTTCGTTGTTATTCCATTCCTTATTATTCTGTGGAACATCCCGCTTTGTGTGATTTTCACCGACCTAGTTAGTTATTATTATTCTGTTGGAATAACCTGTCTATGCGAAGTACCACATGCATGGTGATTTCTTTTGTTATTCCATTCTTTATTATACTCAGTTGATTAAGTTTTGACTTCTATTCTCCATGAAATTAGTGGAATATCCTTGATATTTGTGTTTCATCTAGTATCTTTTCATAGAAATATTTTTTTGAGCATTCTTGAATTTTACTCTATAAAGAAGTATCATGTTGACAATTTGGACGTGATTGAATCCTGGTTAAATTAACCTCGTGAACTTGTTTTATTGAATTATTATGTCATTGTCATCATCCTCATGCATATGTTATGATTTAAGGTCATCTTTGGCTTACGTGCATAGATGGACTTAGTATGATTATGACCAGGGATCATTCGGTATAATCATGACCTGTAATGTTATAAATGATATGGTAAAAGTCCTCAATTGGTCCGTAATGCATTGATGGATGACTTTTGGTATGATTATGATTGTGGATTGTTATAGTATAGTCATGACCATTGATGATTTAATGAATATCCTTGGCAGTAGTATGAGGATGATTAGATGGTGTGTGTTTAATTATTATTGTCGAGTCTCAAATGATAAAAATTGATGAAAACATTTTTAAACCATAGAAGATAGTAGATTTTATTCACTACTTGACTCTTCTAATGGATTGCTTATTCCAATCGCAGCTTAAACTTGATGTCTATTGCATTTTATCAGTTTAACATTGTTAGAGACTAATGATAATTTATTCGCATTATCATAGTCATAATATTTTTCATCGGGCTAGTTGAACTCACCCTTTCTTTCACCGTTCTTCTTCGAAAATGAGAACGAATGGACTAATGGGAACGGAGTGACGGTCCGAGATGATAGTATTAGTAGTCCTCACTATTCTGTTAAATAGTGTGATAATAAATATAATGAGGACTTATTCTGAGAGTGGATATTATCTAAAAGACAATAATTGTATTAAAACTCATAGCTCTCTTATTGTATATTAAAGATTGTATTTGTATTCTGTTCCATGTATTTGGCGACTCAGAATAGGTGATGTATACCTATTTTATGGGCGTCACAGTCTACCTTATACTTAGTGAAATTCTTTTATTCCATTCTTTATCATTATATTGGAATAACCTGTCTATGCGAAGTACCACAAACATGGTAAAATTCTTCTGTTATTCTATTCTTTATTATTCTCATTTGGAACATCCCATGCATGCGCTTACGCTACCGACCGTTCCGTTATTTATTATTCTCGTTGGAATAAACCGTCTGCATGGCCTATCGCATGCCCGGTGATTTCTTTTGTTATTCTATTCTTTATTATACTCGGTTGGTTAAAGTTTTGACTTCTATACTCCATGAAATTAGTGGAATATCCTCGATATTTGTGCTTCATCCAAAGATTTTTATGGAAATATTCTTCCGAGCATTCTTGAATTTTACTCTATAAAGAAGTATCATGTTGACAATTTGGACGTTATTAGTTCATGGATAAATTAATTCTTGAACTTGTTTTATTGAATTCTTATATCATTGTCATCATCCTCATGTTTATATTATGTTGAAAGTCATATGTATTCAGAAGTATCATAGATGGACTTGGTATGATTATGACCAGGATTTAATCGGTATAATCATGACCGTAATGTTACAAATGATATGGTAAAAGTCCGCATTGGCCCGTAGTGCATTGATGGACAGTTGTTGGCATGATCATGACCATTGATGAATACACGAATATCCTTGGCCAGTAGTCATGGACAATTTGTGGTTGTTATACTAATGAATATCCTCGGCCGTAGCTGCAGGATGATGTGAATTATTTATTGTCGAGTCCCAATGATAAAAGTGATGAAAACCTTTTAAATCATAAAAGATAATAGATTTTATTCTCTACTTGACTCTTTTAATGGATTGCTTGTTCACGCAGCATTAAACTTGATGTTTATTATATTGTATCGGCTTAACACCGTTGAAGGCTAACGATAATTTATTATGTATTATCTTAGTCATAATATTTCTTACTGGGCTAGTTGAGCTCACCCTTTTACTTTCATTGTTCTCTTCAGAAAATGAGAACGTAGCCGAGACTAGTCGGGGAACGGAGTGACGATTCAGATAATAACATTAGTAGTCCTCACTATTCTATTAAATAGTGTGATAATAAATGTAATGAGGACTCAATTGAGTGTGGATATTGTCTAGATGATAATATTTGTATTAAAACTCACACCATATATTTTGTCGTATTTTACACAACTGTTGTATAATTAAGTTGTATTTGAATTTTGTACCATTTATTTGGCGACTCAACTGGCGACTCAATTTTGCTCTACATTAAGTTCACAGAAGGTGTTCTTGAAATGCCATATTTCGAAATAGATGACCTAATAGAAACTTAATTCGTTTCGTAATCTCATTGCCTTTGAGCAATGTCACTACACAGACAGATACATGCATAATCCAGTATACAGCACTAATCAGCAGCATGATTAAAACTCCCAAAGACGCGGATCGATCGAGTTACTTATTGTGGGCAAGGAAATTGCGCCTTGCTATGGTTAGGGTTTCGTGTTGGCTGGAGAGGCGAGAAATCCACGAAGAATAAGGATTTGACTGATTGATTGAAGAGGGGAGAACGACAGATGGGCGATTACTCCAATGACACGTGGCAGAAATCTCAAAATCCGAAAACCGGGTTAGGGAACCGGGTTAGGGTAGCAAGGATTCCAAGAGCCTTCTTGAGTCTTCGAGTTGGGAGAGAATTCCAAGTGCTCAGAGCTTCCAAGAGTCCAAGTGTAATGTTTGGCCAAAAAGTCCCCTCCTTCTTAGGATAGGAGGCTATTTATAGAGCTTTCCTGGGAAGCAGTCACATGCCAGGCACATGTTTTAAGAAAAATTCCCGAAATACCCTTAGTCATCAAAGTAATGCCCAAATTGCCTTGTCCTTCTAGCCGTCAATCCAATCCCTTAATCAATTCCCAATACGGGTTGCATCCACAAGTCTTCTGCCTTGGAACACGTGGAGGCTTTCCCTGGTCTAGCACATTTATTTTTGGCTTTTCTGTCTTTATTTTATTAGGTTATGCGAACCCTAACTTGCACATTTAATGAGGTTGTGTAACCCTAATTGTGCATTTAATTCAATTAGGTCATGTGAACCCTAATTTTACACTTGGACCCACATTTGCCCTCTGCGCGAGAGTCGCATTCTCAAATAGACGATCGTGCAAGAAAATTGTAAGTCTTTCAATGATTTTGCTGGGCTTCACTTTATAGGTTTTGAAGACGAGGGTCCTAGAAGAGGGAACCTCTAGGAAACCAAACCCTTAGGTTTAAACCCTAGGGATGCGAACCCTAGCAGAGCTCTTCCTTGGACATATTGAGAAAATTCCCCAAAAATCTTTCCATATCTTGCCCAATATTTATTTCCTTATTTTTTTTCCTGGAAATTAAATAAGGAAAATCATCAAATCTTACCAAATAAAATTTAATCTTGTAAAATCTTTCTTTTGGTAAATCAAATCTTTCTTTTTATTTAGGAATCAAATCAAATATTTCTAAATAAAATCTTATTTATTTTGGAAGTAAAATAAAATCTTCCTCTATTTGATTTTTGTAAAGCAATATCTTTCCTCTTAAGGAAATCAAATATTCAATATATATATATATATATATATATATATATATATATATATATATATATATTAATTTCGAAATTTCCCTATTGTTAGAAATAAAAATATCAAAAATATATTAGTATTATTTTATTTTATTATTATTTTTTCAAATTCCATTAAAATATATACAAATTTCAAATTTCCATCTATATATCCATCTATATATATTTTTTTTATTTAGAAGTAAGCTCAAATAAACTTATCTTTATATTTCAAAATTTTCCTTAATAGGAAAATAGAGGTCGCTTTCCTTTTACATTGTAAGCATACTTTAGTATATATATATATATATATATATATATATATATATATATATATATATATATATATATATATATATATACATCTCCCAAGTCACTTAGGCTTTTCTTTTCATCTTGCTTCATCTTGGACTCCCTCTCTTCTTGCAAACTTGGAAAATCATCAAGGAGGCAACAAGGAAACATTCTTTATTCCGAGCAGGAGGTGAGAAAGTAGAATTCCTCCCCATACTTTTCTTTTCAGGCCATTGTAACCTTTTTTTTGTCTTCCGAGCCTCGTTACCTTGATCATATCTCGGTAGGGCTCCCTCAGATAATAAAGGAAGATACAATATTTTTCGCGTCAAATTAAGAAGCATTCGCTCCGAAAAGTTGATTTGTGGAGTATCAGAATATCAAAGGTATACAAAAGAATCCCCCTACTTGAAGAAGGAAGAGGAACACCCCCTACTTGAAGAAGGAGGAGGAACACCCACTACTTGAAGAATGAGGGGGAGGAACACCCCCTACTTGAAAAAAGGAAGAGGAACACCCCCTACTTGAAGAAGGAGGAGGAACACCCCCTACTTAAAGAAGGAGGAGGAACACCCCCTACTTGACCCTAGGGGAGGCCGAACAATACTAATTTATTTATTTATTTATTTATTTAGAAGGAGGAATACCCCCTACTTGACCCTAGGAGGAGGAACACCCCCTACTTGACCCTAGGGGAAGGGCTGAACCCTACTAATTTTTTTTATTTTTTATTTTTAAGAAGGAGAAGAAACACCCCCTACTTAACCCTGGGAGGGGGGGCGAACCCTATAGGAGTCAAATAATGTGAAAAAGTGAACTTTGGGAATTGTGCCGCTATTTGACCATAATTTTTGTTTCGTTTGGAGTTTTTTGGCTCATAATATATCAAAACGACCATATCGCCGGGTACTACAAAAGTCATTGCCAACGGCTATGACGCATACCAGAATAAGTCAAAAAATGGCTCCGAAGGGTGCCTTTTGGCCATTTGAAGTTTTCTGGAAAAATTTCAGAAAATCTTTTCTTTCATAATTGTGATTTTGATTCTTCTCTTACTTTATTTATTCTTCTTTTCAGTTATTCTCAAGTGTAAATCTCGAATTTTTCTCCTTGACATGGTAAGCATACTATAGTTCAAATATTTTACTTGACATCCTTTCCTCGCTCTTTAGTACCCTTATGTGGAGTCTTCCTTACTTGCAGGCCATCTGACGCCTTCTGGGAGCAAGTCAGGACTTATGATCGTACAACTTTTCCTCCACCAGAGAAAGAAGGCTTGTTTCTTTATGTCGCGGCTTACGGAGGTTTGGGCAACTTCCTCCCTTTCGATCGCATTCCCCGCATGTGCATAGAGAAACAAGAATACCCTTTCAGTCCCTTTCGCTTCCTGTCTGACTCATCTGGCCACCCTCAGAGATGGCAACATTGGACCGACCTCCCACTGTGTGCTCTTCTTCATACACATTCATTACTGCTTGGGGGGAATTCACCCCTATTCTAGAGGATGTCTCTGCCCTCCACCAGTAGGTCGTACTTGGGTTTGCCCCCTGCACGTGAGTCATACCTTTGGTGGAACAACCGTGCATAATTTCTCCAGCATTGAAATCCTGCTGCAAATTTCTTAATGATTCGCGGAGCACGATGGTGCAAGCCTTGAACATAAAATCCCTAGGAGGGGAGACCTGTAGGGGGCGACCCCTAGAGGAGCTCTCCCTGGCTATCTTGGAAAAAAATTTCTATCTTATCCTTCCAAATATTACTTTTTTTGGAAGTTCTCTCATTTTCAAAATTAAGAAGTCATCGAGAAGGCACCGAGGGAACATACTTCAAATTGGGGTGAACAAGAGATGAAGGGGATCTTTCCTCTAAGTACCCGAACCCTGAGCGGCTTCATTTTGGAACATTGATCAACGAGCTAGGAGAAGTAAAAGTTAAGAGGGGAGAGCCTCCGTAGGTGTTCGAACCCTAGGGGCCGAACCCTAGAAGACTGCCTCTTCCTTCACTCTCTTTTTTCTTCTTCCTTTCACTTGAATCTTGGTCGTGTCCTAGCTTGGTTCCCCTATATACTTGATCGGATACATCTTCATAGGGCCCTTCTCTAGATTTTCTTGCAAGATTGTCTTCTAAGACTTATTCTCGAAATGCACAGTCTCTCTCTATTATCCGTGAGCAGAGGACTTAGAGGTGTTTAGTTGTGAAGTTGATGACTTCTCGATCCTTCTTGGGCCTTGGCATGTCTCCCTTCTGTGCTAAGTTGGATCTCTTTACTTTTAGTTATCATGTTTTTGCACTTTGCTCGGAGGTCACTTCACGTCCTCATGAGAATGACTTTCTTTATGTAAGGGCCTCAGGAGCTTCAGGACGTCATGGATAGATTGAAGACTGAGCTTCGAGAAATTTATTCATCTGCCCAAGACCTTGAGGAACTGTTAGCCTGAAGTTCGAAAGGCTCGAGATACTGCCATTGTCGACTTGGAGGCTTTAGCTATGCCCCCAGTTCAGTTTGATGTATCATGACCTTTGGATTATGACTTCACGTAGCTTTTATTTCTTCCATCACTTTTGAAGATAAAGTGTATTATCGAGGATTTCAGGGTCAAGTATCTTAATCATTTTTGAAGTTGAAAGCATAACTTTTTTCGGGTCGAGGGCCGATTAATCAGGTGCCTCATTACTTTTAAAGTTGAAAGTATAACTTTTCGGGTCGAGGGTTGATTAATCAGGTGCCTCATTACTTTTAAAGTTGAAAGTATAACTTTTTCGGGTCGAGGACTGATTAATCAGGTGCCTCATTACTTTTAAAGTTGAAAGTATAACTTTTTTCGGGTCGAGGGCTGATTAATCAGGTGCCTCTTTACTTTTAAAGTTGAAAGTATAACTTTTTCGAGTCCAGGGCTGATTAATCAGGTGCCTCTTTACTTTTAAAGTTGAAAGTATAACTTTTTCGGGTCGAGGGCTGATTAATCAGGTGCCTCATTACTTTTAAAGTTGAAAGTATAACTTTTTCGGGTCGAGGGCTGATTAATCAGGTGCCTCTTTACTTTTAAAGTTGAAAGTATAACTTTTAAGAAATTTGTTCTGATCAAAATTTGATGTATTTATTTAACGATCAAGATATAATACATTTTTTTTCATTTTCTAGTCTGCTAGGGCAGTAGCTTATTCAGCATTATGCTTCTTATTATAGTTCAATTTCACCTGCCGCTAATTTTTCATGGTAAATTCTCCTCAAATTGCGACAATTTATGGTGGAATGTCCTGGGTATTGATGATACACGCAAAAGTCTGATCTCTTCTTCATCTCCTTGGTCACAACAAATCTGGGTTTTGGAGGCTTCACCATTCTATTTTCTACCCATTGCTCATACAAATCTTTAAATGTCTCCTCACCACAAGTGATAGCTTCCGGCTCTGGCAAATTTATATTTTTTTCGATTCTTTCCCTCTTGCCCCCCCTATGGCTTTGACTGAGAGTCTGTCAAAGCCGTAGTAGCTGTCCTCTTGCCCTTCTAGGTAGCAGTTGGATGGTTCACAAATACTGCCATAATTCCTCTTAGGTCCTGTGCAAAGGTGGAAAGCGTCGTAAAGGAATCACAAGACTTAGTGATCAAGTGGGGCTTGAAGGCGTCGAGGGCGCCGTTGTTGCAAATACTCACTAAATTCTTCTCTTCGATTGGCTCCACACACTTTCACGCCTGGGCCCGAAATCTGTCAACATAATCAGATAACTCCTCATTCGAATTTTGCTGAATTCTCATAAGCTCTATAATTGACACTTCCTTCTGAACATAAAAGAATTTTTAAAAAAACTGGTGTTTCATATCATCCCAATCTCGAATCGATCCCTTCTCCAAATTATAGTACCAGCTGAAGGCACCGTTAGTGAGTGTCTTGTTAAACTCCCTCAATAGAATATTGTGGTTGTTCACTTCATCTAGTCCCAACCACGGGGACATCGACTCCACAAATCTTGCAATATGCTCTCTCGCATTCCCTTTCTCTCCACTATACTTAGGGAACTGCGGTGGATGTTCAATGTACCCAAAGCAGGTATGGTCAGTTTTCTCACGCGTGCTTAGGGTATGGTAGGGTGAAATCCGGCATGCAAATTCCGATCGTTTGTCTATGCATCTGATTGATTACATCCATCATGTCTTCCCTTGTCGCATATTGACCGATTTCTAGAGCCTTTTGGGACGTCATCACATACTGGTTTATCAGAGGTGTATGTGGAACAAACACATGTTGATGCACACTTGCATCATGTAAGATTGGTTGTACTTGCTGGATTATTGGTTGTATATGGCTTGGGATGGTTGGTATCTTCACTTGTGAAAATGCTGGGAGTGTAATCGGGATGATGTTTGGCTGAGGCTAGCTAGCTTCCAATCTAAGTGGTGGTACATCACCACTGTTCTGGGGCTCCAAGTTGATGACTGGAATCGGCTGACTCTCCATTGCTGGAGGTACAGTCTGATTCTCTTTGTTGTTGTTGTTGTTATCCTCCACTTCTCCTGTTCGTCCCCCTTGCGAACTTCCTGGGAACATGGTCTTGGAAGTGGGGATTTGCATCAACTGCTGGCGAAAATTCCCCATTTCTTCTTGCTTCCTCTGCATCTCTAGCATCATCGTCACCATCATTCCCTGTCCTTCTCGTGCCTCCTTTAACGCCTTAAGCATCTCCAACTGCACATCGTTTCCAGTTGTCTGCTCTCTACTTGCTTCTTCACTTTGCCTTCCCGTGCTCGTCTGCCTGGTGGCATTGGTTTGTTGTTGATCAGCCATGTATGGTGATGTTGAACTTCCTTCTGAAGCGTCTTCGAGGATGGGTTGATCAAGATCTAGATTTACGCTTTGGAAAGATGGATTTTTTTGCCTTAGAACTGGATCCGGTGAAGTTATGCTTGTCGTCGGTGAAACTCTTCCTGTAGTTCTCCCACTTCGAGTTGTGGGCATACCCTTCACAAATTCTACACCTCCCCAGCAGAGTCGCCAAAAAGATGTGGGCAAGGAAATTGCGCCTTGCTATGGTTAGGGTTTCGTGTTGGCTGGAGAGGCGAGAAATCCACGAAGAATAAGGAATTGACTGATTGATTGAAGAGGGGAGAACGACAGGTGGGCGATTACTCCAATGATACGTGGTAGAACTCTCAGAATCTGGAAACCGGGTTAGGGTAGCAGGGATTCCAAGAGCCTTCTTGAGCCTTCGAGTTTGGAGAGAATTCCAAGTGCTCAGAGCTTCCAAGAGTCCAAGTGTAATGTTTGGCCAAAAAGTCCCCTCCTTCTTAGGATAGGAGGCTATTTATAGAGCTTTCCTGGGAAGCAGTCACATGCCAGACACATGTTTCAAGAGAAATTCCTGAAATACCCTTAGTCATCAAAGTAATGCCCAAATTGCCATTTCCTTCTAGCCGCCAATCCAATCCCTCAATCAATTCCCAATACGGGTTGCATCCACAAGTCTTCTGCCTTGGAACACGTGGAGGCTTTTCTGGGTCTAGCACATTTATTTTTGGTTTTTTTGTCTTTATTTCATTAGGTTATGCGAACCCTAACTTGCACATTTAATGAGGTTGTGGAACCCTAATTGTGCATTTAATTCAATTAGGTCATGTGAACCCTAATTTTACACTTGGGCCCACACTTATCCACCAAGGAATCATTACGATCGAGCAGGCTGGGAAGTGATGTGAGACCCCAAATTTTATGAATAAATATTTAATTATCTCAAAATATTTTTTTTAAAAATTTGATATAATGTTATAGTTGTAGGTAGTATTTATAAATTTTGCAAAGTATACAAGTTGCTGTATTATATTCGATTGGTCGGGGAATATTCGTTTTAGCAAGGAATATTAAATGCAACAAAGGTACAATCATTGGTGGACCCCAAAACAGAATTATTTTCGGATTGAGAAAACGACAAAAATATTTTTATGAAAATAATGACGGAAGTTTTACCGTTGATACTGTTGAACTACTCGGTAGTAAAGTACAATGAATATGCTGTGGTCGCATAAGAGTATTACCAGTATTGATTATTGATGTTTATGTGAGAAGTCACTCGGTTTTGTTCAATTATTACTACAATAGTTCTTTGACAAGTATCTCACATTATTTGATTCAATTATTGTTGATTTATAAGTTTTGTTTTATTAGTATTATTAATGTAATAAAATAGAAACATCTTTTTCTATAAAAAATGTAATACTTTTATAAAGTTATTCGTTTTATTAGATAATAATTAGATTATATTATATTTTTTATTATCGTAGTGTTGCGTAGTGTTGCATAGTGTTTGCATAAGTGCTGCGATAGTGTTTAGATAGTAAAATCTTTTTTATAAAATAGAATATATTATATTTTATTTAAAAGATTTTGCTTTAAATATGGACCGTCGATTAAAGTAAATCAATCGGACCGTTCATAAGTTAGTTCTTATGCATTCTATTTTTCTATAAATGAAGCTCATTCCTTCATTATTTTTTATTTAATTCACTTTGAAACTCTAAAGAGAAATTATAGAGAGAAAGAAGAAGAGTATTCTCGCTACTTTTACTATTACGATATCAAGTTTCTTTTACGGTGAGGATATTATTCTTTTGTATTCAAGAAGAGAACTTCGTTATTCCATTTCTTTATTATTCTACATTGGAATAACTCGTATCGTGGAATACCCTATACTTGGTGACATTCTTCATTATTCATCTTTATTATTCCGTTGGAACATCCTCGTCTGTGCATTTTACGCTTGGGATTCGGTTAAAATCTTTATTATTCTTCGTTTTTTATTATTCCGTTGGAACATCCATACGTGTGTTTTACACCGCACACAGGTTCCGCTCTTTATTATTACATTGGAATATCCTCGCATCTATGTGTTTTACAGGAATTCGGTTCCGTCTTTATTATTACGTATTTATTATTCATTGGAATAACTCCGTCATCTGCCAAGTACCTCAAGCATGGTGATTTACATTGTTATTCCATTCTTTATTATTCTCGTTGGAACATCCCCGCTTGTGATTTTCACCGACCGGTTCCGTTATTATTATTCTGTTGGAATAACTTTGTCATGGGCAATCACCGTATGCATGGTGATTTCTGTTGTTATTCCATTCCTCATTATTCTCAGTTGGTTAAAATTTTGACTTCTATACTCCATAAAATTAGTGGAATATCCTTGATATTTGCGCTTCATCCAGTATCTTTTCATGAAAATATTCTTCTGAGCATTCTTGAATTTTATTCTACAAAGAAGTATCATGTTGACAATTTGGACGTTATTGGTTCCTGGATAAATTAATTCTTGAACTTGTGTAATTGAATTCTTATATCATTATCATCATCCTCATGTTTATATTTATTGAAAGTCATATGTGGCCTGTAGTGCATAGATGGACTTGGTATGATTATGACCAGGGATTATTCGGTATAATCATAACCGTAATGTTACAAATGATGTAAAAATTAAAAGTCCTCATTGCCCGTAGAAAGTGCGCTTTTTGGTATGATTATGGTTATGGATTCTCTTCTACAAGGAGCAAAGATGAATTGTTTTATGGCATGATCAGGACCGTTGATGAAAACACGATTATCTTTGGCCCGTAGTGCATGGATAATTCGTGGTCGTGATACTAAAGAATATCCTTGACCTGTAGTGCAGGGATAATTTAAAGATGTGGATTATTTATTGAGCTGAGTCTCAGCGATTAAGTTGATGAAAAACTTTTTAAATCATAAAAGATAGTAGATTCTATTCTCTACTTGACTCTTTTAATGGATTGCTTGTTCCGCTGCAGTTAAACTTGATGTCTATTGTTTATTATTAGTTTAACATTGTTGAAGGCTAATGATAATTTATTCTGCATTATCTTAGTCATAATATTTCTTACTGGGCTAGTTGAGCTCACCCTTTCTTTCACTGTTCTCTTCAGGAAATGAGAACGTAGCTGGGACGAGTCGGGGAATGGAGTGATGGTCCGAATGATAGTATTAGCTAGTGGTCCTCACTATTCTGTTAAATAGTGTGACAATAAATGTAATGAGGACTTATTCTGAGAGTGGATATTGTCTAGAAGACAATATTTGTATTTAAACTCATAACATATGTTTTGTCATATTTTATACGACTGCTGTATTATTAGTTTGTATTTGAATTTTGTACTATGTTTTTGGCAACTCAAGATGGGTGAAGTATACATATTTTAGGGGCGTCACAAGTGATGCGGACCTTTCAGCACTTTTCAACAATATACATAGCTCACAAAGTACAAAGGAGAATTAATTCCCTATCTGCCTTTTTATTCTTTTCCTATCCCAATCTTCATGCCGGTAATGTAATGTCACGCCAAATTTGTTCAGATTGATGATGTTATGGACTCAAATGTGGTGTTGTCATATGGGCGCAAACCCCACATCGGTCGTATGTGATGGGGTTAATATAGTTTTGCACGCTCCCCCTCGTATAGTTGTCAAGTCGACAAGTCGAGGCAAGGCGGTAGCCAGGAAGTTAAGTGCTTAGATGATAAGATGCCCTACTAGTCATCCACTGTTTACAAGGCGACAAGTCGTGAATAATGTAAAATTTATACATATAAAATTTTAAGTGTATTGTATTTCTCAAATATATTAAACTTAGGAACATTATAGGCATTAAAACTTGAAATAATATGTATATTATATATATATATATACACACCCACATATATACATATACAAGTCAAAATTTTCTTTTATTTACTTTAAAAAGGGTTAAAATTGTAAAGAACGAAAGTTCAAGGGTTTGTCGTGAAAGAATGTCAAACTTCTATGATATATTTAAATAAACAAGATAATTATTTGGTATATTTAAGTGGGAACTTAAATTTCAGTTTAGCATATAAATAGACATGTAAGTTAAAACATTTTAATTTAAAATTCTAACTTGGAGTTAAAATGTGGCAAAGTATATGAACACATGTTAGTTGTTTGCCTAATTCTATATACAATAATTTCACGCAAGTATACGCGAACGATTATGAAATATAGGGCAAGAATAGTATTATTCTCACGAAGAATAAACTCATAAATAAAATAACCAAATACCAATATTTAAGCAATCTAATTTTATTTAAGCAAATGAAAATAATCCATGACTAAAACTAATTACTTTACTAAAATTAAATATAAATTTTTGAATTATCAAGATCACAAATTCCCTCGACGACATACCCAAATTCCACTACTTCTCATGTCAATTAATCAATTATATTAAATTGTTAATCAAGAATTCATAAGTATTTACCTAACATATTCCAAATTAGACAAGTGTCTTTATCCCTAATTAATTCACTATATCCCTACGTGAACGATTAACAATAAAACAAAAATTATCAATTCTTATTAGGATCATGAGACAACTTGGTATAATCTTATCCCTCTTGCAAATTAGATATTCACTCCTAAGAAGAATAATCTAACACATGTATCATATTCCACAATACTCAATCTAGAATCAATATTCCAACATCGTCGAGATCAATAGATTAGTTGTTGGCCACACAACTATTGCATGCAATACAAAATATGATCAACAACCTAATAATAATTAATCAATATCAAATAAAAAATAATTTAATTAAATAAATTCATTGGGTTCCATTGTAATATTGAGTAGAAAATTAGTTCATGATAATAAAAACAAACAAAAGAAACATCAATTCCATCATCATAATATTTAAAGTACAAAGATAAAAGAAATAAAGGTAAAAAAATAATCTGGAATCTAGTTCTAAATCTTTAACCTTCTTCTTTTCTCTAGAAAAAGCTCTATTGATGATATCTGATGTCCTCGCTTTTTCGTCTCTCCCCTTTTTACTTCCAATTACGTCTATATATCTCCCTCTGCTCTTCTTTTACATCTTTTTATTTAATTTAGGACTTAATAACTGAAAAAATCCAAATTCCTGCTGAAACCACGCGCTCGCGCTCCTAGGACCCGGACGCACGTCGCGACCTTCAACTATGCCCGCCACGGCCGCCATCAAGCGTCGCGGCTTCGTCATCTGTCGGTCGCGGGCTTCAAGTTTCTGTTCCTACAGTGCGTTTTACTTCATTTGCTCGCCCCTTTCAGCTCCCTTTCCTTGTTTCCTCCTCGTTCTTGGTCCCAAAATACTTGTTTAATCTTATTACCTTTATAACAAAGCTAACTAGCACTTTAATTGATCATTTTCCATTCAAGACGTATTTTCTATTTCTACAACAAAATCATTAAAAAAATACATTAAATTTACTAAAAATGACTTTAAGAACTCACAAAATAATTAAGTTGTATATAATCTATAGATATATAATATACTCATCATAGTTTTGGTAACCCAATAAACCATAAGTATCTCTTTAGTGGGAGACATATGGACCCACATGTACATTACTTTTAAACAGCAGTAATCCTTTAGCAAAGGCCTATTTGGATAAGATCCTACTGACCCATCCCATATAATATTTAAAGAATTTATAAATCAGAACCCAAAAAACATCAACAATTCAATAACACTAAGAACACCAGTAGATGCTCAAAAAGAAAAAACAGTGTGGAAATGCTTATAGAAACTACGATAGAAAGAAAAAAAAAACAATGTGTGAATTGTGAATGCTTCGAACATCTCAACCATTCTTCTTCTTCCTCTAATTCTCAGGAATGGTGAAACCTAAAAGAGAAAGAAAAAATTAGAAGAAGAGTAGAACAGAAAGAAAAAAAGAAGAAGAGAAACTAGAAGAACTGAAGAAACGAAGAAGAAGAGTACAATAATAGAAGAAGAAAAGGAAACATACCAGACTATCGGAGTCGACACCTCGGCAGGTGAGTCCCTCGGATGCTCTCTCCCTCTCTGCTCTTGAAAATCACGATCGATCGATTAAGTTTCAAACTTTACCTCTCTTTTTTAACCTATTTAAGTTTCGGATCGAACCAGACCCGCTATGTCCAATTTAACCGCTTAGCCATCTAGTCATCCAAGTCACCTAGACACCTTCCTAATATTCACCGACTGGACGCCTAAGCGTCGCCTCGGCGACGACTTGATAACCATGCTTTCTCTTAAACAGCTAGCTTTTGATGGCACTTTCATGGCTATATTATGCCTTAACTGTTGTATAAAAATTTCAAATTTAGGATCTCATATTTGTCTCAAATTCATGTGTTATCATTGTATTGGTATATGATGAATGCTAAGAATCCAAGATGATCTTGAAAAATCAATGCATTGATGACATGTGAATGTGTGACACATTTGAGATTCAAAAATATGAGGACTCCTAGCATTATCCAAGAGAAAAACGACATACTTAATATGCATAGAGATCAAATATCATGATATTTAAGTAAAACTCTCATCTACTGAAAGAAATTATATTGAGAAGTGTTGGGTATGACATAAATCTTTATTGGATTTGGATTTAGGTATTACCTAGAATTTGTTTTGGTTTAGGAAAGTTATCTTTTCTAACTATACTCAATTTAGTATTTCTAATCATATTTGGTTATGGATTTTTCTATGGATAGGCGCTAGGATTTTGGAATAGAGACATTCAGAAACATTCTAAGAAGTCTCATAGTTCTTTCTCTTTATCTTGTACTCTTTAAATATTTATTTAGTGGATTTCTTCTGTCTTCTCCGTGGTTTTTTTCCGATTTGGTTTTCCACGTAAAACCTTGTGTTATTGTCTTTATCTTTTTGCGTTGATTTATTGTGTTTGACATAGTTTGTCATAACAAACTTGTATTAGAGCTTGGTTATTATCGATCCATACTATGGCGTTGAGTTCGACTTCATCAACGAAATTTGATATTGAAAAATTCAATGGGAATATTAGTTTCAGTCTTTGGCAAGTTCGGATAAAGGCTGTTCTTACTTAGCAAGGCTTCAAAAAAGCCATTGTAGGGAAGCCAATGAAGCGTGTAGATATAACTGATACGGATTGGGAGACGAAGAAATCTAGCGAGATGTCTGAGTTAGAATGGGAAACTATGGATGATAAATCACTTTCAGCAATTCAGTTATGCCTTTCAAATGATGTGTTGCAGGAGGTGTTAGTGGAAACTATAGTTCCTGCTTTGTGGAAGAAATTAGAGTCTATCTATTTGACGAAGTCACTCACCAATAGATTGAGACTTGAACAACGTCTTTACACCTTGCATATGTTAGAAGGTACTCAAATCAAATCTTATATCACTGATTTTAATTCAATTGTAATTGAGTTGTAGAATATTGATGTTAAGATTGATGATGATGATGATGATGATGATGATGATGATGATGATGATGATGATGATGATGATGATGATGATGACGCCCCAAAAATAGGTATACATCACCCATCTTGAGTCGCCAAATACATGGTACAAAAATAAAAATACAACTTAATAATACAACTGTCGTGTAAAATACGACAAAACATAAACTGAGAGTTTAAACAAGAATATTGTCATCTAGACAATATACACACTCAATGGAGTCCTCATTACATTTATTGTCACACTATTTAACAGAATAGTGAGGACTACTAATGCTATCATCTGGACCGTCACTCCGTTCCCCGACTCATCCCAGCTAAATTCTCATTTCCTGAAGAGAACAGTGAAAGAAAGGGTGAGCTCAACTAGCCTAGTAAGAAATATTATGACTAAGATAATGCAGAATAAATTATCATTAGTCTTTAACAATGTTAAACTGATAAAATACAATAGACATCAAGTTTAACTGCAGCGGAATAAGAAATCCATTAGAAGAGTCAAGTAAAGCATGATATCTACTATCTTCTATGATTTAAAATGTTTTCATCAATTTTTATCGATGAGACTCAGCTTAATAAATAAACCACATCATCTAATCATTCATGTACTACGGGCCAAGGATATTCATTAAATCATCAATGGTCATGACTATACCAAATAATCCCTGGTCATAATCATACCAAAAACTGTCCATCAATGCATTACAAGACATTGAGGACTTTTACCATATCATTTATAACATTACAGGTCATGATTATACCGAATGATCCCTGGTCATAATCATACTAAGTCCATCTATGCACTTAAGCCAAAGATGACTTTCATTACAATATAAGCATGAGGATGATGACAATGACATAATAATTCAATAAAACAAGTTCAAGAATTAATTTATCCAGGAACCAACAATGTCCAAATTGTCAACATGATAATGCTTTATGGAGAAAAATTCAAGAATGCTCAGAAGAATATTTTCATGAAAAGATCTTTGGATGAAGCACAAATATCCGTGATATTCTACTAATTTCATGGAGTATAGAAGCCAAAACTTTAACCAACCGAGTATAATAGAATATATGAAGCCGCAAATGGATTTTTTTGCCCGCCACGCAGTAATCCACGATATCTGAGATCATTTCCACAATTTAATAAGGAATGAATACAAATGATCATTCACCATGCATGTGGTAATCTACATAGACAAAGTTATTCCAAATGTAATAATAAAAAATGGAATAATGAAGGATTCACCATGCGCAATAGACTACATACGCATAAAAGTTATTCCCAATAGAATAATAAAGAATGAAACTGTGTCATGCAGAACGCATGCATGTGATATTCGACATAATAATAAATAATGGAACGTGTCAAAGCGAAATCAAGACCGGCTGAGGATATTCCAATGTAATAATAAAGAACGGAACGGTCAAAGGAAAAATTAACACCGGCTGTGATATTCCAATGTAATAATAAAGAATGGAATAATAACGAGAATTTCACGTGTATGCGATTCTTGGCAGATAAAAGTTATTCAATGAGAATAATAAAGAATGGAATAACAACAGAATTTCACCATATGTATGCAGCAGCAGATGACAAAGTTATTCCAAAGATAATAATAAAGAATGGAATAACAGAAGAATTTCACCATGTATACGGTAGTCCGCGTATACAGATTATTCCAATAGAATAATAAGGAATGGAATAACAATAGCTCTCTTCATGAATATAAAAGAAATAATACCCCTTACCTTAGAAGAAACTGGATATTGGAAAAGTGAGGTAGCAGACTTCTCTTCTTCTTTCTCTCTATAATTTCTATCTTTAGAGTTTCAGTGAATTCGTAAAAAATAATGAAGGAATGAGCTTTTATTTATAGGAGAATGGATTGAATAGTAACTAATTTATGAACGGTCCAGATTGATTTACTTTTAAACGGACGGTCCATATTGATTTACTATTAAAACTTTAAACCAACGATCCATATTGATTTACTATTATAATTTCAACCAACGGTCTGAAAAATTAGCACATCTCCTCATGGAATAATATTGTACCAAAAAATGATTTGGACCGAAAAAAAATATATTTTTCGGGTGAATAGTACCCCGTGAATAGTACTTCGTGAATAGTACCCAACACAAAAAGTTTTCCAAATACCCGAGTGAACAATACTAGAGTGGATAGTAACTGGGTAAATAGTAACTCATGAATAGTAACTTGTGAATAGTACTCCGACACAAAAAGTGCCCTGAATACCCGATTGAACAATATAACCTCCAGACATCAATTATTATTGAAATAAATATCGATTTCCACTAACACAAATAAATCCAACACAATGAAACTATCAAATTCATCTTTAATCAATACGAACTTATTCAACATTAATATTATAACTCACAATATTTAACAACGTGTCGTTCCTGTGAAAGAGGGGCTTTCGATAAGGATTTCTCCTTATGGTAGCCGCAATTAGGTGACCAAACCTCTCCTCGATGTAACTTCTAGACATTGTAAATATTACAATTTAATAATATGAACAACTTTGTCATCTCAATTATTGATTTAATAATATATCATATTATCTGATGATGATCTTTGTGACAATAATTGAATCAATAATATGAGAGATATGATGCAAAGAATTATCGTAGCAATAATTGAGTATAATCGAGTGACTTTTACGTAAACATCAATAACCAATATTATGTTCTACTATAAAACCATGCAGACATCGTACTTTTTTTACTAGGGTAGTTCAATGCAGTTTTACTTAGAACACTTAGTCGTTATTTTTATAAAAAGATAATTCTGTCATTTTCTTACTATGACAATACTTCTGTTGTGGGGTCCATCAATGATTGTGCCGTCATACGAATATTCCCTGTTAAAACGAATATTATATAACCACTTGCTTACTTTGCAAAATTTATAAATATTACCCATAACTATAACATTATATTCACACCATAATATTCAAAATATATTTTGAGAGGAAATAATCTTTATTCATAAAAGTTAGGGTCTTACAATGATGATGATCAAGCCCTATTGTTGTTAGTCTCATTACCTTCTTCATATAAGCACTTTAGAGACACTATGATCTATGGTAGAGACATTATCTCAATAGAGGTTGTTAAGACGAATCTTATGAGTAAACAAAAATTAGATTCTGAGATGACTTTGGAAAAAGTGATGATCAAGGTGTTGGATTGTTGTCAAAGACAGGTCAGTTGAGAGAAGTTCAAAAGAAAATTTCAGTTGTAAATATTGTCATGCAAAGGGGCATATAAAGCGTAATTGTCCAAAGTTAAAAAATAAAGAACATAGAAGAGACAATCATAGCTAGATTCATAGTGGACAGAATGTGCAGAACCAGCTAAATCAGGGGGCAAGAAAGCATGCTCAAGCTAGTGTTGCTGAGGATAGTGATGATCTTCTGTTAGTAGCCGATGACGTACAGAGAAAGACTTAGCAGTGACTGAATTTTGGATTATGGGTGTTCTTATCATATGTGGTTCTCCACATATGAACAATTTGACGGTGAAATTATTTTGATGGGAAATAATTCTAAATGTAAAGTAATTAGCATTGGTAAAATTAAAATTAAGATGCATAATGGCATAATCAGGACATTGTCAAATGTTAGATATGTTCCATGTTTGAAGAAGAATCTCATATCTTTGGGTACACTAGATGAAAACGGGTGTAAGTACACAACTAAAGGTGGAGTTATGAAGATTAGTAGAGGCTCTCTTGTGTTGATGAAAGGAATCAAGGTTGGTACTTTATATAAGTTGGAGGGTTCTACAACTATAGATTCAAATGCAATTTGTTCTTCAGTTACTGCAGATGACACCACCAGGTTGTGGCATATGAGGTTGTGTCATATGAGGTTAGGCCATATGAGTGAAAGAGACATGGATTGTGATTCCCCCAAAACAGGTATACATCACCCATCTTTAGTCGCCAGATACATGGTACATAAATTCAAATACAACTTAATTATACAACAGTCGTGTAAAATACGACAAAAAATAGCTGAGAGTTTAAACAAGAATATTGTCATCTAGACAATATCCACACTCAAATGTTTCCTCATTACAATTATTATCACATTATTCCGTAGAATAGTGAGGACTACTAAAGCCATTTATCCTGGACCATCACTCCATTCCCCGACTCATCCCAGCTATATTCTCATTTCCTAAAGAGAACAATGAAAAAAAGGGTGAGCTCAACTAGCCCAGTAAGAAATATTATGACTAAGATAATGCAGAATAAATTATCCTTAGCCTTGTGATGTTAAACCGATAAAATACAATAGACATCAAGTTTTAATCAGAGTGGAATAATAAGCAATCCATTAGAAGAGTCAAGTAGAGCATGAAATCTACTATCTTCTATGATTTAAAATGTTTTAATCAATTTTTATCGCTTAGACTTAGCTTAATAAATAAACCACATCATCGAATCATCCCTGCACTACGGCCAAGGATATTCATTAAATCATACATGGTCATAACTATACCGAATAATACCTGGTCATAATCATACCAAAAATTGTCCATCAATGCACTACAGGCCACTGAGGATTTTTACCACATCGTTTATAACATTACAGGTCATGATTATACCGAATGATCCCTGGTCATAATCATACCAAGTCCATCTCTGCACGTAAGCCAAAGATATACAACTATAAAACCAATAATCAACAGTCCATCTTTGCATGTAAGCCAAAGATATACAATTGTAAAATCAATAATCAGCAGTCCATCTTTGCACGTAAGCCAAAGATAACTTTCATCACCATATAAGCATGAGGATGATGATAATGATATAAGCATTAATCAAACGAAAATAAGGATAAATATTAAAGGCTTTAAATTTATCCAAATATTATCAATCACTTAATAAACTCATAATCTAATATTATTAATATTATAACAATATTTTAATCACTTCTTAAACTTATAAACAATTTATTTTAATTGTTAACAATTTACCACATAATGCATTTAATCATTCAAAATGCCATATTCATAAGATTTCATCACCAATGATAAAATCCTTCATCAAAAATTTGCATATACCCTATATAGGATTTCCAAACCATAAAATCCTATTTTTTAATTTTGTTACTTCACATAACATATTTAATTCATTTACTCATAACTAGTTCATTTTCATGAAAAATACCAAATCAGTCCCAAAAATATTTCTTTTATGGGATTTAATAGAATATAGTCTCATATTGAACATATATTTTTCTCGGAATTTTTAAAATTTATTTACTATTTTTCATATGGCCAAAACTGCCGAATATTTAGACATTTATCATAAATTGTACTTTTGTCCAAAAATTCCAAAATTTACAGGGTATACTCCTGTTATATACATGTACTCCCAATAAAAATTTCACCAATTTTAGAGTTAACCACAAAGAGTTATAAGGGTTTACTTTTAAAATAGTTTTTTCCCGTAAAATCCATAACTCTTAATCTATACATCCAAAAATCGCCATCTTTGGACACAATATAGAAAACTCATCAAATTATCATTTCAAATTTTTCCAGAATTTTTGAGGATCAGAAAAATTACGAAACTGCAAATGGATTTTCACTCGCCATGTGGTAATCCACGTAAACAGATCATTTCCATAATTTAATAAAGAATGAATACAAAGGATCATTCACCATGCATGTGGTAATCCACATAGACAAGTTATTCCAACAGAATAATAAAGAATGGAATAATAAAAGAATTCACCATGCATGCGATAGATCGCATGCATGAGTTATTCCCAATGTAGAATAATAAATAATGAAATCGGTCATGCGTAAACGCACAGCATGTGATATTAAGCGATGAATAATAAAGAATGGAACCGGTCATGCGTAAACTCACGCATGCATAATATTACGGCGAGTAATAATAAAGAATGGAACAATAGAAGAATTTTACCATGTATGCGGTACTTCGCATAGACAGGTTATTCTAACATAATAATAAAGAATGGAATAACAGAATATTTCACCATGTATATGGTAGTCCGCGTATACAGTTTATTCCAACAGAATAATAAGGAATGGAATAACAATAGCTCTCTTCATGAATACGAAAGAAATAATACCCCTTACATTAGAAAAAACTGGATACTGGAATAATGAGGTAGCAGACTTCTCTTCTTCTTTCTCTCTATAATAATTGCTCTGTAGCTTTAGTGAATTGGTGAGAAATGAAGGAAGAATGAGCTTCTATTTATAGGAAAATATAGTTTCGATAATTGCACATTTTGGGGCTCAAAATATTACAGTATAATACCTTCCTCTTTTTCTTCATTTTTAATTTAGTCCTGCAAGTATTATCAAACTTGCACCACCTCCCCTAATAGTAAATAATGTGATTCAATAGTTTAATCATGTGAATTAATAGTTATAATCATGTGAAAATATGAATTACAGTATAGTACCTCCATCTATACCTCTATTTTTAACTTAGTTATACAAGTATTATGATTCTTGCACCAACTCCCCTAATAGTAAGTGAATGTGACTCAATAGTACACACATGTGAACAAATAGTTATATAAGCATGTGAATTAGTAGTAATTTATTGCTCATTTATCCGACTAATTACCCGATTTATCAATATAACCCCTAGACATCAATTTTCATCGGAATAGATGTCAATTTCCACTAACACTAATAATCCCAACACAATGGAACTATCAAATTCATCTTTAATCAACACGAACTTATTCATCATTAATATTATAACTCACAATATTTAACAACCAGGTCGTTCCCAGGAAAGAGGGGGCTTTCCGATAAGGATTTCTCCTTATTGGCGCGCAATTAGGTGACCAAACCTTTCCTTGACAGAACATCTAGACATTATAAATATTGCAATTTAATAATATGAATAACTTTGTCGTCTCAATTATTGATTTAATAATATATAAAATATCAACAATAATTGAATCAAATAACGTGAGATACTATGCAACAATTACTGTAGCAATAATTGAACAAAATTGAGTGACTTCTCACGTAAGCATTAATAATCAATACCGTGTGCTACTATGCAACCACGTGTATTACTGTACTTTTTGTAGGATTTCGGCACAGAAACGCACAGCGGAAATAGAACAATTTAAGGCAATTCCGAAACCCTAAACAGGATCCATGCGAAAATCAATTAACTTTCGATTGGGTAGAAATTATCCGATTGTGAGGATTTGAAATTGATGCATTTAGAATCTCAACGCTTGATCAAATGAATCACGCCTCTACAATTCCACACGAGCGCTCGATAATCGCCCTACGATCTGCGGAAGAAGGAGCTACTTGATCTTAGCCACCAAGGATGAGGATTTGAAATGATTTTTCTCTAGTCTCTCTCTAAGAAGCGGCTAGGGTTTTTGGTTTATGAATAATACCTAAAATGGTACATTACATATCATATATATAGCCATTAAAAATATTATTCAAAACCTAATTTAATAAAATCTGAATTGATATATATATATATATATATATATATATATATATATATATATATATATCTTAATTAAGTCTTACTTAATTAATATACATATATATACAAATTATCCTTTTAATTTAAATTCGTGATTTAAACACTATTAATCATATTAATATATTTAAATCCTTAAATTTTAAATTAATTTCCTTTTAAATTACGTTATATGTGTGTGACCACATAGGTTATTATTACGTTGGCAATAATTTTAAAATCGTATTATAAAATTATAAACAATGAAAGCGACATAATGCATCATTTGCTACCCAGTAATAATAAGATCGATGATTCGATCTGACCTTTTTCGTGACAAATGTTTTAATGTAATTTAATCCTTTTAATAATAATAATATCTAGATTAAACTCGAGTCATGGAATGTGTCATACTCTTCGTAATTTAATCGAGTTTTCTTGATCAATGAGTAGACTATATGAAACAAATCATTATTTGAGCATGGCCATGCATTTCATAGTCCTACTTTCGATCAAGAAGGCCTATGGATATCACCCTAATATATAGGAAGGTTAAATTCCATCTAGATCACTCATATTCCTCACCACGATTCATGATGTACCCAATAATCACCTTGATAGTCCACCTATTAAAGGTGACATTTGATGATATTAAAGTACATAAATTCCGTGTAGTAATATAGTGATTTGGTAGGAGGACCATTACATCATTATCCTTATGAGAATTGCTAATGACACTTCGCATAATGCTACTATATAGAATTCTCATGGTGGAGTGCATCCGATTACATCGTTCTCAACATGTACTGTACGCATTGACTTAATATCTCATATATTTATGACCAATGAGATTTGGTCATCGATCGATCCATATCTTAGTCTCGATGCATCATTGTTGTCCCATCAACAATGATACTCGATTAAGGACATTTAAGAACAATGATACTAATTGTAATTATATAATCTCATGTTCAAGTCACATACTTGAAACTATATAATTTGTATCACTGTTCTAAGGAATTTTATTATGTTAACATTTACATAACGTAATAAATAAAACCATAATAAAATCATTCATTTATTCAATCAAATATAATATCAAAATGTTAAGCAATTATATCAAATAATTGGCCTCTAGGGCATAAACTCTAACACTTTTACTACTGAGTAGTTCAACAGTTTTAACGGTAAAACTTCCGTCGTTATTTTCATAAAAATATTTTTGTCGTTTTCTCAATCCGACAATAATTCCGTTGTGGGGTCCACCAATGATTGTATCGTCGTACGGATATTCTCCGACAAAAAGAATATTCCCTGACCAATCGAATATTATATAACAACTTGCATACTTTTCAAAATTTATAAATATTACCCACAACTATAACATTATCTCAAATCCACACCATAATTTTGAAAAAAATATTTCGAGAAAATTAAATCTTTATTCGTAAAATTTGGGATTTTACATGGATGCTCTGAGTAAAAGAGGTCTTTTGTCTAAACAAAAAATATGAAAGTTGGACTTATGTGAGAATTGTATCTTGGGGAAGCAAAAGAGAGTTAGTTTCAAGACTTCGGTTCATAGAACAAAGGGGACTTTGGACTATATTCATTTAAACCTTTGGGGCCCTTCACGAGTTCCTTCCAAAGGTAGCGATGCACATTATCTGCTAACCTTTATTGATGATTATTCCAAGAAGGTTTGGGTCTACTTCTTGAAACATAAAAATGACATTTTTGTGACTTTCAAATAGTGGAAGACTTTGGTTGAAAAGCGATAGGAAAGCGGATTAAGAGGTTTAGAACAAATAATGGCCATGAGTTTTGTGAGACTGAGTTCAATGAGTTATGCAAGAATGAAAGAATTGATAGGCATCGTATAGTTGTGAAGACACCGCAACAGAATTGAGTTGCAAAATGGATGAACAGAACCTTGATAGAAAGGGCTAGGTGCATGTTGTTAAATGCAGGTTTAGGCAAGGAATTTTGGGCAGAAATAGTGAACACAGCTTCTTTTTTGGTGAATCATTCTCCTTACACAGCTTAGAATATATGTTAGAGTTTATGCCCTAGAGGCCAATTATTTGATACAATTGCTTAGCATTTTGATATTATATTTGATTGAATAAATGAATGATTTTATTATGGTTTTATTTATCGTGTTATATAAAAGTTAACATAATAAAATTCCTTAGAATAAGTTGATACAATTATATATAGTTTCAAGTATGTGACTTGAACATCGATTATATAATTATAATTAGTATCATTGTTTTAAATGTCCTTAGTCGAGTATAATTGTCGATGGACAACAATGATGCATCGAGACTAATCTGTGGATCGATCGATGACCAAATCTCATCGGGTCATAAATATATGAGATATTAAGTCAATGCATGTGTACGCAGTTAGAGAATCTATGTAATCGGATGCAATCCACCATGAGAATTCTATATGAGCATTACGCGAAGTGTCATTAATGATTCTCATAAATGATAATGATGTAATGATCCTCCAATTCAAATCATTATATTACTACAAGCGGAATTTATGTACTTTGATATCATTAAAGGTCACCTTTAATGTGGTGGACTATAAAGGTGATTATTGGGTACATCATGAATCATGCGAGGAATATGAGTGATCTAGATGGAATTTAACCCTCCCATGTATTGTGGGTGATATCCATAGTTTCTCGATCGAAAGTAGACTATTAAATGCATGACCATGCTTAAATAGTGATTTGTTTCATAACTTGATCAAGAAAACATGATTAAATTATTATATGACACATTCCAATGACTCAAGTTTAATCTAGATATTTAGTTAAAAGGATTAAATTACATTGAAACATTGGTCATTTAAAAGGTCAGATCGAATCATCGATCTTATTATTACTGGGTAAATATATATTATATAGATGTCGTCAACGTTACGCTTATAATTTTATAATATGGTTTTAAAATTATTGCCAACGTAATAATAACCTATAAGATCACACATGTAGAAAGTAATTAAAAGGAATTAATTTAAATTGTAAAAATTTAAATATGTCAATATGATAGTATTTAAATTAATAGGATAATTTATATATAGGTATATTAATTAAGCAAGACTTAATTAAGATATATATATATATATATATATATATTCGATTTTATTTTAGGGTTTTGATTAATTCCTTTAACCGCTATATATATGATACGTAGAAGTACCATATTAGAATAATCATCATAACCAAAACTCCCTGGCCGCTCTTAGAGAGAGACTGAGAGAAAACAGATTCAAAAAGGAAAATCCTCATCCTTGTGGCTATCTGCAGCTTCCTTTTATTGCAGATCGCATTTACCATTCATGCATGCCTCATGTGGATACCGTAGAGGCGCGATTCATTTGGATTGCGTTGGAGATTCGAGCACATCAATTCTATTTTCATAATCGGTATAATTTCTAACCACTTAGTTAATTTGTTTTTTGCATGGATCCTATTTTAGGGTTTCGGAATTGCCTTTACATTGGTTAATTTCCGCTGCGTTTTATGTGTCGAAACCCTTCAATATAAGACCCCTAAAGAGGTTTGTTCAGGTAATCCTGCAGATTATTCATCTCTTAGGGTATTTGGTTGTCCTGCATATACACATGTGAATGAGGGAAAACTCGAACCTAGAGCAAAGAAATGCATCTTTCTTGGTTATGGTTCTGGTGTGAAGTGTGATTCCCCCAAAATAGGTATACATCACTCATTCTGAGTCGCCAAATACATGGCACAGAAAACAACTACAACTTTATTATTACAATTGTCATGCAAAATACGACAACACATACTGTGAGTTTAAATACAAATATTGTCTTCTTGACAATATCTGTGAGAACCCAGATTTTATGAATAAATATTTAATTTTCTCGAAATATTTTTTTAAAATATTATGGTGTGGAATTCATATAATGTTATAGTTGTGGGTAGTATTTCAAAATTTTTTGCAAAGTATGCAAGTTGTCAGATTATATTTGATTGGTCGGGGAATATTCTTTTTGTTGGGAATATCCGTACGACGGCACAATCATTGGTGAAACCACAACGGCAAAAATATTTTATGGAAATAACGGCAGAGATTTTACCATTAATACTGTTGAACTATCCGGTAGTAAAAGTACAGTAATACGCGTGGTTACATAGTATATTGATTATTGATGCTTACGTAAGAAGTCACTCGGTTATCTTTGCATTATTGCTACAAAGAATTCTGCCGCATCATATCTCTCTATATTATTGATCCAATTATTGTCACATTAAGATTATGCATAATATGTTATATTATTAAATCAATAATTAAGACGACAAAGTTATTCATATTATTAAATTGCAATATTTACAATGTCTAGAAGTTACATCAAGGAGAGGTTTGGTCACCTAATCAAGGCTATAGGGAGAAATCCTTATGAAAAGCCCCATCTTTCCGGAAACGATTCGGTCATTAAATAGTGTGAGTTATGATATTAATGATGGATAAGTTCATGTTGATTAAAGATGAATTTGATAATTCCATTGTGTTGAAATTATTTGTGTTAGTGAAAATTGACATTTATTTCGATAATAATTGATGTCTGGAGGTTATATTGTTTAATCAGGTATTTGGGGAACTTTTCGTGTCGGAGTTACTATTCATGAGTTACTATTCACGAGTTACTATTTATGAGTTTTAATAGTAACTTGTCCTTTCAGTTTTCCAAGAGTTATTTGACCCTTCAGCTTTCCAAGAGTTATTTGACTCTTCAGCTATCCAAGAGTTATTTGCCTCTTCGGTGTTCCAAGAGTTAATTACCCTTCGCAAATAGTAGTTGCCTCTTCAATATTACCAAGAGTCATTTGACCCTTCGTTACACTAAGAGCCACTCTTAGTTTTTCTATAAATAAGCTCATTCCTTCATTATTTCTTACTTAATTCATTGAAACTCTAGAGAGGAAATTATAGAGAGAAGAAGAAGAGTATTCTCGCTACTTCACTACTTCTATATCCAGTTTCTTTTTACGGTAAGGGGTGTTATTCTTTCTTATTCATGAAGAGAACTTCTGTTATTCCATTCTTTATTATTCTATTGGAATAACCTGTATACGCGGCATACCCTATACATAACCAGTATAAGTGGCATACCCTATACTTGGTGAAATCCCTCTGTTGTTCCATTCTATATTATTGTGTTGGAATAACCTGTTTATGCGAAGTACCGCATACATGGTGAGATTCTGCTATTATTCCGTTCTTTATTATCCTGCTTGATTGTGAATTTCACCGACACGGTTCCATTTATTATTCTGTTGGAATAACTCGTATCATGCAGACAAGTATACTTGGTGATGTCTGTTGTTATTCCATTCTTTAATATTCTGTTAGAATATCTTGTATGTGTGTTTTACACCAGACCTGGTTCCATCTTTATTATTCTGTCTTTATTGTATGTTAGAATAACCTGTAAATGCGAAGTACCGCATACATGGTGAAATTATTCTATTATTCCATTCTTTACTATTCTGTTGGAACATCCTGTCGGTGTGAATTTCACCTGACCTGGTTCCCTTCTTTATTATTCTGTTGAGAATAATCTGTCTGTGCGGTCTCTATAGCATGCATGGTGAATGATCCTTTATATTCATTCCTTATTAAATTGTGGAAATAATCTGGTTACGTTGATTAGGATGAGAGTCATAATAAAAGCGTTGGACTAATAAAAATCATGGGTATATGTGGTATTAGTAAGTGTTATGATGAGTTATGTTGGTTATTATGTGAAAACATGAAAGTTTCTTAGAAATCACAAAGGGTTGAAAATCAGATTTTGGTAAAAACGGAACACGAAATTAAATTGACCATATCTCCTAGTATATTTTGAATTTTTGAGTGTGGTCAAGTCCTAGAGTTAGATCTATGAGTTTTGTAGCATCTCCAGGTGGAATCACTGGAAGAGGTGTGGTAGATTTTCGTGTGGGCTGATTTTAGCAAAGGAGTGCAAAGCTGCCAATACCGAAAAAGCTACTGCCCACGTTTTTAAAAGGGCTGTTTCGGCCACTTAATTTGTGAGAAAACTCCTGGCCTTTTGGGACATGAAAGTATATGGTATAAAGTACCTCCTGTCCAAAAATGAGCTCATTCTGACTTAAAATGAGCAAGTTATGACCATTTCAATATTTAGGTTTTTCCGACGAAAAACACTATAACTGGAGTTCTATAACTCCGATGACCATGAAATTTAAACTGGAAGCTCACATTAACATGTGTAAGATTCTTCCAAGATTTGGGAATTTTTGGAGTTAACTTTGAGGTAGATAATTTCTTAAGGAATTAATTAGAAATTAATTTTTGAAAAATAGTAAATGAATTTTAAAAATTCCGAGAAAAATATATTTTCATTATGGGACTATATCATGATAAATCCCAGAAAAGAAATATTTTTGGAACTGATTTGGTATTTTTCATGAAAATGATCTAGTTATGAGTAAATGAGTTAAATATGTTATGTGAAGTAACAAAGTTAGAAAATAGAATTTTATGGCTTGGAAATCCTATGTAAGGTATATGCATATTGTTGATGAGGGATTTGATCATTGGTGATGAAATCTTATGAGTATGGCATTCTTGAATGATTAAATGCATTATTTGGTAAAGTGTAAACAATTGAAATAAATTGTTTATATTACGAAGTGATTAAAACATTGTTATGATATTAACAATATTAGATTATGAATTTATTATGTGATTGATAATATTTGGATAAATTTAAAGTCTTTAATATTTATCCTTGTTTTCAGATTGATTAATGTTTATATCATTGTCATCATCCTCACGCTTATATGGTGATAAAAGTTATCTTTGGCTTACGTATGTAAGATGGGTATTTATTATTGAATTGTATATCTTTGGCTTACGTGCAAAAAGATGGATTGTTGATTATTGGTTTTATTGTTGTTTATCTTTCGCTTACGTGCAAAGATGGATTGTTGATTATTGGTTTTATTGTTGTATATCTTTGGCTTACATGGACTCGGTATGATTATGATCAGAGATTATTTGGTATAGTCATGACCATTGATGATTTAATGAATATCCTTGGCCCGTAGTGCGTGGATGATTCGATGATGCGTTCATTTACTGTGGATAAAACATTATTGGTGGACTTTAACATGGAGAAGATAATGCACTGATGGTCTATTTGACTCTTTTAATGGATCGCTCGTTCACCGCAACTATGGTTGAAAAGTTTTATCATCTACCATATGTTCTAAATCTCGAGTTATTATTAATGAAAACTATTGATAATGTAATTATCTTTAGTCATGATATTCTTTAATGGGCTAGTTTGTGCTCACCCTTTTGCTTCACAATTCCTTTCGTGTAATAAGAGTGTAGCTGGGTCAAGCGGGGATAACAGGGAAATAGAACGGTGGTCTATAGCTGTTGAGGTTCTCCCTAAATAGTATGAAAATAATTTTATTGAGAACTTTAGATAAGTATGTCGTATTGTATATGTCATTTGATATACTGTTATTTATTGGTTATACAGTTGTATATCTTTAGCCATAGTGCAAAGATGAATTTATTAGTATGATTATGAGCAGGAATTGTGATTTGGTATAACCATGATTTTTGATGTTTCAGGTAAAGATAGGTGATGTAAATTATCTTATTCCTGGGTGCGAAAAGGAATTCAGAATCACAATTATGATTATGATTTATTCATATGATTGTGGACAGGAATTGTTGATTGATGTTATAGGGATATGGTCACTCGCAGAGATATTAGTCTGTAAACTAGGAGGGAGAGACGAGTAATATACTTCGCTAGGTGTGACTTACCTAAGCTGAAATTTTTACTTGATAAGTTGACAATTTGTGATATGTCAATTAACCTTTGTTTTGAAGGTATATTTTAGAAATGATATCTGAAATACAGGAGATGAGCAATATGATATAGAGGATATAATCGGGAAGGTACAATCCAAAAAGAAGGAAAGGTATTCTCATCTCTTCAAACTATCAGGTACGTACGTAAATTTCGAGGGCGAAACTCCATAAGGAGGGGAGATTGTGAGAACCCAGATTTTATGAATAAATATTTAATTTTCTCAAAATATTTTTTTAAATATTATGGTGTGGAAATGATATAATGTTATAGTTGTGGGTAGTATTTCAAAAATTTTTGCAAAGTATGCAAGTTGTCAGATTATATTCGATTGGTCGGAGAATATTCTTTTTGTTGGGAATATCCGTACGACGGCACAATCATTGGTGAAACCACAACGAAAGTTCTGTTGTAGTTAGAAAACGACAAAAATAATTCATGGAAATAACGGCAGAGGTTTTACCATTAATACTGTTGAACTACCCAGTAGTAAAAGTACACAATGAATACGCTTGGTTGCATAGTAAGACACCAGTATTGATTATTGATGCTTATGTAAGAAGTCACTCAGTTATACTGTATTATTGCTACAGTAATTGCTGCATCATGAGAGTTACATACATTGTATTAAAACTCACAGTTAACTGTGATCGTATTTTACACGACAACTGTATAATTAAGTTTTATTTGTATTTTGAACCATGTATTTGGCGACTCAAAATTGGGTGATGAATACCTAATTTTGGGGGCGCCACAATATCCACACCCAAATAAAGTCCTCATTATAATTATTGATGCACTATTCTACAAAAATAGTGAGGACTGCTAAAACAACTGTCTAGGACCATCACTCTAAACCCCGACTGGTTCCTGCTATATTCTCGCTTCCTGAGAAGAAAAATGGAACAAAAAGGAAAAGGGTGAGCTCAACTAGCTCAGTAAAGAATATTATGACTAAGATAATATACAACAAATTATCCTTAGTCTTCAATAGGCAAACATCTGATGGAATATAATAGACAACAAGTTTTAGATCAACAACTGCAGCGAAAATAACAATTCATTAGAAGAGTTAAGTAGAGAATGAAATCTACTATCATCTATGAATTTAAAAGTCCATCATCAATATTTTATCCCTGTAACATCAATCAATATACATCATGCATCAAATATTCATCTTTGCACTACGGGCCAAAGATATTCATTTGTATCACCAGTTGGTCATGTTCATCTCAACACACATTCATCTTTGCACCACGCGCCAAAGATATTCATCCGTAATCATTCATCTTTGCACTACAGGCCAAAGATATTCATCAAGTATCACCATTAAGCACTGAGGATGATGAAAAACATTTTAGAGAACGAATCCAGTAAGATAAAAGGACAAAGATTAGAGATTCGTACTTTAGATAATTCAAGTCTAAAAATACTCCATAATAAAACATAATGGAGTAAAATTCAAGAATGAAGATCAAAACATGGATACAATCAAAGATAGTAACTATAATAGACATCTGGGAAGAAAAAGAGAAAATTTCATTTTTCGGTGAATAGTATCGTATTTGTGAATAGTGTCGTATACGTGAATAGTAACCCCAACACAAAAAGGTAAAAATTCCATAATAAAATTCATATCAATATTTCAGCATAATGATATTAAAAGAAATAATATCATTCACGAAGAAAATAACATCCCCTTACCTTAAAATAACAGTATTTCTGATCGGAATATCGGATGTAAAGCCAAAGAAAACTTGCACTGAATAGCAACTCTCAAAGTATCTAAATACTCACAAAATACGCTCGATAATATAAACAGAGAGAGAAAACTTGTTTCTGGTGTGATTTTCAATTCTAACCTAAGAGCCTATTTATAGGAAAATGCTAGAACGCCAAAGGAGACTAAATTAATAAAATAATAATAAAACATTTCTACGCATGCCAAGTTGCCAACCAAGACCAAATTATTAGCCACCTCTAGTGGGTCCCACCAATTCATCACATGTTTTCTACACCAACCAAAAGTGGGGCCCACCATGTTTTTAAATAAAAACATTTATTTTCGAAACTTCAATAATTCATAATAAATAGCCCTTTTATTAGAAAAATACGAATTTTATATCCATTCCATAGGAAATCGAATTCTCTACAACTTTTTAGCTTTAAGTTTTTCCAAATTCCAAACGAAAAATGCCCGAAATCCACATACGGACGATTTTTAATACCTCCATTCCGACAAAATACTGATAAAATACCTCAGCATTAATTCCTTCATTTATATCCACACAAAATAAATATTTCCCTATCCATCCACATAAAATAAATATTTCTTTATCATATAAATCAATAATTAATTATTCACAAATAATATTATGTAATTCATAATTATGACAAATTGTGTCGTTCCTGGGAAAGAGGGCTTTTCGATAAGGATTTCTCCTCATTGGCGAGCAATTAGGTGACCAAACCCCTTCCTGTAATGTAACTTCCTTAGACATTGCCAATAATGCTATCTAATAATATTATTCAAATAATATAAATTATTGATCTGATAATGGGAAATATTGTGCAATGACAATTATTGAAACAACAATAATATAAAATATCAACGCAACAATTATTGAATCAATAAAATAAAATATTGAACAAAGAATTACTATAACAATTATTGAGTAGTGCCTTTCACGTAAGAATGAATAATTAAAAAAATCTTGTGTATCTGAGTATGCATCGCCAAGAACTAATGCAGACATCGTATTTTAACCAACCGGTATTCCAACGTTGTTAACGGTAAGAATAACTACGCCAGTTATTTATAAAAACTCAAACTTGTCATTTTCTTCATCCAATAGTTATTTCATTATGGGGCCCACAAATAGATGCTATGGCGTCATTGCATTTAATATTCCCAGAAACAACAATAATATTCCACGACCAAACTAATATTCCCAAAAAAAAATGAATATTTTATAACCACTTGCTTATTTTGAAAAATTTGCACATTTCACCCATAACCAAAGTATTATAACAAATTAACTAATTATTATTTCAAGATAATGAATAGAAAAAATTCAATTTTATTTATAATAAGTTGGGGTCTTACAACCTCCCCTCCTTATGAAATTTCCTCCTCGAAATTGACGTACGTATCTAGTGTTTCGAAAAGGTGAGGGTACCTCGCTCTCATTTACGATTCCAACTCCCAGGTCATTTCCTCCATAGCATGGTTCCTCCACAAAACCTTGACTTGTGGTATAACCTTTGTTCATAGGACATGCTCTTTCCTATCCAAGATCTTGACAGGTACCTCCTCATACGTTAAATCTTCGGCTATCTCATCTGGTTCTAACGCAATAATTTGGTTTGGGTCTTTCACATATTTACGAAGCATAAATATATGAAAAACATTATGAACACGAGACATACTTGGAGGTAATGCGAGTCTATGGCCACATTTCCTATTCGGTCAAGAATCTCAAATGGACCAACAAATCGTGGATTAAGCTTTCCTCTCTTCCTGAATCTTGTAAAACCCTTCCATGGAGCAATACGTAACAGTACATGATCTCCAATATTAAATTCCACGCCCTTTCGATGAAGATCAGCATAACTCTTTTGTCGATCTTGTGAGGTTTTTATACGTTGCCGGATCATTTGAATCTTTTCTGTAGTCATGCGTACTAATTCTGGTCCCAACAACGTTGCTTCACCCACCTCATCCCAACATACTGGAAAACGAAACTTTCATCCATATAACACCTCAAATGGAGCCACGCCTATACTTGCTTGATAACTGTTATTGTAGGAGAATTCCACCAATGGAAAGTACTTATCCCAACTTTCTTTGAAATCTAGGACACAGAGTCTTAATAGATCTTCAAGGGTTTGAATAGTCCTTTCCGATTGCCCACCCATTTGAGGATGGTATGCCGAACTGAATCGTAAATCCGTGCTCATAGCTTTCTGCAAGTTAACCCAAAATCGTGAAGTGAATCTTGGGTTACGATCTGAAACTATGGATACTGGCATGCCATGCAATCTCACAATCTCATTCACGTACATACGAGCAAGACATTCAAGGGAATAAGTCTCACGTATAGGCAAGAAATGAGCAGACTTGGTTAATCTATCAACAATAACCCAAATCGCATCTATATTTTGAGAAACTTTGGGAAGACCTGTAACGAAATCCATGGTAATGTGTTTCCACTTCCATTTTGGAATCTCAAGTGGTTGCAATGGCCCTTTGGTACTTGATGCTCCGCCTTTACATGTTGACAGGTTAAACACCTCGAGATAAACTTTGCGATCTCTCTCTTCATATTGCTCCACCAAAATGTATGTCGAAGATCATGATACATTTTGGTACTCCCAGGATGGATTACAAATGGTGTGTTGTGTGCCTCCATCATGATTCTATACTTCAAGTCAAAATTGTTAGGAACGCAAAGTCTGGAGTTGACTCGAAGTATTCCTTCTTCATCGATTCCTGCTTCTGGAATAACACCTTCTTGTACTTTCTTCTTCATACGTATCATCTCTAGGTCCGTGGCTTAATCAGCTTTAACTAAATCGATTAAAGCCTGTTCTACTCGTATGTTTGATATCATTATGTGGGTACTTGGAGCCTTTAACTCTATCTCCATCCTTTTTAAGTCGTACAAAATGGGTCTTTGTGTTAACAACATCGCACTCGTACCCGCATACGATCTTCTACTCAATGCGTCAGCTACAACGTTTACTTTTCCAGGATGATATTGAATGTTATGGTCATAATCTTTCAACAACTCGAGCCAACGTCGTTGTCGCATGTTGAGTTCCTTTTAGGTGAAAAAATATTTGAGGCTTTTATGATCCGTATAAATCTCCACTTTCTCCCCATACAGGTAGTGTCTCTAGATTTTTAACGCAAAAATGACTGCTGCCAACTCCAGATCATGATTAGGATAATTCCTCTCATATTCTTTGAGTTATCACAAGGCATAGGCTATGACTTTCCCATGATGCATGAGAACACATCCTAACCCTTTGCCTGAAGCATCGCTGCAGATAACAAATTCATCCGAACCAGATGGTATTGTCAAAATAAGTGCCGAAATAAGTCTCATCTTGAGCTCTTGGAAACTCTTCTCGCATTCCTCGCTCCATACGAATATTGTATCTTTCCAAGTCAGCTGAGTTAACGGAGTAGCGATTTGAGAAAATCCTTCCACGAATCTCTCATAATAACCAGCTAAGCCCAGAAAGCTACACACTCCGGTCGCCTACTTTGGTTGCTCCCAACTTTGTATTACTTCAATCTTCGTCGGATCAACAGATACTCCATTTTTTGGCACCGTGTGCCCAAGGAATGCTACTTCCTTAAGCCAGAACTCGCATTTCTTCAGCTTGGCATATAGCTTGTTGTTACAAAGTCATTGAAGTAGTAGCTTCAAATGGTGCTCATGATCTTCACGGCTTTTGGAATAAATGAGGATGTCATCAATAAAGACAACAACGAACTGATCCAAATATTCTTTGAATACACGGTTCATCATATTTATGAAGGCATCAGGAGAATTAGTCAATCCAAAAAACATGACTAAGAATTTATAATGCCCGCACCGAGTTCTGAAGGCAGTCTTCGGAATATCCTCAGTTTTAATCTTCAGATGATGATATCCAGAATGAAGATCGATCTTTGAAAAGAATTGTGCTCCTTGCAACTGGTCGAACAGGTCATCAATGCGTGGTAGGGGACACCTATTCTTGATGGTGACATGGTTTAATTCCTGGTAGTTAATACAAAGTCGCATACTTCCGTCTTTCTTCTTTACAAAGAAAACAGGAGCACCCCAAGGAGATGTACTAGGACGAATGAAACCGATGTCTAACAATTCCTGTAATTGGACTTTTAACTCCTGAAGTTCAATAGGAGCCATTCGATATGGGGTTTTAGAAATGGGCTTTGTACCTGATTCAAGATCAATAAAGAATTCATCTTCATGTTCTGGGGGTAGACCGGGAAGTTCTTCAGGAAATACATCAGGAAAGTCACTAACAACAGGAATATTATTCAAATCTGACGTGTTGTGGTTCAAGTCCATAATATGGGCTAAGAAAGCTTGACATCAGTTTTTTAATAAACGAATAGCTTTATGGCTTGATATGATAGTGACTGATTTTAGTGGTTTAGTTGCTTGAATTCGTATAACAGGTTGGTTAGGAATATGAAAACTAACAACCTTACGAAAACAATCAATTTTGGCATGATGAGTGGTTAACCAATTAATCCCTAAAATCACATCAAATGCAAGTATCTTTAAAGAGATAAGATCAACAGGTAATGTGATTGTGCCAACTTGGATCAAGCAAGATTTATAAACAGTGGATGTGATAAAGGTTTCTCCTAACGGAGTCTCCACAGATAAGTCAAAGTCTAATTTCTCTGAAGTCAAGTTTAAACGTTGAGCACAAGCAGGAGAGATAAAAGAATGGGTAGAACCGGTATCTAGTAAGGTATAAAATTTGCAAGAGTTCAAGATTAGCTTACTCGTGATCACCTCGTTCGGGTTTCTCGTGTTTTGGCCAGTCACGACAAACGCCCTCCCTTGAACGACTGAATTTGTTTTGTCCGTAGTCACCTTTGGTGCCGCCATCCCAGTTGGACTTGACTTCGCTACCGGACAAAATCAGGCTATATGACCATCTTTTCCACAACTAAAACAGACCTTGGAAGGCTGTGAACATTTTTGACTTATATGTCCCTTCTCTCCGCATCTGTAGCATCTAACTGGTGGTCGTTCTCCTCCCCTAGAATTTGTTGTTGGTGTTGGTGCTGGTGCTGCTGCTGATGTCTTCCCATCATTGTTGAATCTCCTCTTTTTGAAATTTCCACTTGACTCACCTCTCCTGTTATCATGGCCACGATTACCACCCGAGTGGTTACCGCGCTTTGTCCGTATTTTTCCTCCTCATTTGGTTATCATCGCTTCGATGACTGCTATCACCAGTATGACCCTGGTTGTGGTCCCTCGGTTGAACATACTCACTTTTTCACTCTAATAATTGAGCCCTGTTGACAACATCTGAATACAGAGAAAATTTTTGAGATATAAGGTATTGACGAATCTCAGGTTTTAGACCTCTCAGAAACATTTGCGCCATACGTTCCTCATTCTCTACCAAATGAGGTGCAAACCTGGATAACTCCGCGAACTTCACCTCGTACTGGGACACTGTCATGTTGTTCTGTTCAAGTCTAATAAACTCTACCTCCTTCATATGACGAATACTTTCAGAAAAGTACTTGTCATTGAACAGTTTCTGAAATCTTTCCCAAGACATGTTGAGTGTGGCTGGCTGAGTACACTTCACAGATTCCCACCAGTAATTAATCTACCTCACCACGGAACATAAAGGTGGCGAATGGAACCTTATGTTTTTCTATACATCCCAAGACATCGAATATCTTGGTAGTTTGCTTGACCCACGTTTCCGCCTTAATCGGATCTGGCTTTTCCCAGAATTCTGGTGGTCCTAACTCCTTGAACTGCTTGGCTCTGACAAATCGTGCATCGCTATCATTTCTACCCGTATTTTGTAAACGAGTCTCCGTCGTCTGATTTTGCATGAACTGCAAAAAGCTTTTAAACATTCCATCATTCATCGTTTGCTCGGTAGTGTTGTTTATAGGAGGAATATTGCCTTCCTGTTGCACGTTCTCCTGGTTGGTGATTGAAGGTTGTTCCACGGTCTCATACACTCCATTGTTAACGTTCTCAGCTGCCATTCTTAAAAACTGCCATAAAACAGGGTTTAATTAAACAAATTAACATATCACATAATATCCATATATTATGACCGACGAATAAATAAGCTTAGGTAGGACACACTAGCGAAGGATTTACTCGTCTCTCCCCTCCTAGTTCTATTCCTCGATCTCTACCAAAGACCATATCCCTAAGCTCTGATACCAACTGTGACGCCCCCAAAATAGGTATACATCACTCATTCTGAGTCACCAAATACATTGTACTGAAAACAACTACAACTTTATTATTACCATTGTCGTGCAAAATACGATAACACATACTGTGAGTTTAAATACAAATATTTTCTTCTAGACAATATCCACACCCAAGTAAAGTCCTCATTACAATTATTGATGCACTATTTTACAAAAATAGTGAGGACTGCTAAAACAATTGTCTAGGACCATCACTCAATACCCCGACTGGTTCCTGCTATATTCTCGCTTCCTGAGAAGAAAAATGGAACAAAAAGGAAAAGGGTGAACTCAACAAGCTTATTAAAGAATATTATTACTAAGATAATATACAACAAATTATCCTTAGTCTTCAATAGGGAAAAATCTGATAGAATATAATAGACAATAAGTTTTAGATCAACAACTGCAGCGGAAACAACAATTCATTAGAAGAGTTAAGTAGAGAATGAAATCTACTATCATCTATGAATTTAAAAGTCCATCATCAATATTTTATCCCTGTAACATCAATCAATATACATCTTGCATTAAATATTCATCTTTGCACTACGGGCCAAAGATATTCATTTGTATCACCAGTTGGTCATGTTCATCTCAACACCTGTTCATCTTTGCACTACAGGCCAAAGATATTCATCGGGTAATCATTCATCTTTGCACTACAAAGCCAAAGATATTCATCAAGTATCACCATTAAGGACCGAGGATGATGAAAAATATTTTAGAGAATGAATCCGAAGAAGATAAAAGGACAAAGATTAGAGATTCAGTACTTTAGATAATTCAAGTTTAAAATACTCCATAATAAACCATAATGGAGTAAAATTCAAAAATGAAGATCAAAACATGGATACAATCAAAGATAGTAACTATAATAGACATATCCGAGGACGAAAAGAGAAAATTTTATTTTTCATGAATGAATAGTCCGTATTTGTGAATAATATTGTATACGTGAATAGGTCGATACGTGAATAGTAACTCCTCGACACAAAAAGGTAGAAATTCGTAATAAAATTCATATCAATATTTCAGCATAATGATATTGAAAGAAATAATATCATTTACGAAGAAAATAACATCCCCTTACCTTAAAATAACAGTATTTCTGATCGAAATATCGGATGTAAAGCCAAAGAAAACTTGCATTGAATAGCAAATCTCAAAGTATCTAAATACTCACAAAATACACTCGATAATATAAAGAGAGAGAAAACTTGTTTCTGGTGTGATTTTCAATTCTAACCTAAGCGCTTATGGTAGAACGCCAAAGGAAACTAAATTAATAAAATAATAATAAAACATTTCTACGCATTCCAAGTTGCCAACTAAGACCAAATTATCAGCCACCTCTAGTGGGTCCCACCAATTCATCACATGTTTTCTACACCAACCAAAAGTGGGGCCCACCATATTTTTAAATAAAACATTTATTTCTGAAACTTAAATAATTCATAATAAATAGCCCTTTTATCAGAAAAAATACGAATTTTATATCCATTCCATAGGAAATCGAATTCTCTACAACTTTTAGCTTTAAGTTTTTCCAAATTCCAAATAAAAAATGCCCGAAATCCACATACGGACGATTTTTAGTACCTCCATTCTAACAAAATACTGATAAAATACCTCAGCATTAATTCCTTCATTTATAACCACACAAAATAAATATTTTCCTATCCATCCATATAAAATAAATATTTCCTTATCAAATAAATCAATAATTAATTATTCACAAATAATATTACATAATCACAATTATGACAACTAGGTCGTTCCCAGGAAAGAGGGGGTTTTCCGAAAAGGATTTTTCCTTACTAGCGCGCAATTAGGTGACCAAACCCCTTTCCTAGACAGAACTTCCTTAGAAATTGCCAATAATGCTATCTAATAATATTATTCAAATAATATGAATTATTGATCTGATAATGGGAAATACTGTGCAATGACAATTATTGAAACAATAATAATATAAAATATCAATGCATCAATTATTGAATCAATAAAATAAAATATTGAACAAAGAATTACTATAACAATTATTGAGTAGTGCTTCTTTACGTAAGAATCAATAATTCAAAAATCTTTATGTAATACCATGTGCCATCGGCAACCGACGCCAGACATCAGATTTTAACCATAAGGTATTCCAACAAGTTGTTAAGCGTGAATAACTACGTCGTTATTTATAAAAACTCAAACTTGTCGTTGTGAGACCCTGAATTTTATGAAATGAAAGTATTTAATTTTCTTATAATTATTCTATTTAGTAAATGGTTAAATTGATAAAAGGTTAAAGTTAAGGGTGATATGTGAAAAATTTTTAGTATGCAAGTTGTTATAAAATATTCGTTTGGTCGGAGAATATTATTCTTATCGGGGAATATCTGTAGGACGGTACAATCATTGGTGGACCCCATAACGGAGTTATTGTCGTAGTAAGAATCTTATGTAATTATCTTTTATAAAAATAATAAATGAAAGTGTTACCGTTAAAACCGCTGAACTACTCAAGAGTATAAGTACAAGAATACGCCATGGTTGCATAAGTAGCATACGCAGTATTGATTATTGATGCTTATATGAGAAGTCACTCGCTTATACTCAATTATTGCTACAAGAATTCACGATCATATCTCTCATATTATTAATTCAATTATTGTCACAAGATCATCGTGATAATATGATATATTATTAGATCAATAATTGAGACAGTAAAGTTATTTATATTATTATTTTCAATATTGACAATGTCTAAAAGTTCTGTCATGAAGAGGTTTGGTCACCTAATTACGTGCCAATAAGGAGAAATCCTTATCGGAAAGCCCCCTCTTTCCTGGAAATGACATGGTTGTTAAATATTATGAGTTATAATATTAATGATGAATAAGTTTGTGTTGATTAAAGATGAAATTGATAGTTCTATTGTGTTGGAATTATTAGTGGTAGTGGAAACCGATATTTATTTCGATAATAATTGATGTCTAGATGTTATATTGACCAATCGGGTAATTCACCGGATAAATGAGCAATTAATTGCTATTAATTCACATGATTATAATTATTTGTTCACGTGTGTGTACTATTGATTCACATTCTTGTACTATTAGGGGAGGTGGCGCAAGATTGATAATACTTGCATGACTAAGTTAAAAATGGAGGTATAGATGGAGGTACTATACTGTATTCGTATTTTTACATGTTTAGAACTATTGATTCACAGATTTACTATTAATTCACATAATTTACTATTAGGAGAGATGGTGGAAGTTTGATAATACTTGCAGGACTAAATTAAAAATGAAAGAAAAGTTAAAGGTATTGTACTGTAATATTTCGAGCCCCAAAACGTGCAATTATCGAAACTATATTTTCCTATAAATAGAAGCTCATTCTTCCTTCATTTCTCACCAATTCACTAAAGCTATAGAGCAATTATTATAGAAAGAAATTATAGAGAGAAAGAAGAAGAGAAGTCTACTACCTCACTATTCCAAAGATCCGCCTTTCTTTCGAGGTAAGGGGTATTATTCTTTCGTATTCATGAAGAGATTTATTTTCTTTCAATTCTCGTAAGGTTTGTTATTCTATTCTTTATTATTATGTTGAATAACTCGCCTCATGCGCCAAGTACCGCATACATGGTGAAATTCTTACGTTATTCCATTCTTTATTATTCATTGGAATAACACCGTCTGTGCAAGGCCTATCGCATGCCCGGTGAATTCTATTGTTATTCCATTTTTTATTATTCATTGGAATATCACGTGCTGCATGCGGATTACGCATGATTCGGGTTCCATTCTTTATTATTCTCGTTGGAATAACTCATGCATGCGATTCATCGCATGCCTCGGTGAATTTCGTTGTTATTCCATTCTTTATTATTCATTTGGAATATCACATGCAATGCGGATTACGCATGAATTCGGTTCCATTCTTTATTATTCTATTGGAATATCCATGTCTCTGCGGATTATGCATGACCTGGTTCTATTCTTTATTATTCTGTTGGGAATAACCTGTTTGTGCGGTCTATCGCATGCATGGTGAATTCTTCTGTTATTTCATTCTTTATTATTTTGTTGGAATAACATGTCTATGTGGATTACCGCAGGCATGGTGAATGATCTTTAGTATTCATTCTTTATTAAATTATGGAAATGATCTGTCTATGTGGATTACCGCATGGTGGGTGAAAATCTATTTGCAGTGTCGTATATTCTATTATACTCGTATGAGATATCATTTCTTTTGTACTCGTCATGGAATATCATTTTCTTTGCTATTTTTTTTACGAGTTACTATTCACTCTAGTATTGTTCACTCGGGTAGTCGGGGCACTTTTCGTGTCGGAGTACTATTCACGAGTTACTATTCATGGGTTACTATTTACCCAAATTACTATTCAACTGAATATTATTCACTCGGGTATTTGGGGTACTTTTCATGTTGGGGTACTATTCAATAGGTACTATTCCCAAAGTACTATTCATAGGGTACTATTGCGAGGTATTATTTACCCGAAAAATATATTTCTTTTCTGTCCAAATTATTTTTGGTACATGAATATTATTCTTGAATTTTACTCCACAAAGCAGTATCATGCTGACAATATGGATATTTTTAAAATCTGGATAAATTTAAAGTCTTTAATATTTGTCCTTGATTTCGTTTGATTAATGCTTATATCATTGTCATCATCCTCATGCTTATATTATGATGAAAGTTATCTTTGGCTCACGTGCAAAGATGGATCGTTGATTATTGGTTTTATGATTGGAGTATCTTTCGCTTACGTGCAAAGATGGATCGTTGATTATTAGTTTTGATTGTATATCTTTCGCTTACGTGCAAAGATGGATTTGTTGATTATTGGTTTTATAGTTGTATATCTTTGGCTTACGTGCAAAGATGGACTATTGATTATTGGTTTTACAGTTGTATATCTTTGGCTTACGTGCAAAGATGAACTATTGATTGATGAATATCTTTGGCTTATGTGCATAGATGAACTGTTTATTGGTATGATTATGACCAGGGATCATTCGATATAATCATGACCCGTAATGTTATATATGATGTGGTAAAAGTCCTCATTGGCACGTAGTGCATTGTGGACAGTTATTGGTATGATTATAACCAGGGATTATTCGGTATAATCATGACAATTGATGATTACATGAATATCCTTGGCCGTAGTGCATGGATGATTCGATGATGTGGATGATTTATTAAGTTGAGTCTTAGCAATAACATATTGATTATACACTTTTAATTCGTAAAAGATAGTAGATATCATGCTCTACTTGACTCTTCTAAAATACAGTTGTATGTCTTTGTCTTGTAGTGCAAAGATGAATTGTTAATGAATATCTTTGGTCGTAGTGCAAAGATGAATTGTTAATGAATATCTTTGGCCGTAGTGCAAAGATGAATTTATTAGTATGATTATGAGCAGGAATTGTGATTTGGTATAACCATGATTTTTGATATTTTAGGTGAAGATAGGTGATGAATATTATCTTCGTCCTGGGTGCGAAGAGGAATTTAGAATCACAATTATGATTATGAGTTATTCATATGATTGTGGACATGAATTGTTGATTGATGTTACAGGGATAAAACATTATTGGTGGACTTTTAACATGGAGAAGATAATAGACACGATGGTCTATTTGACTCTTCTAATGGATCGCTCGTTACCGCAACTATGGTTGAAAAGTTTTATCATCTACCATATGTTCTAATTATCTGATTTATTACTGATGAAGGTTATTGATGATGTAAATTATCTTTAGTCATGATATTCTTTACTGGGCTAGTTGTGCTCACCCTTTTTGCTTCACAATTCCTTTTAGGTAATAAAAGTGTAGCTGGGTCAAGCAGGGGTAACAGGAGAATAGAATGGTGGTCTATAGCTATTGAGGTTCTCCCTAAATAGTATGAAAATAATTTTATTGAGAACTTTAGATAAGTGTGTCGTATTGTATACGTCATTTGATATTTAATTTTGGTGAACCGAATAGGGTGAGGTGAACCCAACTTTGAAAGGGTGTTTTGCCACTATCATACAAGATGTCTAATGACATACAACCTCGTGTTATCATAAGACAGGGTTGTGCACATCCACTTGCTGAGTATATCTACGAGCACTACCTATATGATCTTGGAGTTGGGTTGAAATATAATTTTCAATTGCAGACAGTGGAGATAGTTATATGTCAAGAGAAGACTCACCATTGGAAAGAAAATGATAGTAATCTTCTCATTTTTCTTTGGGGTCTATTGGTTCAACCAAGGATAATTCTGTGGACATATGATATCTATCATAACCTAGACGCATGGCCTCCCATGTACGAAGGTTTCCTTGAGCACTTCCCAAATATTTTAATTTCTAAAATAGTATTTGACTGTACTTTTATGTAAAGTACCATTTTAAGGTTGTGGTCGAGGCACCATGAGAGTTACATACATTTGTATTAAAACTCGCAGTTTAACTGTGGTCGTATTCTGCACGACAGTTCAACAGTTGTATAAATGAAGTTTGTATTTGATTTTTATAGTATGATATCTGGCGACTCATAATGGGTTGTGTGGACCTATTTTGGGGGCGTCACAGTAGTTTTCTTCATCCGACAGTTATTCTGTTATGAGGCCCATAAATGGCTGCGCCATCGTATGAATATTCCCCGACAACAAGAATATTCCACGACCAAATGAATATTCCCCGACAAAAAATGAATATTTTATAACCACTTGCTTATTTTGCAAAATTTGTACATTTCACCCATAACCAAAGTATTATATCAAATTAACTCCTTATTATTTCAAGATAACGAATAGAGAAAATTCAATTTTATTTATAATAAATTGGGGTCTTACATGAAGGGCTTTGGTATGCTAATCAGAAGTCAGTAAAGGTCATTATTAGCAGAGATGTTACTTTTGATGAGTCCGTTATGCTTCATAAGAACAAGGAATCCTTTGTTCCTTGTAATGATAGTTTTGATAGTGTTGGTCAGAAGGTGGAACTTGAAGTAACTTCTTCTCAGGTTCAGAAATTATAGCATAGTTCAAATTATGTGCCTACTACTACTTTTGTAGATGAGAATATAATTCCAAAGGAGGAAAATGTGGACAATCAGTATAGTCTCACTAGAGACAGAGCAAAGAGGATGGTGTGACCACCATAGAGATATGGGTATTCAGATTATGTTGCTTATGCCTTGTCAGTTGTTAAGACAGTTGAGTACGGTGACCCTGTGACTTATAAAGATGTCATTTCCTCGAATGATTCAGAAAAATAGTTGTTTTCTATGAATGAGGAGATGGAATCTGTTTAGAAAAATCAAACTTGGGAGCTTGTGAAACCACCTAAAGGTAAGAAAATTGTGGGCTGTAAATGGATATTTAAGAAAAAAGAAGGCATCCCATGAGTTAAAGACGCTAGGTACAAGGCTCGACTAGTAGCTAAGGGATTCAGTCAAGTCGAGGGAATTGACTTTAGTGATGTGTTTTCACCTGTTTTGAAACATAGCTCTATTCGAGTATTACTTGGTTTAGTTGTTATGCATGATTTGGAGTTGGAACAACTCGATGTCAAAACAGCTTTCTTGCATGGCGAACTTGATGAAAAGATTTATATGCGTCAACCTCAGGGATTTCATGTGACGCCCCCAAAACAGGTATACATCACCCATCTTGAGTCGCCAGATACATGGTACATAAATTCAAATACAACTTAATTATACAACTGTCGTGTAAAATACGACAAAACATAGCTGAGAGTTTAAACAAGAATATTGTCATCTAGACAATATCCACACTCAATGAAGTCCTCATTGTTAGTTCCCGGAGGCACAATAGATATCTAGAAGGGGGGTTGAATAGATATTTAAAACTTTTCTTTTAAACTAGTTAGTATGATTGTGATTAATGCACAGCGGAATGAGTATATGATAAACCTTCTTTTAGATATCTTGAGTTAATGAGAGTAAAGCAATTATTATGACGTTTATATAGCAGCTTATAAAGGATATAACAGCTTTTACGTGGTTCAGAGCACTTAAAGCTCCTAATCCACTTTTCTACTCCTTGAGTAGGGAATCCACTAAGGATGTCTGTTATACTTCTTGAATCTCATAGATTCCTTCTAGACTAGCAGTCTAGGCACTTCTTAGTTCACTCTTGAACTCTTCAAGTCCAACAGACTTAGTTCTTCACAGTTCACTTAGAACTCTTCAAGTCCTTCAGACTTGGAACTCTCACTCCAGTTGATTGGTTGTTTTTGAGATCGTGATTGGTGCTACTCAGTTGCTATTAAGCACTTGTCCGAAAGAACTGAGTAGCTGAGCAAGCTTTCTATCTTTCTTAGATCGTAGAGTTGAGCGTTGAGTGTTCTTGTGCGTTTTTGTTCAATGCTTGATTGCATCTCTCATCTATCTGTGTTCTGTATATATATGATCTTGAAATCTATCTGTTGAAACCTTTTGATGAAGCATTAAATGCGTTTGACATTTCTGAACTTTGATGGAGACTTTTCTGCACATCTTCTGAATTTCAAACCGCCCACCGACACATCGATCGCTTTTCACCTAACACCTGAAAAGGTGTTTTCCTCTGCCCAATGGTCCTTTTCTTAGCTTCTTGAATATGTTCCTTTTGATCAATACTAAGGATATCTTTTGTACCGTTGGGACTGATGAGTGCTTCAACATTCAAAACTCATTCCACATTTGTTGGAACTCGTCTTCAAACAAAAGGTAGGGCTCGATGCTTCTGACACAAGGCAGATGACACTCTACGACCCATATCGTGGTGTCTTGTCATATTGGTGCTTGTTCTTAAGAGAATGACTACGATTTCTTGCAAGAATTTGCACACTACGATCATCACTTGCTCGTTTTATAGACTCTACATTTTCGAGAGCACACTACGATCTCTGAGTTAGCTTCGCAAACGTCCGGACCACTCTCTACGATTTTCGAAGAGGTCCTTCAAGGCAAATACACTACGATCTTCTAAGTCGCACGATCTTGCCTTCGCTTCGTAATTTGTTGATCACTTTGATAGACTACGATTCTCGTGAAGTTTCATCTATACATTTCACGATAGATCAACCTAACATCTTTGATCTCTTTATCTATACATTTGTTTATAGAATGATGAACACTTAAAAGCTAAGATCAACCTAACAAGTTTGATCTATCACTAAGTCCTTGTACATATATTCCTTTAAAGACTTTACATATAATCATGATCATTTACTTTAAACATCAAATCAAAATATGCATTCTTCTAACAATCTCCCCCTATTTGATGTTGACATAACCAAGGAGATTTGTTTTCATGATTATCAATATCTAGATGCATTTTTAGTAAAGTAAACGTGACTTAATATTTTAGTGAGCAGCTAAAATTTCTAGAGAATAAGCATGAATTTATTGATGTCTAAAGAGTAGATATTACAGATAAGCTTTACATCAATAAGAATTTAAGTTTCAACTTATCTCTATTTCTTCGGCCTTTTGCTTCTCAGAGGATTTGCATATTCCTCAGCTCTCCTTTTTCTCTTTGGGCTTCATCCTTCCCGCTAAATCTTCCAGTTCACTTGGACTTAGTCTAGGATTGTGATCATGCCTATTCATGAATGCGGGATCTCCAATTGGCATTCTTAGGCCTGTTGTTGTTACCTCGTGAGAGCTGGTAGTTGGCCCTAGACTCCTTAAAAGTTGAGCTATTAAAACTTCCTGTTGATCAAATCGTTGAGTCTGATGGCTGCATCATGGAGTCTGCTAGTGGATTTGCCTTGCAGAAGGATTCCTTGAGGATTGAGGTTGGAATTGACCTCTTCATTTTCCCTTGCCTCCCTGATCTCCTTTCCCTTTATTCTCCCCCTTTATGTCAGCATCAAGGGTTCGAATGTCTTCGGAGAGGCGAGTGACTCCTTGGACAATCTTGTTGAGTTGACTCTGTGTTTAAGCAATGTCCTCACAATTCTCTTGGATCAAAGCATCAGATCGAGTTTCACGTTGCTGAAGAATGTTGAGAACAGTTTCTATCTGCTGTATTTGACCCATGGAAAAGTCTTGAAATTCTTTGACTGCAGTTTGAAGACTTTTGATTCTATGTATCATTAGATTGTTCTGAGATTCTTGAGTTTTTTGTAAGATCAAGACAGTATCCCGATGCTTTTTAGCTGCAAGAAAGTGAATATCGTCCCTGTATTTTATGCTTTGAAGCATTTCTCTGATAATCTCTTTGAGCATTTTAGAGAGCTCAGAGCTTAGGGAGCTTGGGAGATTGTTTGCAGCATTGATCATTGATGTTAATCTCAGCTGAATAAGTGCAGTGTGATCTTCAAGACTCTCGTCGAGTTCCTTGATCACTTTCTCGTATATCACCGATAAATCACCTTTTGTGGATAAGCTTCCGACAGGAGTTCATTGAGATGGGGAATTTGTGAGGGAGGTGGTGTGCTCTTGAATTGATCTTGCAATGAGTAGAGGGCAAGATCAAGATTGAAATATTCACATTGGATGAGGGAGGAATATCCGATGTAGGGCCTAGGGTTTGGATGTTGAAGTTTGGTGACTCTACGATTTGAGGTGGAGACTCTACAATGGGACTAGAGTCAGTGATCATAGAGTTGATAGGATGTGGGAGCATTAGGGAGTTGATCTTATTTAGTTCCTCAGTTACAGAATTTTGGGATTCTATAACTGGAAATTAATTTAATGGATGTAAAATCACTTCCAACCATCGTGGTAATTCATAAAATTGATTGAATGAGGATGTTGGCAAGTGATTAACTCTGAAGAGGATTAGGATAGATAGTACCTCAGGTTTATTCTTTGAGGAAGATTTGTCTGTGAGTAACTTCTTGGCAAAGTTGAATCTTCCTGGAAATCCATTCGCTAGCACTGAGATGGCCAGATACTCTTTGAAACTCCAGAACATGTGATCCCAAGAGTTCAAAATTTGAGCTTGGTGGAAAGGCATCATAGGTAGATATGCAAATAGTTGCTCATAGTTGGCTCTTCTGTATCCATCTATGCCCACAACTGTGATCTCAACCTCATCATCTTCTTCCTCTTCTCTGTCTTCGCTTATAGAATCCACTATATCAATGGCTTCATTTGGCTCTTGCTCTGGTTTTTCCTTATTTTCTGCATGAACCACTTCTTCTGTCATGGGGATGTCATGAGCCTCCCCCTCAACTTGATCATCTTTTTGTACTATCAACAGCTCCCCCTCAACTGGAGCACTTTCTAGGATGGGAGCTTCAGGCATCTCCCCCTCAGCTTGAGCTTTATCTCTTTGGCTTTCTTTAGCCGATTCCTTTTCAGGAGCCAAATCTTTTTCTTCCCTCTTTAGTACTTTCTCATTGACAAGAATATATTTCTTGACCAGTTTCCTTCTTGGCTTTCTAGGCTGAGCCACAGCCTCAGAACTTTCTTCAGTTTTGCCCTTCTGATTAGCCAAAATGTTTATTGCAGCTACTTCCTTGTTTGGTCTGGTCTCTACGATCGGCAGAGACTCTACGATCGAAGAGATTGATGGCCTTTTGGTCTTGTGGCTGATTTTATTCTTCTTCAGAAGCGAGATATGGTTGCTCTATCTTCTTCTGCCTCATTTCATTGTTCCTTCCTTCTAGGATCCTTAGAGTCTCAATGTCCGAGGACTCTCTACAGTTTATCAAGAAGTGGATCCCCGAGGTTTCTTCTACGATTCCGCTTTCACTTTTCTTTTGCCCTTGCTTTTTCTGATCAAAGCAATGGGTTCTTCTTTGTTAGCTTCTTCTTCTTCTTCAGTTTCTCTGACAACTGACATATTTTCTGGCATTCCTGATTCCTTTATTTCACCAGTTCTTCCACTGGATTCAGACATCATTCGCACATTTTCAGCTGGATTCCTTTTCCAATTCTCGAATAGTTGCTAGGTCATTCGACGGTTTGGATTAATAGCTTCTCCTTCATCATCCTCAATTAAGTCACCCAGAGCAGCCTGTAAGATGATGCTTATAAATTTCCCATAAAGCATCTTTTGAGAGCTCTTTGTCTTCTTTGAGCTGATTAACCATTTCCCAATCCATTCAAGCAATAGAGCCCCATAGTTAAGTTATATTTCATAACATATGACAGTCATGAGTTTGAGTTGTACCTCATTCACGGAGTTATGACCAGAGCTTTCGCAACATATGCATATTCCAACAATATCAGCTAGAAATTCATACCTCTATGGAAACTCCTTCTTCTTGTATCCTTTGACAGAAGGGGATTTCTTGTGGTGTATCTTTTTGAGTCCCTTATGGAAGTCTATGTCATCTATGGACATATAACCTTCAGGTTTGAGACCTAGGGCTAGATTGATGTCCTCAGCCTTTAGTCTGATTTCCACATTCCTGACTTTTGCAGAGATGGTGTTGTTTTCAAATACACCATTTTTGTAGAATTCTTTTACCAGCTTCGGGTAGATCAAAGTGTCTGTACCCCAAGCTTCTTCTAGACCAGCTTTCTTCAGTAACGACAGAGTCTTGTGAAATTTGGGTTCAACTATTTTGAACTCGTCAAAGCAGAGTCTGTAGCCGGAGATAACACTGGAAGCTGCCATTGATTTTCTTGCAGGAAGTGAAACTGTCTGAGCTTTCTTCTGATTTAGGGTTTCTGCTTGAGAGATGAAGAGAGAAATGATCTTTTGAACTTCAAATTTCAAAAAGATGATTTTAATTTGTACTTATAACTTCCCTCTCTCTATTTTGCTTAGTGGGATAGGTGTCAAGTTTTGCTTGGCTCTACGAGTCTGACAGAGAAGGATTGTACTGAATTGCCCTTAACTCCTTCTCAGCTAATGTATTCTACAGGAGGACTGTGATCGTTGAGATGGTCCTTGGAATCGTCGAGTCTGTTCTACCATCATTGAGTCTATATAGTAGTCATGGTTCGAAATTTATAAACGTAGAGTCAAAGCTGCGATCGTCGAGTCTCGAGTCAGAACGAGAGTCCGAATCGCGATCGTCGAGTCTGACTAGCAATCGTAGAGTCTGACCAAGTCCTCATGATGAACTTTTTGACTTAGCATTCTTCTTAGTTTAAGTTAGCTTAGGAAGGGCCAACCTCATTGATTGAATCAAGGGTTAGGTTTGTCCCTGAGGTACTTATCAGAGAGATTGCTTCATTTTATGTTTGATCATCATAGAGTGCTCCTTTGGTTTTGTTGATGTATCTCTGCTATCGTTGAGTCTGCACCACGATCGTTGAGTCTTCACTACGATCGTTGTCATTTTGTGACACTTTGGTTCTACGATCGTGGACTTCCTTTGATCATGTCTTTGTTTTCGAACATAGCCCTTAAATCTGTATGGTTAGCACAAACTAGAGCATAATTTTTTCATGGTTGCAAGTTAAGCATGCCTAGCTCACTTATCAATTTGTTAAATCTGGATTCATCTAGAGGTTTTGTAAAACCATCAGTAAGTTGATTTTCAGTAGGGATATATTGTAAAGAAATAGTTCCATTTTTTACATGATCCCTAATAAAGTGATACCTTATTTCTATATGCTTAGTCCTAGAATGCATGACAGGATTATGAGTTATAGCAATTGCACTTGTGTTATCACAATGAATAGGTATGGATTTGAATTCAAACCCATAATCGATAGTTGATTTTTCATCCATAAGATTCGAGCACAAAGAATCGCCAAAGAAAGAATGTATTCAAATTTTTCGCAATCAAGTGAGATATCGAATTTTGTTTTTTGCTAAACCAAGACACAAGTCCATTTCTAAGCAATCGACAAAAGCATCTTTGGTACTTTTTTCTATCAATTTTACATACTCGCAAAAATCAAAGATCTGTATCCCGTTAGCTCAAATGAGGACTCCTTGGGATACCAAAGCCCCAAGTGGGGTGTACCTTTGAGATACCTGAAAATCCTCTTTACAGCAGTTAAATGAGATTCTTTAGGACTAGCCTGAAATCTAGCACAAATGCATGTTGTAAACATTATATCTGGTCTACCGGCAGTTAGATATAAAAGAGAGCATATCATACCTCTGTATTGAGTTATATCAATCTTTTACCTTTTTCATCTTTGTCAAACTTGGTTGCAGGAGCAATTGGGGTTTTCATGGGAGAGACTGACTCCATGCCATACTTCTTAAGTAAGTCTTTAATATACTTGGCTTGGTTGATAAAGATTCCTTCATCAGTCTGCTTTACTTGTAGTCCAAGGAAGAAGTTTAGCTCACCCATCATGCTCATTTCAAACTTGCTCTGCATAAGCTTGGAGAATCTCTTGCATAGCTTTTCATCAGTAGACCCAAAGATAATATCATCAACATATATTTGAACTAATAGGACTTTATCTTTATGCTTTCTAAGAAATAGTGTGGTATCTACTCTACCTCTAGTGAATCCATTTTCAATGAGAAAGTTAGTTAGTGTTTCATACCATGCTCTAGGTGCTTGTTTAAGACTATATAAGGCTTTGTCTAATCTAAAGACATAATTAGAAAGAGATGGATTGATGAAACCTGGAGGCTGCTCTACATAAACTTCTTCTTGAAGTTCTCCATTCAAAAAATGCACTCTTGACATCCATCTAAAAGACCTTGAATTTTATGTGAGCAGCAAAGGCAAGAAATATTATGATGGCTTCTAGTCTGGCAACAGGTGAAAATGTCTCATCGTATTCAATGCCTTCTTCCTGAGAGTAACCTTTGGACACTAGTCTAGCCTTATTCCTGATTATTACTCCATCTTCATCCATCTTGTTTCTGAAGACCACTTGGTTCCAATTACAGGATGGTTCTTTGGTCTTGGAACCAATCTCCATACTTTGCTTCTTTCGAACTGATTAAGTTCTTCTTGCATGGCCTCTATCCAGCTGGAGTCTTCCATAGCATCCTCTATCTTCTTCGGTTCTATTTGTGATAAGAAGCTTAGATAAAAGCATTCATTTTGGGTAGCAGCTCTTGTTTTGACTCTTGACTCGGATCTCCAATGATTAGATCTTGAGTGTGATCCTTCCCATCCGCTTCCTGTTGGGACATCAGTTCTTATGCCTTCTTGTCTTAGATCTTCAAGATTTATTTCTTCTTCTTGATGTGGAGGCTCGTTGTCTGGCATAGGCCTCTCTACGATCTCATTCCCTTCCTCAATGATTTCACTGTCTGGTACTATGACAGTAGTATTGAGCTCGACGACCTCGTTCGTAGTGTCTGAACTGTTAGTCGTAGTGTCTTGAGGCATTGTTTTGTCTAGGTTTATTTCATCAAAGATGATGTAAATAGAGACTTCAACACTCAGTGTCTTCTTGTTGAACACTATGTAGGCCTTACTGTCTGTGGCATATCCAAGAAAGATTCCTTCGTCCGATTTTGGTTAAAACTTTGTCAAGTATTGCTTTCCATTGTTGAGAATGTAGCATGCACAACCGAAGACATGAAAGTAGCTGACACTAGGTTTTCTTCCTTTCCACAGTTCATAAAGAGTCTTCTTAATCGTAGAGTGTATGAGTGATCTGTTCTGAGTATAGCATGCAGTGTTGACAGCTTCTACCCAGAAGTACTCAGGAAAATGGATTGCTGCTAGTAGAGTCCTTCCAGCTTCTATTAATATCCTGTTCTTTCTCTCAGCAACTCCATTTTGTTGAGGAGTTCGTGGAGCTAAGAAGTTGTGGCTAATGCCATTGTCTGTGCAGAACTGGTCCATTTCTGAGAAGTCAAATTCTCTTCCATGATCACTCCTTATAGCTTTGATTTTCTCTCCTTTCTCGTTCATCACCAGTTTGAACATCTTGATCAGCTGGGAACTTGTCTCATCTTTTGAGGTTAGAAAGAACACCAATGTAAATCTGGTGAAGTCATCGACTACGACCAGAGAGTATCTCTTTCCTCCAAGGCTTGTTGTTGGAATTGGCCCAGAAAGATCCATGTGTAACAACTGCAAAGGCTTGTCAATTGAATTAGCAGTTTTGCTCTTGAATGCTTCTGGTCTGTTTTCCAAGTTGACAGACATTGCATGGCCTTTCTTTAACGAAGTTGAACTTGGGTAGGCCTGCAACTAGATCTTTTGAAGCTAATTTGGACATGCTTTTGAATTTGAGATGAGATAGTCTTCGATGCCATAGCCAAATTTCATTTCTTCGATGCTTTAGCCGTAAAGCATATATTGTCTCATCTCGAGCTCGCTTTTCCAAGATTTCTTTGTGTAGACATTTCCTTCTCTTGATCCGGTTAGCTTCACAGCAGATGTCTTCAGGTCTCGGACATGAAATTGATTGTTGAGAAATGTAACTTGATGACCCTTGTCGCAGAATTGGTTAATGCTTAGAAGATTGTGTTATAGTCCTTCCACATAGGCCACTTTGCTGAAGGATATTGCACCATTTCCAACTGATCCATAGCCTCTTGTCTTGCCAGAGCCATTATCTCCAAAGATGATTGAAGGACCCTCTTTCTCTATGTAGTTAGACAGAAGGGCTTTATTTCCAGTCATGTGTCTTGAACATCCACTGTCCAAATACCAGGTTGTGTTTGTGGAGCTCTTTTCCCGAGGTAACATTAAATCTTCATTTTGGTACCCATACTTGTATGGGTCCTACTATTAGTAGTACCCTTGGGGACCCAAATCGCTTTGATTTTGGGTCTCTCATGCATGGAATTATAATGACATTTTGCGCCTCTTGTGTCCATCTCTCAGAAAGCACACAAAACACTTGATATGATGCATGTTTGTGTGTGTGTGAAAGTTCTTCCTCCATTTGGACTTTTGTGGATTATTGGTCATCCTCCTGCTAGGCTGATATTCCTTTTTCCATGTGTTCTCTTGTTTCATTATTTGTGAGGAGTATATCTTCTTCATCATCATATCTTCCTGGTTGGTTCGTAGAGAGTAGATTTTATTGGACTCTACGATCCTTCGAGGTTGATGAGTAGTAGCTAGATTACTCTTCTCTTTTCTAAAACCTAGACCAGCATGAGATCACTTACTCCTGGGAATATGAATTGAATCAATTGGGCAGGGTTTGACAGGCTCATTCTTCTGTGAGGATTTCACAAATATAATGCCTCTACTGAAACCTGAAGCATTACCAGTGCTAATTTCCTTTGCTTTTTCCAGACATGACTCTGAGGTAGATTCCCCAAAGCCTAACCCTGTTCTATCAGAGACACTTCTTTGGTTAGAGATTAAGGAGTCCATGGATGAAGAGGATTTATTCCATGTAGAGACTATCTTTTCTAGATCCTCAATCTTGGAGGTTAGACTAGACTCTCTTTGTGCAATGAGCTCATTTGCCTGTCTCAAAAGCTTATTCTCAGCTTCAAACTTGGAGAGAGAATCAGTACTAAGAAGGGCTGTTTCCAGTTCCTCTTGAACTTTTTCTTTCTCCTTTGAAGAAGTGAATAGTCTTTAGACAGAACTGTAAACCACTTCATGTATTGGTGTAGATCAGATGTTATGTCATGCAGTGCAGTTCTTAGATCATCAATATCTACATTAGGGGAGTTGAAATCAAATACCTCATCGATACTAACTTCATGTATGTTGGAGTTCTATTTGTCCCTTGCATTTTTGGCCATCAGGCAGAGATTTGCCATTTGAGGATCTTTATCGTCTCCAGATTCTGGAGTTGAGTCATTATCAGAGTCACTCCACGATCCTCCAGCTACAAGGCCTTTGTCTTTCTTTACTGGCCTTTTGTTACCTTTGTATTCCTTCTTTGCATGTGATTTCTTCTTGAGTTCTTCTCTGAGAGGTTTGTTGCAGATTGGCAATGAAGTGACCAGTTTTCGCAGCTTGTAGATAGGTCATTCATTTGCTCTCGGTCATAGAAGTTGCTAACTTTCTTCGCTTCATTGGTTTTGCCTTGTCGCATGAATCTTCTTAGTCTTTTAACCAAAGATTGCAAAGTCCTCATCATCATCTTCATCATAGTCAAAATCAACTTCAAGTGTTGACTTTTGAGGTGTTTTCGTTACTTTGAGAGCAACACCTTTATCCTTCTTTCTTCCTTCGCATAAACTTTCGCTTTCGTTGTCGCCTCCAATTCATATGTGAGGAGGTTACCATATAATCGCTTGAAGGTCATTTCATGTAGATTCTTTGATTCTCTAATGGCAAAGTGGTTTTGGCATCCCCATTTGCTTGGTAAAGCTCTCATGAATTTTATGATCAGATCCTTGTTTGGATAGATCTTTCCATAGACTCGTAGAGAGTTGAGCAGAATATTGAATCTCTCGTATGCGGCAGTGATGTTTTCTCCTTGAACGTGAGCAAACATCTCATATTTCTGAGTCAAGAGAGATTGTTTGTTTTCTCTGACTTCTTCTGTTCCTTCATGCATAATGAGTAGTGCTTCCCAAACCTCCTTTGTTATTTTGCAGTTGACCACGTTTTCAAACAGATCATCTTCTAATGATTGAAATAAGATGTTCTTGGCCTTTTGTCAAGTCGATGCTTCTCTTCTCGCTCTTCTGTCCATTCTCCTTCGACCTTGATCTCAGACTGCTTTGGGTCATCTCGTAGTTGGTGCAAGCTTTTTAGGAACGTCGGGCCCATTTTGAACAGTTTTAAATAGATCTTCATCTATTGAATCCATGTAAGCTTGCATCCTAACCTTCCAGTTAGCGAACTTATCTTTGTTGCACATAGGTGGCTTGTTGCCTCCTCCAGTCTTTGATTCGCTTGGTAAGTGTGCCATTGGATCTACTCAAGCTTTGTAGGCTGTATTATAGAACCTGCTCTGATATCAATTGTTAGTTCCCGAAGGCACAATAGATATCTAGAAGGGGGGGTTGAATAGATATTTAAAACTTTTCTTTTAAACTAGTTAGTATGATTGTGATTAATGCACAACGGAATGAGTATATGATAAACCTTCTTTTAGATATCTTGAGTTAATGAGAGTAAGGCAGTTATGACAGTTATAGCAGTTATAGCAGTTATAAAGGACACAATTATTTTAAGTGGTTCAGAGCACTTAAAGCTCCTAATCCACTCTTTTACTCCTTGAGTAGGGAATCCACTAAGGATGTCTGTTACACTTCTTGAATCTCATATATTCCTTCTAGACCAGTAGTCTAGGCACTTCTTAGTTCACTCTTGAACTCTTCAAGTCCAGCAGACTTGGTTCTTCACAGTTCACTTAGAACTCTTCAAGTCCTTCAGACTTGGAACTCTCATTCCAGTTGATTGGTTGTTGTTGAGATCGTGATTGGTGCTACTCAGTTGCTATTAAGCACTTGTTCAAAACAACTGAGTAGTTGAGCAAGCTTTCTATCTTTCTTAGATCGTAGAGTTGAGCATTGAGTGTTCTTGTGCGTTTTTGTTCAATGCTTGCTTGCATCTCTCATCTATCTGTGTTCTGTATATATGTGATCTTGAAATCTATCAGTTGAAACCTTTTGATGAAGCATTAAATGCGTTTGACATTTCTGAACTTTAATGGAGACTTTTCTGCACATCTTATGAATTTCAATCTGGCCCACTGACACATCAGATTGCTTTCTCACCTAACACCTGAAAAGGTGTTTTCCTCTGCCCAATGGTCCATTTCTTAGCTTCTTGAATACGTTCCTTTTGATCAATACTAAGGATATCTTTTGTACCATTGGGACTGGTGAGTGCTTCAACGTTCAAAACCCATTCCACATTTGTTGGAACTCGTCTTCAAACAAAAGGAAGGGCTCGATGCTTCTGACACAAGGCAGATGACACTCTACGACCCATATCGTGGTGTCTTGTCATATTGGTGCTTGTTCTTAAGAGAATCACTACGATTTCTCGCAAGGATTTGCACACTACGATCTTTTCACACTACGATCATCACTTGCTCGTTTTGTAGACTCTACGTTTCTGAGAGCACACTACGATCTCTCGAAGTTAGCTTTGCAAACGCCCCGGACCAATTTCTACGATTTCTGAAGAGGTCATTCAAGGAAAATACACTACGATCTTCTAAGTTGTACGATCTGGCCTTGGCTTCTGCAATTTGTTGATCAGCTTGATAGACTACGATTCCTGTTGAAGCCTATCTATACATTTCACGATAGATCAACCTAACATCTTTGATCTCTTTATCTATACATTTGTTTATAGAATGATGAACACTTAAAAGCTAAGATCAACCTAAAAAGTTTGATCTATCACTAAGTCCTTGTACATATATTCCTTTAAGGACTTTACATATAATCATGATCATTTACTTTAAACATCAAATCAAAATATGCATTCTTCCAACACTCATTACAATTATTATCACATTATTCCGTAGAATAGTGAGGACTACTAAAGCCATTTATCCTTGACCATCACTCCATTCCCGAGCGTCCTCCAAATTTATATTCTCATTTCTCAAGAGAACAATGAAAGAAAGGGTGAGCTCAACTAGCCCAAGAAGAAATATTATGACTAAGATAATGTAGAATAAATTATCCTTAGCCTTCAACAAGATAACAACCGATAGAATACAATAGACAACAAGTTTTAGATCAACAACCGTAGTGGAATAAGCAATCCATTGTAAGAGTCAAGTATAGCATAAAATCTACTATCTTCTATGATTTAAAAGTTTTCATCAACTTTATCGCCGAGACTCATTTTAATAAATAAAATCGAATCATCCTCGCACCACGACCAAGGATATTCATGTAATCATCAATGGTCATGATTATACCGAATAATCTCTGGTCATAATCATACCAACAACTGTCCATCAATGAACTACAGGCCAATGAGGACTTTTATCACATCATTCGTTACATTACGGTCACGATTATACCGAATAATCCCTGGTCATAATCATACCAAGTCCATCTATGCATGTAAGCTAAAGATGACTTTCATCACAATATAAGCATGAGGATGATGACAATAATATAAGCAATAATCAAACGAAATCAAATCCAACGAAATCAATGATAAATATTAAAGACTTTAAATTTATCCAAAGTTTAAAATATCCAAATTGTCAACATGATACTGCTTTGTAGAGTAAAATTCAAGAATAATATTCATGTACCAAAAAAAATTTGGACATAAAAGAAATATATTTTTCGGGTAAATAGTACCCCGTGAATAGTACCCCGACATAAAAAGTATCCCAAATACCCGAGTGAATAATATTTGGGTGAATAGTAATTTGGTGAATAGTAACCCATGAATAGTAACTCGTGAATAGTACTCCGGAATGAAAAGTGTCCCGAATACCCGAGTGAATAATACTAGAGTGAATAGTAACCGGGTGAATAGTAACCTATGAATAGTAACTCGTAAAAGAAAAATACCAAAGAAAATAATATTTCATGATTTAATACAAAAGAAATGATATCTCGGGACGAGAATAATAGAATATCTTAAATCGCAAATGGATTTTCACCGCCATGCAGAGTCTACGAAATGATCATTTCCACAATTTAATAAAGAATGAATACGAAGGATCATTCACCATGCATGCGGTAATCCACATAGACAAAAGTTATTCCAATGTAATAATAAAGAATGGAACGGTCATGCGTAATCCGTATGTAGAAAGGATATTTCAAATGTAATAATAAAGAAACGGAACAGTCATGCGTAATCCGCATGCATGCATGTGATATTTCAATAGAATAATAAAGAATAGAATAACAATGAGAATTCACTAGGCATGCGATAGACCGCATGCATAAAAGTTATTCCAACGTAATAATAAAGAATGGAATCAGTCATCCAGGATATTCTAACAGTAATAATAAAGAATGGAATAACAACAGAATTCACCGAGGCATGCGATAGATCAGACGACAAGTTATTCCAATGTAATAATAAAGAATGGAATAATGAAGAATTTCACCATGTATGCGGTACTTATTTGATGATAAAAGTTATTCCAACATAATAATAAAGAATGGAATAACAACCCTTACGAGTATTAAAAGAAAATAACTCTCTTTATGAATATGAAAGAAGAATAATACCCCTTACCTCAAAAAGAAGACCGGATCTTTGGAATAGTGAGGTAGCGAGACTTCTCTTCTTTCTCTCTATAATTTTCTCTATAATAATTGCTCTATAGATTTAGTAAATTGGTGAGAAATAAAGGAAGAATGAGCTTTATTTATAGAAAAATATAGTTTTGATAATTGCACGTTTTGGGGCTCGAAATATTACAAGATAATACCTTCCTCTTTTCTTCATTTTTAATTTAGTCCCAAGTATTATCAAACTTGCACCACCTCCCTAATAGTAAATCATGTGAATCAATAGTTCTAGACATGTGAAAATACTAATTATGGTATAAGACCTCCATCTATACCTCTATTTTTAACTTAGTCATGCAAGTATTATCAATCTTGCGCCACCTCCCCTAATAGTACAAGAATGTGAATCAATAGTACACACATGTGAACAAATAATTATAATCATGTGAATTAATAGCAATTAATTACTCATTTATCCGATGAATTACCCGATTGGTCAATATAACCTCCAGACATCAATTATTATCCAAATAAATGCCGATTTCCACTAACACTAATAATTCCAACACAATGGAAATATCCAATTTCATCTTTAATCAACACGAACTTATTCATTATTAATATTATAACTCACAATATTTAACAACCAGGTCGTTCCCAAGAAAGAGGGGGCTTTCCGATAAGGATTTCTCCTTATTGGCGCGCAATTAGGTGACCAAACCTCTCCTTGACAGAACTTCTAGACATTGTCAATATTGCAAATAATAATATGAATAACTTTGTCGTCTCAATTATTGATTTAATAATATAATATATTATTCAGATGATACTATAACAATAATTGAATCAATAATATGAGAGATATGATGCAGCAATTAATGTAGCAATAATTGAGTATAACTGAGTGACTTCTTACGTAAGCATCAATAATAAATACCGTGTGCTACTATGCAACCACGCGTATTACTGTACTTTTACTACCGGGTAGTTCAATAGTTTTAACGGTAACACTTTCGTCATTATTTTTATAAAATGATAATTCTATCGTTTTCTAACTACGACAATACTTTCGTTGTGGGGTCCACCAATGATTGTGCCGTCGTACGAATATTCCCTGTTAAAACAAATATTCCTCGACCAATCGAATATTATATAACAACTTGCTTACTTTGTAAAATTTATAAATATTACCCACAACTATAACATTATATCAAATCCACACCATAATATTCAAAAAAATATTTTGAGAAATTTAAATCTTTATTCATAAAATTTGGGGTCTCACATTTCAGATTCAAGGAAAGGAAAACCATGTTTGCTTGTTGAAATAGTCTTTATATGGTTTAAAGCAATCTCTCAGACAATGGTATAACGATTTCATTCATTTATGGTTGGTATTGAATATAGCATGAGTCAATATGATAGTTGTGTGTACTTCAAGAAATTTCAGGATGGCTCATTTATCATTTTGTTGCGTTATGTTGATGATATGTTGATTGCAGCAAAAGATAGTTCAGAGATTGATAAACTCAAATAACAGTTGAGCACCGAGTTTCAGATGAAAGATTTAGGGGCTGCTAAGAATATTCTTGGCATGGAGATTCAGCGAGATCGCAAAATTAAGAAATTGTACTTATCTCAAAAACACTACACCGCGAAGGTGTTAGATTATTTTTGTATGAAGGATGCAAAACCAGTAAGTACTCCTCTTGCTGCTCACTTCAAATTATCAGCTGAATATTATCTCCTCAAACAAATGAGGAGGTTAGGTATATGTCAAGTGTTCCTTACTCTAGTGCAGTTGGTAGCCTCATGTACGCTATGATTTTTACTCGTCCAGATATTTCACATGTCATTAGTGTGGTAAGTAGATATTTATCACATTCAGGTAAAATTCATTGGGAAGCCGTGAAATGGATTTTAAGATACTTGTAAGGTACCTCCGATGTTGGTTTAGAGTTTAGAAAGAATGACGATACTCTTATAGGGTATGTTGATTCAGACTATGCTGGTGATCTTAATAGAGAGAGATGGTTATATATTTATATATTCGGCCCTTGGACAAAAACGGGCAATTAGTTACCATGGAACTAATTTTGACCAAATTTTGACATATTGATGGACCGAGCCCTCTACTACGTAAACAAACGCCCAAGTTTTATGGTAAAAAATGAAGCCCAGGCTATTAAGGAAGCTTGGGCTAATTTTGTCAGAGCCTACTTGAGGTAAAGGCAATTGTGGGAGAACTATCAAAGATATGGTTGCTCTACTCATAGAAAAATATATGGCTATTATAGAGGCTATTAAGGAAGTATTTGGTTGCAAGGCTTGTTTGGAGAGATCAGCATGGATCATGAAGTTACTGTTGTCCATTGTGATATACATTTGACTAAAGATCACATGTATCATGAAAGGACGAAGCATATTGATGTCAAGTATCATTTTGTTCGAGACATTGTTGAAGATGGTGATATTAAGGTCTTGAAGATTGGTACTGCAGACAATCCAGCTGACATGTTAACGAAGCGGCTACCACATACCAAGTTCGAACATTGCTTGGACTTGGTTAGTGTTCGATGCACTTGAGTTGTGCATTTTGAGAAGAGGAGAAAGTTCATTGTTTGTGCAATAATATTTAGAGGATTCAAGTCAAGGTAGAGATTTGTTGGGTATAACATGAATCCTTATTGGATTTGGATTTAGATATTACTTAGAATCTGTTTTGGTTTAGGAAAGTTATCTTTTCTAACTATACTCAATTTAGTATTTTCTTATGGATTTTAGAATAAAGACATTCAGAAATATTCTAAGAAGTCTTATAGTTCTCTCTCTTTTTTTATACTCTTCAGATATTTATTTAGTGAATATTTTCTGTCTTCTCTGTAATTTTTTTTATTTAGATTTTAACATAAAACTTTGTATTATTATATTTATTTTTCAGTGTTGATTTATTGTGTTTGTCATAATTTATATGATAACAAGAAGTAATATCTGTCATGCTAACTTTTATGTTAATTTTTAAATAATTGAAAACATAGAGAGGTGAAAGTAAACTCCTTACTTGTCAGCTAATGGGTAGTAAGGTCAGGTCATTAGGCACGCATGTTACTTGTGTAATATATATTGTATTGTTAATTTTAAAAAGTTTAAATTTTAACTTAAAAGGATAAAATCGAAATATTTTCAAAAATCAAGTAGTAAAACAAAAATATTACTCAGCTCGAAAGGTAGAGGAAGATATAAAAAATAAATAGGCGCAATGAGTTGGTAAAATTTTAATTTAGAGGATAAAATTATAATATCATTAAAACTACATAATAAAATAGACAACATGTAGGCTGAGAAATGATGAAGACATGCATAAAGAGACATCTAATATTTTCGTATTACACCCATAATCATTCTGGGAGAGGGGATAACTAGAGTTTACTTCAAATGGCTAACTAGAGTTTCATCTAAAAAAAATATCTTTGAACTCAAAATTAATCCAGTTTTAAAATCAACATCTATTTTCAGGAAAATTTGAACATGATAACATGAAAAATAATTGAATACTTTATAAATCACTTTATAATTTCACCAATAAAATACAAAATATCAAATTATTTGACTCATGTCCAATTATCATATTCTCGTAGTAGAGCTCCTATTTTCATAGAAGAATACATGGCCTATCCATCAAAAGATAAAGCTGAATCAACAAAAATATCCAAATAAGGCAAGTTTTGATATTATGATCAAAAGAATCTTAGTTACAATATTCCATAATTCATATGGACAGTAATAGATTTGTAGAAATTAATCTTTACTAAAAAATGCACATTAAATGATTCCATTAGCTGACCCTATAATTATATAAATGGAATCCTCGCCTCGCCGAAAGACTGCTGTAGATTGCATTGCAAAGACTGCAAAACCACTTCAAAATTGGTGCCGAGTCGATGATTAAATTGGATGTCATTAGCTTTGCAGCTCCAAATCTCGATAATGGTGCCACTTCTTATATCTTTGATGTCCTACAAGCACGGGTCTAAGACGAGTTGCAGATGTGCATTCCAAACAGCAGCATCCTTTTAAGTCGTTTGTGCAGCCTGTACAACATCTGGAAAAAAGATGCATGCGTATGTTCAGAATGAAAATAATAACTAGTGCATCGGTAATAGCTTTTACCTACATAACAGAATCACGGCATCTAAAGCAATGCTCAACAAAAATGGTAGAAAATTGGAGATGGAGCTATCAAGCCAAAATGGCTTAGCATTTTTAGCACATTAGAGCTTAAATTTTTGTTAAAACATAGGTAGGTGATAATATGCAAGTCCAAACCCAAAACTACCAACAAAGTCTATCTTCAGGAGAAAAATATTCAAAATCTGTTCAAGATCACCCGAGTTAATTTTCCTTTTGCTTTATCAATTATTTTCAACAATAGTTCTTATTCAAATCTTGTCCTACATCACCCTTTCCCTCGCTGCCGTTGCATATACTCTCTCTATGCTTATCCTATATCATCTAAAAGTTGGCAGCCTTGTGTTGGGAATTGTTTACGACACTCGTCTCTATTTGGCTAATTAAGTATGTTGAAAAGAAAATTATGAATTATGAAATCCAGCAATCTTTTCGACAAAACATTTGCTCCCGTTGGTATGGATATCTTCTGGCTAAATTCCTACTGTACTTACGTGATAATATGAATTTTTAAGGATCCAATCCTTTGACGTGGGACTTTATAAACAGGGTGCCATAAAACACATACCATGCACTCCAAACCACTCAAATGATATGGATATCTTGGGGAAACTGTGAAGCTTTTGAAAGAAAGAAACAGTTATTCATGCTATTGATTTTAATAAATTCTTTTAGAGGGACTCTATGTATTGTCGCCAGAAAATTTTTATGGTATTTATATGGATTCCTCCTTAACAAGAATAAAAAATATAACTTACAGGAAAAGCATGTTGCAGTCAAGATTTGCACAGTTCCGATGCCTCAGTGCAGAGAGTTGTGAACTGCAAATGTAGCATTTAGCAAATGAGCTACTCATGGGAACTTCTTGTTTCCTGCTCTCTTCAGGTGTGACTTCAGCCTTGTAGGAAGAAGGCGGTAGAGAAAGACGTGAGTCGAATACGAATAGATTTCCAATCCAATTTACAGGACCTTCACTCCCAAGATAATGAGAAATACCTCCCTTCAAAGTGTACAACTTTTTGAAGCCCCTTTGTCTGCCACATGAATGAGGAGCTAGTTACTGAATTTAGCTGCTGAAATAAAGAAAGGAAAAACAAAACATAAAATGAATAAAATGAAATATTGAACATTTGAAAAGCAAGTTCCACATTTAAAAAAAACTATGAAACAAAGATAAAAAAAAAAATACTATGAAACATACAATGGCCCACTGATATCTTTGAGCAAAACATACAAGTAGGCCAGCTTGGAGAAAGAGAACTAAAAAGATCAAAAGTGTCCCTTATCATAAACCGTACCTGAAGTAATACACACTTTTTTGCGGTCTTTCTAGGAGAGAGAATAAAAGTCGAGTGTCTTTGAGTTTTTTTAAGAGAGAAAGGGAGTAATGGGGAGAGAAAATATAAAATAACACCCATTTTCTCTAAAAATTTCTTATCACTTTTGGAGAGAGAAGGAGAGAAAATGAACTCATATAATCTCATCCTTCACTTCTCTCCTCTACTTTTCTCTTCTTTCCCTTACTACTCATAAAAAACTCCCAGATATAGCCTGAAGTATAAGATATTTAAGTCAGCACCGACATGGATAGTGCATCTTACGTCATCTTCATATAAATAGATATGATAAGCATTAATAGCAGTAGGTGACATTATTTCTCATGCAAACAAAATACCTACTAAATAAAGTCGAACCAGTGTTACCTGGAACATGGTTCGTTCCGGTACATTGTACGAATACAGGTACGCGATACGCTATATAGTTAAAACATGATACGCTAGGGTATCTTTATATAAGTTATTATAGTTAGGAATTGTCATAGAATCTAAATGAAATAAATCTAAGTTTCATAAAAGATTTTTAGTTGAATCAACAAGTTAATTGTTTAAAAAATAGTTTAGGATGTTTGAGCATTAAATACTAAGTTAGAATATTGATATTTGTGCAATTATAGGTAAAACAACAAAGAAATTTTTTGGCACGCTAAATTTAGAGTATTGGTACGTAAGAGTATCGTGTTTGGTACGCAAGTACCAATATGTGGTTCACAAAGTCAGTGAGAATATCTGGCAACTCCGAGTCGAAGTCTCGGGAGATAATAGAGCTTAATTACTTGCTTCGAAGATCAATATTGAAATTTCTAAGGAAATCAGTATGTTTGAGTGTTTCCAATTATATTTTTTTGGGCAACAAAATGCAAACTTAGCCTTGGCTCCCAGTTGTGCTCCAAGTTCAAGTTTAATTACGGAAAGGAAAGAAAAGATACAAAAGTATTCAGCGTGGTACCTAAGGATTGCAGAATATACATCACAGCGAATACCTCCTGTGCAGTACATCAATATATCTGTTTTCTCCTTGTCAACACGAACCAAAGGATCTGAAGCTATGTCCTGAATGAAAAGAAATATAATTAAGAACCTATTATATAAGTTTAGTTTATAACCATAGAGAACAAGGAAACTTGGAAAACACCGAAATAACGATTTTTGGTTCTAAGTTCTAACTCACACATATTTGACAGTGTTCTAAAAATCCTTGCCTAGGCACTAGACGGTCCTCTACCACCTCAATTTAACTGGGCGTCTAGGCTCCCGCCTAGGTAGAACCAAACCTTTACTTTAAAGCTTTACAATATTTAAAATGAATTTTTTAAGCCTTAAAATTTTATTTATTTATTTATTTTTGTAATTGTTCATGTAGAATTTTTTAAAATTAATTCTTTATGTATAGTATAACAAGTATATATAAGAATAAAAAAATGATACCACCTAAGAAAACGCCTAGTCCTCTTAGGCACCAAAGTGCCTAGGCACCCCCTACACCACCTAGAAACTTTTAAAACACTATAATTTGAGTTCGTTAAATTGAGCAAACTAGATATTTTTAGAATATTATGAAACTGTAACACGTAGGCACATAGCGGAAACAATGAGGAAACTGAAGAATGGAAGTTGTCCTTCAAAGAAGATTGAAGTTTTGTTTCATTAATTCTAGTTTTCTTTTACAAGAAATTTTTGTAATAGAATAAAATGCTTTTAATTTGAACTTCTTGCTGATTCCTATAATTATTTCTTCATTCAACATTCCTAATGCAAAACTATTACAACATATTTAGAGAGCCTAAAACGTGGGGACCAAGTTGCCTTGGAGGCCAAGTTTAGCTGATTACCTGAACTTACTATAAGACTTGCTTTGGACTTACAAACCTAAAACACAATCTAAAATCCCAAACCTTGAAACCTAGCCTGGCAACCACTTTTACAGCCCAAAAGAAATATGACCCCAAATATTATTTTCGCAGTGCGGGGTGACACAGCAAAAGCAATAGTAACAAAAGGAATAAAATGTATTCAACCTTAAGTCTCCTTGAATCCACAAGGAAGTAGTAAAAATTGTATATTAGAAGTAATAAAGTACATAAAAACATATTGAATTCCTATACGACTATACCTCTGATTTAGATAGTCCATATGATGTACTCCTAAAGCAGTCAACATCAGGTCGCTGGGCCCCACGAAAGTGGCCAATATCCCATTCATAACCTGATTACAAGCATTTACAAAATTGTCATACTGCACACCTAAATGACGAATGTTAAATGCATTCCTGTCTACAGAACTAAGATCACAAGACCCAAAGAATGTTGACTATGTAATATAAGTACACAAATAGCGTGGAACATATTATTGGAATGAAAGGAACTAGCTAATTGATACAAGAGCAAGTAACAAATCAAATTTTTCTTTCAAGACACCTAAATTTCTTGACTGGATATAGGACTAGGAAGATTACTTCAGAAAGCATGGGAAGTATGAATTAAGGATATCAGATATTAAAACCCCAAAGATATGATACAACAACTATTGGTTAAAGAAAAAAAATAAATAACAAGAATATTTTCAAAAATATAATCATGCCGTAAGTACTGTTTGCGAGGCTGAAACATGACATGAAGTGTAACTCTCTTTATGCAACTACAAGAACTGTGATAGTCAGCAACACACACACCATGGCTACCCAACATCTCTGTAGGGAGTGGACACTTAAGTTTCATCAATTGCAAGCCAATTACACCCGTTTTGATCAAAGAAACTTGGTTATAATAAATTCAGAGGATACAACAATGCTTGTTTCTAAGGCTGTTATTGCTATGTTTCTTTCTTCTCTCCAATCTTTCTCATCTCTTTAACTTTTTTATATTATCTTCCTCTTCTTGACTCTACGTTGTACTGCTTTTGAGATAACAAAAATTAAAAAATAATACAGAAAAGGCATGTTCTATCAATTAAAGACATAGTTTAGAACATTAATAGAATTAAATAAATAAAAATAAAAAGAGGCCCCAAAAGGCCTGGTCCTCATTCTAAAGCTAACCTCCCTTACATGTAAACAAGCATCCTAATATAATTTGCAGATACCTTAGCTCAATTTCAGTGTAATATTGATATTCTGAGAAGTCCTGTTCAAGGTGTAGTTGCATACCCTACTCTTCTTCTGAAAGACATCATTATTGATTGTTGAGTTTTTTTTTTTACGTGCCAGAGAAAGTAATACTACCTTCGTCCCATAAAATATGCTTAAGTACATTTTTTACACAATTTAATAAAAACAAAACTGTAGGATAGAAATCATAGAATATAAATAAGTACCCATTTTACCCACAATATACCCCACGTACTCTAAAGATCTCTCTTTTTCTTAAAAGTAAGGGAGAGTATTAATAAGTCCCCCTTTTACCCACAATGTACCCCCACATAAGTACACTAAAGATTCTCTCTTTTTCTTAAAAGAAGTGAACCCTATTTAGGAACTTTTGAAGGTAAAATAGACTTCATATATCATTTTACATTTGAATTGTGTACTCTTTAGACATCTTTTATGGGGAAAAAAATTGTACTTAAACCATCTTTTGTGGGATAGAGGGAATAATTGAAAAGCATTAGATGTAAGCAAGATCAAAATCACCTCACAGTAAGTATCAAGGGAGATGCTACAAATGGAAGATGTAAGACTAGAATGACACATCCTCTCTTTTTGATACCAGTCATAAGGTGTAATATCCATAACCTTTAATTAGATAGCCCATTACATTATTATATGTCTATTAGAAATGAATAAGAACATTTTCAGTTAAAACATTTTAAAAAAAGAGAACACCAAGAGTAGGTACCATTTCTCACATCCAATAGAATACAGGTCGAATTGTGATCCACACTTGTTGAGCTATCAACTTTATTCAGTGCTTCCAATTTATTCCTCCATTGAGCCGGTGTTAGAGGTGTTGCTCGCATCGACAAATCAAGCAAAGGAAGGTGAGAAATTCCTCCTTCCAACTGCAGACAGAATAGTATTAAACTCAAGTAAATTCAGTTACACTTCTCAAGGCGATGTGCCCAATATGAAATAATTATTATTTAAAAGAATCAAACAATCTTGTATGTACGGTTTTTTTTATAGATGAAGAATAGAGGAAGTACAACTAGGAGGACAAGGGGTTCACCAAAAGAACAAATAAAAAAATAAAAAACAGTAGAAGAAAACATCTAAATCATAGAGAGCAGCCCTCAAAGCGAGGTGGATATCTGACAAAGCTACCATGTTGCAACCGCATGTCACAATGAACTTAAAGATGAAAAGGCCACTCTATCCTATAAGAAAGTGGAAGGGGAATCAAATATACTAAACACATGTGAACCTCGCACACGTCTTATCTTTTCCCTTGTGGAAGCGTAATCTCCTGACAAAGAGAGATCCCTCAAGGAAGGGCACACCCAAGTATCTCCAAACCCCTCAAACAACTTTTGAAGTTTTCAAACTACCACTAAATGAAGGAACAACAAAGAAGAGTCTCGTTATCTTGATTATAAATGACACACCAATCTTATGATGACACACCAATCTTATGATATAACTTCACTGGGTCACTGTTTTTGCAATAAAACAATAGCATTGATTATGTTGAGTACCAAGAACAAACAATATCCCCCACCTTAATAAGCAAATACATATGATGCTGGCTAAAGGGACAAAAACGGGCGAATAAACCATGAAAGCAAAATATGATTTGCAAGAGACAAATCATAATCATCTCAAGTCTAAATTTGTTTGTTAGAGGTGGATGAGAAATGAAATAAAGAGGATGTAGTAACAAAGTCAGATTAACCACTTCCATATCACTAAGGATTATTTCAAAAGGAAATTCAATGAGAGGAATTAGACAAAGATCTAATAGTAACAGTAGTTGCTTCCTGAGCTGGAGTTCTGAGCTATGAGCGGCTCTCACCCTCCACCAATCCATGAAGCTGAGGCGAAATTTCCATCTGCCGGCAGACGCTTAAACCTAGAGATCCCTTGGTCCATAAAGGAAAAGCTCAAGCTGTATCTTCTTGCAGATGATGACAAATGATGAGTGGTTTTTATACCTACAAATTATGTATTTTTAGCTTGATGATTTGTGAGTTTTTGAGTATTTTCTATTCCTTTTTATGTGTTTTTATGTTTTTATGTAGAAAATGAAGTTGGAAGGTATTTGCTTGTATTTTAGTTTAATTGGAGCTAATTGGGTTCATTTTAGTCAAATTGGACTATATTGTGCAATTTTCAGCTTTTGGGCATATTGAACTCTGGAGCTTCGCTTGAGTTTTGGATGGTGTTCGATCAGAATGAGAAAGTGGTCTTCTTGAAGTTTGTAGAGAACGTCCTAAGCTTTTCAGAAAAGTATGGTGGGAAAAAATCCGAGTTCGTTTGAATCTCCAAACAGTGTGTCAAAGTAAGATTTGAAAAGCTGATCTGATTCCTGATTGGAATTGAATTCCTGTACGAACGAGTATACTTCAAAGGGTCATATCTTGAGCTTCCGAAGCCAAATCAGGTGATTCAAAAGCCTAAATTCATCTACACTTACACTTTCAGGGCTACAACTTTCATGAAGAGCCCAAGTCAAGATTCAATCATTATCTGATAGCAAAACAGCTCACAAGGTCCAGCACAATTTCAGGAAAATTTGTTACCTTCCACTATGCTGCAAAAATTGTTATATTTCTAGTGGGTCCCGAGGTGAATTGAAAGGAAGGAGATTAATGAATCAATATCAGTTTTGGAAAAAGGAAAATAATTTGGAATTTTGTTATAGTAGTTTATTAAAATTAGGATATTGTGTGTAATTTTAATTTTATTTTTAACTCCTTTTAGGGTTAGGAAATTAGAAGGCCTATAAATACTGTTAAAGGGTTCTTAGAAGAATTAATTCTTTTATCACGGCTAGACTTCAGGTTTGGAGATCTAGTGCAACAACTCTTTTAACACAAATGGAGGCAAGGAATTGAAGGATGCTTGGAGATGGAAGATGTCTTCACAAGAGTTTTTCTTCACCAACTATTTCTTACTTGTATTTTCTATGGATGTTAATTAATATTTAAAAAAATTTAATTTATTTGTTATGAATTAAACTTCTATCTGTTTGAATTAAATTGACTTGATATGAAATTAATATTTGAAAAATATTAGAATTAATTCATCGTGGGAACGATACTCTACTTGCATTATATTACTTGTTGACCGTGTATAGTTGCACGTATTTATTGATTGCTAAATCAACTAACAACAAACTTTAAATGCGACAACAGGCAAAATCAAGAGAGTGATTTTTTGCCCATAAACTTCCTAAATCAAAAGCCAGAACCATCATCAACATATAACTTACAAGATGATAGAATGAACATTGGTGCCAAAAAGAGCATCCTAATCCTTCCTTGGAGGCCATACTTGCTATTAATTGCATTAAATGCCATAAAGAGTCGGGTTCCATCACAAACATTTTGCAACAAGTGAATGTTCTTAGACACCAATTTACCCAATCCCAAGCCCTTCAGCCTTGGGTCTACAAACAAATTTGCAGCTAATTTGATTGTCTATTCGCACTAAATCCACAACAAACCATAAGCAATCATCAAACTCTACCATCTATCTGTGAAACTTAAAAGAATCCTGAACAAGGACAAATAACATAAGGGAACACTAGAGAAACACACATGAATTATAGTGCAATGATCTTTTAAAGAGGAAAAAACTCTTCCACCTACTAAGGCACTTCACTACCTCTCATTCACAACTAACAAAATCCCAAAAAGTCAAAGACCAAGGATTGCCTCTGAGTGGAATACCTAAATACATCAACAATAACTCTTGCATAACACACAAGAACTCAAACCCAAACTAACAAAGCCCTAAGGAACACATTAATCCCCATTGAAACGGGTGTATATAATGGAAAATTCTAAAATGTCCACAACATTGAAGCAATCGGAAGGACACAACAAGTGCATAGCTCTCTCTCTTATTTCTCTCTCCCCCTCTCTTTCCTTAAAGCTGGCAGGAAGACCAACAGAATGACTCATTTAATTAATAAAGCTAATATTTTTGTTACCATAGACTAACATAGTAATTTAGGACTGTGTTTCTCTTTTTCCTTTGTTATCTCATTCTTTTGCCATTTTAGTCTTTGCAAACACCCAAGGTTATCAATGTTTTAGTCAACCTACAACATGTGTTTATCACTATCTTATAACTAGATTAGACATATGGGTGCTGACTGCTGAAAAGTAATTCGTGAAAAATATCAAAGTGTATAGGGTTGATGGTTACTGCAGCACTAAAGAAAACCAGCCTTAAGACAATTCCTTAATCATCATTTCTCGCACAAGAGAAAGAGATATATTTCAAAGGAGAGAGAAAAAGAAAGAGAATATGTTGTAAAGGAAAATCATATGCTGACAGAATACTAAAACTGATGGCACAAATTGGAAAAGCAATGAACCTATAGCTTGCCTGTACAAGTGAAGGTTTGTACCGCATCTTTAATCTTGGAAAGGCATGCCCGCTAAAAGAAAGAGAAATCTGAACCAGAATATCAGAGAACCTATTGTCTTTTTTAAGCCATGTAACATATGCAATAGCATCTTAATACGGTCCACCGTACTGCAAAAAAAATTGAATGTCAGACAGGATGGAATAAACAATCTGAAGCACAAATGTCGTTATATAGGAACAATTATGGTCGTTGTAGCACACTAACATGGTGATTTAATAATCTTACACCCTAAAGAACAGACTAAACTGGCAGTATAACCAATATTATTGACCAGATAAGTAATTTTTTTGGGATGACCAAAAAGTAAAAACTAAAAAGTACCAAAATGTACCTGTGCAGTGTGCACATGTACATGAACTTTTTTTTAGATATGCACGTGCACATTAAAAATATGCAATTATGGACAAATTTTAAGATGAGTATATATAACGTCAACTTGCATAAGTTGCATACACTAAAAGAAATCTTAAAAGTTTATTTTATCCATATGAAGGAGAAACCACCATACCTGGGCATTAATACCTTGCTCATTCAGATAAATTCGACCATGTATGTCACGATCCTAAATTGAAGACAAAAAAGCAAAATAGACATCAACCACTCTATACCGCGAAGGCTTAAGAAGTATGCAATATTAGCAACACAACAATATGCAAACTTGGTCACTAGAGATGCAGAGACACACTATATTAACCTACAGTGTTGAGGTTGCACTAAACAGATATATTCATGCTCCCAATTTTTATTCTTGCATCAAGATTACCAAATATACAGAATTGCCGCCATTCAATCGTTCTGAATTTGTACTCTAGATCTAATGGACTCGTATGGTGTCAACAACATCTAGTTCTTCTCCAAGGAAAATCCTGAACCATTTCAGACTCAAATCTTATGATCTTTATATGTTACTTACTCCATTTCAAAATTAGAGATACATTTGTAAAACGGCGACTTTACGATGACTTTTAAGAAAAATTTATTTTTCCAAACTTATCCCTAACATTGACTAGAAATATAGTAGGGGTGGCATGATAATACCCAATCTACTAACAATAAAAGTATTTTCATGTTAAGAACTTCGTATCACTTCATAATCCAAAAATAAAAATGTATCTCTAATTTTGGAACAGACATAAAAAAAAATGTTATATAAACCTTGAGGTTAGCTATAAAGTAAATTGTTATCAAGAGTGCAACTAGGCCTGACAAAATATGGTTATTGATTGGTTTTGGTTTATAAAATTTGGTTATGGTTCCATTTAAGAACTAAAATCACATTACCTATTTTTAATATTAGTTGTGTGGGTTGAAACCATATAGTTATGGGTCAAATATAAGTCAACCCATATTTCAAATTTCAAGCTTACCATTTTTATGGTCCAATTAAATAAATTATTTATGATATTTAATTTCTATATTCTTTCACCTTCTATCTCTAATGTTTTATACATTTTTCCTCTTTCTAAAATTTTTTATACACTAAAATTTTTAGATTTTCTCTCTCTAAAATTTTTGTACACTTGTTTTCTCTAAAAATTCTACTACGCACAATTTTTTTTCTATACTTTTTTTTTCTCTCTCAAATTTTTAATAGTTGCAACAAGCTTGGCTCATCGCTCTATAATATGGCTTACGACTTCGTTCTTCTTTCCAACATTCGTTGTAATCAAAATTCTTCAACAATTTGACTCCTGTTTCAAAAGAAATTTATTTGACTCCTAATTCCTTTTTAATTATAATTAATATTAAGTTATTAAAATATAATATATTTTTACATTCAACTGTATATAAATATTTTCAATTTTAGATATTATAGTTTAAAATAGCCATAATTCACTTAAGACTTGAAAAATATTGATTCTTCTAATTAGTAGTATTTTTGAAATTTATACTATTCATATTGACAAAGTTAAATGAATTTATATTAAATATAAATTTAAAAATATTTCAATTTGATTTTTAGAAAATTAATTTTAGAATATATTTTATATGATGAAGTATATTATTTTATATTCATAGTCTTTAAGACATTAATAAAAAGAGTATTCATTGTTCCAAATAAATAAATACTCCCTATTGAAAAAGTTACCCTAATATATTTAAGTTAACGAAGAAGACAAGGGGTTTAAATGTGATGATGGCGGTGCTTAAATATAAAATATATTCTAAATAAAACAATATATATATTTTTTTTTCATATCATTTTCCTATTAAGTATATTAGTGGCAATAAATATCATAACATATTTTTTATTAAAAAATACTTTTTTAAAAATATTTTATATTATTTTAAATTATAATATCTAAATTTAAATTATTTCCTTATGGAATTTTAAAATATTATATATATTTAATTTTAATAGGCCTTCTCGCTGTGTCCAAATAAAAATGGGTCAAAATCAATTAACTGTTTTTTCTTGTTCAAACTTTAACCGACCCAAAGAATTTAAAGTAGTTACTCATATGGTTCTATTATTTTTGTTTTGATTAAATGATATATATTATTTTATTTATAGTTAATATAGATTGGCATTGCCAGGTCTAGGTGCAACTGCAAGTTCTCTGTCCCTCTCAGGCACGCACCCTTCAAAAATTATCATTTTCTTTCATTCTAAAATACAATTTTGCATCAAAATGGCTATATATATTGCAAATGCATTATGTAGCTCTAAAATACAATTTATGCAAGAATTTTGCATCATCAAAATGGCTCGAATATATATTGCAAATGCATTATGTGCTCATGGCATCCACTTGTAAAAAAAAACAGAGCATGGATATAAATAAATAAAGGAATATGGTACTTCCAGCATTGAATTTATGCAGTAATGTACCTATATTAAAGGGGTATGTGGAAAATTATATGCATTAAAAGTCGTACATTTGCGGAGGAGTATTGTTTTTTTTTTAATTTTAATTGTGATTTTATATTTGTAAAGTGTAATAATAAATATATACGAAATGTCACTTCCCATAAATAAATACTCCATAGTCCATATGGTAATAAATATAATTAATAATTCAAGAAAATAAAGATGGAATTTGATTAACGGAACCTGCAAAAACGAAAGGTGTTTGGAGACATCCACTTCTGGGTCTTCAATATAAACAAAACGGTAGAAATTCACAACCACAAATTCATCATCTTTTGGAGAAACAATCTGTACCCAGTTGGTGTTTGAGGATGAAACTGCAAATTTGAGCCCTTTCTTACATTCCAAAGAACAGGCGCCATGATTACTAAATTGGATTGGAGCTAGAAGCTGAGGCGAAAGAGATGTGTTAGAGCTAGTCCTACGAGTGGAAATTGCAGTGGGCTTGTAAGGGGTTAGAGTGGATGAAAGAGTGAGAGTTGTAGCTGAACTCATTGATTGTTTCCCTTCAATTTTTCATTATCTGCAACTGAATTAAGCTCCCATTTGGGGGGTGAAAGAACGCAAGGGGCTGGGGAGTGGTAATAATGATATCAGAAATGGGCTTTCTAGAGGCTAACCAGCAATTGAACGGCCCGCCATGGTTTTTAAATCCGGACTCGACCTGCTAAAACATGGGTCTAGAATTTGAACCAATAAATCAGTTGTTTGTTTGATAAAAAACGAATGAATCAATCAAGAATTTGAAATCAATCAATAAAAAAGTTATTTAATAATCGAAATGTCGGAATACATTCGAATGATAAAACTTTATTATTTTATCCTACTGAAAAAATTCATAATTGTTGTAAAATTATTTAATATTACTTAATATAATAGTTAATATTTTTTAAAAATAAATAAATTTTTAAATTTTTTTTTACTTCATTTAGCTGCTCATTCAGCTAAAAAAATTTGACTTAACCATTTAGCTCGTTCATCTTACCGATTAGTATTATATAAAAACAAAAAATGATATTCAAAGATTTGATCCATTTTTATTCAACTCTAAACAAACACCTCCTAATCAAAATTTGGAATAACCAGTAGTTCAAGTAGTAAAATTAGTTAAGCTGATAAAGTGAATCGGTTTTAATTATTTTTTAATATTATTTTTGTACCCAAAAAATTAATATTAAAATTAATTATGTTTAATAATATTGAGTTTTCCGGTTTGATGACCGCTCCGGGTATGAAAAACTTCAACGGGAATTTCACTTGATTTTTAGGAAATTTGGGTTGAATTGGCAGCCTCAAAAGAATGTTGGGTCTATTTATATTTCTAATTTAAAATAAATATTGAAATAATAATAAAAAAAATTATATATATTTAAAACAGAGTAAAGAATTTTAAAATTATAATATAATGATGGATTAGGATTTATTCCTGGTACCTTTCATCCATTTTTTTAAATATAATCACAAAAGTATTATATTTAATAACGCAATAATATTCGTTATAAATAAATATAAATAAATATGTCATAATTAATATCACTATAAAATAATACTTGTGTCTATAGAAAATTTAGTTAATATTTTAAAAATATTTTTTTTTATAGTGAGTATACTAATAACACGATTATTAAGTATATTGACACTAAATCTTTCTTTTTTTTATTTTTGCTAAATAAGTATCCCTTGAAATTATATTTTAAGTTTAAATCTAATATTTTAATTCGGAGGTGGTCAATTTGATGTAAACAAACTTTTGAAGCTTTTTTTATTTCTAAAAATGCCCTTCAATTTTTATGATAATTTTTATTTTGTTTTACAATATTTTTTTTTTGTATTTAATCTTTTAAATTTTATAAATTTCTTATTTTATCTGATATAATTTATGTGCCACAGTGTGGTAGTGATAATTGAGAGAGCCAAAGTTTTATTTTTAAAGAAAAGAAAAAATTAGAACCAAAAATTGCTCAAACTTAAAAATATTAAAAAAGATAATAGATTGCTGGCTGACATGAGCGCACCCAACAAAAACAAAAGAAAGAAAGAAAGAAGAGGAAAAAAGACATGAACTTTCTGGGCATTTATCACCCATCCTCCTCTTTAATCTCACTCCCTAAACCTGTTCGATCAAATGCCGCAGAGACTCCTACCAACACCGAAATCAGAGTATGCGTCAACAGAATTTGCAGAAGAAAAGGGTCCAATGAGATCCTTCAAGTTCTCACCGGAATTGCGCCTCCCGATGTTGCCGTCAATTCCTGCGGCTGCCTCGGCCGCTGCGGTATCGGACCGAATGTGGTTGTTCTCCCGGGTGCTGTCTTTGTTTCCCATTGCGGAACTGCCGCTCGTGCTGCTGGTCTTTTGTCGGAGATATGCGGCGGTGAATTGGGTTCTTGGAGTAAGAGCCTGGAAGCACTTGCATTAAGGAAAAAAGCTGAAGATGAAATGGGCAATTCTAATTTCTCTCAAGCTGAGATTTTACTCTCACAGGTATACATACATATATTGATAGAGAGATTTTGTTCATTCATGCAATATTTATTTGATGTATCTTTTAGCAAGCAATGCAAAATTTTCTTGATAACAATTTATAAAGATTATAAATTGATTATATCGAAATAAAGTGATCACATAGAACTTGCAGATTTAGCAAAAAATAGAGGGTTTTGTGAGAAAATGAAGAACTTAACTTTCTATTAGAGAGATTGTAACTATTTGGAGCAGAATATTACAAGGATGCCATTTCATAATTTAGTTATGAACTAACTATTGTCCTAAGACTCTTTAACTATGAGATTTGTGTAATCCTTCTTGACTTGAGAATTCTTAGTTGCCATATCCTTGGCAGGTTTCATGTTAGCTGCACGGATTGGGTAGATTCTATTGTTGTTGGAAATATTGTATCTTTTTGGGATGATAAAAACTCTGTGTTCAATTTGGAATTGTCTAAAGGTCTATACCAGCATGCTGATCTACACAAAATAATATTTCTGACCTCTAGAACTCTATGAAAGGCTGAATTGTCTTTGGTAATCAGTAGTTTTAGAAAATTAATTTTGTTGCACTTGATTGTTTTCCTGTGTTGTGATAGTACGTATGGAAATTACTTTCTTTGTTTATAATAACTTTCAGCCCGAGGAACCTTTTTCAGTCCTAATCAAGAAATATTTCGATTTGGTGAAGCTTCACTTGTTGATCTTAATTCCAATGAAATTTTCTGAAAGGATGCTGATGATGCCAATTTCTTATTGGTGCAGGCAATAGATCTAGAACCAAAAGGAGGTAGTCATATTATGTATAAGGACAGGTTTGTAGTGGTTAATTTATTCCTTCGTTGATGAAAAATCTACTACCCTCTATAAATCACAGTAACAGCCTGGTAGGCAGTTCATTTCTGTAGTGACGGTGGTTACGTGTGCGTGTGTTCAACTATGTAGATCCATTTTGTTGTGTGGACGGTTCTGTGCGTTTGTCATTTTCTTTCTTCGTTTTCTCCTTTCTTCTACTCCTTTTCATCAAGGAAAAAGTTGACACCCTGCATGCAAAATTGTTTGTCTATGAATCTATATAGTTTCTAACAAGCTGTTACACAAATTTCTGGGTCTTATACCTGTAGATCTAACATCAGTGATATCAATGATGTTAGACAACTTTTATTATGTGATAGAATACATTTCTTTCTGTGAGCAAGGTTGTGCAATAAAAAAGTCAACGAACCGATGGTTTAATTCAGGTCTGCAGCAAGGATTGCAATGGGTAAAATTACTGAGGCTCTTGAAGATGTTAAAGAGGCATTAACTCTTGCTCCTAACTATCCTGAGGTAAGCTGATAGGCTGAGAATTTCCTGTCAAAACCACCAACATTAGGTTTTCATCATCCATTTGTTGGGCCTTGTTGCATTGGACCTTAAATTTGCTTGATAAAGAAATAAACTTTTTATTTATTATGCTGAATTATGAAGGAACTAGCTTTTATGTTTTTGTAGTCTTACAACTTGCTTATCTATCATTAAAAAATCTAGAATCTTGATCAATGAGATTCTATAAAATGGTAATATCAAGTATTCACTAAAAATACTACTGTTCTAATTTTTTAAGAGAATGCTTCAATGACATTACCCAAACGTAATTCTAAAATAAAACTTCTTGAGTGATTGTCAATTAGCTTATTGTCCTTGGATAAACATGGAATACTACTTGACTAGATAAGAAAGGTCTGTGTTAATAATCAAGGAAAGAAAGGCAAACATGAATGATGGTTATAGAGGATGGGAACCACAAACTAAGGTCTGGATTTCTTCCAAGGTTTGCTGTGTTTATTTGTTGGAAGGAGGAAGATTTGCTGTTAAAATGGCTTTATTTGAGGGTAGGTAAAAGACTTGATGGATCCACTCATAATTATATATATGATGTATATAATGATTAAGAAGAAATTTTATATGAAGAATAAATAAAGTATTAGCAGAAGGGGACAAGGACGCTCACCCTAAAACAAGTGGAAGTAACAAAAAAAAACACTTGAGAAAGAGCAGCTTTCAAATCTCTGAAAAGACTAGACTCAAATATGACCCTAAAGGCACCATAACATAGGCCCATAGAGAAGCAAGATAAATGATCCTATCTCCGCTGAAAAACAAAAGATAAATAACTCTGTTTAGAAAGTGTAGCATAGAGCTCATTCCAGGTTTCCAAGGAATAGAAAAGTCTGCACACTTCCAAAGCATATTGCAGGACAAATAGAAACGGGAAGCCTCGTGAACTTTGTGACCAAGTAGTCTCAAATTCAACATAAAGGATTATCACACTTGTTGGAGCCTAATAGACTCAACAAAACTCACCCAAATCACAACAAACTTAGCTAGAACCATACCGATTGTGACAACACACTTCATTTTTACTTCTAGAATCATATTGAAAACAGCTCACTGAGCTAGAGAAAACATTAAATCACGCTAAATAATTTTCAAAAGATTTAAACATATCATGCAAGATCCCATTTTGGGCTCTGCTAAGAGATCTAATCAATTTTCAAAAAACAAAAGAAAACTGCCAGTTTTGCTTTATTTTATGAGTTGCATCAGACATTGCAAATCCCTCACTGAAGATATTAACATTTGTAATAAAGTAAATTAGGAAAATTTAGTGGTTTGTACTCTTTTAAAAATTGACATGTTCAGTGACCATAATTACAAGGTGACACTAAAAGCAAGGACTTTAGGTTCCATGAGCAGGTCTTTGTTGGTGATGAATATGTTCTGCTAAATTGCTTTGTGCATCTGCCATGGCGAGCTAACCTGCCGTGAAAGCATAATTATAAAATTGTACTGCTCATGCAAATGTAACAATGCCTAGTCATATGGTAAGGTCCTAAACCGAGTTCTTTACAATATTCAACTTAACAGGCTTATATTTGCCAAGGTGATGCTTTCATGGCCATTGAGAATTTTGATGGTGCTGGGGAGTCCTATTCAATGGCTTTAGAGTTAGATCCATCTATTCGGCGTTCCAAATCATTCAAGGTATTATCCCTTGCCCATTTCTAAGGTTTTCTGCAGTAGATGTCATGAGGCATATGCGAGAATTTTTGTCTGCAAACTGTGAAAATACATTGTGAACATGAAGGAGACATGGGTTGAATGACTACTTAATAATTATACTTTTAAACAATCAATTTGAAACATTTTAAAATTTAAAATTCAATATTTAAAAGACATAGGAAAGAGTGAGAGAGATGGTGATTCTCTGGTTTGGTTTGGACTACTTAATAATTATACCTTTTAAAAAGTCAATTTGAAACATTTTAAAAATTTTAATTCAATATTTAAAAGACATAGGAAAGAGTGAGAGAGATGGTGGTTCTCTGGTTTCGTTTGGACTTTAAGACTTGTATCTGTGACAAAACACTCTTTATATTGAGAGTTAAAGTTGGTATACTGAACGACGTAGCTCGATTAATTTTTAAGACTTGTTGTGTGTCTTAATCTGCACCATTAATTTTTAATAAAGGGTTTAGATTTTAAGAACTCCAAAAATAAATTGGAGTTCTTTCGTAACCCTAAGAAACTAGATCTGTATCTACAACATATATTCTAAAAATTTGTTGTATCAGTTTTTCATTTCTTTCCTTATTGTGAAGTGACATGATTGTGCTTGCTTCATATGTTATTGTCAATGCATATCAATTTCAAGTTACCTTATCTTCAAAGGCCATTTATGTTTACAAGGATTATAATCCCGAGACTATTAATCCTTCGATTAAAAGTATTAATCACGTGTTTTTTTTAAGGGATTATTTTTGGGATAACTTAAAATAATACCATGTTATATTTGTTTTTTCTATGATTAATTAAAAGTTTGGATAAAAAAAATATTGTTTGGACTATTATAACCTTACCAATAATAACATATTTTAAACTTATTTATACATAAAAAAATGACGAACAATTAATTATAAACTTTTAAATATTGCTAAAACAAGTTAGCGAGCTCACAGTGCTTCACCATGTTCTTCCTACGTGAAATATTTGAGAATCAAATTATCATAAATTAGCACATCAATTAACAAATAAATAGTGCAAAATATATGATATGTAAAATATTAAAATTTCACAAAACTAAAATTAGAAGAAAGATTAGGATTAGCTATTTTACTTGGCCACCAAAATTTAAAGTCTAGAACTATGTAATTGTTGTAACTCACTATGTAATTGTTGTAAAATATGCTTTTCAGTTTCCAAATGTTCGCCATTTGGTTATATCAGATAATTTAGAGCAATAATATTTTTCAGTCATTGAGATCTTTTTAAAAAAAAATAAAAAATACATCAAGTTCAGAAGTTTACTTATTTATTATACTAGTGTGAGTGTGTGTGTGTGTGTATATAAAATAGCTTCGTTGTTTTAATATGAGAAATAAGAACTTGATTAGTTGTTTCCAGCCATAGCCATAAGTGACAAAATAGCGTGGAAAAAGACTAAGCATAGGATGTGATACTATATTTAACTTTTAGAAAAATGTTGTGATTAATTTTTTCTAGAAATTTGTAGTCCCAAATGGTGGGATTATAATACCTGGTTGAACACGGTATTAAATAGTTCATCATATTAAGTCATTTTATAATCTATGTACTAATAGTCTCAAGTCTAAATTTGAAAACAAACAAGACACTTGGGATTAATAGTCTTATACCAAGTGTAATCCTTGTAAACGAACATAGCCCAAGTGTTATAAATATCATACTATATCAACTACATATGTAGCTAGAATTGACTCTATATAAGACTTCGCAAAAATTAAAATCTGATACACAAGGTTGGAAATGTTCTTCCTGTGAAACTTATACCTCTTGACTTTATATCATTCCTTATGAGATGGATGTTACGACTTATGAGGGTGATGATTCCAATTTCTTATCCAGGGTCAGATTGCAAAGCTTCAGGAGAAACTCGTTGTTGCAGATATACCTTGAATTCTGCCGTCTGGTTGAATTTGCATGTGCATAAATCAATAATGAAGGAAATGAGATAAGGTTGCTGTTGTTTCCATCGTTGATTTACTTTTTTTGGTAATGCTTCTTTGAAATCGGTAGATACAATAAATTAGCACTTTCATTGCTACATGTTGTTATATGTAGACATATATGCATGCTAGGTTCTTATCTAAAAAACAATAAATCATGCATCTCTATATATTTACTCCCTATGATCTAAAAATTAGATATATGTTTCTATTTTTATATCATAAAGTGACATGAATTTCTGACATACCATTACTTGTATGCTTAGTTTGATTGACCACTATTACATTTCTAGCCAATGTTACTTATAAGATTGGAAAAATAAAATTATCCTTGAAAGTCATTCTAATTTTTACAAATGTATGTCTAAGTTTTTTGGAATGGAGGAGTTTATATTAGAAATAATGTATTGGAGTTTTCAAAGTTTGTGTATGAAGTCTTTGTTTACTGGGATTGCGTTTTGGAATCTGTACCATAGGTGAACACTGCAAAGAAACTTGATCCCAATATGTTCCTTTCAGTATGTACAGAATCCGTCAAGGTAGACTACAATAAGTGACAAGGTAGACTACAATATGCTGGCTGATTATGCCAGTGCAATGGTGTCTAAGCAAAATAGTTAGTTGTATTTCTTAGTATGCGCTTCAATTGAATTGAACTAAAGATGTTCAGCTCATTGTTCGGCTGAATTTAAGTTCATCTCCTTGTTGACTTTTAAATTTCCATAATATAAAAGTGAACAAATCTATTGTAGTTGCATGCATAACATAAACTAGAGGGAGTATTAATTAAACTTGTATGCATAACATAGTAGTCTCTTGCACAGTATAAAAGTAGGAACCACTACATCAAAAGGATGAGGGTCATATGCCACATGATGGCATTACAGCCCGACAATCTCTCAGTAAACTATATTAGCTTGGTTTAGCATATCATAGGCTCATATCATTAGTAACAAGGAACATGCAGAACATATTTAATCCCTATATATAGAGTTATATACCATCATCTTGTAGTCACCTAATTATGTTAAGAGGGTTCCCTTTTCCTTAGCAGCAAGCAGAGCTGTAGTGTGGACCACAAAGAAGCATATCAAAGTTCTTCACCTTATCCCACAACTTAGAAACCCTCCTCCCACTCCCACCACCGCCACGCCGCCACGGGCGTTTCATTATCACATTGCCACCAGCACGCCGCCACTGGCATTTCATTATTACATTGCCACCAGCTGCTGCTTCTTCATCATCCACTTGACAACAGTCCTCAATTGTCACTTCTCCATCCTTCTTACGCTTCATCTTCGTACTCTTTTTGCTCTTCTTCTTTTTCCCTTCTTGTTTAACCAACTGCTCATAATACTCCTTATTCCTCTTCTCCAACACATGTATCTGTCCTTGAAGATCCTCAACCTTTCGACTAAGCATGCAAACCCTATGATCCTCCCTCAACTTCAACACGCAACGCGCAAGCTCGCCAGCCTTCCTCTTCATAAACAACGAATCCGCCCCCAACTCTTTATTCTCTTCCGCTAATGCCCCTACCCTATACTCCAACCTCGCGTTCTCATTCAACAAAACCAATCTCTCTGATTCCAACACCTCCAACAAGCTCTTCTGCAACTCAATCTTCCTCGACGACTCGTTCCACCTCTTCTGCTCCCCACTCGCCTCATCGACAACGATCTCGTACTCCACATTCTTGATCACGAGCTCAGCAACAATATTATCAACATTAGTCATCACTTGATCTTTGATTGGAGTTCGAAATGGAGGTTGAAATGACAATGAGCTCTCAGCATCCGATTCATTGTCAACTTCACTGCTACCACCAACTTCTTCATCCGAATTTAAATGAAAAGATTTCATTGATGAAGAAGAGCCTTGCTTGGCGAGCGTTCTGCAGTAACGGTCAGCCAAGGAGAGGTAGCCATTGTAGAGGTCTTGGAGAAGAGACAGGAGCTGAGGGCGTTTTTGGTAATATGTTTCGGCCTGTTCCGCAAAACTGTCAGCCTTGTCTTCTTTAATGGTGTTTGAGGATACCATCTTCATCCTCTTGTCCAGGTCTGCCAAAACAAAATTTGCATTAATTGAAAATTTTAAGGCATTTTGTAAGTTTGTGGTTGAGACCTACAAAATTTGAGTAATTTATGGTTTCCTGCACATGTAAAAACACTAGTAGCAGAATTCTGAATATGGTCACAATAAATTACAAGATTGGCATCACATAGCAAGAAATTCAGTGGTGTTTTTTTAAAGGTATGTTTGAATTTGAAATTTATAAATTTGAGAGGTAATGAAGGAAATGAAATATGAAATTTTATTATACACATGAATTAAAAAAGTTATTTAATAATTAAAATTTGTATGAAATTTTATCACTATAAAAGTTATGAGAAGTTGAAAATTACTAATACAAGGACAAAATTATATTATACTAGTGAATTTTACTAAGGGACAAATTTACCCTTTATTTATATACTTATACTTATTTGTCAACTTTTTTTAGCACAAAAAAATGTATTTAATGCCAAAGGATGGAGACAGTAACATTCAAAATAGGTTGGGGCTTGGGTGTAATAGTTTTAAATAATAAATTGATGTATATATGATGCTCCCTCAGTTCCCTTTTGTCTTTTTAAAGAGAATTTCTTTCCTTTTTTTTATTGTTTATAAATTTCAAAAAAATATTAAATATTTAATTTTTCATATTATCTTTTATGATTTAAGTACTAATTTATTTCTCATACATCTTTCTATTAAACTTTAAAATGTTAATATTAAAAAAAATTACTCGATTTAAACTTTCTCTTCCTCCTGTGTAAATTCAAAATTTGAAAGCAGTATGGGGGGTTTATTTCTTGGGAAAGACACAAGAGAATAAGATGGCAAAACGCTTTTTGTGAATTGGCTTTTCACCTACTTATTATAGATTAGATGGAGCAGTAAGCAGAAAGTGACCCTTCACTTCATATCCTCAGATTCTGGTCATTTCAAAATATCTACACTTACAGAACCAAAAGATTATGGACCCATTCACACCCATTGCATTAAATTCTATTTTATTTTATTAAATAATTTTGAGAGGGATGTGGATGTGACATAAAATAATTTTATAATTAATTTTAATCAATTAATTAATTAATATCGCGTCAATATATAAATTATAAAGTGTTAATTGACCACCTTATTTAAAATGCAAGAAAGCACCATTAACATGTTAATTTTACTTATTTACCTTTACATGAGAGATTGAAAGGTAATCCCTCTAGAAAAATGTTACTCCCTCCATTTCTATTTATTAAATGTTGTAGGCAGTTAATTTTTTTTACATATTTGACATTAATAATTTTTTTAGGAAGCATCAATTATAATTTTTAAATATATTCTTTCATAATTTCTTTCATTTATTTAGATAATTTTATACATATTTTTTTAATTCATACAAAAATAGTTGTAATATATATATATATATATATATATCAATTTTAATAATAAAATTAGAGCAATAAATATTCATTAACTAATGTACAACACTCTAAAACCTCAAATAAATAATTAAGAAGCGAGGGTTTAATAAAATAAATATTTCTTCTGTTCCATAATAATTGCAAGAAATTCTTTTTTAATAAAATTCAAAAAAATTGTAACAGTTTTCTTTTGAGCAATTTTTACAAAATTAAATGACCAATTTACCCACAATCATATCAACTTTATCATTTAAATACATAGTGAATCCTTTCACTAATTAAATTAAATTAAAAAAAGTGTGGCTATATTTCTAACCGCTCTCTATAAGGATTAATTAGAAAATCAAATGAAATTTCAAAAAAAAAAAATTAAGCAAAAAGATGGAGAAGATGTTTAACCGTTTGAAACTTAAAAAAGTACCATAAGGCATAAGTTAATAATTTTAGACACAAAAAAAAAAGCACTTAATTTAAGCAAAAATATAATTAAAACATTTTTAGTGAGACAAGGAGAGTAGAATCGAAGGAAAATGAAGAGAGAGAAATCATAAATAGGGAAGAAGAGTTCGTACCGGCAACGGAAACAAGAAGCCAAGAAGGCTTGTTGAAGCTTCGACGACGTCGTAGTAACTCCTCATTTGATGATGAAGAAGAATATGGCGATGCATCTGCTGCAGCAGCAGCAGCAGAAGCAGGACGAGCCAAACCTTTTTCTACTCCCATATTTTCGTCCCTTTTTAGCAGTCACCGGTCCCCTGTATATAAAATTAATTAATGCCATTAATAATTATTTTTAAAATTTTCCATATAATTAAATAACTTACTAGCTGGCTAGCTTCACCAAATTACTTAATTAATAGAAGAAGAAGAAGCATGTAAGTATATATGTGTATATATATATATATACCTCTAAGAAGTAAGAAACCACCATGCACCGGAGCTGGCAAGAGTTCTTCAAGAGAGTGACCGGAGATTTGATGGAGCTGGTAAAATAAGGTGGTTTTGCTGAGATTTGGCTTTGGAGAGAGAAATTTTGAGCTCGAATATATAAAGTGAATTCGGTTATAAGGAGGTTAAGTTGATGAATTGAGTAATACAATTAAAGTTATAAATAAATTGAGTCGATTTAAATATTGAATTGCTCAAATTTAATTCATAATATTTATTGAGTATAAAATAAAATTTTATTGAGATTCACTTAATTATTAAGTAGAGCATGATTCTGAATCGAGTTCAAGTAATTTGAATTTTTTAAATAAATATAATTCGAGTATTAATAGAAAATTATAATTTGAGAAAATTCGAGTTATTTATCGAATTTTAAAATTTGTTCATATTTAATTCATTTATATTTCGAGTCGAACTCGAATCAAACTTTTAATCGAACGAGTACGAATCAAATTTAAATTATTTATTCATTTTACAGCCTTAAATACAGTGTTAACATGCAAATATAAATCATCTTCCATAAAATAAAATTTGACTTTAGAGTCTTATTATGTATTTTTTATAAATTTATACTAATTTATAATTACAAAATTTATGATAGAAATTATAGAAAGGGGTTGATGTAAGACCCCAACTTATTATAAATAAAATTGAATTTTTCTTTATTCATTATTCTAAATTAATAAGGGTTAATTTGATATAATTCTTTGGTTATGGGTGAAATGTGCAAAGTTTACAAAATAAGCAAGTGATTATAAAATATTCATTATTATCGGGGAATATTCGTTTTGGTCGTGGAATATTCTTTTTGTCGGGAATCTCCGCATTTACCTGCCAAGAATATTGATGGGCCCCATAACGAAAAAGCGGTTGGATGAAGAAAAGCGACAAAGATTGAGTTTTATAAATAACGACGTAAATTATTACCGTTAATTAACTTTGTTGGGTTACGGTGGTTAAAAATGATGAATACGCGTGGTCGCATTAAAGAAGACACCAGATGCGCACAAGATTGTTGAATTATCGATCCTTACGTGAATAAGGCACTACTCAATAATTGTTACAAAGAATTATCGCTCATTATTTTATCTTATTGATTCAATAATTCACGCATTGATATTTATATTATTATTGTTTCAATAATTGTCATTACACGTATTTTCCATTATCAAATCAATAATTCATATTATTTGAATAATATTATCGATAACATTATTGGCAATGTCTAGAAAGTTCATACAAGGAGAGGTTTGGTCACCTAATTGCTACCAAAGAAGAAGAAATCCTTATTGGAAGCCCCCTCTTTCCAGGAACTACAGGTTGCGATCTTGTGATTACGTAATATTATTTTTGAATAATTAATTATTGATTATTATGATAAAGAAAATATTTATTTTATGTGGATATAGATGGAGAAAATTTTTAATGTGACAATTGTTGAAAATTAATATTTTATCTTTTTCGATAAAATAATACATTTAAATATATTATTTTAATAATATATTAATTGGTGATATTTTTATAATGATTGTGGGATATATGAGTATATGAGGAGGTAGAGTATTTTGTGGCATTAAATGTTTAACATATGTTTTGTGTGTCGATTGGACACAATTCTTCGACGAAAATTGATTATAGATCGTAAAATCGTCTGCTTATGGATTTCGGTCAATTTCATTTGGAATTTGGAAAAATTTTCTTCGCAAAGTTGTAGAGAATGGAATTTCCCATGGAAAGTCATGAGTTTCAATTTTTCCGATAAACGAGCTATTTTCTATGAATTATTGAAGTTACGGAAAATAAAATAATTTTTTTATTAATTATGGTGGGACCCACTTTTTGGTGGGTGTTGAATGCACATGGGTCTGCTTGAAATTTTCGTAATTGAAATTTGAAAGCATGCGTAGAAATTGGTTTATAAATAATATTAATTTATTATTTTAGTCTTTCTTTAGTGTTTCTAAAGATTTTCCTATAAATAGAAGGCTAAGTTAGAATTGAAAATCACACCGTAAACTAGTTTTTTCTCTTTCTCTCTATATTATCGAGCGTATTCTTGTGAGTATACTTTGAGTGTTCTTTATACGGTGCGAAGTTTCACAAGACTATACCGAAATTCAAATCCAAGACGATTATTTTTGAGGTAAAGGGTATTATTTTCTTCTTAAATGATATTTTTCTTCAATATCATTATCTGCCAAGTATTAGTAAACTTTTATCAAATTTGGAACTTGTTGTGTTGGGGGTTCTTATTCACGATACTAAAGACTATTCACGTGATATGATAATTATTCACGAATATCAAGATTATTCAATTTCAAGAAAAATAAAAATTTTTCTTTTTGTCCAAAATATCTATTACGGATACTAGCTTTGATTGTATCCATGTTTTGATCATTCTTGAATTTTACACCAATATGATTATTTTCAAGTATTTTTGGACATGGGTAAAACAAAGTACGAATCCTTAATCCTTAATCCTTGTCATTTTGTTCCAATTGGATTCGTTTCTTTAAAAATGTTTTTCATGATCCTCACCCCTAAATGGTGATATAAATGAATATCTTTGGCCCAGTAGCAAAAGATGAACGATTAATCGATGAATATCTTTGGCCCAGTAGTGTAAAGATGAGCAGTGTTGAGATTAACATGACCAACCTGGTGATCTAAAATGAATATCTTTGGCACCTGTAGGCAAAAAGATGATTAAAGATGTATATTGATTGTTATTACAGGATAAACTATTGATGATGGACTTTTAAACCTTAGAAGGCAAAAGAGAATTTTCTCTACGTGACTCTTCTAATGGATTCTTTATTCATTGCATTTGTTGATCTAAAATTTGTTGCCTATTGTATTCTATTAGATTTTTTTCCTGTTGAAGACTAACGATAATTTGTTGTATATTATCTTAGTCATAATATTATTTTATCGGGCTAGTTGAGCTCACCCTTTTCCTTTTGTTCCATTTTTCTTCTCGGAGGTGAGACCACAAGCAGGATCGAGCGGGGTATGGAGTGATGGTTCTAGGAAGATGTTTTAAGCATCCTCACTACTTACGTAAAATAGTGTATGAATAATTAATGAGGACTTATTTGAGTGTGTATATTGCCTGTAAGACAATATTTGTATTCAAACTCACAACAGTATTGTCAGATCTACACTACGACATCCGTATTGTCAAAGTTGTAGTTTGCTTTCTATACCATGTATTTTGGCGACTCGGAATGGGTGTCAGATACCTATTTTGGGGCGTCACGGTTGGTATCGAGCTTAGGATATGATCTCCATGAGATCGGGAATAGAACTAGGAGGGAGAGACGAGTAAATCCTTCGCTAGTGTGTCCTACCTAAGCTTATTTGTGTGTCTCACTCATAATATAGGATATTATGTGATATGTTAATTTGTTAAATTAACCCTTGTTTTATGGCAAGATTTAAGAATGGTCACGAGAACATTAACAATGGAGTTTATGAGACCGTGGAGACGCTCTGTACTCACCAACGAGGAGAACGTGCACAGTGGCAATGTTCCTCCTGTGAACAACGCCATCGAGCAAATGATGAACGACGGGATGTTTAGAAGCTTTTTGCGATTCATGCAAAATCGATTGAGGAGACTCGTGTACAAAATACGGAGAAATGATAGAACGTGCGGTTTGTCACTACCAAACAATTCAAAGAGTTGGGACCACCAGATTTCCATGGAAAGCCGGATCCGATCAAGGCGTAAACGTGGGTCAAGCAAATTACCAAGATATTCGATGTCTTGGGGTGCACGGAGGAATGAAGGTTCCATTCGCCACCTTTTATGTTTCGTGGTGAAGCAGACATTGGTGGGAATCTGTGAAGCGCACTCACCGGATGCACTTAACATGTCTTGGGAAAGATTTCAGAATCGTTCAATGACAAGTACTTTCCGTAAAAAGTATTCGTCTATATGAAGGAAGTAGAGTTTATTAGACTCGAACAAAACAATACGATTGTCTCGAAGACGAGGCAAGGTTCGCAGAATTATCGTGTTTGCACCTCATTTGGTGGAGAATGAGGAACGAATGACGCCAGTATGTTTTCGAGAGGTCTCAAAACCGTAGATTCGTCAATACCTTATCTCTCATAAATTTTCTCTGTATTCAGATGTTTTCAACAGGGCTCAGTTATTAGAGCGAGATAGTGAGTATACTCAATCGAGGGACCACAATCAGAGTAGTCATTAGAACGATGATAACCAGCGAGGAGGAAAGAATACGGACAAAGGCGGTAACCACTCAGGTGGTAATCGTGGACATGATAATAGGAGAGGTGACTCAAGTGGAAATTTCGTAAAAGAAGATTCAACAATGACGGGAAGATATCAACGGCAAAGACCAAAGACCAACAACAAATGCTAGGGGAGGAGAACGACCGCCGTTAGATGTTACAAATGCGGGAAGGAGGGACATATCATTCAAACCGCCCACAACAATCCAAGGTATGTTGTTGTGGAAAGGAAGGCCACATCGCCGAGATCAGATCTTATCGCGAAACCAAGTTCAAAGCAGGAGTGGTGATTCTAATGGTCGTCCGGATAAGTCGAAATCGGCGGTTCTGGAAGAAGCGTTTGTCGCGGATGGACAAAACGTGAGGAACCCAAACGAGGTGATCACGGGTAAGCTAATCTTGAATTCTTGCGAAGTTTATACCTTACTAGAACCTGGGTTCTACCCATTCTTTTATCTCTCCTACTTGTGCTCAACGTTTAAACTTGACTCGGGAGAAACTAGATTTTGATTTATCTCGTTGAAACTCCGTTGGGTGAAACCTTCGTTACATCTACGGTTTATAAATCTTGCATGATCCAAGTTGGCACTATCACATTACCATTGATCTTATCTCTTTAAAGATACTTGCTTTTGATGTGATTTTAGGAATTGATTGGTTAACCACTCATCATGCCAAAATTGATTGTTTTCGTAAGGTTGTTAGTTTTCATATTCCTAACCAACCTGGCTATACTTAATTCAAACCACTAAACCACTAAAATCACCATCGCCATATCAAGCCACAAAGCTATTCGTTTATTGAAAAACGGATGTCAAGCTTTCTTAGCCCATGTTATGGATTTGAATAAAGACAAGTCGATTTGAATAATATTTCGTGGTTAAAGAATTCTCGATGTATTTCTCAAGAGCTTCCGCCTACCCCGTAACGTGATGTTGAATTCTTTATTGACCTTGAACCAATACAAAGCCCATTTCTAAAACCCCATATCGAATGGCTCCTATTGAACTTCGTGAGTTAAAAGTCCAACTACAGGAGTTATTAGACATCGGTTTCATTCGCCCCAAGACGTCTCCTGGGGTGCCCTGTTTTATTCAGTAAAGAAGAAAGACGGAGTATGCGACTTTTGTATCGACTTATCGAGAATTGAACCATGTCACCATCAAGAATAGTATCCGCTACCTCGCATTGATGAACTGTTCGACCGAGCCATAAGGAGCTTAATTCTTTTCAAAGATCGATCTTCGCTCGGATATCATCAATTTGAAGATTAAAAGCGAGGATATTCCAAAGACGGCGATTCGGGACTCGTCACGGGCATTATGAATTCTTGGTCATGTCTTTTGGATCGACTAATGCTCCCCGCCGCTTTCATGGATATGATGAACCGTGTATTTAAGGAATATTTGGATCAGTTCGTTGTTGTCTTTATTGATGACATCCTCATCTATTCCAAAAGCCGTGAAGATCATGAGCACCATTTGAATCTGGTACTACAAAGACTTCGTGAACACAAGCTTTATGCCAAGCTGAAGAAATGCGAGTTCTGGCTCGAGGAAGTAGCATTCCTTGGGCACGTGGTGTCAAAACAAAGAGTATCTCATTGAATCTTGGCCAAGATTCAAGCAATACAAAGTTGGGAACAACCGAAGTCGGTGTGATCAAGACGCAGACTTTTCCGGGCTTAATTGGTTATTATCTGAGATTTGTGGAAGGATTTTCTCGAATCGCTACTCAGTTAACTCGGTGACTCGGAAGGATGCAAAATTCTTATGGAGGCGAGGAATGCGAGAGGAGCTTCCAAGAGCTCAAGAGAGACTCATTTCAAAGACTGTTTCGACAATACCATCCGGTTCAGATGGATTTGTTATCTACAATGATGCTTCTCGGCAAGGGGTTAGGATGTGTTCTCATAACATGGGAAAGTCATAGCTTTATGCCTCATTTAATAACTCAAAGAATATGAGAGGAATTATCCTACTCATGATCTAGAGTCAAGCGGCGATCGATTCGCGTTGAAGATATGGAGACACTACTTGTATGGGAGAAAGTGGAGATTTATACGGACCATAAAAGCCTCAAATATTTCTTCACCAAAAGGAACTCAACATGCGCAAGAACGACGTCATCGGAGTCGTTAAAAGATTACGATCACACTATTCAATATCATCCCGAAAAGCGAGCGTAAGAGTATGACGATTAAGTAGGAAGATCATATGCAAGTCATGAAAAGCGATATTGTCAACGCAAAGGCCCATTTTGTATGACTTGCAAAGGATGGAGGTAGAATTAAAGACTTGGGGACCCACATAATGATGGCGAATATACAAGTAGAACCGACTTTAATCGATAAAGTTAAAATTCGCGCCAAGCTACGGACACAGAAGGATGCGTGCATGAAGAAAGAAAGCAAAGAAGGAGCTATTTAGGAAGCAAGAATTGATGAGGAAGGAATACTTGAGTCAATTCTAGACTTTGCGTTCTAACGATTCGACCGAAGCATAAAATCATGATGGAGGCACACAACACCCCGCTTGCAATCCATCTCGGAAGTACCAAAATGTATCATGATATTGACATACATTTTGGTGGAACAATATGAAGAGAGAGATTGCATGAGTTTATCTCAAGATGTTTAACTTGTCGGCGTGTAAAGGCGAAGCATCAAGTGCCAAAAGGTCCATTGCAACCACTTGAGATTAGGAATGGAAATGGGAACACATTACTATGGATTTTGTTCTGTGTCTTCCCAAAGTTTCTCAAGGCGTAGATGCAATTTGGGTTATTGTTGATAGATTAACCAAGTCCGCCCATTTCTTACCGATACGCCGAGACTTATCCCTCGAACGTCTTGCTTCGTAGATGCACGTGAATGAGATCAGACGATTGCATGGCATGCCAATATCCATAGTTTTGGATCGTGACCCGAGATTCACTTTAAGATTTTGGGTTAGCCATAGAAAGCTATGGATACGGATTCTGATTGATTCAAAGATACCATCCTCAAACCGGACGGACAATCGAGAGGATTATTCAAACCCTCAAGATCTATTAAGACTCGTGGTCCTAGATTTCAAAGGAAGTTGGGATAAGTACTACCACCTGGTGGAATTCTCCTACAACAACAGCTTATCAAGCAAGTATAGGCATGGCTCCATTTGAGGCGTTGTATGGGCCGAAAATGTAGATTCTCCAAAGATCTTTGGGGACGAGTGGGAGAAGCAACATTGTTGGGACCGTAATTAGTATGCATGACTGAGAAAAGATCCAAATGATTCGACAACGTATTCAATCTTCACAAGATCGACAAAAGAGTTATCTTGATCTTCATGTAGAAAGGACGTGGAGTTTAATATGGAGATCATGTATTGTTACGTATTGCTCCATGGAAAGGAGTTACAAGATTTGGGAAAGAGGAAAGCTCAATCCAAGGTTTGTTGGTCCATTTGAGATTCTCGACCGAATAGGAACGAGCCTATAGACTGCGCGTTACCTCCAAGTATGTCTCGTGTTCACAATGTATTCCACATATCTATGCTTCGTAAATATGTGAAAGACCGAACCACATTATTGCATTAGAACTGCAGACGAGATAGCAGAAGATTTAACCTACGAGGAGATACTGTTGAGATTTTGGATAGGAAAGAGCATGTCTTACATACGAAGGTTATACCACAAGTTAAGGTTTTGTGGAGAAACCATACAATTGAAGAAATGACATGGGAGTTGGAATCGGAGATGAAAGCGAGGTACCCCTCACCTTTCGATATACCGGTATATACGCCAATTTCGAGGATTTAAATTTCATAAGGAGGGAGGTTGTAAGACCCCAACTTATTATAAATAAAATTGAATTTTTCTTTATTCATTATTCTAAATTAATAAGGGTTAATTTGATATAATTCTTTGGTTATGGGTGAAATGTGCAAAGTTTACAAAATAAGCAAGTGGTTATAAAATATTCATTATTGTTTTGGGAATATTCGTTTGGTCGTGGAATATTCTTTTTGTCGGGAATCTCCGCATTTACGGCCAGTAAATCATTAGTGGGCCCCATAACTGAAAAAACGGTTGGATGAAGGAAAACGACAAAGATTGAGTTTTATAAATAACGACGTAAATTATTACAATTAACTTTGTTGGGTTACACGGTGGTTAAAATACTGATGAATACGCGTGGTCGCACAAAGAAAGACACCTGTATTACGCATGATTGTTGAATTATTGATCCTTACGTAAGAAGGCACTACTCAATAATTGTTACAAGTAATTCTTGCTCATTATTTTATCTTATTGATTCAATAATTGTTGCATTGATATTTATGTTATTATTGTTTCAATAATTGTCATTACACAAGATTTTCCATTATCAAATCAATAATTCATATTATTTGAATAATATTATCAAATAACATTATTGGCAATGTCTAGAAAGTTACATCTAAGAAGAGGTTTGGTCACCTAATCAATTGCTTGCCAAGAAGGAGAAATCCTTATTGAAAGCCCCCTCTTCCAAGGCGGCTACGGTTCACAAGATGTGATTCGTAATATTATTTTGAATAATTAATTATTGATTATTATGATAAAGAAAATATTTATTTTATGTGGATATAGATGGAGAAAATTTTTAATGTGACAATTGTTGAAAATTAATATTTTATCTTTTTTCGATAAAATAATACATTTAAATATATTATTTTAATAATATATTAACGGTGATATTTTTATAATGATTGTGGGATATATGAGTATATGAGGAGGTAGAGTATTTTGTGGCATTAAATGTTTAACATATGTTTTGTGTGTGTGTGGACACAATTCTTGAATAGAAAATTGATTATAGAATCGTAAAATCGTCTGCTTATGGATTTTGGTCAATTTCGCATTTGGAATTTGGAAAAATTTTCTTCCGCAAAGTTGTAGAGAATGGAATTTCCCATGGAAAGTCATGAGTTTAAATTTTCCGATAAACGAGCTATTTTCTATGAATTATTGAAGTTACGGAAAATAAAATAATTTTTTTATTAATTATGGTGGGACCCACTTTTTGGTGGGTGTTGAATGCACATGGGTTGCTGAAATTTTCAGCATTGAAATTTGAAAGCATGCGTAGAAATTGGTTTATAAATAATATTAATTTATTATTTTAGTCTCCTTTTGGCGTTCTAAAGATTTTCCTATAAATAGAAGGCTAAGTTAGAATTGAAAATCACACCGTAAACTAAGTTTTTCTCTTCTCTCTCTATATTATCGAAGCGTATTCTTGTGAGTATACTTTGAGTGTTGCTATATCTGGTGCGAGTTTCACAAGACTATATCGAAATTCAAATCAAGACGATTATTTTGAGGTAAAGGGTATTATTTTCTTCTTAAATGATATTTTTCTTCAATATCATTATCGCCAAGTATTGGTAAACTTTTATCAAATTTGGAACTTGTTTGTGTTTGGGGTTACTTATTCACGTGTCAAGACTATTCACGTGATCTCGACATTATTCACGAATACTAAGACTATTCAAAGGAAAATAAAAATTTTTCTTTTGTCCAAAATATCTATTCGGATACTAGCTTTGATTGTATCCATGTTTTGATCATTCTTGAATTTTACACCAATATGATTATTTTCAAGTATTTTTGGACATGGGTAAAACAAAAAAGTACGAATCCTTAATCCTTAATCCTTGTCATTTTGTTCCCTTTGGATTCGTTTCTTTAAAAATGTTTTTCATGATCCTCGACCCTAAATGGTGATATAAATGAATATCTTTGGCACAGTAGTGCAAAAGATGAACGATTAATCGATGAATATCTTTGGCCTGTAGAAAAAAGATGAGCAGTGTTGAGATGAACATGACCTATTTGGTGATATAAATGAATATCTTTGGCTTTCAGAGTGCAAAGATGATTAAAGATGTATATTGATTGTTATTACGAGGATAAACTATTGATGATGGACTTTTAAACCTTAGAAGACGAAGAGAATTCTTTTCTACGTGACTCTTCTAATGGATTCTTCATTTCCACCGCATTTGTTGATCTAAAACTTGTTGTCTATTGTATTCTATTAGATTTTTCCTCGTTGAAGACTAACGATAATTTGTTATATATTATCTTAGTCATAATATTCTTTTCTTGGGCTAGTTGAGCTCACCCTTTTCTTTTTGTTCCATTTTTCTTCTCGCGGGAGGTGGTAACATAGCAGGATCGAGTCGGGGTATGGAGTGATGGTTCTAGGAAGATGTTTTATTTGTCCTCACTACTTACGTAAAATAGTGTATGAATAATTAATGAGGACTTATTTGGGTGTGTATATTATGTAAGATAATATTTGTATTCAAACTCATTAACAGATTGTCGTATTCTATACTTACATCCGTATTGTCAAAGTTGTAGTTTGCTTTCTATACCATGTATTTTGGCGACTCAAAATGGGTGTTGTATACCTATTTTGGGGCGTCATGATTGACTTATTATATATATATATATATATATATATATATATATATATATAAAATATCATTGATATTTATTTATATAATTGATAATTAAGCAATTCGACATAAATATTAGTCAATAATGAGTATATTATTTTATTATTATTTTATTATTTTGCTAGAATAATGCTCCACTAGGTGAAAAAATTGGCTTAGTTTATCTTTTTGATTAAATTAATTATTTTAAAATTAAAAATTATATTACTTACATGTAAATATATGTAAAGAAATTATAATCATCATAAACTATGTTAAATTTATTCTAACTTTTAATTTTTATAAATTTAAAAATAAAATAAATATTTTTAATTTTTATTATTAATTAATTTTTAAAAAAAACAAAATAAGCGAATTGTTTGAAAAACGAATAAAGTGGTAGGACTAGATGATACCAAAGAGAAAACCGTGAAGGGACAGATAAAATCATCTTTCAGTCTGCAAACGGGTGGTTGACACGTGTTCTGATTGCTTCGATCACTATGGTATGAGACCGGATCATTTGTACCAAATTTTTCTGTCCCCTTACCCTTCACTCACTGTAAACCCTTCTGGACACATTATATTTATAGCGATTCAAATAGAAATTAATGTAATTGTCTGAAAAACATATTATGCACAATATTTTTAGCGTTAAAAATATTAATTACTCTATTTTAAGAATGTTTGTTTTCTTAAACAAAAATCTCTTTCATTTTTTCAATGATTTGATTGGCTAATTTGATCAACAAAATCTTTATCTATTGTCCAAATATTTTAATAATGCATTTGGATTGAGCGAATAAAATAAAATAAGGAATGAAATAAAAACAATTTATTTGATAATCATTTTGGATGTTAAATCACTTTAATGAAATAAAAATTCATTTCATTTATTTGCTTTTTTATTCCATGTAAAGAATGTGGAATAAAACTTATGTAATTGTTAAATTCACAATATTTTTTGTTATTTTCACAACAAAAGTGTCGTTGTAGATGTGAGACTCCAAATTTTATGAATAAAGATTTAATTTTCTCGAAATATTTTTTTGAATATTATGGTGTGAATTTGATATAATGTTATAGTTGTGGGTAATATTTATAAATTTTGAAAAGTATGCAAGTTGTTGTATAATATTCGATTGGTCGGAGAATATTCTTTTTGTCAGGGAATATATCCGTACGACGGTACAATCATTGGTGGACCCCACAACGAAATTATTGTCGGATTGAGAAAACGACAAAAATATTTTTATGAAAATAACGGCGAAAGTTTTATCGTTAAAACTGTTGAACTACTCGGTAGTAAAAAAAGTGCGATGTCTGGCTGTGGTTGCATAGTAAAAGTACGATGAATACTGGCGTGGTTGCATAGTAGCACACGATATTGATTATTGATGCTTATGTGAGAAGTCACCAATTTTGTTCAATTATTGCTACGAAGAATCACGATAAGATCTCGCGTTATTTGATTCAATTATTGTCAATATTTTATATATTATTAAATCAATAATTGAGACGACAAAGTGATTAATATTATTATTTGAAATATTAACGATGTCTAGAAGTTACATAAGGAGAGGTTTGGTCACCTAATCAAGGCGCTAATAGGAGAAATCCTTATTGGAAAGCCCCTCTTTCACGGGAACGACACTGGTCGATTAATATTGTGAATTATAATAAAGGTGATAAATTTTATTTTATTATTATTATAAATGTAATAAAATGGAAAACTTTTTATATAAAAAAATGAATACTTTTATAAAGTTATTTATTTTATTAGACTATAAATAAAATATATAATATTCTATTATGCATAATATTTGCATAGTAAAATCTTTTTATATAAAATAAAATATTTTTATAAATTTATTTATTTTATTAGATTTTAAATAATATATATATATATATAAATAGAATATATTATATTTTATTGCATAGTATCCTTTCTATTCTCCTATAAATAGGATGCTTAGTTAGAATTGAAAATCACACCAGAAGTTCAGAGAATTCTTCTTCTATAATCTTGAGCGTATTTCTTTAGAGTTTAAGAAAACTTTGAGCGTAGTGCAACTTTTCTTCAAGTATATCATCGCCCTATCCGTCGTCGAAATACTCTTTTTTTTTAGGTAAGGGGTATTATTCTTTCGTATTCATGAAGAGAATTATTTTCTTTCAATACTCGTAAGAGCTGTTATTCCATTTTTTATTATTATGTTGGAATAACTCGCTCATGCCAAGCAACCGCATACATGGTAAAATTCTTCCGTTATTCCATTCTTTATGATGATTCGTTGGAATAATGCATGCATGATCGATCTATCGCGTGCACAGTGAAGTCTTTTGTTATTCTATTCTTTATTATTCTATTGGAATATTCTGCATTCGTGCGCTTACGCACGACCGTTCCATTATTTATTATTCATTTGGAATATCATGTCTCGTGCGCTTACGCACGACTGGTTCCATTATTTATTATTCTCATTGGAATAACCCGCATGCATGCGGCCTATCGCATGCATTGTGAATTCTTACGTTATTCCATTATTTATTATTTCGTTGAATAAACTGCCATATGTGGATTACCACATGCATGGTGAATGATCCTTCGTATTCATTTATTATTAAATTATGGAAATGATGCATTGACGTGGATTACTGTGATAAGCGGTGAAAATTCATTCATATTTCATATATTCTATGATACTCATTTGGTTAAAATTTTGGCTTCTATACTCCATGAAATTAGTGGAATATCCTCGATATTTCAAGGCTTCATCCAAAGATCTTTTATGAAAATATTCTTCCGAGCATTCTTGAATTTTACTCCACAAAGCAAAGATCATATTGATAATTTGGACGTTATTGATTCTGGATAAATTAATTCTTGAACTTGTTTTATTGAATTATTATGTCATTGTCATCATCCTCATGTTTATATTATGTTGAAAGTCATCCGTGGCACTGTAGTGCATAGATGGACTTGGTATGATTATGACCTGTGGATTATTCTAAGATAATCATGACTGTAATGTTATAAATGATGTAGTAAAAATTCTCATTGGCCCGTAGTGCTTTGATGGACAGTTGTTGGCATGATCATGACCATTGATGAATACACGAATATCCTTGGCTCGTAGTGCATGGATAATTTGTGGTTGTAATACTAATGAATATCATTGGCCGTAGTGCAGGGATGATGTGAATTATTTATTAAGATGAGTCTCAGCGATAAAAGTGATGAAAAAACCTTTTAAATCATAGAAGATGGTAGATTTTATTCTCTACTTGACTTTTTAATGGATTACTTGTTCCGCTGCAGTTAAACTTGATGTTTGTTATATTGTATCAGTTTAACACCGTTGAAGACTAATGATAATTTATTCTGCATTATCTTAGTTAATATTTCTTACTGGGCTAGTTGAGCTCACCCTTTTGCTTTCATTGTTCTCTTCAGGAAATGAGAACGTAGCAGAGACTAATCGGGGAACGGAGTGACGGTCCAAAGGATAGCATTAGTAGTCCTCACTATTCTATAAAATAGTGTGTTAATAAATGTATTGAGGACTTATTTTGAGTTTGAATTGTGACGCCCCCAAAATAGGTATACAACACCCATTTTGAGTCGCCAAATACATGATACAGAAAGCAAACTATAACTTCAATAGTACAATTGTCGTGCAAAATACGACAACACATACTGTGAGTTTAAATACAAATATTATCTTCTAGACAATATCCACACTCAAATAAGTCCTCATTATAATTATTCAAACATTATTTAACAGAAATAGTGAGGACTGCTAAAACATCTTTCTAGAACCATCACTCCATACCCCGACAAGATCCTGCTATGTTCTTACCACCTGAGAAGAAAAATGGAACAAAAAGGAAAAAGGATGAGCTCAACTAGCCCAGTAAAGAATATTATAACTAAGATAATATACAACAAATTATCATTAATCTTCAACAGGGAAAAATCTGATAAAACATAACAGACAACAAGTTTTAGATCAAAACTGCAGCGGAAACAACAATCCATTAGAAGAATCAAGTAGAGAATGAGTTCTACTATCTTCTAAGATTTAAAAGTCCATCATTAATATTTTATCCCTGTAACAACAATCAATATACATCTTTAATCGAATATTCATTTTTGCACTACAAGCCAAAGATATTCATTTGTATCACCAGTTGGTCATGTTCATCTCAACACCTGTTCATTTTTCTGCTACGGGCCAAAGATATTCATCAATTAATAATTCATCTTTGCACTACAGGCCAAAGATATTCAGTAATATCATCATTTAGGACTGGGGATGATGAAAAATATTTTAAAGAAAATGAAACCAGTGAGACAGAAGGACAAATATTAGGGATTCGTATAACAGTTTATCCAAGATCAATAATACTTCATAATAACCAATTGAGAAGTAGAATTCAAAAATAAAGATCAAAAAATGGATACAATCAAAGATAGTAACCATAATAGACATCTTGGACAAAAAGAAAAAATTTTATTTTTCGGTGAATAGTGTCGTATTCGTGAATAGTGTCGTATACGTGAATAGTAACCCCGACACAAAAGTTCCAAATTTGATTAAAAAGTTCAAAACCAATATTTCGGCATAATGATATTGAAAAATAATATCATTTAAGAAGAAAATAACATCCCTTAACTCAAAAAGACCGTACTTCAGAAAATAGAATACTGGATATAGTGCTGAAGGAACTTGCACCGTATAGCAACACTCAAAGTATCAAAATACTCACAAGAATACGCTCAATAATATAGAGAGAGAAAGAGAGAAAACTTGTTTCTGGTATGATTTTCAATTCTAACTTAGCCCTCTATTTATAGGAAAATGTTAGCACGCCGAAGCAGACTTGACCTGCTACCTGATGGTTTTACCTGCTACTATTGCCACCCACCATATTTGAAATTCAATTTGAGCACATTTCTCACCAACCAAAAGTGGGGCCCACCAATTCTAAAATTTTCCACCAAAATGATAAATTCGGATACTTCAACAATTTCTGAACCTAGTCACCTCTTAAAATTCATAACAAATCATACGTTCATTTTTAACGGTTCAAAATTTGTGGACATATACTCAACTTATATATGTATAACATATCCAAAAATTACAACGATCCAACGGTCGGATCAAAAATTATAACTTGGGCTAAGAAAGCTTGACATCCGTCTTTCAATAAACGAATAGCTTTGTGGCTTGATATGACAGTGACTGATTTTAGTGGTTTAGTTGCTTGAATTCGTATAACAGGTTGGTTAGGAATATGAAAACTAACAATCTTACGAAAATAATCAATTTTGGCATGATGAGTGGTTAACCAATCAATTCCTAAAATCACATCAAAGGCAAGTATCTTTAAAGAGATAAGATAAACAGGTAATGTGATAGTGCCAACTTGGATCAAGCAAGATTTATAAACAGTGGGTGTAACGAAAGTTTCTCCTAACGGAGTCTCCACTGATAAATCAAAGTCTAATTTCTTCAGAGTCAAGTTTAAACGTTGAGCACAAGCAGGAGAGATAAAAGAATGGGTAGAACCGGTATCTAGTAAGGTATAAACTTCGCAAAAATTTATAATTAACTAACCCGTGTTGACTTTGTTCGGGTTCCTCGCGTTTTGGGCAGTCACGACAAACGCTCTTCCAGAAACCGCCGACTTTGTTTTGTCTGCATCCGCCTTTGGTTCCACCGTCCCAGCTGGACTTGATTTTGCTAAAGGACAAAATCAAGCTATGTGACCGTCTTTTCAACAACTAAAACATACCTTGGAAGGCTGTGAACAGTTTGGACTTATATGTCCCTCCTCTCCGCATCTGTAGCATCTAGCTGGCCACGTCGTTCTCCTCCCCTAGAATTTGTTCATTGGTCTTTGTGTAAGTCACGCCGACGTCTTCCCTTCATCGTTAAATATTCTCTTCTTGAAATTTTCGCTTGAATTATTTCTTCTATTCTCTTGACCATGATTACCACTGAAGTGGTTAGCATTTCTAGCATGATAATTTCCTCCACGATGGTTATCATTGTTCGGGCGACCGCTACACCCAGAGACGATTATCATCGAGTTGTTGGTCGTTATTCTTCTATTGAAGTGACTCATTATCGCGCTTCTAATAATCGAGCCCTATTCACAACATCTGAATATAAACAAAGTTTGTGAGAAATGAGGTATTGACATATTTTGGGTTTCAAACCTCGCAGAAACATTCGCGTCATTCTCTCTTCATTATCAACCAATTGGGATGCAAATCGAGATAACTCGGCAAACTTAGCTTCGTACTGCGACACGTTCATATTGTTTTGCTCTAGCTTAATGAACTCTACATCCTTCATGTGACGAATACTTTCAGGAAAGTACTTGTCATTGAAAAATTTCTGAAATATTTTCCAAGACATATTGAGTGCGGCTGGCTGAGTACGCTTCACAGATTTCTAATAGTAATATGTCTCACCACGGATCATAAAGGTGGCGAATGGAACCTTCTGTTCCTCCGTGCATCCCAAGACATCGAATATCTTGGTAATTTGCTTGACCCACGTTTCTGCCTTAATCGGATCTGACTTTTCAAAGAATTTTGGTGGTCCCAACTCTTTGAACTGCTTGGCTATGACAAACCGAGCGTTGCCATCATTTCCACCCGTATTTTGTACACGAGTCTCCCTCGTCTGATTTTGCATGAACTGCAAAAAACTCCTAAATATTTCATCATTCATCATTTGCTCGGTAGTGTTGTTTACAGGAGGAATATTGCCTTCATGTTGCACGTTCTCCTAGTTTGTGACTAAAGGTTGTTCCACAATCTCATACACTCCATTGTTAACGTTCTCAGCAACCATTATTAAATACTGCCATAAAACAAGGGTTAATTAAACAAATTAACATATCACATAATATCCCTATAACCGACCAACAAATAAGCTTAGATAGAATACACTAGCGAATGATTTACTCATCTCTCCCCTCCTAGTTCTATTCCCCGATCTCCGCCAGAGACCATATCCCTAAGCTCGATATTAACTGTGGACGCCCCCAAAATAGGGTATACAACACCCATTCTCGAAGTCGCCAAATACATGGTACATAAAGCAAACTACAACTTCAATAATACAATTGTCGTGCAAAATACGACAACACATACTGTGAGCTTAAATACAAATATTGTCTTATAGACAATATACACACTCAAATAAGTCCTCATTATAATTATTCAAACACTATTTTACAGAAATAGTGAGGACTGCTAAAATATCTTTCTAGAACCATCACTCCATACCCCGACAAGATCCTGCTATGTTCTCACCTCCTGGGAAGAAAAATGGAATAAAAAGGAAAAGGGTGAGCTCAACTAGCCCAGTAAAGAATATTATGACTAAGATAATATACAACAAATTATCATTAGTCTTCAACAGGGAAAAATCTGATAAAACATAATAGACAACAAGTTTTAGATCAAAACTGCAGCGGAAACAGTAATCCATTAGAAGAGTTTATCCAAGATCAATAATACTTCATAATAACCAATTGAGAAGCAGAATTCAAAAATAAAGATCAAAACATGGATACAATCAAAGATAATAACCATAATAGACATTTTGGACAAAAAAGAAAATTTTCATTTTTCGGTGAATAGTGCCGTATTCGTGAATAGTGTCATATACGTGAATAGTAACCTCGACACAAAAGTTCCAAATTTGATTAAAAAGTTCAAACCAATATTTCGGCATAATGATATTGAAAAATAATATTATTTAAGAAGAAAATAACATCCCTTACCTCAAAAAAGACCGCATTTCTAAAAAATAGAATCATCGGATATAGTCTTTCAAGGAACTTGCAGACCGTATAAAGAACACTCAAAGTATCAAAATACTCACAAGAATATTTCGATAATATAGAGAAAAAGAGAAAACTTGTTTCATTGTGATTTTAAATTTTAACTTAGCCTTTTATTTATAGGAAAATGTTAGCACACCGAAGCAGACTTGACCTGCTACCTGATGGCTTTACCTGCTACTATTGCCACCCACCACATTTGAAATTCAATTTGAGCACATTTCTCACCAACCAAAAGTGGGGCCCACTAATTCTAAAATTTTCCACCAAAATGATAAATCCGGATACTTCAACAATTTCTGAACTAGTCACCTCTTAAAATTCATAACAAATCATACGTTTATTTTTAACGGTTAAAAATTTGTGGACATATACTCAACTTATATATGTATAACATATCCAAAAATCACAATGATAAAACACCTCCAATCCGACAAAATACTGATAAAACACCTCAGCATTAATTCCTTCATAACCACATAAATAAATCCTTCATTTATAACCACATCAAATAAATATTTCCTTATCATATAATCAATAATTAATTATTCACAAATAATATTACAGAATCACAATTATGACAACCAGGTCATTCCCAGGAAAGAGGGGGCTTTCCAATAAGGATTTCTCCTTACTGGCGCGCAATTAGGTAACCAAACTTCTCCTTGACAGAACTTTCTAGACATTGCCAATAATATTATCTAATAAAATTATTCAAATAATATGAATTATTGATCTGATAATGGGAAATACTGTGCAGTGACAATTATTGAAACAACAATAATATAAAATATCAACGCAACAATTATTGAATCAATAAAATAAAATATCGACAAGAATTCATCGTGAAAAAATTATTGAGTAAGGCCTTCTTCACGCATTTAATCAATAATTCAACAACATCATCTTAATGCCGCAGCGCTATTGTGCAACCACACGACATCGTATTTTAACCACGTGTATTTCAATGTCTTAACTCAGAATAATTACGCCGTTATTTATAAAAACTCATAACTTTGTCATTTTTCTTCATCCAACTGTTTTTCGTTATGGGGACCACAAATGGTTGCGCCGTCGTACGAATATTCCCCGACAACAAGAATATTCCATGACCAAACGAATATTCCCCGACAACAATGAATATTTTATAACCACTTGTTTATTTTGTAAAATTTGTACATTTCACCCATAACGAAAACATTATATCAAATTAACCCTTATTAATTTAGAATAATGAATAGAGGAAAATTTAATTTTATTTATAATAAGTTGGCGTCTTACATGAATACTGTCTAGAAGACAATAAGTTGTGGTCTCACATTAATTAACCCTCACAGCTCATGTTGTATATTTAAGATTATATTTGTATTCTGTACCATGTATTTGGCGACTCAGAATAGGTGATCATGTATACCTATTTTGGGGGCGTCACAGTTGGTATCAAAGCTTAGGGATATGATCCCTGACTGAGATGTGAGACAAGAACTAGGAGGGGAGAGACGGAGAATTCCTTCGCTAGTATGACCTACCTAAGTTTATTTGGTATTTAATTGGTCGGTCAGAGTATAGGGATAATATGTGATATGTCAATTAACCCTTGTTTTGTGACATTGTTTGAAAATGGCATCTGAAAATGTTGAGATCAGCAATGAAGTACATGAGACCGTTGAGTCACCAACGATCAATACCCCAGGATAATGTGCAACAGAAGACAATAATCCTCAGGTAAACAATAACACCGATCAGATGATGAACGATGGGATGTTCAGAGGCTTTATGCAATTCATGCAACATCGTAAGAGAGACTCTCAAAATATAGGTGGAAATAATGGCAACCTACCACGGTCACCGCTAAGTAGTTCAAAGAGATGGGACCACTGGAGTTTTTGGGAAAGCTAGAACCACTTAAGGCGGAGACGTGGTTAAAGCAGATCACCAAGATATTTGATGTCTTGGGATGCTCCGAGGAGAAAATGGTTCCCTTTGCCACCTTTATGTTGCGTGAAGAGGCAGATTACTGGTGGGAATCTGTAAAACGTACCCAGCCTGACGCACTCAAGATATCTTGGGAGAAGTTTCAAGAACTGTTCAACGACAAGTATTTTCCCGAAAGTATTCGTCACATTAAGGAGGTAGAGTTTATCAAGTTGGAGCAAAACAATATGACAGTGTCGCAATACGAGGCTAAATTTGCGGAGTTATCCCGGTTTGCATCCCATTTGGTCGATAATGAGGAGCGAATGTTTCTTAGAGGTTTGAAACTTGATGTACGTCAATACCTCATTTCTCATAAACTTTGTTTATATTCAGATGTTGTGACTAGGGCTCAGTTATTGGAGCGCGATAATGAGTTAGCACAACCAAAAGGTAACGACCAATAACACGATAATAATCGTACCGGTGGCAACGACCATCGGAACAATGATGACCATTGTGGGGGCATGCCAAGAATGGTAACCACTTCGGTGGTAATCATGGCCAAGATAATAGAAGTGGAAATATCAAGAAAATAAGGTCATTTAGCTCGATTTTGTCGTATAGTGAAGTCAAGTCTAGCTGGGACGGTGACACCAAAGGCGGATACGGACAAAACAAAGTCGGTGGTTTCAGGAAGAGCATTTTTCGTGACTTCTCAAAAAGCGAGAAACCCGAACGAAGTTAGCATGGGTTAGTTAATTATAAATTTTTGCGAAGTCTATACCTTATTAGATACCGGTTCTACCCATTCTTTTATCTCTCTTGCTTGCGTTCAACGTTTAAATTTGACTCCGGAGAAGTTAGACTTTGACTTATCGGTTGAAACTCCGTTAAGAGAAACCTTCGTTACCTCCACTGTTTATAAATCTTGTTGATTCAAATCGAAACTTTCACGTTACCTGTCGATCTTATCTCTTTGAAAATACTTGCCTTTGATGTGATTTTAGGAATCGATTGGTTAACTACTCATCATGTTTTTCGTAAGGTTGTTATCTTTAATATTCCTAACCAACCTGTTATGCAAATTCAAGAAGCCAAACCACTAAAGTTAATCACTTTTATATCAAGCCATAAGTAAAGAGCCCCGATCCTTTCGTTGTTGACTTCCTTGTGTGGAATGCACCAAAGCCAGACTTTCTGTAGGCGACGCTGTGGATAACGGTGGCAAGTAGATAGTTATCAATGTGACGTACTATCCTAGTCTTAGATGAGAGTCACAGTTTTGAATGATATTTCTATTGTTAATAAATTTCCTGGCGTATTCTTGAAGACTTCTTAGCCTACCCCTAGAGCGTGAAAACGAATTTTGTATTGACCCCAGTACACAACCCATTTCTTCAACCCTTAAATATTTCTTCAACCAAAACGAACGTATAATGCGCCAAAGACATTTACCGAGCTATGAAGATTACGACTATACCATTCAATATCATCGTGGGAAAGCGAACGTGGTAGCTGACGCGTTAAGTAGAAGATCGTATGCGTTTACGAGTGTGATGTTGTTAACACAAAAATCCATTTTGTATAATTTACAAATGATGAAGATAGAGTTAAAGACTTTAAGGACCCATGTGAAGATAACGAATATACGAGTAGAATCGACTTTAATCGATAAAGTTAAAGCCGCTCAAATTACACACCTGGAGCTGATGAATGTGAAGAAGAAGGTTCAAGAGGGCGTTATTCTAGAAGCAAGAGTCGATAAAGAGAGGAAATCTCAACCCTCGATTTAATTGGTCCATTTGAAATCCTCGATTAAGTAGAAATTGTTGCTTATAGACTTGCCTTACCGCTAAGTATGTCGTGTGTTCATAACGTTTTTTTTACGTATCGATGTTACGTAAATATGTGGACGACCCGAAACACATTATTAAATTAGAACTAGACGATATAGTAGAAGATTTAACGTATGAGGAGATACGTCTTAAAATCTTGGATAAGAGGGATCATATGCAACACTCAAAGGTTATACCTCAGGAGTTAGAATCTGGAATGAAGTCAAGGTATCCTCATCTCTTCGGCATACCAGGTACGTACGTAAATTTCGAGGGCAAAATTCCATAAGGAGAGGAGATTGTGAGACCCAAAATTTTATGAATAAAGATTTAATTTTCTCGAAATATTTTGAATATTATGGTGTGGATTTGAAATAATGTTATAGTTGTGGGTAATATTTATAAATTTTGAAAAGTATGCAAGTTATTGTATAATATTCGATTGGTGGGAGAATATTCTTTTTGTCGGGGAATATCCGACGATTTGACAGACAATCATTAGTGGACCCCTACAAACTAAATTATTATTGGATCGAGAAAATGACAAAAATATTTTTATGAAAATAACATGGAAGTTTTATTGTTAAAATTGTTGAACTACTCAGTAGTAAAAGTACGATGAATCTGCTGTGGTTGCATAAGTAGCACACGATATTGATTATCGATGCTTACGTGAGAAGTCGCTCGCTTTTGTACAATTATTGCTCAAGAAGAATTCTTTGATAAGATCTCACGTTATTTGATTCAATTATTGTCAATATTTTATATATTATTAAATCAATAATTGAGACGACGAAGTGATTAATATTATTATTTGCAATATTAACTATGTCTGTAATGTTCTCACAATCGAGAGGTTTGGTCACCTAATTAATCGCGCGCTAATAGGAGAAATCCTTATTGGAAATCCCCTCTTTCCTGGGAACGACCTGGTCGATTAATATTGTGAATTATAATAAAGGTGATAAGTTTTGTTTTATTATTATTATAAATGTAATAAAACAGAAAAAATTTTATATAAAACATAATACTTTTATAAAGTTATTTATTTTATTAGACTATAAATAATATATATAATATTCTATTATGCATAATATTTGCATAGTAAAATCATTTTATATAAAAAATGTAATACTTTTATAAAGTTATTTATTTTATTAGATTTTAAATAATATATATATATATGTATATATATATATTTATAGATATAATATATTATATTTTATCAGATAAGTATCCTTTCCATTCTCCTATAAATAGGATGCTTAGTTAGAATTGAAAATCACACCGTAAGTTCGTAAAAATTCTTCTATATAATCTCTTGAAGCGTATTTCTTGTATTTCTTTAGAGTTTAAGAAAGTTTTGAGCGTGAAAGTAAGTTTTCTTCAAGTATATCCTCGCCTCACCGGTCCGCCTAATACTCTTCTTTTCGTAAGTGGGTATTATTCTTTTGTATTCATGAAGAGAATTATTTTTTTCAATACTCGTAAGAGTCTGTTATTCCATTCTTTATTATTATGTTGGAATAATATGTCTATGCCAAGTGATAATACAGATACATGGTGAAATTCTTCCGTTATTCTATTCTTTATGATTTCATTGGAATAACTTCGTCTGCATGCTATTTCATCGCACGATGCCGGTGAAGTCTTTTATTATTCCATTCTTTATTATTCTCATTGGAATATCCCGTTCGTGCATTTACGCACGACCGGTTCCATTATTTATTATTCTTGGAATAACCTATCTCGTATGATTCTCATCGCATTGCATGGTGAATTCTTCTATTATTCCATTATTTATTATTCTATTGAAATAACTGCCTATGTGGATTACCACACGCACGGTGAATAACCCTTCGCTTTTCATTTCTTATTAAATTGTGGAAATGATCTCGTTTGACGTGGATTACCGCATGGCGGTGAAAATCCATTAGCTTTTATATATTCTATGATACTCATTTGGTTAAAATTTTGGCTTCTATACTCCATGAAATTAGTGGAATATCCTTGATATTTGCGCTTCATCTAGTATCTTTTCATGGAAATATTCTTCGAGCATTCTTGAATTTTACTCCATAAAGCAAAGATCATGTTGACAATTGGACGTTATTGATTCCTCGGATAAATTAATTCTTGAACTTATTTTATTGAATTATTATGTCATTGTCATCATCCTCATGTTTATATTATGTTGAAAGTCATCTCGTATTCAGAATGCATAGATGGACTTGGTAGATTATGAATGAGGGATTATTCGGTATAATCGCTTGACCGTAATATTATAAATGATGTGGGTAAAGTCCCCATTGCCCCAAAGGCATTGATGGAGTTGTTGGCATGATCATGACCATTGATGAATACACGAATATCATTGGCCCGTAGTGCATGGATAATTTGTGGTTGTGATACTAATGAATATCCTCGCCGTAGTATGTGGATGATGTGGATTATTTATTGTCGAGTCTCAAATGATAAAAGTAATGAAAAATCTTTTAAATCATGAAGATGGTAGATTTTATTCTCTACTTGACTCTTTTTAATGGATTTCTTGTTCACCGCAGCTTAAACTTGATATTTGTTATATTGTATCGCTTTTAACACTGTTGAAGACTAATGATAATTTATTCGCATTATCTTAGTCATAATATTTCATCGGGCTAGTTGAGCTCACCCTTTTGCTTTCATTGCTCTCTTGTGAAATGAGAACGTAGGCAGTAGACTAGTGGAGAACTGGAGTGATTTTTCGGAGGATAAGATTAATAGTCCTCACTATTCTATAAAATTGTGTGTTAATAAATGTATTGAGGACTTATTTTGAGTTTGAATACCGCCTGTAAGATAATATTTATATTAAAACTCACAAATTTCATGTCAGATATTTAAGATTGTATTTGTATTCTGTACTATGTATTTGGCGACTCAGAATATGTAATGTATACCTATTTTGGGGGCGTCACAGGAGATGTATAGCGATGTTGAAAACCGTCGCTATAAGATCTATAACGACACTTTTGTTGTGAAAATAATAATTCCGTAAAATTTATAACAATAGAATGAATATATGATAATGTTGTCATTATATGACAATGTCCACTATCAACAATAACTAAACATATCCTTAAAATACCTTAAAATCATTCAATTCTGTCATCCATTTTATTCTTTCAATTCAAACGCAGCATAAGAGCTATAGTTCTACTCCCCCGTCATTAAAAAAATGAGTAAAGTATAAATTTTACACATTAAAAAAATAAAAATAGATAAAAGAGAAGATTAAATAAAGTTCTAAATTTATTCGTTGTCTGACAAAATTCTTAAAGTGACCGAGAACCTTTGGCTCAAGTGATACCAGCTCTTGCTATGCAAAAGGTTCAGATTTAGCCCCCTACCTAAAAATTTGCAAGAACAAAAAAAATCGAGTAGTTCAGCAGGAATTGGTGTAATGGACAGGAATATTGGACCGGTCAAATATTTTTTTATTATTTTTTTGTCTCTCAAAAAATATATAGTATTTATTTCAATTAAAATTTTTATAGAATACAGTGTTTTATGTGTAATTTAGATATATATACAATACAGTGTTGAGAGTCACAAAAAAAGCAAAAAAAATAAATAAAAAATTGACCGGTCCAATATTCCTGTCCATTACACCTGTTCGCAAAGACATATTGAAAAAAATCATAAAGTAAGGAGTAATTTTATTTTTTTATATTAATGAAATCCACTAAATGACATAATTATATTGGGAGCCCTTCCATAGCAACCGGTTGCTATGAGTACTGTGCAACTCCCCCTTTTTGTACCGTTGATAAAATGAATTGATGGCTGAGATTAGGTTTTGTATTTGATAAGTTTCAAGACAAAGTTGTTGTGTTTAATTATTCACCTGCACTCGGCTTCTATTTTAATAAGTGAATATTAACTTGTCACAAGATAGTTATAAAAAGTGAATATTTATTATTAAAATAATCGTGTTTACATGCATCGATACTACTGGTACATTTTTTTTAATTTTATTTTTTTTTTTTCTACTTAAGAAAGCTCATACTATTTAGTATTAAAATAATAAAATATCCCACTTAAGACAGATCGATATGGTCGGTACATTTTTTTTTTTTTTTTTATTTTTCCCTACTTATATAGCTCATACTATTGGCATTAAAATAATAAAATATCCTACTTAGACAGTCAGTCGATACTACCGGTATTAAAAATTGAAAAAAAAAACGGCAGATAAATTTTGTCACTACCGGTATTAAAAATTGAAAAAATGATTTTATTCAAAGCAATTACCGCTAAATGATTCGAACTCTCGCAACCTCAAACTCCAAACACTCATTATATATGACCACCCGAGCACCACTGCCTAGTTGTTAATTTCAACCAAGGATATGTCTTTATATTAAAACTTCACCATCCCCAAAATCTATATTCTTCGCATTATTATATATATTACGATTTATTATTATTAATAAGTCTATATAATACATATGGGGTTTGATATTTAGAAATAAGTTAATATCTATATTTATTAAGCAATGATTATTAGTAATGATTTTATATATTAAGCAATGATTTTATTATTAAGAAATGATTTTATTATTAATAAAACTAGTTCAATTAGTCTAATAAGTAATGATGATAATTTTTCAAGTCATTTCAGAAATTAATTTACTTATCGAATTTATAAAAGTAATGAAGTATTATTATAATAATAATAATGTGATTATCAATATTAGAAGTATGTAATATACCAATACTAAGATCGCATAACATTAAGAGGAATAAGACATATTACATGTTCATTTTCATAAAATAAAAAAACATAGAATGATTAATACAACCGACGCCTATATCTCATAGGCCTAAGTAATCTTATGGATTTCTTGTAGAGCTCCTATGTGACGCAGAATTAAAGATCGTGACATCTTCCAAGGACCACTTTCTTCGTAAATATTACTATTGGCCCTAACTAAAAAAACCAACATATTTGCGCATAAAAATGCCACACATCTGCGTTGTTGTGTTGTTTCTACGAATCTTTAAGGTCTGCTGACAGTAGGATTACCATTGGGCCATCATCAAGATTCGGATTACCATTTCAAGTAAACAAAATGGTATCAAATGTACCGCATGTATAAAGTAGTTGGTTAATAATTTTTAATATTAAAGGACATTATAAAATTAAAATATTTTAAAACTAAACATACCGCAACTTTAACTAATTCGAGTACATTTCATGTAACTTAATATACTTAGTGTCATCAGAAGAAGGGTCAATTATGGTAACCATCCAATCTTCAACGCTGCGAATAGAACAAGACAAAATGGCGTTGATTGGTACTACACACCGGCATGAATATGTATTTGCATTCGTGTAAAGGTGGACCAACATCTTGGTTAACATACGGATCGCAAAAAACTCCATGCAATATTCACGTTAAGGCATTACACATAGCCCTCGCTTAAGATGCATGAAGAATGAATTCATGAAACCAAATTGGGACCACATTTTGTATTCCCCGCGACCCGTAGTATTCTCTCTCGCCTCAGTAGCAACAACATATAAGCGTCGATGACATGCTCGAATATCCAACTCCTGTGCCCTAAGGATTGCACCGCATTGTGTTCTAATTCATATAATCGGGCGCGGATGTGATAAAGGATATAAATCCCCTTTGGTGCCACCACGCTTCCAAACATATGTTTATTTACAAATGTCTCCTTCCAATCTTTAAGTCTTTTGGATAAGGACCCTTTTGGTCCATAAGAGATGTGGTCTCCGTGATCTTGCACCGATTGAGACCCAAATGTACATTATTATTATATAGCAATAATAATTAAAACCATCACTATTAACATAACTATATATACCTTTTGTGAACTAGATCCTCAAGCGCCGTAAAGTCCCGCAAATGAAGACTTGGTTAGAATGTAACACTCATCATAGGTTTGGAAGGTTGGAATGTAACACTCCTCGTAGCTTGGGTGGTGGGAATGGAGCCTCCTCGATTACTTGTGTGGGGTGGGTATGTAGCTCTCTTGTACAACATAATCGCTTTGTTTCCCAAGCCCTTCATCGAGTTTGTGTATTGGGACCTGTGTTCCAAAATTTGTGGGACCCCCTGCCGAGGTATTTGTTTACCTCTTGCTTCAAGTCGTGATTGAAATCCCAATTATTTTTTGCGTAACCAACTCGGGAGGCAAAACCGAGTAAAGCATTGAAAACTTATCAAGTAACGACTTTGCACTCTCAAACTGCCATGAAGATAAACACAAACAAATATTATTAACAATAAATATGAATAAATGTAATATTAAGTATTTACTCCAATAAATGATTTATTAAAGAAGAATATAATTTTATACCATTTGAATAAGGTGTTGTTGGTTGTAAATGGCCCGAGGCTCATAACAACTATCGTGGTCGTCACTCGCCGAGGTTGGGTGAATTTTCCAACGTAATTTTCCTATACCGCATCATGTAATCATCTATTGGGACATAATCGCAATTTCAGTTTGTTGTCCTTCGAGATGATCCATGTATGCCTCACACATCGAAATATATTCCTCTCAAGGCCATGCAATCCTCGACATCAATAAATTTAAATTTTTCTCCTTCTTAAGGTCACCGTGGTTTTTGGGTGGTGATGGTATGCCTTGCATGAACCCGAATCGTCCTCATCACACGATCCGCATCCGAAATTCCACAATATCAAAGTGGATCAAGGGACCCCACAGATCCCAATAATCCGCCTTTCAAAATTAAATCCATCGATATCATAATCCCACATTATGTAAGGTCGCCAAACCACATCCCACATGTACTTAATATCTAACTCCCTCAGTAAAATGACAAATGGTGATGGGGATTCTCACGCTCTACTGTGGTAACTGTGGGCTCCAAAATAGACCATGCTAAAGCCCTAGGTAACCATAAGGATGATTGTGGCCAAGAGTTTGGCTTTCCAATACTTACACGCTCATAAGCCCAAATTTGTAACAATGTAACACAACCATTAATGTATTTAACTCCTTTCCTAGTAAGAAGATATAAAGATCTCGTATAAATATGCTAACATTGTCGCCCCAAGAGTAAGTTACACAATCTTCGGCGTTGGCAATAAAAGACATATATCGTGGGTGCACACTATTTCTATTCCTATTAGGGAATAATATTGCCCCACACAACCACAATATGTATGCCTTTGTGTGTCGCCCTATAACATCTTTACTTGCATTCTCAGGACAATTATTAAAATGTTCGTGCAACCACACTAATGAAATTGCACTGCATTTTTTTGAACTAAAATATTCATCAGCTAATTTATCTCCAAAACAATCCCTAAAATAATTCAAATTGGTGACAAAGAAGGGACCTGCTAATGGCTTTCCCACCACCCAGAACTCCAAAAATAAAGTGAACATCCTCTAACGTGATTGTTATTTCTCCACGCTTTAAATGAAAAGTATTGGTCTCTGGCGCCATCATCTCTCGACTCAAGGCGTATATCGACATCAAGATCGCTTTGTGTACAACACCTTGATAACTAAATACTCCAAATCCACATTTATCTAAAAGGATTTTTTGTTCTTTTGTCAAAGCCCACCGATTATATTTTTTGATCAAGATATTGACCGGAGCTTAGTTTTCCCCTATCTCTCCCATGATATATGTCATCCGATACATGATCTTGTTGATCATGCGTAACACTCTGGATCAATTCGCCCATATTCCCAACTATCCATCTTTTACCTAAAAAATACATCAATTTCATATTAGTATTAAGATGCATGACAAAATCAAGTTGAAAGTAACATGCTGCAAAATGACAGTAATAACAATAACATACATGTATATAATGTAATAATATTAACATGCATTAAAAACTAGTAAAAATGTAAACTATTAAAAACAAAAACAATAAGAAGAAAAATAAATTAAAACAATAAGTGAACAATTGAGTACAATCGGAATAAAATAAAAACAATAAATGAAACATAATAATAAAATAAATACTTATCAACGCATGCTTTATCTTTAAAAGTTTTTTTTTTTTTTCTACTTAAGACATGTTTTAAACCGGGCTTTTTTTTTTTTAATTTTTTTATCTTCTTTTCTCCATCAGATAATGATGATGACAAAGAAATTAAAAAAAAAAAAAAAAAAAATATATATATATCCAACCTGCAGACATTTCATCCCATCCCAACATAAATTAAAATAAAAAAAAAAAATCCTACGAGACAAGATTTTGGTCTTACCGACACCGTGCCTCTCTAAAAAAAAAAAATTGGTATGCCAAATTTGTTCATTGCTAAATGATTCAAATCGCGACCTCAAGCACCAATCACTCATTATATGACCACCCGAGCACCACCTGCCTAACCGCTAATTTCTACCAAGGATATATCTTTATAGTAAAACTTCACCATCCCCAAAATCTATTAATTGGGTTTTTTTAAAATAGAAATAAGTTAATATCTATATTTATTATTATCCCCTCTAATATTTTTTCTTATTTTTGTAAAAATATGTCCAATTAGTCTAATTAATATATTAAAAATAAATATCATTCTTTAATAAAATATAAAGTGATCATTATAAATCTTCAGATTATTTTGTTGTTATTATACAAAAAAATAATAACAACAACAAGAATAATACGCATGCATAATATGCAAAGTGATAACATGCATTAATGACAAAAAAACAAATACATGCATGGTATTATATCCCTTTAATTCAAGAATAACATGCAAATGATAAAAAATAACACCAATGTAAACTATTAAAACTCGAACAAATAACAATAAATAAAAACTTACTTGTTGAAGTTTTTTGCTCCTCTCTTCCGAAATACTCTCTCTCTACTCTGTTATTTTTATTTTATCTAGCTTGGCAAGTGAACTTTAGTTTGAACAACATATGTTCTCAATAGACGTTTAAATAAGGTGAGTAAGTCCGGTACATGAATTATTTTAGGACCAAATTCAAACATTAATACTGTTATGGGTCACAACTTTTTATATTACCGAGCTTGCAGGTGTTCTTTCCCGAGGCGATGTGGCAGAAAAAGTAGTCAAACATGGCAGAAAAAGTTTTGTTGCTTTTGTTTTCTAAGACATGAAGCTTTCAATTTTTACCCTTTGTTGTTTTGTTTCTTTTATTATATTATTAATAAAACCTGCCGGCCGGTAGAGGCTATACCGGCTTATATGAAAAAAAAAATTATATTATTAATAAAACCGTTCTACTGCAGAAAGCTATAACGACTTCATTGTAAATGAAATTTTTTTGTCGTTAAATGTAATCGAACCCGTGACCTCAAGCACCAATCCCTCATCAAATGACCACCCGAGCACCACGGGCCTAGCTGTTTTAATTTACCTTGAATTTGTATATATCTTCAAAAATACCATTTCCCCAAATTAAATTTCTCAATATTTTATTATTATTATTATTATTATTATTATTATTATTATTATATTATTATTACGAATTGAGTATAAAGCCGCTCCATATTGTAATCGACTTATGTACTTTTTTATTATTTTATTACCATTATTATTATTATTATTATTATAAAGTTGTATCTATTTGGTCTTTTTACCTTTAAATATCATTTTAGAAGTCGCTATTTTCTCAAGTTATTTTCTTATCCTTCCATAGAATTTGTTCTCTCGATATTATTTTCTTTTCACCTCTACTCATAATTTGTTTCATCTTGTTGCCCACTTTCACTTCGTAAAATCAAGTCAAGTTCGATCGAGCAAAATTCATCACTATTATTCACAAGTAAGTTTTTCAAAATGTCATATAATACATCCGAATTTGTCGTTGAAGTTGAAAGTAATAAATCGATATTGTTCGCACGCTGGTCAATTATTTTGTACGTTGGAAGAGGTTGAATATTTTTATAGATCATATGCTCGCAAAAATGGATTTGAGATTAGAATTGCAACTAGTCATAAACATGCTAATACTTAATGATATCGATCTAGCAAAGATGTATGTAAGAAAGCCAGACACCAATTGTTGGCAAGAGTTTACCCGATGGTGAAGATAGTAGTAATAAAATAACTAGACAGAGAGACTCGATAGATCTAACAATGTGCAAAGCTAGAATATATGTTGTCCACAATAAGAAAGAAGACAATTGGCGTGATTTCTCATCGTTGAATTAGAGCACAATCATCACTTAGTGACCCCCACCAAAGTAGATTTGATCGAGACTCACGTAAATATTACTCTTGTTGCAAGAAATTTAATCGACACTTTAAATAAGTCCCAGATTGGTCCTAGTAAGATGATGAATGTTTTGAGCACAATGGGAGGTGGTTTGCAAAATGTTCTTTTCTACCGCCAATGTTGAAAATGTGGTACGAGATTTAAGGCGTGATTCTCGAGATGAAAATGATGCACAAGTCATTGCCAATCATTTGAACAAACTTGCATCCCGGAAGTGCTTAGCAAAAATTTTTTTCCGAGTGAAACCCGGTGAAAACAACCGCGATAGCTTGTATTTTGTGGGTCGACGCCCGATCAAGGTTTATGTATCAACTTTTTGGGAGACGTTGTGACATTTGATAAGTACATACCGGACAAATAAGTATGGCATGCCGTTTGTTCCATTTCACGGGTCAACCACCATTATCGCCCATATTGTTTGGATTTACCTTTATTACGAGACGAGACAGAGGACACTTTCGTTTTGGTTTTCTGATACACGGCTTGAAGCCATGGATCGCAAGGCACCTACAACCATCATCATTGATCAAGACAGAGCCATGAGTAATGATATTGCTACAGTATTTCCAACTAGTCATCATTTATTGTGTTCTTCGCATATTAGCAATAAATTTCCGAAAAATTGCATCATGTTTATTATGAGCACCCATCGCTCAAAAATGATTTTAACAACCGTGTGTATAACTCATTGTCCATCGAGGAATTTGAAGAGCGTTGGCATATTCTCGATAAGTTCCTATGAATTGTATACTAATGAATGGCTTGGAAGTTTGTATGATGTAATGCACGTAAATGGATTCCAAAGATATACAAAGAGATATTTTGCCACGGAATGACTACCATTGGAAGAAGCGAGAGCATGAATGCTTTTTTGATGAGTATGTTAATGCATCAACAGTATGCTATGTTTTTGTACCGCAGAGTCAAAAGGTCAGAAAGACAATTTATCGGGGAGAGGAAGGCCGACTACATAACAAAACATCGTAAAAGGATTATGGTACTTGGCTCATCTTTAGAAGTTCATGCCGCACAAGTGTACACAAAGAGATGTTTAGACGTTTCCAACGCCAATTCGTCGATTCCATGAAATACAATGTTCATAAACTTAGTGAGACGTGTGTCACCGATACTAAGGTTTATGCGAAAGTATACAATCTGATGCAAATCGAAAGTGGTGGAAGATATAAAGAAGTTGTCAACAATCGACAACTGGGATCCAGAATATGTAATCGCCAAATGTTTTCTCACTCGTGAATTATGCAGTACATCTTGAGATATTTCACAAAGAAAGAGTATTTCACAAATACCGACCGGCATGATCCTTCATCGGTGGACAAGAGACGCGAACAAAAGCAATGGTGAAGACTTACTTTAACTCCACATCTCACGACTTCAACAAAAATCAAGCAATGCGTTATAATCATTTGATGGGTGATTACTGGGGAGTTAGCGAAGAAAGCGGCTTGCTTCAAATTCGAGGTTACAAACCGTTTTTAAACCGAATGCACGAGGAAAAGAGTTGGTTGACCAAGATGATCCGGATGAGAATATTATCGAATGGCGCAGATGATTTACATTGATTGACAATTGGAGATCCAAATCATGATATGGGATACGATAATGACGATGAAGATGCAGAGGTGGAAGAAGAAGAAGAGTTTTGCCACCTAATATTTCTCAAACAAAGAGCCGCAAAAAATAATCTAGATTCAAGAGTGCACTCGAGAAAATCATTCCTTCTAAGACTCATCGAAAATGTGCAATTTGTGGCTTTGAAACCGACTCACGATAAATCGAAATCACTATCGAGTGCTAGGGATTCCGAGCCAAAAAATAGGCGCCATTGTATTAATCATTCTATGTTTTTTTTATTTTATGAAAATGAACATGTAATATGTACTATTCCTCTTAATGTTATGCAAGACTAGTATTGGTATAATCAGATTTCTAATATTGATAATCACATTATTATTATTATAATAATACTTCACCGCTTTTATAAATTCGATAATCACATTATTATTATACTTCACTAGTTTTATTAATAATAAAATCATTTCTTAATAATAAAATCATTGCTTAATATATAAAATCATTACTAATAATCATTGCTTAATAAATATAGATATTAACTTATTTTTAAATATCAAACCCCCATATGTATTATATAGACTTATTAATAATATTTGTTTCAGTAATATAATAATAATGCAAGAATATAGATTTTGGGGATGGTGAAGTTTTAATATAAAGACATATCTTTGGTCGAAATTTATATTTAGGGCCTGTGGTGCTCTGGGTGGTCATATGACGTGTGTTTGGAGTTTGAGGTCATGAAGTTCGAGTCCATTTTAGCAGAAGTTGCTTGAATAAAATAATTTTTTTTATTTTTTAATACCGGTATGTCATAATTTACTTTAAGTTTTTTTTTTCAATTTTTAATACCACCAGATGAGTTCTGCATACTACGTAACAGATAAGTTCTGCATTCTACCGAAAAATAAAAAAATGTGTACCATTACCGTAAAAAAAAAATTATTTTATTCAAGCAATTTGTCGCTAAAATGACTCGAACTCGCAACCTCAAACTCCAAACACACGTCATATATGACCACCGAAAGCACCACTGTGCCTAATGTTAATTTCAACCAAGGATATATCTTTATATTAAAACTTCACCATCCCCAAAATCTATATTCTTGCATTATTATTATATTATGAAACAAATATTATTAATAAGTCTATATAATATATATGGGGTTTGATATTTAGAAATAAGTTAATATCTATATTTATTAAGCAATGATTATTAGTAATGATTTTATATATTAAGCAATGATTTTATTATTAAGAAATGATTTTATACATTTGATACATTTTTTATATATTTTATACATTTGATACATTTTTGATATATTTTTGATACATTTGTGATAATTGATACATTTTTGATAATTGATATATTTTTGATATATTTGATATTTTGATATATTTGATATATTTTATATATTTGATATATTTGATATATTTTTGATATATTTTGATACATTTGATACAATTGATAAAAAAAATATCAAAAAATGTATCAAATATATCAAAAATATATCAATTATATATCAAAAATATATTAAATATATCAAAAATATATCAATTATCAAAAATATATCAAATATATCAAAATGTATCAAATGTATTAAAATTGTATCAAATGTATCAAAAATATATTAAAATGTATCAAAATGTATCAAATATATCAAAAATATATCAAATGTATTAAAAATATATCAAAAATATATCAATTATCAAAATGTATCAAATATATCAAAATATATTAAATGTATCAAATATATCAAAAATATATCAAATGTATCAAAATGTATCAAATGTATCAAAAATATATCAAATATATCAAAATATATCAAAATGTATCAAATGTATCAAATATATCAAAATGTATCAAATGTATTAAATATATCAAAAATGTATCAAATATATCAAAATGTATCAAATGTATCAAAAATATATCAAATGTATCAAATATATCAAAAATGTATCAAATGTATCAAAAATATATCAATTATCAAAATGTATCAAAAATATATCAAAATATATCAAAATGTATCAAAAATATATCAATTATCAAAATTTATCAAATGTATCAAATATATCAAAAATATATCAAAATTATATCAAATGTATCAAAATATATCAAAAATGTATCAAATGTATCAAATATATCAAAAATATATCAAATGTATCAAAAATATATCAATTATCAAAATGTATCAAAAATATATCAAAAATATATCAAATGTATCAAAAATATATCAAAATGTATTAAATGTATCAAATATATCAAAAATATATCATATGTATCAAAAAATGTATCAAAAATATCAAAATATATCAATTATCACAAATGTATCAAAAATATATCAAAAATGTATCAAATGTATAAAATATATAAAAAAATGTATCAAATGTATAAAATCATTTCTTAATAATAAAATCATTGCTTAATATATAAAATCATTACTAATAATCATTGCTTAATAAATATAGATATTAACTTATTTCTAAATATCAAACCCCCATATGTATTATATAGACTTATTAATAATATTTGTTTCAGTAATATAATAATAATGCAAGAATATAGATTTTTGGGGATGGTGAAATTTTAATATAAAGACATATCCTCAATTTGAAATTAACATAGCTAAGGCTGTGGTGCTTGGGTGGTCATATGACGTGTGTTTGGAGTTTGAGGTCATGAAGTTCGAAATCTGCTTTTTAAATAAAGTTGCTTGAATAAAATATTTTTTTTAACAAATTGTAAGAGAGCTTGTCCTTGGTATGGTATTTTTTTTTTTTACAAAGTAAGAAGAGCTTGTATTTTATAATTTTTATTTGCTATTTTTATAAAAATAAAGAATATAAAATATTTTATAACAAATAAAGAATATAAAATATTTTATAAAAATAAAGAATATAAATATTTGTTATTTGTTATAAAAATATTTTATAACAAATAAACAATATAAAATATTTTTATAAAAATAGCAAATAAAAATTATAAAAATATATTTTTATAAAATAGGATATTATTTTTTATTTGAATTATAATTCTTTATTTGTTATTAAATGAAAGAGTTATAAAAAAATAACAAATATTTTATTTGGAATAGCAAATAAAGAACTTGAGAGCTTGTGCAAGCCGTAAGAGGTTGTGCCGGTTTGGATTTATTTATTTATTTTTTATTTTTTACTGTTGTAAGAGTTTGTCCGGTTGGAATTTTTTTTTTTTTTTTTTTAGTATGTAAGAGCTTGTAAATGGCTAGGAGTATTTTATAAAAAGGGCAGTACCCAAGACAAGTCGTGGTTTCGATTTCGGACATTATTTAATATTAAAAATTCATTTTATTTCAATAAAACCGACAACATGTTGACTATGGTGGGGTCCTCATATTAAAAATAAAAGTCAGTTACAAGTTGTCTTTGGCTTAGGATATTTATGTTTCATCTCAGCCTTCCGATAAGTTTATCAACAGTACAAAAAGAGGGTGTTCCACAGTACTCACAGCAACCGGTTGTTATGGAAAGGCTCCCAATTATATTTATGTTTATATATTTTATTTCATCTTTAAAGATAAAAATAATTAATATTGTTATAATTTAATATTTTATAAATTTAAGCTATATATATATATATAATTTTGTCATAATTGTTACACCTAACTACTAAATTCAATAAGTAGTAGTAGTAACTAATAAAGGCCGTACTCTTACATGTATGATTCAGATATGACTAGTAGTAGTAGTAATAATGGTAGTACTCCTACAGTCCTTCCCCTGGGTACGATGGAAGTTAAGGCCTTAATATTTTTATGAGTTCTTCTACGCTGACCGGGTCTTGGCGACCGGTCCAGCGAGTGGGCAATTTTTTTTTTTTTTTTTTGTACAGGTATATTTTTTATATGTATCTAAATAATATTTAAAATATTTTATTCTGTAAAAATTTCAGTTTCAATAAATCTTATAAATTATTTGAGAGACATTTAAAAAAAAAAAAAAAAAAAAAAATTTGGACCGGTCGCCAAGCAATGTCCCCTAGACTTTTTCTATTTTTATATGAAACAAAATCTAATTTCATCCCTCCTCCTTATATTTTGGTCATTACTTTCTAGCCCTGGCACATAGGATACCTTAAATTTATTATAGTGATGGGATGGGATATTGGGATGGGGCCATTGAAATCTCAAAATTTTCTTATGTCTTTTGTCTTTTTGTTTTTAAAATGAATAAGTCTTGACAGATATTTTTATTGGACATAAATATTGAATTTTTTAAAAAAAAATTTATTTGTGACTTCCAAAAAAATATATAATATTTATTTTAATAGAAATTTTTATAAAATACAGTATTTTAAATATAATTTGAATATATATATAAAAATAAAATTATACAATCTATCCAATAAACCGGTCTGTCTACTCTTTTAAAATTTCAAGTTTCACATGAGAATAGGTTTAAAAAAATAAAGAAGGAAGTTTCAAATGAGAATATATAAAGTAATTTACTTTTAAATAAAAAAAATATAAATATGATCATTGTGCTTTTAGTATATTTGAATATTGTACTCTTTTTTATTGGTCAATGCAAAATAAATCATCTACTATATAAAAATTTGAATATTAAATTTTTATGTGACAGCCGGACATTGATTATCTTCCGTGACAATGATGACATATAAATAAGCTAAACCAAGACTAAAAAATTAAGTTCCATTAAAATTCGAACTCAAAACTTCAATCTCAAAATTTTAGTCAATTGTTCAACCAAGCTACATGATTTAGTTATAAATTATGTTGTCTTATTTCCTATTATATAATGTAACTTAGTTGGATACTTACTTAAAATTATTAGATTGAGGTTTTGAGTTCAAATCTTGACGGAAGCAAAGTCTTTAGTCTTAGTTTGGCTTAATTTACATTATTATCCAAGTTTTTTTTATAGTAGAAGATTTGTTTTGTATTGACCAATAATAAAACACAATATCTAAATATATTAAGAATACGTTGATATTTTACTCATGGGCAAATTGTACAAACTCTAAACTATTTTAACCTATTTTTCCATGAAAAAACTTTTTTTTTGCATGATGATGTCTATGGCAATTTATATTTTTTCATGGAAATAAGATAGTTTTTACGTGATTCATTTCACATGAATGGTGATGAACAGGTCCAACCACTCATGCGAGAAAAATTTATGTGAAAATATCATATAAAAATTAAATGAGATATATTGCAACTTTATGTGTTGACATTTTTGTTGTCAAATGTGTATAAATATTAGTGGTAATTTTTTAAAAAATATATGTAATATAGTGAATCTCCCTTATAGTATTATACAATCTCCTGTATCAGTGTAATTTACAGTTATAATTCGACAAAAATCTTTCACAATACCTAATATCAGGTAACATTACTCATATAATATTTTAAAGTGAAAATATCAATTTCTATCCTTATTTCAATAACTAGATAAAAATAATTGTGATGGTAAAGGTGATAGATCCTCTTTAGTATTGTTTTGGTCTTTTGGAAGAGGGAATGTTGTAATTTAGAAATACTTTAGGGGTCGAGTCTTCTCCATTTTTTTTAAAAAAAAGACAAAGTTCTTAAAATAAAACAAAGTAATTCTTTTTATTATTATTTTTAAGAACCTCTCTTGAGAAAGGGTTGCCTAATTTTGTACGTAGCTAGACTTTTATGCCAGTGTAGACTGAAGTGGTGCTCTATACATGAAAATTTCGTCCATGTAATTAAGTCAACAAAATAATTCTGACTCTTGAACAACATACTTCATATTTGAAGTGAGAATTGAAATATTTTTAATAGAATAAAATAACTAATAGTATAATAATGATCGTCAGTCAAATCGATAAAAACTGAAACCGATCAACAACGTTTAGGTCTGATTTAGACCATTTAATCGATTTTGGTAAAAAATTGATTGACCACTAATCGAATCGGTGGTTCAACCGAAAAAACCCGATTATTTTAACCCAATTTTTATTTTACTTTTTCTAAAAAAAATTAATATTAAAATTAACCACTTTTAGGGGGTGTTTATTTAGAGCTGAATGGAGCTGAATCTGAATGGCTGAATCGGTAAGTGCGTTTATTTTGGTCTGAATGGCTGAATCGGTAAGATAGATGAACTAAATGGCTAAGTCAGATTTTTTTTAGCCCATGAACAGCGGCATAAAGTAAAAAATAATTAAAAAATTAAAAAATTTTGAAAAAAATATTAACTATTATATTAAATAATATTAAATAAATTTATAACAATTTTAAATTTTTTCAGAGAGATAAAATAATAAAAATTTTTCATTCAGATGTTTCAGACATGTTAATTATCAAACAACTTTTTTTGTTCAGATTCAGATTCAGCTCATTCAGATTTAGATTCAGATTCATTCAGTTTTTATCAAACACCCCCTTAGTAATATTATAACTCAACTTTATTATGTTTTAATTCAAAAAAACGAGATTTTTTAAAATTTTATTAATTACTAATAATATATATTTTTATATATTAATGAGATCACTTAATCAATAACGATGTTGGACCAATGACCCATCTACCAGGTACCTTTTCCGGTTCGATGACTATGACGGGTATTAAAACCATAATAATAACTAGTTATCATCCTATATAGAAAGCTAGCAGTTATAAACAATCTAGCTAGGAAATAAAATACTCCACCCTTTATGCACTACATCAAGCTAGAAGGCATATGCACCTTGTATTCAACACAGAAAACAGAAGCTCAAAATGTTTTCAAAGTGGTGAAGTTCGTACAGATAACCTCCTGCTTCATGCTTGGAATGTTAATTTATAGTACAAAAACCTGCTGCATACGAATGCATACAAGTATGTTATCGTAATATTCTTTGGAGGGGGTGGAAAAAACCAAGTGAAACGCCAAAATAAGAAGTTCCTCATGTTTCTCGGATTCCTGAATGTATTATACATCTAAAATAGTGGAGCTATTGTAAGATACCTCTACGAGGAGTTGAACTTGCATCATTTTTATGCGGGCTTTGAATTGAACCACTAGCAACATGGAGTCTGCCGAAAATCAGATGCTCAAGCCAAGCAGAAACGCCCAGAAAACATAATCCGATCACTTTAGTAGAAAAATGCTAGTCTAGGCGAGACCCGTATCTGCATTTTACTTCTTCGCCTTCTATAAGCTTCTCCACTGTGTCTAGTGGAAGGCCAATCATTTCTAATGTCTTCTCCCACACTCTGTAAGAAGTTTCAAGATTGTGCGCTTCTTCAGAAGGATTTGTTGGGAGACATTCTTGAGAAATAAAAGCACAAACGGGCCACTCATCTGCTTTCAACAACTCACAGTACTCAGGAACTTGAGGATCAGTCGCTGCAAATAGGGCACTTCTAGAACCTGCAGTTGCAGCGTACACTGATCTTTCAATACTTATTTCGAGGCAAGATATTCTTTACAATTGTAACTGAATAAAGGGGAAATAAAAAGGAAACAAATTCAGTTCCACAAACCTATTAGGCACAGTAATGTCAATTCTACTTAACAGATGACAATAGCCACTTACTGCAGTTCTAACTTGTTACATCAAAATGACCCAATTGTATAAAAAGTTACCACTAACTTTGACTCTAAATTAACAAAAGACCTTTTAGGTTTTTGAAGCAGTCTCTTATAACTGAGCTTTACTTGATTGCAACTATTAAAGCGGTCTTAACATGGGATCTTGCACAGAATTCAACCAAGAAAGTTGAGTTTTAGCTTCAAATTCTTGTGTAGGCAAAACAAGGAAACAAGACCAAACTAAAACTCTTATAGCATTCATTAATAAAGAATATTGATGCATATTAATAGCTAGCAAGAGGAACATTCAATAGACATAAACACAAATAAAACAAAATCAACGCGTTCCTATTATGCATTTAAAGGTAATTTCTTAGAGATATACAATTAAGATGCAGTTGCATTAGTACACCCATGTAATATGTAATAGCATTTAAAAAGTCTTACCTTCTTCAGCACTGAAAATAAAATATGGAATCAGGCGATAACCAGCTTGAACAATTTTGTGAAGATCCCTCGCCTGCATTTGTATCGTTAATGGCATGAGTATATAACGTATCAACATAAGTTATGTTACATATTGACAGTCAAATGTGATACCAAAGAATTTTTTTGAAAAGATAAACTGTAGGCAAATTTGAAGGAACACTTGCGTTACTAGCTTATTTATTTATTTATTTCTACATAATAGAAAAATAACACTTGTATAGTTTAGCAGGTTGATGAACTTATGCTTTCACTATGAAGTGACAAACAGACTTTCAAGTGTTCTTCCAAGAAAAGACCTTAATAAATATATTTGAGTAAAGTTCAGATCACCACCTAGATTTGAGGTCTTTTCCACTTAACCACCTGTAGTCAGTAAAGCTACATTTAAACTCCCGACTTTTTGAGTTGAAGTGAAAACGTCACTTTTTCCATCCAACTTAATCGTGCGTGTATGTCAGACGCCAAAAACGCGTGAGAAGGGATTGTAACGGTAAAAAAAGATTGGTAAATGTCCGAAATACCCCATTTTTCTTCCTCTTGGCTTTTCAAAGGCGTTGATTTGGCTCCACCATTCCAGGATTTTCTCTTCTTGGTTTGGAAATGAGAAGTACTTTCCTTCGCATACATCGTCCATGATTTGGAGAGAAGTGGAATCTGAGAGAGAAAGGAGGGAATTATGCAGAGAGATTGGGGGCTAGGGTTTTGGGAAGTAGCTGAAACTTTGAACTGGTCTCACTGTTGGACTGTTGAAGACCATGCGTTTATTAAACACCGCTAGCAATTGGACTACTTTTTAAAAATACTGCATCTGCATATTATTTGATTATTGACTTTTTAAAATTAAATAATAAACTATTTAAAAAATATTATTTATTTTAAATTTATTTTTTAAAAATTTTTAATGAGTAATTTTAATTTAAAATTTAAAAAATTTAAATTAACTTTTAAAATTTAATAATTATCAAATAATTTGGAACAAAAAAATACTATATTTTTTAAAATATATTATTTAACTAATAATATATAATTAATTATTAATAAAAAGTTAAATAAATTTTGAAATTCAATAATAATAATTCATCTATTTAAATAATAGTATTCCTATTTAAATGAATAGAGAAAATCCTGGAATGGTGGAATTATATGCATTGCACTATTCTATGAATCAGTGGCACAATGTACACTTGGGTCACTGTTGTGTCTTACTTTAGTTCTCAGTGATTAAATGGTTTTAGCCTTTAACCTAATGGTTGTTGCAAATGCTGCAATTCATAATAGTGGTCTGCTCTATCCCATGAGTTTTTTTTCTTTCTCTTGTGTGCTTTTTTTATACTGGACTAGAGTAGTTGAGTTCTTTGGATAAACGTGTGCTATAATCTTCTGTTTAATTCATTTGATACAATGAACAATATTTCTAAATTATCCAAGCACAACAGCGATTCATGAAATTATTGAAATGTGATAATTTGCATGCTCAAAAGTAGAAATTGATGTACATGATTTACTGTTGTTGCTCATGTTAGAATTTTCCACTCTGATAAGTTCCAAATGAATGAGTGCCTTCAAAGGTGAAAGGGAAGAAAACAAACCCGTGTCTTGACCTTTGGATGATATTGTGTCCATACTGCGTACAGAATGTATTGTTTGTTGCATTTACCGAGCATAACCTAATTTTCTTTCAGGGAGGATATGCAAATTTTCTCAAGTTAAAAACTCTTTTGCCTCGTCAGTGTCCTGAATTAAATGTTGGATCTATTGCAGATTCCTCACTTGAGACCCGCTGAATACAAGAGGTCTAGATTGTCCAGAAACCGGAGAACAGTCAACCGTGCCTATGGTGGTGTGTTGTCGGGAGGTGCTGTTAGGGAGAGGTATATTATACTGTAGGGGTAGACAGTAATTATGAGATTATGTCATTTTATGTCTTTAGAATTCCTATTTTTACAGTTAGTTTCTGTGTAAGTTGGTAAGATTTCTTAATTTTGGTCATACGTTTCTTTGGTAGGATCATCCGTCGTTTTCAATATATATATATGGAGGGTAATTAAGTCTTTAGCCAATTCAAGTAACGAAGTTAAGACGGAAAACATTTATTCACTTCAACTCAAAAAGTCGGGAGTTTAAATGTAGCTTTACTGACTACAGGTGGTTAAGTGGAAAAGAGCCCAGACCCCAGATGGTGATCTGAACTTTACTCAATATATTTTTATACAATTTGATAGGATTGGTTTAGTCAGTTGATGAACTATACACTTTCATTATAATGTCACAAACTGAGTATTAAGAGTTCTTTAAAAATACTTTAAGCATTTGGATTGGATGGGTTCAGCTGAGGGATGAGTTTAGCTGGTTGATGAACTTGTGCTTTCATTGTGTTTCATTATATAAAAGTAAAATTGAGTTTCAAGTATTATTCTACGCCTATGATCCCAATAACAAAGATTTATGCAATTGGAAAGGATGGGTTTAACTGAGGGATCTAAGCATGTTAATTTCCACTTGAAGTGCAATATGTAGCTATCCATGGTGTCTATTCTATTCATAAAAAATAAAAATAAAAAATAAAAATAAAAAATCTTTCTTTTTTTTATCTTAAAAAAAAATAGTAGTAGTTAACTAGCTATCCATGGTAAGAATTTCACTGACATAATATTACCAGAAGAATTTTTTTTTACCACTGAAACAGTTTCTTGCTGAATTATTTTAAAATCATCTTAATCGAGTTCTGCTAATAACTTATTTTATGTTTTTTTTAACAATCATACTTTTATGTTTACCAGTCGCTTAATTCATCATCTAAGTCAACTTTAAATAAAATGAACTCCTTTCTATCATCCTGTTTATTGTAAACAAAGGAGGCAAAGCAAACTAGAATTCACTCGACTAAGGTAATTATTTTTGTTGGTCACAAATTATTATAATATTTCTTGTATAATTAATTGGTGGGGTATGTTTAGGGCCCTAGGCAAGAGGCTTTCCAGATGCACTTTCTATTGAAAAACTTTACTCACTAATGCTGGTTCGAGGCTTCGGCTTCCCATACTGGTGGTTCAGGATGTCAATCAATAGGAGAATCTGCTGAAGGAGAGGGTCAGGACAAAAGGGCTTGTTAGGAATTGAAGCAATAGGCTCAGAAGGTGAATTGATTGAAAGCTTGATTCGCAGCAAACCTGACCTGACACTATCAATGAAGGTACGCAAGCCATTGAGACGGCCCTTTTGGCTCCAAATAACATAGAATAGCTATCATAGCACCAATCTGGTGCTACCTTAATATCCTTTGGTTTTAGAAAATATAATATTTTTCTAAAAATCTAAAACCCCAATCCCTTTTGGGGGCAAATGCGTCTGATCTCTACCGTAGGTGACAAAGAGGAATGAGAAAAAGCCCGAAAAAGAGCAAAAAAGAACATAAACTCCGGAGGTTGTTGATGTAGTTGCAATTCTTTCTTTTTTAAATCGATATTGGGTTGGTGTTCAGTGTACCTTTGAGTCTAAATTTCAGAGTAAACAAACTTCTAAATGTTGTAGTTCGTTAGTGACCCTTTCGGGGCTTTGGCTTGTCACATGAGTATAAAATCTTTCCTTTTCATTTGAAAGCTTTAACAAGATGAGGGGGTGGCAGTCTGGGAGGTGAGCAAGGGGCTAGCAATGATTGGCTACTCCCTGTAACTACATAATTCTCTATTGCATGCAACACAAAAATATATACTTTTTTTTAATCCTTTCAGGCAAACATAAACATAATAAACATATCATTTATGAAGTCAACAAGTTAAAGTACTTCAAGAGACTTACAACATTAGTCTGAACAATTCCAGGAGATACACATACTACGCTTATGCCAGCTTCAGCAGGCAACCGCTTGTGGAGAACACTACTGAACATGACCTGCAATTCATATGCCACCCTAAGTTCCTGATGCACATTTTATAACTTCTTGCTTTTATGATAAAAGAACAATTTTGTTATAAAGAAGAGGGAGTACAATAGAGGATGACAAGAAGTCCTCCAAAAGAAACACTCGAAGTGTGAAAGTTACAAAGTGTTAAATAGAGGGCTGAGCTTCAATCCCTATGTATAGTGGAAATAGGCACCCCTTGGAATTCCCCTGATGTAAGGTTCACAACGAGACAAGAAATGACAATATCCCACCATTAATTGACTAGCATATAACATTTGAAAGTCTAGGCATTTCTCTCCATCTAAATACTCAAAAAATAGAAAAACACCCGTAATGCCTTAAATGTCTTATTATTCATGCCCTTGTCAATGTTGTGAAACCTGATAACCAAAAACTCCACTAAACCAGGAACAATCCAAGCTCGCCCCAACACCCCAATAAAGAATGAAAAAAACAACTGCATAAATTACTTACTTTTACATGAATTGGTCTTTTCATTCTTTCTCTTTATATTAATGCCATTGCTGAACAGAAGATGGCCACAACATTCCGAGACTAACAAGTAACTGGAGCAGAGAATAAATGATTCAAAGAAGAAGAAAAAATTTAACAAAGTGCGGCCTTAGTGGCTAGAAGCCAATTCTACAACATTGAAATGGGAGATCTCTCTCGTATGCTTGTTTATTGATCCATGTTCTGAATTTGATTCAAGGTGTGCACAGGCGGTTTGCTCTCCCTCAACCTGGAGTGTTTCTGTGCAAGTCACCAATCTCTTTTCTTTTCTTTTTTTATTTTTTTGGGGGTGAGGGAGGGATTGAACCCGCGCGTGGTGGAATCACAAGATTGAAACTTTTTGAATACTTGATCATTTAGTTCTAATGAGATAATTACTCTTTAAGACTCTTTGATTACACCAGACTGGATAAAAGCTTAATGCACAACTTTTGGGGCAGAGAGTTCCAACTTGTCCACAGCAAGCTCATGATGTCAGCAAAACATTGAAGCACAAAACTTCAGTTTTCCATTTGAGAAATATTATCATGGAGAATACAAAAGTACAAATGCCAATGGAGGAAAGACCAGTGAATGGAAATAAGAACAACATAGTCAGTTAAATAAATAATGTAATTTACCTCCTCAGTCAAGTAATTAGTGCAGTAACTGTATATATGAAAAGAAGAACCAGCGTACCACTTTGTGAAACCAACAAACTACTAATAGAATCTAAATGCACCAAAATTTGAGCGCACCTGTGCTAGTTTGCTGCCTGAATAACCCACTAAACTTGTGTACTTTTTCTTCCCGCTAACAACGTTCATGTCTTCAGTATCAACAAATCCAATGTAATGCATCTACAGGGAAAATGAATAAATAAAAGGAACAGGCTACTTTAGATTGCAGCTGTGGAGAGAGTAATAAGCATATTCGCAAGCCATAAAAATGTATAGGATCTGCCTATAATGTCAAACATTCACCAAAAGAGTACTGGAAGATCACATCTATAAAATATGTTGTGACAATATTAAGTGTTAGATGATTAAAGTACTTATGGAAGTAAGATGTTTTTGAGGGAAACAGGAAAAGGCTGATGAGTAATCTGATACTGCTTTCATAACCGGACATGATTATTCTACAATTCATCACTTTTTCCACTCTGTTCAAGAAAACTACTTAAAGGCTACTTGCCGATTGCATGTCTTCTTTGCAAATATCCTTGTATGCACAAGTTAATCTTGGATTTAAACATATTAACATGCTTACTACTCCAATGTCGATTCAGACAAAAGTATTCAATTATTGGAAAAAGTTTAATATACTTCCAGTGTTGAATCAGAATCAACTAAGACAGAACATTAAAGTATTGGGTCGAACTATGGAGCGTCTAAAATTGAAATTTGTAGCTTACATTAAATTTTTAGTAGTAAAAAGTTTGACTACTAAATTTGCGTTAAATAACCAAAAGTGACGATTTCTGAAACAAACAAAGTATCTTTTAAAGCAATTATAACTAATTGGAATAAGGTTAAAATACATAACATAAAATAGAACTGGTCAGACTTAACTTTCTACAATTCAACAAGAATTATAATAACGATTCTTTTAAAGTATTTGTATTGGTGTTGAAGTATGCTAATATATAAACCTAGATCTTACCCCAAAAAAAAGGAAGGAAGAAAGAAAGAAAGAAAGTTACAATGATAAAGAACAAACTTGACGTTTATACCTGAACAAACAGATTGATAGTGCATATACACAAGTACAGATTCAAAATCATATGTACACATATAGCCCACACAAAAATCATGTCATGGAACTTACAATGGAATTCACATTTACAATTCGACTTGGAGAGCCTCTGACAAGGGATGGCAAAAGCAATACTGAAAGCAATGCCGGAGCTAGATGATTCACTTGCATGTGTTCTTCATAACCATCCTTTGAAAATCTTTGTGGTTCTAAACATAATAATTACAAAAGGTATCACTTAAAATGGAGAAGAAGAATGAAAAAAGTTTATCCAGCTTATTAACACTGATCAACTTTGAACTAACAGATAAGAGCTGATGAGAAAGCTAGCATGACACCATGACAACAAGGACAAATGAAAGAAATGCTTTACCAAATAATTTTCCGAAAGAATGGAAAGAAAGTTTTTGGCCAATGGAAAAACTATGCTTCCGTAACAACACTCTAACCAGCTAAACACCGTAGTAGGTAGAGTAGATAACTCATCTATGTGAACTGTAAGTACAGTCGAGTTGACCTACCTAGTCCAGAAAATAGATGGTACAAACAATCATACAGCAACTACATCCATCACCAATTTGCTACAAAACATAGTTCTAATGAGGACCAAATGGAGAAAGCTTATCTGCAAAACTTCCAGGGCTAGAGCTTTGATACTATATGAGCAATCACTAGTTATAGGTGTGAGTCCATAACAAAATCCATGATGTCAGTACTTGCATCCAATTTTGACCTTAAAAAGTAGTAGTATAAAAGAATGGGACCCAACACTGTGTATGTTATGCCCTCCTCCCCACCCTACCCCCGTCACTCCCGTATAACTTCACTAGAACATATATAGGCATAGTTGTATAGGCAAACAAATATGCATTGACATTTATAGCGTACAGACAAATGATAACATTCATAAGTCGATTTCTAATCATTGATTCATGAGGCTAAATCAGTACAACATAGGAAAATGTGTTCTCAATATGGCCCTTAACAAGTGATTGAGCTATCCTCTATTATTAAGACCAAATACAGCTATGAACTATATTGGATAACAAGAGGTTTAAGTTGCTTGTTTGGTTCTCTGTTAACTCATCAGTTGATCTAAAAGCATTATTTGATACTGTCTAATGTGGGACATTTTATAATTTTTATTTTGAAGACACCCCTTTCAGTAAGCTTCTGTTTACGAAGGTGCCAAATACTAATCAGTTATACTGTGACAAAGAGGCATAGGTTGTTGTTTTAATATCATGCTATACCATCAGGTCTAAAGCTTATTGGTTACAGGTGGCAGATAGCTGTTATATTTGCGTGGTTTTACATCCCATACTGCCAGAATCCACAAATAAATGGACTTGTACTGGGTAACAGTTAGACCTCGCAAACGGGCGGTTTTTGGTGGGCTGAAATTGTGAGGCCCGGGTTGGGGCCCACGGGCTTCTTCCTTTATTTTTATTTTATTTATTTTGTAAAATCTTGCTACACCAGAAATAGTAATAATAATAAATATTAAAAATAATAAAATAATTAATGATAAACAATAATACAAATGTATACACGATTAATAAATTAACTACATATCTCAATCAATTAAATTTTTAATAGTATTATAAATTAGTATTATTAATTAATTACCTACATTAATTACATATCTTAATTACTCAATACTCATGTTCTTAACAAATCATATTCTTCTTCTCTATAAAAAATATTCATATTTAATCAGATTAGTAAATATCCGTATTACAAAACCTATAATCATAAAATGAGACTAGATTAATAGATTGATATGTCACTATTTAACTCCAGTAATTATCTCAAACAATTCAAGTCTTGAACATCAATAAACATTTATTATAAACATCAATAATTCCAGTAATTAGTAATTCTAGTAATTAGTATTTATGTGTCATATCAGGTAACATGCATTTAATAAACAGACAGTATTGAAGAACTAAATAAACGCATACAAACATTTTACAAGATCAAAACATCAATGCCTCATTCAAAACATAATCTCTTTGACGTAGTTGTATTGATGATAATGACTAGGCACGATTTATTGATGATAATGACGTAGTTGTATTGATGATAATATTATAAATTAGGCACGATTTAGGTTTTACTTTTTAAGAATAGTAAAATTTGAACAAAAGTAAAGAAATAATATATTGAAGATTGCATTAAAAACAAATAGTTGTACCTCAGTAGGTTTGAACTCTTATTTATTTACTTACAAGTCTTGTGTTTAAGCCTCACAACCCACAAGTAGCAACATTTTATTTTAAAAAGAAAAGAAGTCATGGTTACTACTGGTCAGCCAAAAAGGCCCAATTTTATTGGGCTAAAAAGCTGCGAATTTCACCGGCCCAGGGGCTTGGGCCATGTTTGCCAGGTCTAGTAACAGTGTACTTTTATTATCCTACTAAAGTACCAGGTCAAATCATCCAACCAAACCAAGTGCCACAGGTAGAGAGCCCCATAGGGTTTATACGCTCCTTTTATTTTTTGAAGTTTTTCGATGTAGGATATTAGATAATTTCAACAAATACAAAGAAAACAAGGATCAAGTCAAAATTCTTAATTTTGAAATGTCTTTTTTCCCAAACCATGAAAATTAATTGGCAAAACTAATGATTTGATCACTGTAGTTGGCAAGTTTTACTTATTACATCATTATACTTTTAATTTTTTAAATTACCCCATTGAACTAATTGTTATTTTAAAATTAAGTCTGTCCTTTAAAATAATTGAACGGACGTCTATTATTTATCTACGTGGCAGCATAAAAAAATAAAATAAAATAAAAACAAAAAAACGTGGGAAAAATATAATGAAAATAACTTAAAACACAATGACATGTCATTTAAAATATATATTTTTCTCCCTTTCCTTCTTTGTCTGCACAATCAATAACCCACAAAATTTCTATTCCTCCACAACCACCGCGAGCCACCATAATTACCCATCGTCGTCTCCTGCTTCAAATGTTACTCCTCCCACATCTAATGCATCGGATCGGACCAACGCCCAATAAACTCTATAATTGCCTCCTTTGCAGTAACCTAATTCTCCAATTGTACAGAAATACATAAAAAGTCAGCTAGGGTTTTATGTGCGACGACGAAAATTTCCACGGTGCCATGAATCCCGTGCATGCCAAGGTTGAGGTGGAGCGAAGGGCCAAAAAGCATGACTATTTCGAGGAAAAGGCGAAGGATTAATATCGTTGGATTTTGGGTTCGTCTAGTTCCTTTCAGTTTACCAGATTTGGATCTTGGGCGCGATTGCAACTAGTAATCAGATTTCGTAATCTTGCAGCTGGTTAGTTGGATTAAAGTAGTGGGTACTTTTTAGAGGTGTTTTGGCATAAAGATGAGACGGTGGAAAAGGTATTTTAATGGTGTTTGTGCGGCACCTCAGGTGATGGAAGAATCTTTATCTCTCTTCTTCTTCTTCTTTTTCTTTATATTTTTACAAATGGAAATAATTTTATCTCTCTTAAATGTTAATGGAATGAATGGAAACTTTGGGTTCGTCTAGTTCCTTTTCGTAAATCAAATTTGGATATTGGGCGATAGCTCTGTCTAATCGGGACCCTTTGTATTTACTACTTATTTATCTTCTGTGTTCAGATTTAGATGTTTGTTGATGGTTCTACTGTGAATCATCGTGGTTTTTTGTGAGTTGCATTCAATTTACTTGTTGGGTCTATTGATTTCGGTCCTCTTTTGTTATAACTCCCTTTAGATTTCTGAAAATTACTTTAAAGACCACCGTGGCGGTGGAGGAGGATGTGGATGGCCTACAGGAGGAGGAGGTCATTGCAATGGCATGGATTGATCTAGTGTGTTGAGGCGTTCGCAGAGGCAATGGCGATGTAACCAGTGAACTGCTCTTTTGGATGGCAGTAAAAAAGTGCCAAGTCATTTTTTTTTCTTTTATTTTTAACATCCACGTATGAAAAAAATTGAAAGGATTTAACGGCGGTTAACAGAATGGCCCAATTTTAAAATATTAATTAGTTTAATGGGGTAATTCAAAAAATAAAAAGTTCAGTGGTATATTAAGTAAAACTTGTCAACTACAGTGGCTAAATCATTAGTTTTGCCAAAATTAATTATGGTGTCCATACAGGTTAGAGTTTACTCTTTCTAAAACTAATTTCAAGTCCTGAAACTGCTTGAAGCGTAAATTACACATCTTAAAAAGCAAAAAAGCTCTTGTTCTGCCCGCAAATGGTGTCATATAAGCTTGAGATGAGAAATCATTGTTGATGCTACCTCCCCCCTCCCCTCCCTCCTCCTCCTCCCCTCCTCCTCCTCCTCCTCCTCCTCCTCCTCCTCCCCTTCAACACCCCAAACACCATACCTCAAGAAATAATTTTGATTGGGCCTTTCCTAAGTATAATGAACAGAAAAGGTGGGTGGGGGAGAGAGGGTCACCTTGTAACACCCCAGTCCCACGATGTGGGAAAAAAATTTCTTTATATAAGTAATTAAGTAACTACCAATATTACCTTCAAGTCATGACCTTTTGGGTAAGTCTGTGGTGGGCTAAGATGACCAAAGAATATCCTATTGGGTCAGTAGTTTAAGGCCTTATTTGGATGGATTTGATTCAAACTTGGGATTTGACCCAAGATTTGTTCCAGACTCGGAATTTAACCCGAGTTGTTTCATATGGTATTAGAGCCGACTCTCGAAAGTACGGGTCAGGTCATCCAATCGGGTTGTCAGAGGTGGGGACACGAAGGCTGGTGGTATTATCCCACAATGGAGGGAGGGATGTCCGAAGGTGGGGACACGAAGCTAGCCGGTATTATCCCACAATGGCTAGAGAAGCAAAAATATGTGGACCGTGTGTGTGATCGGTTCTGACGGGGATGTCAAAAATTTAAGTGGAGTTGTTTGTAACACTCCAGTCCCACATCGAAAAATATGGGAAAAATTTGTCTGTATAGAAGGAATTAAGTAACTACCAATAGCAACTTCAAGTCATGACCTTTTGGGTGAGCCTGTGGTGGGCTAAGATGACCCAAGAATATACTATTGGGCCAGTGGTTTAAGGCCTTATTTGGATGGATTTGATTTGGACTTGGGATTTGACCCAAGATTTGTTCCGGACTCGGGATTTGACCCAGGTTGTTTCACACCTTATCTCCAGCATCTTGAATTTGGAAAAGTCGTGCTTGAAGTCCTACCAAAATAGAAGTCTTCTGAATAGAAATGAAAAGGACAATCTAACTCCTTTATTTTTTTTTCAAACCCCATTCTCTCCCTGGCTGCAAAATCTGGACTCAGTCAGTCTCATTAGGTTCCTTGTTTGATAAACTTCTATTTTCCAAAATGAGAAGCTTTGAGGGGAGTTATGGATAGTAAATAGCAACAAGTCAATATATTGTCATCTACATAACTAAACACCTGCCTTACTTTAGAGTTTAGACATCTCATTCTCATAGCTTCACTTTACAACACGTACTATATTCATTTCGAAACAACATCAAAAGTACACAGAACTATTGAAGTGTATATCATCCACAATTAATTTGACACATATATGTTATGAAAAGCATTAAGAAATATAAGTCCCTAGGAAATAAGAAACTTAATACTAACCCCCAATAGAAAAAATTCCAGCATTATTGATGAGCACGTGCAAAGGTCCTGAACGTGCATTCCATGCTTCAGCAAATTTTGCAACAGAATCCAAGGAGAGAAGATTAAGTTCCATCACCTTGAAAGTCAAATTTTGGATAAGTTTACTACTCTACAGCTTAATTAATTAAAGAGTAAATCTACAGGAGAGAAAGAAAGATAGATTAAAAATTTTGGGTGGGGAATGCTCAAAGACCACTAGCACAATTAAATTAATCCCATTTGCTGAAGGGAATATCTGGATGTCCCTGAACATTATTTTCCAGAAACATAGATGCCCTGAAGATTACTGAATGCGCTCATTATGTACCTCAATATTAAGAGGAAGGCCCTTTCCGGACCATTCATCCTGCCATTTCTGGATCAACTCATGAGCTGCCTTTGTGTTCCTAACTGCCATTACAACATGTGCCCCTGATTCAGCTAACTGTCTGTTAAATAAAGGAAATCACAGGATTTTATGAGTAAGAAAAAGGCTATATCAAGTACTTTAATGTAATTCCAACCAAATATGAGCAAAACCATGACAGAAGGAATAAGTATACAGAACAAGCATGACTTAATAACTAGGTTACTAGTTACCACTTTTTAGCAGCTTCAGCGTTCAGACATACATTAGACATGAAATAAGTTCATGAAAGAAAACCAAGATTTAACTAAAGAAGACAAAGATTTAACTACTAATGCCCATAAAGAAAAAAACTTTGACCATATTATCCTGAATATATTAGTATAAAATTAGAGATAATAAGTTGTCTTCAATTTACTGTGTAGCAGTGGTCCTCATCTTTTTAGGATCTATTGGTAGTTGGAACATCTAAATAAAACCCTTCAAAAGTCAAGGGCATCACATGAGCCTACTTTTGATGTCTTACATAACATACTGTGTAAAAAAAACAACCAGGACTGCAAGTTTCCATGTAATTTCTTTCAGACATAATTAAAAAAAATCTATGAAAATATTGTGACACAATTGTATTATAGATCTTGAAAAAAAGACTTAGATTGTTAAGGAGGAGAGTATTTGTTGCCTAATTTACTACAAATGCTTTACCTTGAATGGCAAAATCTTCATTATCAGTAGAACTCTATAAAAAGGTTTTAATATGCACTTAATCTTGAAAATGATCGAGGCTTCCTAAGACCCATAAATCATAATAAATTATGAAGTTGATATATAAGCATTTGCTTATTTCTGCTTACTCCAGCTTCAATATAATTCCCCTTTTCCGAAAAAAAGTATATCTAATCCTATCTTTTCTACCATAACCAAACCTTCCATCTACCTGGGTTTTCCCTTTTATCATAACCGAGAGAAATTGGGGGTTCTTGTTTTCAGTTGTATAATAAAAATTAAAACACAAACAGTATATTACAGTCAACAAGTAAGAAAGTACTCCGTATAAGTATAACTCAGTAGGAACAATTCTGAGCTACTTCTTACTTAATTTTTTTTCCTAAAATACAGAAATTATTACTGTTTATTCAGTCAATTACGATAGTGAAATTGTTCAACGGAAATAAATTGAGAACCTGGCGATTTCGCGGCCGATACCACTGGTTGATCCGGTGATGACGCAAGTGATATCGTTGAGAGGAGGAAGAGGTAAAGGATTCTGCAAATGGCTGGCCATTATTCTCTGAAATAGCATTTCGTAAATCAAATTTAACCATCCTCTCATCCATTCTATCCATCCCAATCCCTCTTTCTTCTTGCTCGTTTCAGTTTTACACATTTTTTAACACTTTCTCTCTCCTCTCACACAGGCACAGCATAGGAGATCTGTCCTTTCTAGCAGCAGTGAGTGATGAAGTAAGCTCCTGCTAGCTGATGGCCTTCTTTTTGTCAGCTTATTATAATTTGTAAGGAGTTTTATATTCCCATAACTTGTGCATCGATTATATATATTTATGTTGTATTGTTTGAATAAATATTAATAATAATTTTTTAAAAAATAAGGTATAATAAATAAATAAAACTCTACTAGTATAATATATATATATATATATATATATAGAGGGGATCTAAGGCGGACCAAATTAACGGATTAAGGGACGGATTTGAAAAACACGCGGGTCAAAAGCTCATATTCGGGTCTAAAAAAACAGACCGATCTGAAGCAAACGAATTTCAGAGAAAGGAAGCTTAGGGGCGAAAACGAATTTCAGAGAGAGGAAACAAAGGGGCGAACGAATTTCAGAGAGAGGAAACAAAGGGACGATTCTCTCAATTACACAGATCTGAATCAAACGAATTTCACATAGAGGAAGCAAAAGGGCGATTCTCTCAATTACACAGATCTGAAGCTATCGAATTTCACAGAGCTGAAGCAAATGGGCGATTCTCTCAATTACATCCATAGGAAACCCTCGAAAACTATCGCCAATTTATGAACAGGTATCGCGAATTACACAGATCTTGAAGTCTAGGTTTTTTTTTTCCTCTAAAAAAGGTATATCCTTTGCTTAATTGGTGATGTTTTCATTTATGCTTGTACTCTGGAGTAAGTCATTTGCAGTAGCCTGTGAATTAGAGTGAACCTGTGAATTGTAAAGTTTGAAGTAAGTCATTTGCAGCTAGAATGTTTTTTATTAATATTTATTATTATTTGGTCTATAAGGCCTCACATTGCCAATGTAAGCAAAAGAAATCTGGTAATACAGGCCTCACATTGCCAATGTAAGCAAAATATGGTTTTTCTTCTTGTTTACCTCTTTAATTTTGACTGTAGTTTCAAAGCATGTGAGTTTCAATTCAATTCGGTTTGTTGTTATTTGTTTGATTGATTGAGTGAATTGTTGTATACTGGGTCTTGTTTAATTAGAAAAATGTTAATTTTGATTGAATTAATTTATGTGGGTTTTATATTTTGTCACCTTCCTGTTTATTATCAATGCATTGTATTGCAATGGGTGAGGAGTGGTCCGTATAGTTCTCTTAGTGGACATTTCTATTGTAAGCAGTAGATGTGTTTTTTTGCTAACCACATTCCTCTAAAGTTAAATGTGATCGCTGATAACCTTGGAGTTGGACAGGAAGGCTAGTAGTCCCAAAGCATCTGATTAATTGTACAGGTAGGTGATGTGACAATTGGAACTAATATGTCAAAAATTTGTGTTTTTAATTTAATAATTTTTCACCATTTTGTTCCTTACTCCCTGCAGTGTTTTTAGTGCTTGTTTCTTTGATAAAGTTTTGATAGATTCACTTCATTTTCTTCAACTTGCTATCAGTTTGATTCCTCCCGACTTACAATATGAGTTTACTTTTTGGCAGAAATGTATAAGAATCAGTTGCAGGAGCTAGCACAGAGAAGTTGCTTCAACCTTCCTTCCTTATGGTTGCATCAGAGAAGGGCCTGATCATGCACCTAGGTTCAAAGCTTCAGTTAACTTCAATGGGGAAAACTTTGTAACCCCAACTTACTGCACCACCTTAAGGCAGGCTGAGCATGCATATTTAATTTTATTAAATTGGTTGTAATTTTGATAATGTTCATTATTTAACCAACACGTTATGTATGAGATTGGTGGATCTATGGTATGAAAAGTACTATGTTCTAAATCTGGATTATATGAAACTATGGTATGAAAAGAACAAATAGCTGCTAAATCTGCCAGTAAACTTATTACAAATAGCTGCTAGATTATGGGCATTATGCCAGTAAACTTATTACAAATAGCTGCCCGTATGGTATGCTATATTCTTTACTTGTTGCAGATGTTTCATTTGATCCCAACGGCACATGGCAACTTTTATAATGAAAGTCAATCCATATCTAACTACACTAATAATTATAAACCGAGCCGTAACAATGAAAAGAAAACAGAGACCCTACACAACCTTACAAACTTATAAAGTACTCCAATGTATTGGCACAACCTTACAGTTTTTCAAAAGAAAACAGAGACCCTATCATAAAACCAATGTATTGGTACATTCCAAGCAAAGCAAAATATTGGTACATTCCAAGCAAAGCAATGTCATACAAAAGTAACAAAATACATAGTCTAATATCCAAAAGTAAAAAAATACATAGTCTAATATCCAAAAGTAAAAAAATACATAGTGTAATGGCTACACTGAAGAACATCTCCTCGACTGAATAACATCTCCTCGACTGCTTTATCTTCAGAATTGATTTTACAGCCGAAGCACAAGCAGGATGAGATATATTCATTCCCTCATACTGCTTCTGCAGTTGTAAATCTTTGGGTGAGTCACAACAGACATTCCCGTTGTACGGACAGAAAGCTAGAGGTTTCTTTGGGAAGAAAGGTGCTCCTGTTCCAGTTCGAGTTCAAACAAAATTAACATAAATTTTTGGAAAAAATAATTAATTTCCATAAAAATGAACTGAACTGATCAATCTCTGTTTGTGTGTGTGTGTGAGAGAGAGAGAGAGACTCACTTAAAAGCCTAACATTCTGGGACTACCATTCCGTAGGGTCTTTCATATGGATGGGTTTGAGAGAATCAGAGATTTTTGTTGAAAATTAGTTGGGTTTTATCGATTGGATCCGCTTTGAAAATTAGTTGAGAATCAGAGATTCCTTGAATTTGCGAGAGTTCTGCTTCAGTTCTGTGAGTTCTGGTGAGACGGAGCCTGAGCCTTCATTAGGAATTCACGAGAGTGCTAAGGGAAGGGTTTGAGGTGAGGGAGTATCCTCTCTCTTTGTCATACGGTTTTTTTTTTAAGACCCGAATATGAGCTTTTGACCTGCGTGTTTCTAAGTCCGTCCCTTGGTCCGTTAATTTGGTCCGCCTCTGATCCTCTCTGATATATACATATACAATATATAATAAGATAAAATTATATTTTTTTGGTCCTTGATTTTTAGTATGGGACTATAATTTAAATGTTACTAAAATACTTTTTAAAATCTTCTGATTTTATTTTATTAATTATTATTAAAATATTTTTAAACTTATAATTTAATTAAACTCAAAACGTTATTTATGATCTTGAAAAACTTTAACCTAACTTATTATTTTATAATAATTTTATTTTTTATAAAAGTCTTTTACTAATATTGATTCTCACGAGTCTAAATTGTGATAAATTATTATATCATAATTATCCACAAACTAGCTTGAGAAATTTGAATTAGTATTTACAACATAAACGATAGAATTATTATAATATAATTATACTAAAATATACAATCATAATGATTAATCGGGATTAACTTATAAAGAGTCATAATGATAGTGTTTTATGAGTGCTTAGTATTTTAATTTTTTTTAAAGAAAGCAAAACACATATTTATTTTATAAATAACATTATTTTTAATATTTTATTTATTTTATATATTATGTTTATAAAAAATTGATTTTCATAAATTAACTTACTATTAGTATCAAAATGATTTTAATATTTTGTTGTTTCCAAAAAAAAACTTAGAGATTTACAAGGGGTTAAATAGATGATATAAAAAAATTTAAGGAAGTATTATCAGGTAACAAATTAATCAGATTAATTTAATTATGCACAACATAATATTAGTTTGAAAATTCCCTTCAATTTAATGAAATATCATCTCTGAATTTAGTTCATTTGGATTTAAATCACAAACAGATAAAAGAAAAGTGGCTCGGAGTACAAATAGCTCATAGTCCACTGTTTTACTCAACGAGTATGAAATCCATTAAGGATGCAAGATGATCACTAATATATATAACAATGATGAATCACTAAGATTTTTTCAACTCACTTAGACTTGACATATGTCACTAAGACAAAGGGTCAAGATCAGTTCACTCTAAACTATTCAAATCACTTAGACTTGGAACAACATGTCATTAAGATCAATGAATCATAATAAATAGGTTGATTTTTTGATGTGTTACTAAGTGGTGTTAGGGCCAACTTCCGAAAGACTTAGTGTGGAGTTCTTGAGACTTGAGTTGAGGTTCAGTTTGTAATTTGTGATCCGTATTGTTGGTGTTGGATTGAATACTCACACTCTTTTATAAAAGACCTCGAGATTTTCCCGTTAGAAAGTTGTTATTGTTTCATTAAATGCTCTGATCCTAAAAGATATTTGATGTTGGCTTTCAGGGTGAATGTGTCAACTTACTTTCGGCTCTGATATGTCAAATCAGATTGCTACAACAACCACGTGAGTGTTGTCATGTCACCAAACTAATTATTAAACACAACTTTATCAGATTTTAATTGTAAACTCAGGATGATCAGTAACTGTTAGAATTTAGGATCACACACGCACATGACAATAGAGAATTAAGATTCATATAGAGATTTACGTGGTTCCCTAATTTGGGTACTCCACAGACGGCTTGTTGTTTATTGAGTTTTACAATAGATAGTATTTATAGCTACTAATCATATTCCAACCCCACTTCATATTATTTCTCAATTACCCATAATGTCCTTCCAAAAACAACTCGGAAAAAATCGATCGCCGACCGGCTGTGACCCAAGGCCCACATGTGCTCTTTTGGCGCACTTCAAGGCTACTTAGGCAAAGAACTCCACCGACTCGGTTCACCTCAAGGCCATGCCTGGTTTGTACCTACGGCATACCTCACGCCACACCTACAGAAACTTTTGTATCGTACCGCTCCCCTCAGGACCTACGGCCCCTTACGCTCCGCACTAACTTTTTTCACTAGCTTCTATGTTATGAGTCACAAGTTCCAATAATAATCATCTTAGAATCTTCATTTTGCAAATATTCTCAATGTCAGACATGACATATTATACGATTTGCCTGATCGTATACTTCCATGTAAATAGTAGAGTGTTTGTCTGAACTGACTTTACGATTCTTCACGCTTTACGAGTTGCTCTACAATTCTTGATATGCTCTTTGATTTTTGTCTTGTCTTACGATATTCATTAAGCTTTATGATCCTTTGACATACTTTACGATTTTTTTGCAGACTATGCAATATTGATCTAACTTTACGATTTCCTAGCAGACTTTGCGATCTTGAACTGAATGCTCTACAATAGATTGACTGAATGTAAGACCCCAACTTTTATGAATAAAGATGAATTTTCAATAAATATCATTTTTGAATATTATGGAGTAAATTTGATATAATGTTATAGTTGTGGGTAATATTTAGAAATTTTGAAAAGTATGCAAGTTGTTATATAATATTCGATTGGTCGGGGAATATATTCGTTTTAACAGGAATATTAAATGCGAAGTCACTATCATTAGTGGACCCTACGGAATTATTGTTTGATTAAGAAAATGACAAAATATTTTTTAGGAAAATAACTACGGAAGTTTTACCATTAACTGCATTGAAACACACGGTGTTAAAAGTACAAGAATACGCATGGTTGCATAAGTAAGACACGTTATTGATTATCGATGCTTACATGAGAAGTCACTCAGTTTTTTTCAATTATTGCTACAGTAATTGTTACATAGTATCTCACGTTATTTGATTCATTTATTGTCGATATTTTATATATTATTAAATCAATAATTGAGATAACAAAATTATTAATTGTAAGACCCCAACTTTTATGAATAAAGATGAATTTTCTATAATTATCATTTTTGAATATTATAGAATGAATTTGATATAATGTTATAGTTGTGGGTAATAGTTATAAATTTTGCAAAGTACGCAAGTTGTTATATAATATTCGATTGGTCAGGGAATATTCGTTTTAACAGGGAATATTCGTACGACGGCACAATCATTGGTGGACCCCACAACGAAATTATTGTTGGATTGAGAAAACGAAAAAAATATTTTAAGAAAATAACGGCGGAAGTTTTTCGTTAACTGTTGAAACACCCAGTGTTAAAAGTACAAGAATACGCGTGGTTGCATAGTAGCACACTGTATTGATTATTGATGCTTACGTGAGAAGTCACTCAGTTTTGTTCAATTATTGCTTCATTAATTATTGCATAGTATCTCACGTTAATTGATTCAATTATTATCGATATTTTATATATTATTAAATCAATAATTGAGACGACGAAGTTTTTAATATTATTATTTGCAATATTAATGATGTCTAGAAGTTCTGCCAAGGAGAGGTTTGGTCACCTAATTGCGCGTCAATAGGGAGAAATCCTTATTGGAAAGCCCCCTCTTTCCTGGGAATGACCTGGTCGATTAATAGTGTGAATTATAATAATGATGATAAAATTTTGTTTTATTAGTATTATTAATGTAATAAAACAGAAAATCTTTTTATATAAAATAGAAAACTTTTATAAAGTTATTTGTTTTATTAGACTATAAATAGAATATATTATATTTTATTATGCATAGTGTTTGCATAGTGTCTGCATAGTAAAATCTTTTTATATAAAATAGAATAATTTTATAAAGTTATTCGTTTTATTAGATTATAAATAGAATATATTATATTTTATTTAAAAGATTTTGTTTTATTAGAATATTTTATAGTAAACCAATCTGGACCGTTCAGGAATTAGTTACTATTTAGTCCATTCTCCAATAAATAGAAGCTCATTCCTTTATTATTTCTTCTTAAATTCTTTGAAAACTCTAGAGAGAGAAACTATAGAGAGAAAGAAGAAAAGTATTATGCTACTTCACTACTCCTATATCCAGTTTGTTCTAATGTAAGGGGTATTATTTTTTTCTTTCGTCTTCATGAAGAGAACTTCTGTTATTCCATTCTTTGTTATTATGTTGGAATAACTCGTCTACGCAAGATCGCATACTTGGTGAAATTCTTCTGTTATTCCATTCTTTATTATTATATTGGAATAACCTGTCTATGCGATGTACCGCATACATGGTGAAATTCTTCTGTTATTCCATTCTTTATTATTCTCATTGGAACATCCCATGCATGCGTTATCGTGGCACAGTTTCGTTCTTTATTATTCTCGTTGGAACATCCTGGCCGTGCATGCGTTATGCATGATTCTGGTTAGATTCGTTATTATTCTGTTGGAACATCCCGTCTGTGCGTTTACGCATGACCTGGTTCCATTGTTTATTATTATGTTAGAATATCATGTCTGTGCGTTTACGCATGACCTGGTTCTATTATTTATTATTATGTTGGAATATCATGTCTATGCGTTTACGCATGACCTGGTTCCATTATTTATTATTCTGTTGGAATAACCTATCTGTGCGGTCTATCGCATGCTTAGTGATTTCTTTTGTTATTCCATTCTTTATTATACTCAGTTGGTTAAAGTTTTGGCTTTATACTTCATGAAATTAGTGGAATATCCTTGATATTTGTGCTTCATCCAGTATCTTTTCATGTAAATATTCTTCTGAGCATCCTTGAGTTTTACCCCACAAAGCAGTATCATGTTGACAATTTGGACGTTATTGGTTCCTGGATAAATTAATTCTTGAACTTGTTTTTATTGAATTCTTATATCATTGTCATTATTCTCATGTTTATATTATGTTGAAAGTCATCTGTGGCCTGTAGTGCATAGATGGACTTGGTATGCTTATGACCAGGGATTATTCGATATAATCATGACCGTAATATTATAAATAATGTGGTAAAAGTCCTCATTGGCCCGTAGTCCATTGATGGACAATTGTTGGCATGATCATGACCATTGATGAATACACGAATATCCTTGGCCCGTAGTGCATGGATAATTTATGGTTGTGATACTAATGAATATCCTCGGCAGTAGTCTTGAGGATGATGTGGATTATTTATTGTCGAGTCCCAGTCAATGATAAAAGTGATGAAAAACCTTTTAAATCATAAAAGATAGTAGATTTTATTCTCTACTTGACTCTTTTAATGGATTGCTTTGTTCACCGCAGATTAAACTTGATGTTTGTTATATTGTATCAGTTTAACATTGTTGAAGGCTAACGATAATTTATTATGTATTATCTTAGTCATAATATTTCTTATTGGGCTAGTTGAGCTCACCATTTTACTTTCATTATTCTCTTCAGGAAATGAGAACGTAGCAGGGACTAGTTTGAGAACGGAGTGACGGTCCAGATAATAGCATTAGTAGTCTTCACTATTCTGTTAAATAGTGTGATAATAAATGTAATGAGGACTCAATTGAGTGTGGATATTGTCTAGATGACAATATTTGTATTAAAACTCACAACATATGTTTTGTCGTATTTTACACGACTGTTGTATAATTAAGTTGTATTTGAATTTTGTACCATATATTTGGCTACTCAAGATGGGTGATGTATACCTATTTTGGGGGCGTCACAGTTGGTATCAAAGCTTAGGGATATGATCCCTAGCTAAGATGTGAGACAAGAACTAGAAGGGAGAGAGACGGAAATTTTTCGCTAGCATATGACCTACCTAAGTTTATTTGGTATTTAATTGGTCTCACGAGGAGAATAGGATAATATGTGATATGTTAATTAACCATTGTTTTGTGGCAGTATTTGAAAATGACATCCGAGAATGTTGAGAACATCAATGGAGCACAGGAGACCGTTGAGTCTCCACAGATCAATAATCAGGATAATGTGCATTAGGAAGGTGATAATACTCAGGCAAACAACAACACGGACCAAATGATGAACGATGGAATGTTCAGAGGCTTTATGCAATTCATGCAACATTAGGCAAGAGTGGCTCCTGTACAAAATGCAGGTGGAAACACTGGCAACTCTCGAACAGTCACCACTAAGAAGTTCAAGGAACTGGGACCACAAGAGTTTTTTGGAGAGCCAAAACCACTTAAGGCGGAGACGTGGATAAAGTAGATCTGCAAGATATTTGATGTCCTGGGATGCTCCGAGGAGCAAAAGGTTCCCTTTTCCACCTTTATGTTGCGTGCAGAGGCAGATTACTGGTGGGAATCTGTAAAACGTACTCAACTTGCCGCACTAAAGATGACTTGGGAGAAGTTCCAAGAATTGTTCAACGACAAGTACTTTCCCGAAAGTTTTCGTCACATGAAAGAGGTAGAGTTCATCAAGTTGGAGCAAAACAACATGACTGTGTCGCAGTACGAAGCCAAGTTTGCCGAGTTTTCCCGGTTTGCGTCCCATTTGGTTGATAATGAGGAGAGAATGACGTGAATGTTTCTAAGAGGTTTGAAACCTGAGATACGTCAATATCTTATATCTCATAAACTGTGTTTGTATTCAGATGTTGTTAATAGGGCTCAGTTATTGGAGCGCGATAATGAGAATCAACATGATAATACCAGTGATAACAGTCATCGAAGCGGTGACAATAAGCGTGGAGGGAATCAACATGCCAGAAATGGTAACCACTTCGGTGGTAATCATGGCCAAAATAATAAGAATGTACATTTCAAGAAGAGAAGATTCAACAATGATGGAAAGACATCAGCACCAGCACCCGTTGTTAAGGAAGGAGAAAGACCACCTATCATATGCTTCAAATGCGGAGGGGAGGGACACATCAGTCCAAACTGCGCGATGCCGTCTAAAGCATGTTATAATTATGGAAGTAAAGGTCACCTAGCTCGATTTTATCGTTCACCAAAGACAAGTTCAGCTAAGATGGAGGCACCAAAGGACGTCCCAGAAAAGTCAAAGCCAGTAATGCAAGGAGAGCTTTTGTCGTGACCTCCCAGAAAGTAAGGAACCCAAACGAGGTCATCACGGGTAAGCTTATCATAAACTCTAGCGAAGTATATACTTTATTTGATACCAGTTCTACCCATTCTTTTATTTCTCCTACTTGCGCTCAACGTTTAAATTTGACTCTGGAGAAATTGGATTTTGACTTATCTATTTAAACTCCGTTGGGAGAAACCTTCATTACATCTACTGTTTGTAAGTCTTGTTTGGTTCAAATCGGTACCCTCACATTACCTGTCGATCTTATTTCATTGAAAATACTTGCATTTGACGTAATTCTAGGGATTGATTGGTTAACTACTCATCATGCAAAAATTGATTATTTTCGGAAGGTTGTTAGCTTTCAAATTCCTAACCAACCTATTATGTGAATTCAAGCAACCAAACCATTAAAATCAATCACTGTCATCTCAAGCCAGAAAGCTATTCATTTATTGAAAAATGGATGTCAAGCTTTCTTAGCTCATGTCACTTGATTTAAACAAAAAATACGCCGAGTTTTGAATGATATTTCTATTGTTAATGAATATCCCGACGTATTCCCCTAACAACTTCTGGACTACCCCTGTATGTGAAATTAAATTTTGTATTGATCTTGAACCCGGTACAAAACCCATTTCCAAAGCCCCATATCGAATGGCTCCTATTGAACTTCAGGAGTTATAGACCCAACTGCAGGAATTGTTAGACATTGGTTTCATTCGTCCTAGTACGTAGCTCCTGTTCTATTTGTGAAGAAGAAAGATAGGAGTATGCGACTTTGTATTGATTATCGGGAGTTGAACCATGTCACTATCAAAAATAGATATCCATTGCCTCGCATTGATGACCTGTTTGACCAGTTGCAAGGCGCCAATTTTTTTTGAAAGATTGATCTTCGTTCCGAATATCACCAATTGAAGATTAGAACCGATGACATTCCAAAGACGGCTTCCGAACTCCCTGCAGACGGCATTATGAATTCCTAGTCATGTCTTTTAGATTGACTAATGCTCCTGCTGCCTTCATGGATATGATGAACCGAGTATTTAAGAAATATTTGGATCACTTTGTGGTCGTATTTATTGATGACATCCTTATTTATTCCAAAAGTCGTGAAGATCATGAGTAACACTTCAGGCTGATACTTCAAAAGCTTCGTGAATATAAGCTTTATGCCATGTTGAAGAAATGCGAGTTCTAGCTTAAGGAAGTAGCATTCCTTGGGCACGTGGTATCAAGTCATGGAATATCTGTTGACCCAGTAAAGATTGAAGCTATTCAAAGCTGAGAGCAACCTAAATTAGTGACTGAAGTACGTAGATTTCTCGGCTTAGCTGGTTATTATCGGAGATTCGTAGAAGGGTTTTCTCGAATCACTACTCCTTTAACTCAGCTGACTCGGAAAGATATAAATTTTGGTTGGAACGAGGAATGTGAGAAGAGTTTTCAAGAACTCAAGAGAAGACACATTTTAGTATCTGTTCTGACAATACCATCTGGCTCGGAGGGATTTGTCATCTACAGTGATGCTTCAGGCAAAGGGTTAGGATGTGTTCTCATGTAACATGGGAAAGTCATAGTCTATGCCTCTTGACAACTCAAAGAATATGAGAGGAATTATCCTTCTCATGATCTAGAGTTGGCAGTTGTTGTCTTCGCACTTAAAATTTGAAGGCATTACTTGTATGGGGAGAAAGTGGAGATCTTTACGGATCATAAAAGTCTCAAATATTTCTTCACTCAAAAGGAACTCAACATGCGACAGCGATGTTGGCTTGAACTGTTGAAAGATTATGATCATACCATCCAATACCATCCTGGAAAAGCAAATGTGGTAGCTAACGCATTGAGTAGAATATCATATGCGGGTACGAGTGCGATATTGTCAACGCAGAGGCCCATTTTGTATGACTTGCAAAGGATGGAGATAGAGATAAAGACTCTAGGCACCCACGTGATGATGGCAAATATACGAGTAGAACCGACTTTAATCGATAAAGTTAAAGCTGCTCAAGCTACAGACTTGGAGCTGATGCATATGAGGAAGAAAGTACAAGAAGGTGCTATGCCGAAAGCAAGAATCGATGAAGAAGGAATACTTCGAGCCAACTCCAGGATTTGTGTTCCTAACGATCCTGAGTTAAAGTATAAAATCATAATGGAGGCGCACAACACACCGTTTGCAATCCATCCTAAGAGTACCAAAATGTATCATGATCTTCGACATACATTTTGGTGGGGCAATATGAAGAGAGAGATAGCGCTGTTTATCTCAAGGTGTTTAACTTAGTAACGAGTCAAGGCAGAGCATCAAGTACCAAAAGGTCCATTGCAACCACTTGAAATTCCAGAATGGAAGTGGAAGCACATTACCATGGATTTCGTTACTGGTCTTCCCAAGGTTTCTCAAGGCATAGATACAATTTGGGTCATTATTGATAGATTGACCAAGTCTGCTCATTTCTTACCAATACGAGAAACTTATACAGCTGAACGTCTTGCTCGTATATACATAAACGAGATTGTAAGACTGCATGGTAAGCCAGTATCCATAGTTTCTGATCGAGACCCAAGAATCATTTCACGATTTTAGGTTAGTTTACAAAAAGATATGGGCACGGATTTACGATTTAGTTCGGCATATCATCATCCTCGCAAGACGGACGGACAATCAGAGAGGACTATTCAAACTCTTGAAGATTTATTAAGACTCTGTGTCCATGACTTTAAGGGAAGTTGGGATAAGTTCTTACCATTGGTGGAGTTTTCTTACAACAACAATTATCAAACAAGTATTGGCATGGCTCCATTCGAGGCGTTGTATGGAAGAAAGTGTCGCTCTCCAAGATGCTAGGATGAGGTGGTTGAAGCAACGCTTTTGGACCGAGGAGTTTTGTACGTATGACTCATTTAAAAAGATTCAAACGATTCGACAACGATAAAAACCTCACAAGACCGATTAAAAGAGTTATGCCGATCTTCATCGAAAGGACGTGGAATTCGATATTGGAGATCATGTGTTGTTACGTGGTTCTCTATGGAAAGGAGTTACGAGATTTGAAAAGAGAGAAAAGCTCAATCCTCGATTCATTGGCCCATTTTTAATCCTCGATCGAGTAGGTACTGTAGCCTATAGACTCGTTTTACCGCCAAGTATGTCTCGTGTTCATAACGTTTTTCATATATCCATGTTACGTAAATATGTGAAAGACCCGAACCACATTATTGAGTTAGAACCGGACGAAATAGCGGAAGACTTAACGTATGAAGAGGTTCCTGTTCAAATCTTGGATAAGAAGGAACATATTCTACGCTTCAAGGTTATACCTCAAGTCAAAGTTTTGTGGAGAAACCACAATGTTGAGGAAATGACCTGAGAGTTAGAATCTGAAATGAAGTCAAGGTATCCTTACCTCTTCGATATACCAGGTATGTACCCTAATTTCGAGGGCGAAATTTTATAAGAAGGGGAGATTGTAAGACCCCAACTTTTATGAATAAAGATGAATTTTCTATAATTATCATTTTTGAATATTATGAAATGAATTTGATATGATGTTATAGTTGTGGGTAATAGTTATAAATTGTGCAAAGTACGTAAGTTGTTATATAATATTCGATTGGTCGGGGAATATTCGTTTTAACAAGGAATATTCGTACGACGACATAATCATTGGTGGACCCCACAACGGAATTATTGTCGGATTGAGTAAACGACAAAAATATTTTATGAAAATAACGACGAAAGTTTTATCGTTAACTGTTGAAACACCCGGTGTTAAAAGTACAGGAATACGCGTGGTTGCATAAGAAGGTACACAAGATTGATTATCGATGCTTACGTGAGAAGTCACTCGCTTTTGTTCAATTATTGCTACGTGAATTGTTGCAGATAAGATCTCACGTTATTTGATTCAATTATTGTCGATATTTTATATATTATCAAATCAATAATTGAGACGACGGTTATTCATATTATTATTTGCAATATTAACGATGTTCAGAAGTTTCGCCAAGAAGAGGTTTGGTCACCTAATTGCGCGCCAATAGGGAGAAATCCTTATTGGAAAGCCCCCTTTTTTCTAAGAACGACGTGGTCGATTAATAGTGTGAATTATAATAATGATGATGAAGTTTTGTTTTATTAATATTATTAATGTAATAAAATGAAAAGCTTTTTATATAAAATGTAAAACTTTTATAAAATTATTCATTTTATTAGACTATAAATAGAATATATTATATTTTATTATGCATAGTATTTGTATAAAGGTCCGCATAGTGTTTTCAGATAGTATTTTTTTTTATATAAAATGTAATACTTTTATAAAGTTATTCGTTTTATTAGATTATAAATAGAATATATTATATTTTATTTAAAAGATTTTGTTTTATTATAATATTTTACAAGAAACCAACTGGACCGTCCGCTTAAAAGTAAATCAATGTGGATCGCTCAGAATTAGTTCTTATTCACCCATTCTTCTATAAATAGAAGCTCATTCATTCATTATTTCTTACTTGAATTCATTGAAACTCTAGAGAGAAACTGTAGAGAGAATTCTTCTTCATAATCTTGAGCGTATTTCTTTAGAGTTTAAGAAAGCTTTGAGCGTAGTGCAAGTTTTCTTTAAGTATATCTCCACCCTACCCGCTTTGAGTACTCTTCTTTATAAGGTAAGGGATATTATTTGTTGTACTCTGTAAAGGGTATTATTTCTTTCATATTCATGAAGAGAACTTCCGTTATTCCATTCCATATTATTTCATTGTTGAATAACTCAGTATATCAAGCACCGCATACATGGTGAAATTCTTCGTTATTCTATTCCTTTTATTATGTTGGAATAACTCGTCATGGCAAGTATCGCATACATAGTGAAATTCTTCATTATTCCATTCTTTATCATTCTCGTTGAATATCCCGCTGGCGTATTATTACCGATTGGTTCCATTAATTATTATCTTCGTTGGATTAACTCGTCTGCTATGGCCTATCGCATGCACGATGATTTCATTGTTATTCCATTTTTATTATTACATTGGAATATCCACGCTTGCTGTAATTTCACCGACTTGGTTTCGCTTCTTTTTATTATTCTGCCGTAATATCCCGCTTGTACGCTTACGCATTGACCGGTTCCATTCTTTATTATTCTATTGGGAATATATATCTCAGGCGGTGCCTATCGCACGCATGGTGAATCCTTCGTTATTCCATTCTTTATTATTCTCGTGGAATAACCTGTCTATGTGGATTACCACATGCATGGTGAATGATTCTTTGTATTCATTCCTTATTAAATTGTGGAAATGATCTCAGATTCGTGAATTCTCGCATGGCGCTAAAATCCATTTCATAGCTTCATATATTCTATTATACTCATTTAGTTAAAATTTTGGCTTCTATACTCCATGAAATTAGTGGAATATCCTTGATATTTGCGCTTTATCCAGTATCTTTTTATGGAAATATTCTTTTGAGCATTCTTGAATTTTACTCCACAAAGCAGTATCATGTTGAAAATTTGGACATTATTGAGTTCAGGATAAATTAACTTATAGATATATAAAATTTATTCTTCAACTAGTTTTATTCAATTATTATGTCATTGTCATCATCCTCATGTTTATATTATGTTGAAAGTCATCTGTGGCCTGTAGTGCATAGATGGACTTGGTATGATTATGACCAGGGATTAATTGGTATAATCATGGCCGTAATGTTACAAATGATGTGGTAAAAGTCCTCATTGGCTCGTAGTGCATTGATGGACAGTTGTTGGCATGATCATGACCATTGATGAATACACGAATATCATTGGCCCATAGTGCATGGATAATTTGTGGTTGTGATACTAATGAATATCCTTACCGTCAGAAAAGGTGGATGATTTGGATTATTTATTGTCGAGTCTCAAATGATAAAAGTGATGAAAACCTTTTAAATCATAAAAGATAGTAGATTTTATTCTCTACTTGACTCTTTTAATGGATTGCTTGTTCCGCTGTAGTTAAACTTGATGTTTGTTATATTTTATCAGTTTAACATTGTTGAAGACTAATGATAATTTATTCTACATTATCTTAGTCATAATATTTTTTAATGGACTAGTTGAGCTCACCCTTTCTTTCACTGTTCTCTTCAGGAAATGAGAACGTAGCTGGGACTAGTCGGGGAACGGAGTAACGGTCCAGATAATAGCATTAGTAGTCCTCATTATTCTGTTAAATAGTATGACAATAAATGTAATGAGGACTCCTTTGAGTGTGGATATTGTCTAGATGACAATATTCTTATTAAAACTCTCAGTTTATGTTTTGTCGTATTTTACACGATCGCTGTATTATTAAGTTGTATTTGAATTTTGTACCATGTATTTGGTGACTCAAGATGGGTGATGTATACCTATTTTGGGGGCGTCACAGTTGGTATCAAAGCTTAGGGATATGATCCCTGACTGAGATGTGAGACCAGAACTAGGAGGGGAGAGACGGGAAATTTCTTCGCTAGTATGACCTACCTAAGTTTATTTGGTATTTAATTGGTCGGTCATAGTATAGGAATAATATGTGATATGTCAATTAACCCTTGTTTTGTGACAGTGTTTAAAAATGGCATCTGAAAATATCTCGGGAGAAGTTCCAAGAGTTTTTCAACGACAAGTACTTTCCCGAAAGTATTCGTCACATGAAGGAGGTGGAATTCATCAAGTTGGAGCAAAACAATATGACCGTATCGCAGTACGAGGCTAAGTTTGCGGAGTTATTCCGGTTTGCATCCCATTTGGTCGATAATGAGGAGCGAATGACGCGAATGTTTCTAAGAGGTTTGAAACCCGATATACGTCAATACCTCATTTCTCATAAACTTTATTTATATTCAGATGTTGTGAATAGGGCTCAGTTATTGGAGCGCGATAATGAGTTAGCACAACCAAAAGGTAACGACCAATAACACGATAATAATCGTACCGGTGGCAACGACCATCGGAACAATGATGACCATTGTGGGGGCATGCCAAGAATGGTAACCACTTCGGTGGTAATCATGGCCAAGATAATAGAAGTGGAAATTTCAAGAAAATAAGGTCATTTAGCTCGATTTTGTCGTATAGATAAAGGAAGTCAAGTCCACCGACTATGGCACCAAAGGCGGATATGGACAAAACAAAGTCGGTGGTTTCGGGAAGAGCGTTTTTTCGTGACTTCTCAAAAAGTGAGTAACCCGAACGAAGTTAGCATGGGTTAGTTAATTATAAATTTTTGTAAGTCTATACCTTATTGATATCTTGGTTCTACCCATTCTTTTATCTTTCTTGCTTGCGCTCAACGCTTAAATTTGACTCGGAGAAGTTAGACTTTGACTTATCGGTTGAAACTCCGTTAAGAGAAACCTTCGTTACTCTCCATCGCTTATAAATCTTGTTGATTCAAATCGACACTTTCACGCTAATTCGTCGATCTTATCTCTTTGAAAATACTTGCCTTTGATGTGATTTTAGGAATCGATTGGTTAACTACTCATCATGCTTTTCGTAAGGTTGTTAGCTTTTATATTCCTAACCAACCTGTTATGCGAATTCAAGCATCCAAACCACTAAAGTTAATCACTTTTATATCAAGCCATAAGTAAAGAGCCCCGAGCCTTTCGCTGGTAACTTCCTTATGTGGAATGCACCGAAGCCGAACTTTTCGTAGGGGACGCTGTGAATGACGGTGGCAAGTTGATAGGTATCAATGTGACGTGCTATCCAAGTCTTGGATGAGGGTCACAGTTTTGAATGATATGTCTATTGTTAATAAATTTCCTGACGTATTCTTGAAGATTTCTTAGCCTACCCCTAGAGCGTGAAATTGAACTTTTTATTGACCCCAGTACAAAGCCTATTTCTTCAACCCTTAAATATTTCTTTAACCAAAACGAACGTATAATGCGCCAAATACGTAGGCTCGAGATTTTGAAGATTACGATCATACCATTCAATATCATCGTAGAAGAGCGAACGTGGTAGCTGATGTTGTTAACTTACAAAGGATGAAGATAGAGTTAAAGACTCTAAAGACCCACGTGGTGATATCAAATATACGAGTAAAATTGACTTTAATCGATGAAGTTAAAGCCGCTCAAACTACACACCTGGAGCTGATGAATGTGAAGAAGAAGGTTCAAGAAGGCATTATCTCAACCCACGATTTTATTGGTCTATTTAAAATCCTTGATCGAGTAGGAACTATGGCCTATAGACTCGTTTTACCGCCAAGTATATCGCGTGTTCATAACGTTTTTCACGTATAGATGTTACGTAATTAGGTGGACGACCCAAACCACATTATTGAATTAGAACTAGACGAGATAACAGAAGATTTAACGTATGATGAGATACGTGTTAAAATCTTGGATAAGAAGGATCATGTTCGACACTCAAAGGTTATACCTCAAGAGTTAGAATCTGAAATGAAGTCAAGGTATCCTCATCTCTTGGGTATACCAGGTACGTACGTAAATTTCGAGGGCAAAATTCCATAAGGAGGGGAGATTATGAGACCCCAAATTTTATGAATAAAGATTAATTTACTTAAAATATTTTTTTAAGTATTATGGTGTGGATTTCATATAATGTTATAGTTGTGGGTAATATTTATAAATTTTGTAAAGTATGCAAGTTGTTATATTATATTCGATTGGTCGGGGAATATTCATTTTAACAGGGAATATTCGTATGACGGACAATCATTAAGTGGACCCCACAAATGGAATTATCATTCGGATTGAGAAAGCGATAAAATATTTTATGAAAATAACGGCGGAAGTTTTACCGTTAATCGTTGAAACACCGGTGTTAAAAGTACAAGAATATGGCGTGGTTGCGTAGTAGAATACGGTATTGATTATTGATGCTTACGTGAGAAGTCACCGGCTTTTGTTCAATTATTGCTACAAAGAATTGGCCGACAAGATCTCACGTTATTTGATTCAATTATTGTCGATATTTTATATATTATTAAATCAATAATTGAGACGACAAAGTTATTAATATTATTATTTACAATATTAACGATGTCTAGAAGTTCTGCCAAGGAGAGGTTTGTTCACCTAATTGCACGCCAATAGGGAGAAATCCTTATTGAAAAGCCCCCCTTCTTCGGGGAACGATTCGATCGATTAATATTGTGAATTATAATAATGATGATAAATGTTGTTAAATATATTAAGGTGTCTTTTATGAAGTCACGTAAGTTTATATATATATATTATATAAATTTTTTTTATTAGTATTATTAATGTAATAAAATGGAAAAGCTTTTTATATAAAACATAATACTTTTATAAAATTATTCGTTTTATTAGACTATAAATAGAATAAATTATATTCTATTATGCAAAGATAGTAAAATCTTTTTATATAAAAATGTAATACTTTTATAAAGTTATTTGTTTTATTAGACAATAATTAGAATATATTATATTTTATTATGCATAGTGTTTTTGATAAGCACCGCGATAGTATTTGTATAGTAAAATCTTTTATATAAAATAGAATACTTTTATAAAGTTATTCGCTTTATTATATTATAAATAGAATATATTATATTTTATTTAAAAGATTTTGTTTTATTACAATATTTTATAGTAAACCAACTGGACCGTCTGCTTAAAAGTAAATCAACTGGACCGCTCAGAATTAGTTACTATTCACCCATTCTTCTATAAATAGATGCTCATTCATTCATTATTTCTTACTTAATTCACCGAAACTCTAGTAGAGAGAAAACCGTAGAGAGAATTCTTCTTTTATAATCTTGAAAGCGTATTTCTTTAGAGTTTAAGAAAGCTTTGAGCATAAGTGCAAGTTTTCTTCAAGTATATCCCCACCCTACCCGCTTGAAGTACTCTTCTTTCTAAGGTAAGGGATATTATTTGTTGTACTCGTAAGTGGGTATTATTTCTTTCATATTCATGAAGAGAACTTCGTTATTCCATTCCATATTATTCGTTGAATAACTCAGTATATGCCAATACCGCATACATGGTGAAATTCTTCTGTTATTCTATTCCTTATTATTATGTTGGAATAACCTGTCTATGCGAAGTACCGCATACATGGTGAAATTCTTCTGTTATTCCATTCTTTATCATTCTGTTGGAATGTCCTATCGGCGCGTATTATGCCTGACCTGGTTCCATTAATTATTATGCTGTTGGAATAACCTGTCTGTGCGGTCTATCGCATGCATGATGATTTCTGTTGTTATTCCATTTTTTATTATTCTGTTAGAATATCCTGTCGGTGCGAATTTCGCCGACTTGGTTTCGTTCTTTATTATTCTGTCGGAATATCCTATCTGTACGTTTACGCATGACCTGGTTCCATTCTTTATTATTCTGTTGGGAATAACCTATCTGTGCAGTCTATCGCACGCATGGTGAATCCTTCTGTTTTTCCATTCTTTATATTCTGTTGGAATAACCTGTCAGGTACCAAAAGGTCCATTGCAACCACTTGAAATTCCAGAATGGAAGTGGAAGCACATTACCATGGATTTCGTTACTGGTCTTCCCAAGGTTTCTCAAGGCATAGATACAATTTGGGTCATTATTGATAGATTGACCAAGTCTGCTCATTTCTTACCAATACGAGAAACTTATACAGCTGAACGTCTTGCTCGTATATACATAAACGAGATTGTAAGACTGCATGGTAAGCCAGTATCCATAGTTTCTGATCGAGACCCAAGAATCATTTCACGATTTTGGGTTAGTTTACAAAAAGATATGGGCACGGATTTACGATTTAGTTCGGCATATCATCCTCAGACGGACGGACAATCAGAGAGGACTATTCAAACTCTTGAAGATTTATTAAGACTCTGTGTCCTTGACTTTAAGGGAAGTTGGGATAAGTTCTTACCATTGGTGGAGTTTTCTTACAACAACAATTATCAAACAAGTATTGGCATGGCTCCATTCGAGGCGTTGTATGGAAGAAAGTGTCGTTCTCCAGTATGCTAGGATGAGGTGGTTGAAGCAACGTTTTTGGGACCGGAGTTTGTACGTATGACTACGAAAAAGATTCAAACGATTCGACAACGTATAAAAACCTCACAAGACCGACAAAAGAGTTATGCTGATCTTCATCGAAAGGACGTGGAATTCGATATTGGAGATCATGTGTTGTTACGTGGTTCTCTATGGAAAGGAGTTACAGGATTTGAAAAGAGAGAAAAGCTCAATCCTCGATTCATTGGCCCATTTTTAATCCTCGATCGAGTAGGTACTGTAGCCTATAGACTCGTTTTACCGCCAAGTATGTCTCGTGTTCATAACGTTTTTCATATATCCATGTTACGTAAATATGTGAAAGACCCGAACCACATTATTGAGTTAGAACCGGATTTAAATAGCGGAAGACTTAACGTATTATGAAGAGGTTCCCTGCTCAAATCTTGGATAAGAAGGAACATATTCTACTTCAAGGTTATACCTCAAGTCAAAGTTTTGTGGAGAAACCACAATGTTGAGGAAATGACCGAGAGTTAGAATCAAATGAAGTCAAGGTATCCTTACCTCTTCGATATACTGTGTATGTAATTCTAATTTCGAGGGCTAAATTTTATAAGAAGGGGAGATTGTAAGACCCCAACTTTTATGAATAAAGATGAATTTTCTATAATTATCATTTTGAATATTATGAAATGAATTTGATATGATGTTATAGTTGTGGGTAATAGTTATAAATTGTGCAAAATACGTAAGTTGTTATATAATATTCGATTGGTCTGGGAATATTCGTTTTTAACAAGGAATATTAGACGATTTACATAATCATTAAGTGGACCCCACAACGGAATTATTCATCGGATCGAAGTAAACGATAAAAAAATATTTTATGAAAATAACGACGAAAGTTTTATCGTTAATCGTTGAAACACCCTTGTTAAAAGTACAGAATACGCTGTGGTTGCATAAGAAGACACAAGATTGACATCGATGCTTACGTGAGAAGTCACTCGCTTTTGTTCAATTATTGCTACTGAGAATTGTTGCATAGTATCTCACGTTATTTGATTCAATTATTGTCGATATTTTATATATTATCAAATCAATAATTGAGACGACGAAGTTATTCATATTATTATTTGCAATATTAACGATGTCTAGAAGTTCTGCCAAGAAGAGGTTTGGTCACCTAATTGCGCGCCAATAGGGAGAAATCCTTATTGGAAAGCCCCCTTTTTTCTAAGAACGACGTGGTCGATTAATAGTGTGAATTATAATAATGATGATGAAGTTTTGTTTTATTAATATTATTAATGTAATAAAATAGAAAAGCTTTTTATATAAAACAGAAAACTTTTATAAAATTATTCATTTTATTAGACTATAAATAGAATATATTATATTTTATTATGCATAGTATTTGTATAAGTTCTCGTGATAAGTGTTTCAGATAGTAATTTTTTTTATATAAAAATGTAATACTTTTATAAAGTTATTCGTTTTATTAGATTATAAATAGAATATATTATATTTTATTTAAAAGATTTTGTTTTATTATAATATTTTACAAAGAAACCAATCTGGATCGTCTGTTTAAAAGTAAATCAATGTGGATCGCTCAGAATTAGTTCATTATTCATCCATTCTTCTATAAATAGAAGCTCATTCATTCATTATTTCTTACGAATTCACTGAAACTCTAGAGAGAGAAACTGTAGAGAGAATTCTTCTTCTATAATCTTGAGCGTATTTCTTTAGAGTTTAAGAAAGCTTTGAGCGTAGTGCAAGTTTTCTTTAAGTATATCTCCACCCTACCCGTCGGAGTACTCTTCTTTATAAGGTAAGGGATATTATTTGTTGTACTCGTAAGGGGTATTATTTCTTTCATATTCATGAAGAGAACTTCTGTTATTCCATTCCATATTATTCTGTTGGAATAACCTGTATATGCGAAGTACCGCATACATGGTGAAATTCTTCTGTTATTCTATTCCTTTTTATTATGTTGGAATAACCTGTCTATGCGAAGTACCGCATACATAGTGAAATTCTTTCGTTATTCCATTCTTTATCATTCATTTGAATATCTCGCTTGCGCAGACACGCTACGACGGGTTCCATTAATTATTATGCCGTTGGATTAACTCGTCTGCGTGCGGCCTCATCGCATGCATGATGATTTCGTTGTTATTCCATTTTTATTATTCTGTTGGAATATCCCGCTTGCCATAATTTCACCGACTTGGTTTCGATTCTTTATTATTTCGCCGTAATATCCCGTTTCAGACACGCCACGCATGACCTGGTTCCATTCTTTATTATTCTATTGGGAATAACCTATCTGTGCAGTCTATCGCACGCATGGTGAATCCTTCTGTTATTCCATTCTTTATTATTCTGTTGGAATAACCTGTCTATGTGGATTACCACATGCATGGTGAATGATTCTTTGTATTCATTCCTTATTAAATTGTGGAAATGATCTCAGATTCGTGAATTTATCTGCACGGCGCGTAAAATCCATTTGCAGTTTCATATATTCTATTATACTCATTTGGTTAAAATTTTGGCTTCTATACTCCATGAAATTAGTGGAATATCCTTAATATTTGCACTTTATCCAGTATCTTTTCATGAAAATATTCTTCTGAGCATTCTTGAATTTTACTCCACAAAGCAGTATCATGTTGACAATTTGGACATTATTGAGTTCAGGATAAATTAACTTATAAATTTGTAAAATTTATTCTTGAACTTATTTTATTGAATTATTATGTCATTGTCATCATCCTCATGTTTATATTATGTTGAAAGTCATCTGTGGCTTGTAGTGCATAGATGGACTTGGTATGATTATGACCAGGGATTAATCGGTATAATCATGGCCGTAATGTTACAAATGATGTGGTAAAAGTCCTCATCGTCCGTAGTGCATTGATGGGCGCTTGTTGGCATGATCATGACCATTGATGAATACATGAATATCCTGGCCCGTAGTGCATGGATAATTTATGGTTGTGATACTAATGAATATCCTTGGTCAGTAGTGCATGGATGATGTGGATTATTTATTGTCGAGTCTCAAATGATAAAAGTGATGAAAACCCTTTTTAAATCATAAAAGATAGTAGATTTTATTCTCTACTTGACTCTTTTAATGGATTGCTTGTTCCACTACAGTTAAACTTGATGTTTGTTATATTTTATCAGTTTAACATTGTTGAAGACTAATTATAATTTATTCTACATTATCTTAGTTATAATATTTCTTACTGGGCTAGTTGAGCTCACCCTTTTTTTCACTGTTTTCTTCAGAAAATGAGAACGTAGCCGGGACTAGTCGGGGAATGGAGTGACGGTCCAGATGATAACATTAGTAGTCCTCACTATTCTGTTAAATAGTGTGACAATAAATGTAATGAGAACTCCTTTGAGTGTGAATATTGTCTAGATAACAATATTCTTATTAAAACTCTCAGTTTATGTTTTGTCGTATTTTACACGACCGCTGTATTATTAAGTTGTATTTGAATTTTGTACCATATATTTGGCGACTCAAGATGGGTGATGTATACCTATTTTGGGGGCGTCACACATGACCTGGTTCCGTTATTTATTATTCTGTTGGAACATCCTGTCAATGCGTTTACGCATGACCTGGTTCCGTTGTTTATTATTCTGTTGGAATATTCTGTCTGTGCGTTTATGCATGACCTGGTTCTATTAATTATTATTCTGTTGGAATATCCTGTCTGTACATTTACGCATGACCTGGTTCCATTATTTATTATTCTATTGGAATAACCTGTCTGTGCGGTCTATCGCATGCCTCGTGATTTTTTTTGTTATTCCATTCTTTATTATACTTAGTTGGTTAAAATTTTGGCTTCTATACTCCATGAAATTAGTGGAATATCCTTTATATTTGCGCTTCATCCAGTATCTTTTCATGAAAATATTATTCTGAGCATTCTTGAATTTTACTCCACAAAGCAAAAGATCATGTCGATAATTTGAACATTATTGAGTTCGGGAAAAATTAACTTATAAATCTTTAAAATTTATTCTTGAACTTGTTTTATTGAATTATTATGTCATTGTCATCATCCTCATGCTTATATTGTGATGAAAGTCATCTTTGGCTTACGTGCATAGATGGACTTGGTATGATTATGACTCAGGATTATTCGGTATAATCATGACTGTAATGTTATAAATGATGTGGTAAAAGTCCTCAAGTATTCGTGAATGTATCGATTTTGACGCTTTTTGGTATGATTATGACCGAGGATTATTCTAAGATAGTCATGACCATTGATAATTTAATAAATATCTCGTGGGTCTGTAAAGTAGGGATGACTCGATGATGTGGTTTATTTATTGTCGAGTCTCAAATGATAAAAATTGATGAAAACATTTTAAATCATAGAAGATAGTAGATATCATGCTCTACTTGACTCTTCTAATGGATTGCTTATTAATGCAGACTAAACTTGATGTCTATTATATTTTATTAGTTTAACATTGTTGAAGACTAATGATAATTTATTCTCGCATTATCTTAGTCATAATATTTCTTCTTTGGGCTAGTTGAGCTCACCCCTTTCTTTCATTGTTCTCTTTCGGAAATGAGAACGTAGCTGTGACTAGCTAGTCGGAAGCGGGTTGATTTGGTCTAGATGATAGTATTAGTAGTCCTCACTAATCTGTTAAATAGTGTGACAATAAATGTGTTGAGGACTCCTTTGAGTGTGGATATTGTCTAGATAATTATATTCTTATTAAAACTCTAAATTTATGTTTTGTCGTATTTTACACGACTGTTGTATAATTAGTTTGTATTTGTATTCAGTACCTTGTATCTGACGACCCAAGATGGGTGATGTGTACCTATTTTGGGGGAGTCACACTAACTTTACGATTTTCAATAAACTTTACTATTACTCAGAGCAACTTTACAATAATTCAATCAACTCTACGATCGTTCCATTTCCTATCTTCTGTACATCTAGTTTGTTCAATAAATTAACCTAACAAGTTTGATCTTTTACTCTAAGTCATTTTATATCAATTATACTCTTAATGACTTCACAAAAGCTACTTATACATTATCTCATTATCATCAAATCAAAATATGCAATTATCCTAACATATTTGTTATAAAAAATATAAAAAAATACAAACCACGTACAATTGTCTGTTACAATTAAATTATATTATTTATAAATAATTTTATTCTTTATAAATTTCATTTAGCTCATTAATCATGTCTTTCGAGCAAAATTTATAAATATTGTCACTACAATAGTAAGTTAATTTGTGAAATTTAACAAAATATTTCATAATCATTATATATAAAATGAATAAGAAATTAAAATTATGCTATTTGAAAAATAAACATGTGTTTCGCACTTGATTTTTTGGTTTTTTGTATGAGTTTAAAATTTAAGTACAACTAAATCTGACACTTTCTCCTCACCTTTAGCGACGAGTTTTAGGCTAGAGGGTGTTATATGTTGATTAACTAAAAGTACGGGATGCAAAATGTCATATTTTGAAGCATAGAATATAATGTACAAAATTGAGTATAGTTGGGGAATGCAAAGTAGATTTAACTTTAATTTAAATGAGCTACTCCACTAGTCCACTTGTACATATAATTTTTTTTCTTTTTCTTTTTTGATCTTTAAAGTCGATGAGTTTTTGTCCAAAATTGGGCCAGCTAAGTCTTACTAGGCCTAGACTTTGGAGTTTGGATTTTAAATAGGGTTCTTTACAATAATATACAACAATTAGTAATTAATTAAAAGAGTAGTGCATCAATAAAATAGTTACAACAATAGTGCAACACACTAAACACGTCATGTTATCCAACTCCACAAAAATAAAAAACCCTTAAATCAAGGAGAAAACTACTCCTATAGATGCGGCAGTTACCAACCAACACAAACATTCAAAATTCACGACAAAAAAGAAGAATCCATAGAAGAACCAAAGAATAAAACCATAAAAGAATCAAAGTCTGTAACAGAGAAGAAGCCGAAACCGAGAATAAGCAAAATCAGTAACAAAGAAGAAGGAGTAATCGCGATGATAAGAAAACCAGAGTAGTCAAAACCGGCATGCACGAACAGATCTAAGGATTCCGAAACAGAATCAAAATATTGAGACTGAGACTGCAAACTGAATCTGGAAAGTGTCTACAAATGTACGTATCCCTTAGTATGAATCTATATATTGAAATCTCTTAATTTAACTTTGAATCCGACAAAGAGTGTAATATTTTGAATAGTAACCAAAACAAAACTAATATAAGGATTAATAGCTTTTTATTGATGGCTTTCAAATTGTAATAAACAACGATTGTATAATGGAACTTTGAAATTAGTCTTTGCAGTTTCAATACAATATTGAGCCGTAGTTATTAAACATTTATATTTTGGCCACATTTATATAAGGGTTTGGTTACCTTGATTTAATTGTTTAATATTTAATATTTCACCTTCACGTCATGATAATCTGTGATTTGTCTATAAATAAATGAAGGCAGTATGTTGCAGATGTATGGTTACTAATAACATATATTTTGGTTACTGTATATTGTTGCTTTGGTTACCATTTACAGAATTGTATTAATTTTAGTTCTCATAAAGTATTTGTTACACATTCATATTTTGGTTGCATTCATATAAGTGTTTGGTTACCTTGGTTTAGTTGTTCAGTCTTTAATTTGTCACCACATCATGATAATCACTGATTTATTTATAAACTAAATGAAAACACTGGGTTGAATATGTATGGTTACTAAAAACATATATTTTGGTTACTATATAATGTTGTTTTGGTTACCATTTACAGTATTGTATTAATTTTAATGTTTCAGTTGTCGGACAATGGAGATGATTCCAGTTGTAATTTATTTCAACGGGACATGGACTGACAGTAACCAATATCAAAATTTTGAATTTACCGGCCTACTAGTCCCTTCAACTTGTTCATTCACAGAAATACACAACTTGATATGCAGTGCAATAAGGCTAGTGTAACAACCCGGGTCAAATCCCGAGTCTGGAACAAATCTTGGGTCAAATCCCAAGTCTGAATCGAATCAAATTCATCAAAATAAGGCCTCAAACTACTGGCCTAATAGTATCTTCTTGGGTCAACTTATCCCACCACAGGATCACCCAAAAGGTCATGACTTGGAGGTACTATTGGTAGCAACTTATTTTCTTATATGCAGACAAATTTTTCCCCTATCTTCCGATGTGGGACTGGGGTGTTACAAACTCCCCCACTTAAATTTATGACGTCCCCGTCAGAACCGATCACACACACGGGCCCAAAGATCTTTGCCTCTCTAGCCATTGTGGGATAATACCAGTTGGCTTCTTGTCCCCACCTCCGGACCTCCATCTCTCTATTGTGGGATAATACCACCAGCCTTCGTGTCCCCACCTCCGGCAACCCGATCGGATAACCCGACCCGAGCTTTCGAGAGTCGGCTTTGATACCATATGTAACAACCCGGGTCAAATCCCGAGTCTGGAACAAATCTTGGGTCAAATTCCAAGTCCGAATCGAATCAAATTCATCAAAATAAGGCCTCAAACTACTGGCTCAATAGTATCTTCTTGGGTCAACTTAGCCCACCACAGGCTCACCCAAAAGGTTATGACTTGAAGGTGCTATTGGTAGTAACTTATTTCCTTATATGCAGACAAATTTTTCCCCTATCTTCCGATGTGGGACTGGAGTGTTACAGCTAGACTGAAAAATAACAGAATTGTCAATCAAAATTCATATTAAAAGTAATATACCTCCGATCAGTGTGACAAATGAAGCAACCTTCAGATTCTATATGGAAGTCGGTAGAAAATCAGATGAACATGGCAAGTTTCCAATAATTATAGATACTGAATACAATATTGGAGGTACTATAATCTTACAAAACTTGAGAAATGTAGAAGAAAATAGGATGTAAGCTAAAATGCCAATGAGATTGACACAATGAAATTCTGAACTTGTACTGTTGGCAACACAAGATTACCAAATTGGATCACAATATCTTTGAAAGTATTTGGCCATGAAGCTTATTGATCAAGAACAAGACAGACAACAAGACATAACATACACTGGTGAACAATATGATGAGGTCATATCAGATCCGAATGAATTTAAAGTCAAAATACATCAAACTTACAAAAGACAAAAAAAAATTAGCACAAACAATAAGACTACATTCAATCAGGCAAAACCGACAACACAAGGTTGTAAGAACAAGTGGTAGAGACTTTGTGCTAGTATGCATAGACAATGAAAATTGCAAATGGAAACTAAGAGCATCAAAGTTTCGGAAAACAACTATGTTCAAGGTGAGAGAATTCAATGAGTTTCACACTTGTTCTTCCGACATACTGCTTGGAGATCACATACAATCAAATAGTGAGATGGTTAGTGAATGCATAATGCATAGATTAACAAATTTGAAAAAAAAATTACACACCAACAGATATCGTGGAAGACATGATGACAGAGTATAATGTGTCCATCTCCTACCAAAAAGCATGGAGATCAAAGAAAAAAAGTATTGAAAAAAGTAAGAGGAAATCCACACGACTACTCTCTGATCCCTTTATGGTTGCACATATTGAAAAAAACAAATCCATGTAACAATTGAAAACTGTTCATTAAATTTTTATAGGGATAAATCACTTTTTGGTCACTTTACTAGGGTCCGGTTTTTATTGTGATTACCAAAACTTTTTTTATTACAATCGAATAACTGTACTCTCAAATATTACAAAATGGTCATTAATTTTAATTTCCGTCCAAAAATCAAACGGAAATGCTTAGTAGACTAACATAATCCAAGTGGCACTGAGGTGGCACGTAGGGTCCACTTCCACGTGGATTTGTAGTCAAGATAATACACTTTTTGGTTACTGTACTAGGGTTCGATTTTTATTGTGGTTACCGAAACTTTTTTTGTTAGAATCGAATAATTGTACTCTCAAAAATTACAAAATGATCATTACTTAAAAATTATTATTACTTAAAATTTATTATTATTTAAAATTATTATTTACAAAATGGTCATGTATGTATTATTTAATAAGTTTATTAGGTTTATTTATTTAGCACTAAAAAAAATTATGTACATGCAGTACGTATTCCATGTATTTTGAAATTATCCTGTCAGTATTGTCAATAATATTATTATTATTTTGAAATTATTAATATTATTATTATTTTAAAATTATTATTATTATTGTTATTATTAGCCACTTGCGATCTTGGTGGCAGGCAGTTGTTGTTGGATTCTCCAGCTACTCTGATTAAAAAAAAAAGTTGATCAGATTCATCATAATCAAGAAAAGAAAGGGGCCTTTTTTTTAAATAATAAAATACTCTTAATAATAATAATTTTAAAATAATAATAATAATAAAATACTATTAATAATAATAATTTTAATAATATGTAGAACTTTGGAGTAAAATTAATAGTATTGTATAACAATAATTTTAAAATAATAATAACAATTTTTAATAATAATAATAATTTCAAAATAATAATAATAGTAATAATAATAATTTTGAAAAAATAATAATTTCAAATAATAATAATAATAATAATTTTTAAATAATAATAATTTCAACATTGACTTTCAACATTTTTAAATAATAATAATTTCTAAATAATAATAATTTTTAAATAATGACCATTTTGTAATTTTTGAGAGTACAATTATTCGATTGTAACAAAAAAAGTTTCGGTAACCATAGTGAAAATCAGACCCTAGTACAGTAACCAAAAAGTGTATTATCTTGACTACGGATCCACGTAGGAATGGACCTTACGTGCCACCTCAGTGCCACTTGGATTCTATTAGTCTACTAAGCATTTTCGTCTGGTTTTTGGACGAAAATTAAAATTAATGACCATTTTGTAATATTTGAGAGTACAGTTATTCAATTGTAATAAAAAAAGTTTCGGTAACCATAATGAAAACCGGACCCTAGTACAGTGACCAAAAAGTGATTTATACCAATTTTTATAATTGATCGGTAACCCAATAGAAATGGTTTGGTTACCTCTGTATGAAGGTAACTACTAACTGTACTATGAAAAAATATGTAAAAATATTTTTTTGCAGGTAATCAATATCTACATAAAATGTAACTCTTAAAAGGCATTTTAGACACAATCTGCACCATATGAAAAATATTAAATGATAATTAATTAGATACCAGTATTCATATACATGGTTATCCTCCACTACAAATTTGGACAGTATCTGTTATATATATTTATATTAACATGAGTGAAATTTCATTTTAGGTTCCATTACATCCATGGAGTTGGAAAAAATGGTCGTTTCAAGTATCTCTTCTTTGCAATAGGAGCATCCATTGAAGCATGACATCATTACTTCCCTGTGAGACCCCAAATTTTGTGAATAAAGATTAATTTTCTCAAAATATATTTTTTTTTAAGTATTATGGTGTGGATTTGATATAATGTTATAGTTATGGGTAATATTTATAAATGTTGCAAAGTATGCAAGTTGTTATATTATATTTGATTGGTCGGGGAATATTCTTTGTGTCGGAGAATATTCGTACGACGGCACAATCATTGGTGGACCCCACAACGAAATTATTATCGGATTGAGAAAATGACAAAAATATTTTTATGAAAATAATAATTGAAGTTTTACCGTTAAAAGCCGTTGTTGAACTACTCGGTAGTAAAAGAAATGCGAATGTCTGGCATTGGTTGCATAGTAAAGACACGGTATTGATTATTATTGCTTACGTGAGAAGTCACTCAGTTTTGTTTAATTATTTCCACAGTAATTGTTGCATAGTATGTGACGCCCCCAAAATAGGTCCAATCCAACCAACCTATTCTGAGTCGCCAAATACATGGTACAGAAAATAACTACAACTTTATTACTAAAACAACACATATGCTGAGTTTAGATACAAATATATACCAACTGTGACTCATGTCCCAACCGTTGACAGCACCTCACAGTGATACCTTACATAAAGGTACAATCAATAACTGTTTTAGAAATTAAAATCTTTGGGAAGTGCTCAAGGAAACCTTCGTACATAGGAGGCCATGAATCTAAGTTATGATAGATATCATATGTCCAGAGAATTATCCTTGGTTGATCCAATAGACCCCAAATAAAAATGAGAAGATTACTATCATGTTCCTTCCAATGACGAGTCTTCTCTTGACATATAACTATCTCCACCGTTTGCAATTAAACGTTATGTTTCAACCAAACTCCGAGATCATATAGGTAGTGCTCATAGATATACTCAGCAAGTGGATGTGCACAACCCTGTCTTATGATAACTCGTAGGTCATTAGACATCTTGTATGATAGTGACAAAACACCCTTTCAAAGTTGGGTTCACTGTAAGACCCCAACTTATTATAAATGAAATTGAATTTCCTCTATTTATTATTTTGAAATATTAAGGGTTGATTTGATTAATGTGGTTAGTTATGGGTAAAATGCGCAATTTTTCAAATAAGCAAGTGGTTATAAAATATTCATTGTTGTCGGGGAATATTAGTTGGTCGTGGAATATTCCTACTTTCGGAGAATATTTTTGTACGACAGTGCAGCCTTGTGTGGGCCTTGTAACGGAAAGCGATTGGATGAAGGAAAACGACAAATATAAAGATACTTGCTTTTGATGTGATTTTAGGGATTGATTGGTTAACTTCTCATCATGCCAAAATTGATTGTTTTCGTAAGGTTGTTAGTTTTTATATTCCTAACTAACCTGTTGTACGAATTCAAGCAACTAAACCACTAAAATTAATCACTATCATATCAAGTCATAAAGCTATTCGTTTATTGAAAAACGGATGTCAAGCTTTCTTATCCCATGTTATGGATTTGAATAAAGACACGTCGGATTTGAATAATATTCTGTTATTAGTAAATTTCGACGTATTTCTGAAGAACTTCCGATCCACCCCGAGCGTGAAGTTGAATTCTTTATTGATCTTGAACCCAGTACAAAGCCCATTTCTAAAACCCCATATCGAATGGCTCCTATTGAACTTCAGGAGTTAAAGGTTCAACTACAGGAGTTGTTGGACATTGGTTTCATTCGTCCTAGTACATCTCCTTGGGGTGCTCCTGTTTTATTTTTAAGGAAAGAAGACGGGAGTATGCGACTTTGTATTGACTATCGGGAATTGAACCATGTCACCATCAAGAATAGGTATCCTCTACCTCGTATTGATGACTGTTTGACCCGATTGCAAGGAGCACAATTCTTTTCAAAGATCGATCTTCGTTTCGGATATCATCATTTGAAGATTTAGGCGAGGATATTCCAAAGACTGCCTTTAGAACTCGGTACGGGCATTATAAAATTTTAGTCATGTCTTTTGGATTGACTAATGCTTCTGCGGCTTTCATGGATATGATGAACCGGATATTCAAGGAATATTTGGATCAGTTCGTTGTTGTCTTTATTGATGACATCCTCATATATTCCAAAAGCCGTTAAGATCATGAGCACCATTTGAAAATTTGGTACTCCAAAGGCTTCGTGAAAACAAGTTATATGCCAAGTTAAAGAAATGCGAGTTCTTGCTTGAGGACGTAGCATTCCTTGGGCACGTGGTGTCAAAATATGGAGTATCTGTTGACCCGACGAAGATTGAAGTAATACAAATTTGGGAACAAGCAAAGTCGGATGGCAGAAAATACGTAGCTTTACGGGTTTAATTTGGTTATTATCGGAGATTTGTGGAAGGATTTTCTTGAATCGCTACTCCGTTAACTCAGCTGACTCGGAAAGATACAAAATTCGTATGGAGCGATGAATGCGAGAGGAGTTTTCAAGAGCTTAAGAGGAGACTCATTTTAAGATTTTGTTCGACAATACCATCTGGTTCGGATGGCTTTGTTATCTACAGCGATGCTTCGGGCAAAGGGTTAAGATGTGTTCTCATGCAACATGGGAAAGTCATAGCCTATGCCTCGCGATAACTTAAAGAATATAAGAGGAATTATCCTACTCATGATCTAGAGTTGGCAGCAGTCATTTTCGCGCTAAAGATCTGGAGGCACTATCTATATGGGGAGAAAGTGGAGTTATATTCAGACCATAAAAGCCTCAGATATTTCTTCACCCAAAAGGAACTCAAGATGTGGCAACGACGTTGGCTCGAGCTGTTAAAAGATTATGACCACACCATTCAATACCATCCTGAAAAAGCAAACGTGGTAGTTGACGCATTGAGTAGAAGATCATATGCAGGAACAAGTACAATGATGTCAAGTATATGCATAGAACCAACTTTTATCGATGAAGTTAAAGTTGCTCAAGCTCCAGACTCGGAGCTGATGCGTATGAAGAATAAAGTACAAGAAGGTGCTATTTCAGAAGCAAGAATCGATGAAGAAGGAATACTTCGAGTCCACTCTAGACTTTGTGTTCCTAATGATTCTGATTTGAAGAACAAGATCATGATGGAGGCACACAATACACCGTTTGCAATCCATCCTGGAAGTACCAAAATGTATCGTGATCTTCGATATACATTTTGGTGGAACAATATGAAGAGAGAGATTGCGAAGTTTATCTCAAGGTGTTTAACTTGTCAACGTGTAAAGGCGGAGAATTAAGTACCTAAGGGTCCGTTGCAACCACTTGAGATTCTAAAATGGAAGTGGAAACACATTACAATGGATTTTGTTACGGGTCTTCCCACGGTTTCTCAAGGCATAGATGCGATTTGGATTATTGTTGATAGATTAACCAAATCTGCTTATTTCTTGCCGATACGGGAGACTTATTCCCTTGAACGTCTTACTCATATGTACGTAAATTAGATTGTAAGATTGCATGGCATGTCAGTATCCATAGTTTTGGATCGTGACCCAAGATTCACTTCACGATTTTGGGTTAGCTTGCAAAAAGCTATGAGCACGGATTTACGATTCAGTTCGGCATACCATCCTCAAACGGACGGACAATCAGAGAGGACTATTTAAACTCTTGAAGATCTATTAAGACTCTGTATCATAGACTTCAAAGGGAGTTGAGATAAGTATTTACCATTGGTGGAATTCTTCTACAACAACAGTTATCAGACAAGTATAGGTGTGGCTCCATTCGAAGCATTGTATGAACGAAAGTGTCGCTCTCCAGTATGTTGGGATGAGGTGGGTGAATCAACATTGTTGGGACCAGAGTTGGTACGTATGACAACAGTAAAGATCCAAATGATTCGACAACGTATATAAACAGCACAGGATCGACAAAAGAGTTATGCGGATCTTCATCGAAAGGACGTGAAATTTAGTATTGGGGATCATGTATTGTTGCGTGTGGCTCCATGGAAGGGAGTTACACGATTTGGGAAGAGAGGAAAGCTCAATCCATGATTTATTGGTCCATTTCAGATTCTTGACCGAGTAGCAAATGTGGCCTATAGACTCGCGTTACCACCAAGTATGTCTCGTGTTCATAATATTTTTCATATATCTGTGCTACGTAAATATGTGAAAGACCCAAACCACGTTATTGAGTTAGAACCGGGCAAGATAGCCGAAGACTTAACGTACGAAAAGGTACCTGTCAAGATCTTAGATAGGAATGAGCATGTCCTATGCACAAAGGTCATACCATAAGTCAAAGTTTTGTGGAGGAACCATGCTATTAAGGAAATAACCTGGGAGTTGGAAACGAAAATGAAAGCGAGGTATCCTCACCTTTTTGAAACACCAGGTACGTACGTCAATTTCGAGGACGAAATTTCATAAGGAGGGGAGGTTGCAAGACCCCAACTTATTATAAATGAAATTGAATTTCCTCTATTTATTATTTTGAAATAGTAAGGGTTGATTTGATTAATGTGGTTAGTTATGGGTAAAATGCGCAAATATTTTAAATAAGCAAGTGGTTATAAAATATTCATTGTTGTCGGGGAATACTAGTTGGTCGTAGAATATTCTTACTGTCGGGGAATATTCGTACGACAACGCAGCCTTGTGTGGGCCCCATAACGAAAAGCGATTGGATAAAGGAAAATGACAAATATAAGTTTGTTATAAATAACGGCGTAGTTGTTACCATTAATATTGTCGAAATACTCGGTGGTTAAAATACAGTAGCACACGGTATTGCACCAATTATTGATTCTTACGTAAGAAGGCACTACTCCATAATTGTTACAGTAATTACTGTTTAATATTTTATTTTATTGATTCAATAATTGCTACATTGATATTTTATATTATTGTTATTTCAATAATTGTCATTACACAGTATTTTCTATTATCGGATCAATAATTCATATTATTTGAATAATATTATTAGATAACATTATTGATAATGTCTAGAAAGTTACATCCAAGGAGAGGTTTGGTCACCTAATTGCTTACCAAGAAGGAGAAATCCTTATTGAAAGCCCCTCTTTCACAGAAATGTACACTGGTTGCCCGAGATTGTAATTACGTAATATTATTTGTGAATAATTAATTATTGATTTATATGATAAAGAAAATATTCATTTTATGTGGATATAGATGGAGAAAATTTTTAATGTGACAATTATTGAAAATTGATATTTTATCTTTTCGATAAAATAATTCATTTAAATATATTGTTATATTTTAATAATATAATAATGGTGATATTTTTAAAATGAATGTGGGATATATGAATAAATGAGGAGGAAGAGTATTTTTGTTGCAATAAATATTTAAAACATGTTTTTCATGTTTGTGGACCCCATTTCTTGACTGAAATTTGATTATAGCTTGTAAAATCGCTCGTTTGTGGATTTCGGTCAATTTCTGTTTGGAATTTGGAAATATTTTCTGCTGCAAAGTTGTAGAGAATGGAATTTCCTTTGAAAAGGGCATGAGTTTTGAATTTTTCTGATAAAAGGGCTATTTATTATGAATTATTGAAGTTCTGAAATAATTGATTTTTGGAAGTTTTAATTGTTTTATTCAAGAAAAACATTTTTTGCAATCTCACATGTGTGGTAAATGAGCTGAATTCAGATTCTTTGGTGGTGGGCTTGAATATTTAATAAATAAAATTATTTTAATAAATTTTCTGCTTTGGTGTTCTAAACAATTTCCTATAAATAGGGTGCTTAGGTTAGAATTGAAAATCACACCAAAAACTGAAGTTTTTTTCTCTCTTTCTCTCTCTATATTATCGAGCGTATTCTTGTGAGTATTTTGATACTTTGAGTGTTGTTATACGGTGCAAGTTCCTTCAAAGACTATATCCAAAGATTCAAATTAAAAGTACCGTCTTTTCGAGGTAAGAGATGTTATTTTTTTTTAAATGATATTATTTCTTCTGATATCATTATGTCGGATTATTGGTAAGATTTTTCTTGTGAAATTCTTGTCTTTTAGTGTCGGGGTTACTATTCACGTATACAATACTATTTACGTATACGACACTATTTACGAATACGACACTATTCACAGAAAAATTGAATTTTTGTTTTTTGTCCAAAATATCTATTATGGATACTAGCTTTGATTGTATCCATGTTTTGATCATTCTTGAATTTTACTTCACTATGGTTACTTATGAAGTATTTTTGAACTTGGACTGTTTAAAGTACGAATCCTTAATATTTGTTCTTTTGTTTCACTGGATTCGTTTTCTTTAAAATATTTTTCATCATCCTCAGTCCTAAATGATGATATTACTGAATATATTTGGCCTATAGTGCAAAGATGGTTGATTTTCTTATGAAAATCTTTGGCCTGTAGTACAAAGATGTACATGTGTTAAGATGAACATGACCGACTGATGAAGATCTTTGGCCTGTAGTGCAAAGATGAATATTTGATTCAAGATGAATATTGATTGATGTTACAGGGATAAAATATTGATGATAGACTTTTAAATTCATAGATTATAGTAGATTTCATTCTCTACGTAACTCATCTATGAATTATTATTTCCGCTGCAAATATTGATCTGAAACTTGTTATGTATTGTATTTTATCAGATTTTTCCCTGTTGAAGACTAACGATAATTTGTTCTATATTATCTTAGTCATAATATTCTTTACTGGGCTAGTTGAGCTCACCCTTTTCCCTTTTTATTCCATTTTTCTTTTCAGGAGACGAGAATGTAGTGAGTACTAGTCGGGGTATGGAATGAAGGTTCTAGAAAGTTGTTTTAGTAGTCCTCACCAATTTTGTAAAATAATGTACCAATAATTATAATGAGGACTTATTTGGGTTTGAATATTGTCTAGATGACAATATTTGTATTTAAACTCACAGTTTATATGCTGTATTAATAAAGTTGTAGTTGTTTCTGTACCATGTTATTGACGACTCAAAATGGGTGATGTATACCTATTTTGGGGGCGTCACATTAATCTCACCCTATTCGGTTCACCAAAATTAAATATCAAATGACGTATACAATATGACACACTTATCTAAAGTTCTCAATAAAATTATTTTCATACTATTTAGGGAGAACCTCAACAAACTATAAACCAGATTCTATTTCCGTTATCCCCGCTCGAACCAAGAACACTTTTATTACACGAAAGGAATTGTGAAGCAAAAGGGTGAGCACAACTAGCTCAGTAAAGAATATCATGACTAAAGATAATTAAATTATCAATAGCCTTCGTCAGTAATAAATCAGAGATTTAGAACATATAGTAGATGATAAGACTTTTCAACCATAGTCGCAACGGAATGATCAATCCATTAGAAGAGTCAAATAGACCATACTGTCTTTAAAAGTCCACCAACAATATTTTATCCCTGTAACATTAATCAACTGTTCCTGTTCACAGTCATGTGAATAACTCATAATCATAACTGATGTTCTAAATTCCTCTTCGCATCCAGGACGAAGATAATTTTCATCACCTGTCTTTACCTGAAACATCAAAGATCATGGTTATACCAAATCACAGTTCATGTTCATAATCATACATATAAGTTCATATTTGCACTACAGGCCAAAGATATTCAACAACAGGTCATCTTTGCACTACGGGCCAAAGATATTCAACAATAGGTCATCTTTGCACTACGAGCCAAAGATATTCATATCTCAAAGAATATATAATCATTTCAGAATTTATATAAACAATAATTATAACCATGTTGATCAATTCACCTTTGCACTTTAAGCTAAAGATATTCAATTATAAATTCAATGGTCATGATCATACCATTCAACAATTCAACTTTGCACTACTGGCCAAAGAGAACCCATAGTCACAATCATACCAATAATCTACCCATCTTTACACTCAAGTCAAACAGAAATATCATCATTAGGGTTATAAGAATGTTATATATGATAATAAAAATAAAATAATCAATATATAGATTTAATCTCAAGAGTAAGATTCATAAATCAATGATTTCATAACACCTTAATCTAGATGTTATAAATCACTTAATAATCTCATAATCTAATATTATTAATATTACCATAATATTTCAATCATTTCTTAAACTTATAAATAATTTATTTTAATTGTTTACACTTTACTAATTAATGCATTTAATCATCCTAAAATGTCAAACTCATAAAATTTCATCACCAATAACCAATACCCTCATTAAAAATCTGCATATACCTTATATAGGATTCCCAAGCCATAAAATCCTATTTTCCAATTTTGTTACTTCACATAATATATTTAATTCATTTACTCATAACTAGACCATTTTCATGAAAAATACCAAATTAGTACAAACAAATTTTCTTTTCTGGGATTTAGCATAACATAGTCCCATATTTAACATATATTTTTCTCGGAATTTTTAAAATTCATTTACTATTTTTCATATGGCCAAAACTGTTGAATATTTAAACATTTATCATAAATTGTACGTTTGTCCAAAAATTCCGAAATTTACAAAGTATACTTATATTATATATATGTACTCCCAATAAAAATTTCACCAATTTTGGAGCTAACCACAAGGAGTTATAAGGGTTTATTTTTAAAATAGTCTTTTCTCATAAAATTCATAACTCCTAATCTATACATCCAAAAATCACCATTTTTGGACACAATCAAGAAAACTCATCAAATTATCATTTCATATTTTTCTAGAATTTTTGAGAGTCGAAAAATTTACGAAACTGAAAAACAAAATAACCCTTAAAATCCCTTACCTCAAAAAAAGAAAGAAGACTTAATTTTAACATCGGATGTAAAGCCGAAGGAAACTTGCACTGAATAGCAACTCTCAAAGTATCTAAATACTCTCAAAAATACGCTCGACAATATAGAGAGAAAGAAAACTTATTTTTGGTGTGAATTTCAATTCTAATATAAACACCTATTTATAGGAAAATGATAGTACGCCAAAGAAGACTAAATTAATAAAATAATATATTTATTTATTTATTCTCATTTCCTACGCCACCAGCCATCTAAGACCAGCCAACATGTTTGAAAAACTTTTCCAACACATGTTTTCAAAATAAAATAAAAGTGGGCCCCACCCAAAATTTAAAAAAATTCATTTTATTTTTCGAAACTCCAGTAATTCATAAAAAATAGCCTGTTTATCATAACAATACGAATTTTATGTTCATTCCACACGAAATTGAATTCTCTACTACTTTACAGAAGAAAGTTTTTCCAAATTCCAAACAGAAAATATTCGAAATTCCACAAACGAATAATTTTCAACACCTCTTAAAATTCATAACAAATCATACGTTAATTTTTAACGGTTCAAAATTTGTGGACATATACTCAACTTATATATGTATAACATATCCAAAAATCACAACGATCCAACGGTCGGATTAAAATTATAACTCACGCAATAGAGCTTTAAGAACACCAATTTGATCTTTTAATGCCTCCAATCCGATAAAATACTGATAAAACACCTCAACATTAATTCTTTCATTTATAACCACATAAATAAATCTATCATTTATATCCGCATCAAATAAATATTTTCTTATCATACAAATCAATAATTAATTATTCACAAATAATATTACAGAATCGCAACAATGACAACCAGATAGTTCCCAGGAAAGAGGGGGCTTTCCGATAAGGATTTCTGCTTACTGGCGCGCAATTAGGTGACCAAACCTCTCATTGATAGAACTTTCTAGACATTGCCAATAATGCTATCTAATAATATTATTCAAATAATATGAATTATTAATCTGATAATGGAAAATACTGTGCCGTGACAATTATTGAAACAACAATAATATAAACTATCAACGCAATAATTATTGAATCAATAAAATAAAATATTAAACAGTAATTACTGTAACAATTATTGAGTAGTGCCTTCTTACGTAAGAATCAATAATTCAAAAATCTTTCGTGTAATACCGGTAATGCTCTTCTTTATGCAACCCACACGACATCGTATTTTAACCACGGATATTCCAACGATGTATCTGTGTTATTTATAAAACTTATACTTGTCGTTTTCTTCATCAAACGGTTATTACATTATGGGCCCACAAATGGTTTTACGCTGTAGTATATGAATATTCCCCGACAACAAGAATATTCTATGACCAAACGAATATTCTCCAACAGAAATGAGTATTTTATAACCACTTGTGTATTTTGAAAATTTTATATATATCACCCTTAACTATATCACCCTTAACTTTAACTTTTTTATCAATTTAACCATTAACTGAATAATAATTATAAAAAAAATTGAATAATTCTATTTCATAAAATTCAGGGTCTTACATAGTATCTCACGTTATTTGATTCAATTATTGTCGATATTTTATATATTATTAAATCAATAATTGAGACGACGAAGTTATTAATATTATTATTTGCAATATTAATGATGTCTAGAAGTTCTGCCAAAGAGAGGTTTGGTCACCTAATTGTGCGCCAATAGGGAGAAATTCTTATTGGAAAGTCCCCTCTTTTCTGGGAACGACCTGGTCGATTAATATTGTAAATTATAATAATGATGATAAATATTATTAAATATATTGAGGTATCTTTTTATGAAGTCACGGAAGTTATATATATATATATATATATATATATATATATATATAAATCTTGTTTTATTAATATTATTAATGTAATAAAATGGAAAAGTATTTTATATAAAATGTAATACTTTTATAAAGTTATTTGTTTTATTAGACAATAATTAGAATATAATATATTTTATTATTATAGTAAATTTTTTTATATAAAATGTAATACTTTTATAAAGTTATTTATTTTATTAGACAATAATTAGAATATATTATATTTTATTATATAGTGTTTGTATAAGGTACTGCATAGTGTTTTGCATAGTAAAATCTTTTTATATAAAAATGAATATTTTTATAAAGTTATTTATTTTATTAGACAATAATTAGAATAAAATATATTTTATTATGCATAGTGTTTGATATAGTACCAAGATAGTGTTTGTATAGTAAAATCTTTTTATATATAAACAGAATACTTTTATAAAGTTATTCATTTTATTAGATTATAAATAGAATATATTATATTTTATTTAAAAGATTTTGTTTTATTAGAATATTTTATTAATACTGCATAATAAATTAATATGGACCGTCCGTTTAAAAGTAAATCAATCTGGACCGTTCATGAATTAGTTACTAAGCTCATTCCTTCATTATTTCTTACGAATTCACTAAAACTCTAGAGAGAGAAACTATAGAAAGAATGAAGAAAAGTATTATGCTACTTCACTACTCCTATATCCAGTTTCTTCTAAGGTAAGGGATATTATTTGTTGTACTCGTAAGGGGTATTATTTCTTTTGTATTCATGAAGAGAACTTCTGTTATTCCATTCTTTATTATTATTCTATTGGAATAACCTGTATACGCGGACTACCGTATACATGGTAAAATTCTTCTGTTATTCTATTCTTTATTGTTCTGTCGGAATATCCTGTCTGTGCGTTTACGCATTACCTGGTTCCATTCTTTATTATTCTGTCGGAATATCTTGTCTGTGTGTTTACGCATGACCTGGTTCCATTCTTTATTATTCTGTCGGAATAACCTGTCTGTGCGGTCTATCGCATGTATGGTGAATTCCGTTGTTATTCTATTTTTTATTATTCTGTTGGGAATAACTTGTCTGTGCGGTCTATCGCATGCATGGTGAATTCTTCTGTTATTTCATTCTTTATTATTCTGTTGGAATAACATGTCTATGTGGATTACCGCATGCATGGTGAATGATCCTTCGTATTCATATGAATAGTAATTTCATTCAAAAGGGGTTTCTGCCAGGGGCAGTTTCATAATTTTTTTGATCCTCAAAAATTCTGAAAAAATTTGAAATGATAATTTGATGAGTTTTCTAGATTGTGTCCAAAAATGGCGATTTTTGGATGTATAGATTAGGATTTATGAATTTTATAGGAAAATACTATTTTAAAAGTAAACCCTTATAACTCCTTGTGGTTAACTCCAAAATTTGTGAAATTTTTATTAGGAGTACATGTATATAACAGGAGTATATCCTGTAAATTTTGGAATTTTTGGATAAAAGTACAATTTATGATAAATGTCTAAATATTCAACAGTTTTAGCCATATGAAAAATAGTAAATGAATTTTAAAAATTCTGAGAAAAATATATGTTCAATATGGGACTATATTCTGCTACATCCCAGAAAAGAAAAATATTTTTGGGACTGATTTGGTATTTTTCATGAAAATGAACTAAATATGAGTAAATGAATTAAATATGTTATGTGAAGTAATAAAATTGGAAAATAAGATTTTATGACTTGGGAATCCTATATAGGGTATATACAGATTTTTGATGAGGGATTTGATCATTGATGATGAAATCTTATGAGTATAGCATTTTTGAATGATTAAATGCATTATTTGATAAAGTGTAAACAATTGAAATAAATTGTTTATAAGTTTAAGAAATGATTAAAATATTGTTATAATATTAATGATATTAGATTATGAGATTATTAAGTGATTAATAACATTTGGTTATTATTAAACGCTGGATAAATTGTATTATAAATGTTTAATATTTATCATTTATCTCATTTGATTGATTCTTTATATCATTGTCATTATTCCCATGCTTATATTATGATGAAAGTCATCATCAGAGTTTTGTAGTGCGTAGATGAACTTGGTATGATTATGACTGAGGATTATTCAAAGATAATCATGACCGTAATGTTACAAATGATGTGGTAAAAGTCCTCATTGGCCCGTAGTTCATTGATGGACAGTTTTTGGTATGATTATGTCTATGGATTCTCTTCGTCCAAGGGTGCAAAGATGAATTGTTTTATGGCATGATCAGGACCGTTGATGAAAACACGATTATCTTTGGCCATAGTGCATAGATAATTCGTGGTCGTGATATTAACGAATATCCTTGGCTTGTAGTGCAGGGATGATTCGATGATATGGATTAATTATTGAGCTGAGTCTCAGCAATGAAATATTAATTCATGGATGTGATATTAACGAATATCCTTGACCGTAGTGCAGGGGTGATTCGATGATGTGGATTATTTATTAAGCTGAGTCTCAGTGATAAAATATTGATAATAAACTTTTAATTCGTAAAAGATAGTAGATATCATGCTCTACTTGACTCTTCTAAAATACAATTGTATGTCTTTGGCCTGTAGTGCAAAGATGAATGGTTAATGAATATCTTTGGCCGTAGTGCAAAGATGAATTTATTAGTATGATTATGAGCAGAAATTGTAATTTGGTATAACCGTGATTTTTGATGTTTTAGGTGAAGATAGGTGATGAAAATTATCTTCGTCCTAGGTGCGAAGAGGAATTTAGAATCACAATTACGATTATGAGTTATTCATATGATTGTGGACATGAATTGTTGATTAATGTTACAGGGATAAAACATTATCGGTGGACTTTTAACATAGAGAAGATAATAGATCTGATGGTCTATTTGACTCTTCTAATGGATTGCTCGTTCCGCTGCAACTATGGTTGAAAAGTTTTATCATCTACCATATGTTCTAAATCTCTGATTTATTTATGATGAAGGCTATTGATGATGTAAATTATCTTTAGTCATGATATTCTTTACTGTGCTAGTTGTGCTCACCCTTTTTGCTTCATAATTTCTTTCAAGTAATAAGAGTGTAGCTGGGTCGAGCGGGGATAACAGGAGAATAGAATGGTGGTCTATAGCTGTTGAGGTTCTTCTTAAATAGTATGGAAATAAATTTATTGAGAACTTTAAATAAGTGTGTCGTATTGTATACGTCATTTAATATTTAATTTTGGTAAACTGAATAGGGTGAGGTGAACCCAACTTTGGAAGGGTGTTTTGCCACTATCATACAAGATGTCTAATGACATACAATCTCGTGTTATCATAAGACAGGGTTGTGCACATCCACTTGCTGAGTATATCTACGAGCACTACCTATATGATCTTGGAGTTAATTTGAAATATAATTTTCACTTGGAGACAGTGAAGATAGTTATATGTCAAGAGAAGACTCACCATTAGAAAGAAGATGATAGTAATCTTCTTGTTTTTCTTTGGGGTGTATTGGGTCAACCAAGGATAATTCTGTGGACATATGATATCTATCATAACCTAGACGCATGGCCTCCCATGTACGAAGGTTTCCTTGAGCACTTCCCAAAGATTTTAATTTCTAACACAGTTATTGACTGTACCTTTATGTAAGGTGCAATTATGACATGAGTCAGAGTTGGTATATATATTTGTATTGAAACTCACAGTATATATGTCGTCGTATTTTGCACGACAGTTGTATAAATGAAGTTGTCAGTAGTGTATTTTCTAGCGACTCAAGATGGATGATGTATACCTATTTTGGGGGAGTCACATTCCCAATCATTGTAATTGATGGGACATTCATATAATCAACCTACGGGGGGACACTCCTCATAGCAAGCACACAGGATGCAATCAGAAACATTATACAGATTGCTTTTACAGTGGTTGATAATGAAAATGAATTATCTTGGAGATGGTTTTTCGTCAATTTGAGAAATGCTTGTGGAGTTAGGGAAGGACAATGCATTATTTCAGATAGACATGAAGCAATTGTAAAGGGACTTAACTTTGTATTCCCTGATGTCATGCACGGTTCATGCACATACCATATTTTGAAAAATATGAAAAACAAATTCAAAAAGAAAGGAGAAGAACTCAAAAAAGCATACAACGGGACTTGTAGAGCTTACACTATTGAACAATTCAACATACACATGGCTAAACTTGATGCAATTGATGCTCAAATAAGGACATATTTGGAAGAAGAGGTTAAGCTAGATAAGTGCATGAGGCTCCATGGGACTGTAAGCAAGTACTCAACAATGACTTTAAACACCGCCGAATATATTAACAATGCAATCAAGGGAATCAGAGATCTTCCAGTTGCGTCAATGATTGAATGCCTACGTTGTATGATTCAAAGATGGTATTTCACAAACAAGCAAGTAGCAATATCAGCATTCACTACCCTTTCCACAACAGCTGAGAGAAGATTGCAATCTAATATCATTGAATCAAAGAAACTTAAGGTCAGTCATATAACTTTTAAATTGTTACATGCATACCTACCAAAAGTTGCATTTGCATTTTAAGGAAACCACATTAGTCATTTTTGGTTACATGTATAAACTGAAAAAGTTACCAACAGTACATATGTCTTTCATTATTCCGAATTACATAAACAAAATTATTATACATACTAACTACACCATTAAATTGTGTTATAGGTTGAGACATCAAACCTAGTGATTTTCACTGTTTACAATGTCACCAAACAGTTTATTGTGGACATGGAACAAAGGACATGCACATGCCATAAATTTCAGTACCATGAGATGCCTTGTCCACACGCTGCTGCTGTTATCAGCAAAAGGAATTTGAGCTGTTATTATTTTTGCACAAAATACTATTCAAAAATAACTATGGTAGACACGTATTCAACTTCCATCATGCCGTTAGATAACAAAGAGAATTGGGATGTTCCAGATGAAATAAGAAACATGTGTAAAACCACCAAATACAAGAAGACCAGCTGGAAGACCAAAGATAGGTAGGTACAAGCATGAATCTGAAAACAGAGTTCAAAATAAATGCAGCAAATGCCAAGAAAAAGGACACAACAGGAAAACATGCAATAATCCACCAATTTTACGACCAAAAAAGGTCTGATATACTACATCATCAAATAAAGTGTAAAAAACTCCTTGATGTTTACTGTGATTAATCATTAGCTATACATATGGTAATCATTTTATTGGTGTAAAAAAACCGATTTTATCTTGCGCAATATTGAATGATGATTATTTGCATTAATTTCCTTTTAACAGAAAGTAATATGAAAATCACATGACCACTCTCTGATTCTATCTTGAAATAACAATATACATAAAACACATACATGTGAGAATTGGTTAACTATTTTGGAATTTTTTTTCATGACTATTTGGTTACCCACAAAAGCTAAAATGGTTACTATTGGAAGAAGGTTTGGCTACCAACTGTACCATATAAAACACACATATTTCAAACTTTATAAATATTTTGTAATTTTTTTTATGACTATTTGTTAACCATAAAAAATAAAATGTTTACATTTCTTTGCATGTTTGGCTACCAACTGAACCTTATAAAACACATACATTTGAGAATTGGTTAACTGTTTTTGAATTTATAATAACTATTTGGTTACCCACAAATACTGATAATTGTTACCATTGTATGAAGGTTTGGCTACCAACTGAACCATATAAAACACATACATGAGAGAAATGGTCAACTGTTTTTGAATTTTCTGTTAAGACTGTTTGGTTACCCACAACAACTAAAATGGTTACCTTTGTATGAAAGTTTGGCTACCAACTATGTGACGCCCCCAAAACAGGTATACATCACCCATCTTGAGTCGCCAAATACATGGTACAAAATTCAAATACAACTTAATAATACAACTGTCGTGTAAAATACGACAAAACATAAACTGAGAGTTTTAATAAGAATATTGTCATCTAGACAATATCCACACTCAAAGGAGTCCTCATTATATTTATTATCACACTATTTAATGAATAGAGAGGACTACTAATGCTATCATCCTGGACCGTCACTCCATTCCCCGACTCGTCCCCACCTATATTCTCATTTTTCAAGAGAACAATGAAAGAAAGGGTGAGCTCAACTAGCCCAGTAAGAAATATTATGACTAAGATAATGCAGAATAAATTATCATTAGCCTTCAATAATGTTAAACTGATAAAATACAATAGACATCAAGTTTAACTGCAGCGGAATAAGCAATCCATTAGAAGAGTCAAATAGAGCATGATATCTACTATCTTCTATGATTTAAAATGTTTTCATCAATTTTTATCGCTGAGACTCACCTTAATAAATAAACCATATTATCGAATCTTCCCTGCACTAGGGGCTAAGGGTATTGTGACGTCCCCAAAATAGGTATACATCACCCATTCTAAGTCGCCAAATACCACACTACAGAAATCAATTATAAACTTCATTTATATAACTGTCGTGCAAAATACGACGACATATATACTATGAGTTTCAATACAAATATTATAACGTATATAATCCGACAATATTCATACTCAAATTATTACATGCCATATAAAGTACAACAGCAAATATTTCAAGTCTCCAAAGGGACACGAGAAGATTTCTGTTCTCTTCATTTTAATGCGGTGCACTTTTGACGCTTTCAAGGTCGGATTCTCATCACCCTATTGTTGTTCACCAAAATCAATTATTAAGTGACGTATAAAACACGACACACACTTCTTAGGTCCTCAATGAAATTATATATTGCATGTCATGTCGTTTTATAATGTATTGAGAAACTTCAATAGTCTCGGACCATCTCACTATTTTCCTGTTATCCCCGCTCGACCCAGCTACACTCTTATTATCTTAAAGGAATTGTGAAGCAAAAAGGGTGAGCACAACTAGCCCAGTAAAGAATATCATGACTAAAGATAATTAAATTATCAATAGCCATCATCAGTAATAAATTAGAGATTTAAAACATATTGTAGATGATAAAACTTTTCAACCATAGTTGCAGCGGAACAAACAATCCATTAGAAGAGTCAAATAGACCATCATGACTATTATATTCTCCATGTTAAAAGTCCACCAATAATGTTTTATCCCTGTAACATCAATCAACAATTTCTGTCCACAATCATATAAATAACTCATAATAATAATTACGATTCTATATTCCTCTTCGCACCCAGGATGAAGATAATTTTCATCACCTATCTTCACCTGAAACATCAAAAATCATGGTTATACCAAATCACAATTTAACGCCATAATCATCATACTAATAAATTCATCTTTGCACTACAGTCAAAGATATTCATTAACAATTCATCTTTGCACTACAGGCCAAAGACATACAACTGTATTTTAGAAGAGTCAAGTAGAGCATGATATTTATTATCTTTTACGAATCAAAAGTGTATAATTAATATTTTATATTTGAGACTCGACAATAAATAATCCACATCATCGAATCATCCACGCATTTCACGCCAAGGATATTCATGTAATCATCAATGGTCATGATTATACCGAATAATCCCTGGTTATAATCATACCAATAACTGTCCATCAATACACTACGGGCCATTGAGGACATAATTAACTTATTAACATAATCCACATCATCGAATCATCCTTGCACTACGGTCAAGGATATTCATGTAATCCATTAAGGGTCATGATTATACTGAATGATCCCTAATCGTAATCATACCAATAAACAGTTCATCTATACACATAAGCCAAATATATTCATCAATCAATAGTTCATCTTTGCACGTAAGCCAAAGATATACAACTGTAAAAACCAATAATCAACAGTCCATCTTTGCACGTAAGCAAAAGATATACAAATGTAAAACCAATAATCAACAGTCCATCTTTGCACGTAAGCCAAAGATATACAACTGTAAAACCAATAATCAACAGTCCATCTATGCACGTAAGCCAAAGATGACTTTCATCACAATATAAGCATGAGGATGATGACAATGATATAAGCATTAATCATTCAAAAATGCCAGACTCATAAGATTTCATCACCAATGATCAAATCCCTCATCCAAAAATCTGCATATACCTTATATAGGATTTTCAAGCCCTAAAATCCTATTTACCAATTCTTCAACTTCACATAACATATTTAACTCATATGTTTGTAACTAAACATTTTCATGAAAAATTACCAAATCAACTTATTTTTTTTCTATCCTTTGTCCAAACATATATACATATATTTCATACACAACAAGTATTTTTTTATAATTTTTTCAACTCCCTCAAGTATTTTTCAAAAATTAATTTTGAATTAATTCCTTAAGAAATTAGCTACCTCAAATTTAACTCCAGAAATTCCCAAATCTTGGCAGGATCTTACACATGTTAACGTGAGCTTCCAGTTTAAATTTCATGGTCATCGGAGTTATAGAACTCCGGTTATAGCATTTTTCATCGGAAAAACCTAAATATTGAAATAGTCATAACGTGCTCATTTTAAGTCGGAATGAACTCATTTTTGGACAGGAGGTAGTTTATACCGTATATTTTCATGTCCTAAAAGGCCAGAATTTTTTTCATAAATTAAGTGGCCGAAAATGCCCTTTTAAATTTCCAAGCGGTGCTTTTTTTTGGTACTTTGCAGTTTTTGACTCTTTTGCTAAAATCAATCCACACGAAAATCTACAACACCTTTTCCAGTTATTCCACTTGGATAAGTTAGAAAACTCATAGATCTAACTCTAGAACTTGACCACACTCAAAAATTCAAAATATAATAGGAATATGGTTAATTGAATTTCATATTCCATTTTTACCAAAATCTGATTTTCAAACCTTTGTGATTTCTAAGAAACTTTCATGTTTTCACATAATAACCAACATATCTCATCATGACAATGACATAATAATTCAATAAAACAAGTTCAAGAATAAATTTTAAAGATTTATAAGTTAATTTATCCTGAACTCAATAATGTCCAAATTGTCAACATGATACTGCTTTGTGGAGAAAAAAATCAAGAATGCTCAGATGAATATTTCCACGAAAAGATACTGGATGAAGCGCAAATATCCAGGATATTCCACTAATTTCAAGGAATATAGAAGCCAAAGCTTTAACCAACTGTGTATAATAGAATATATGAAGCTCGCAAATGGATTTTTAGCTTGCCAAAGCAGTAATCCACGATATCTGATCATTTTCATAATTTAATAAAAATGAATACAAAGGATCATTCACCATGCATGTGGTAATCCACATGCACGAGTTACTCCAATGAGAATAATAAAGAATGGAATAATGTAAGGATTCACCATAAATGCGATAGATCGCATAAACAAAAGTTATTCCCAGCGTAATAATAAAGAATTGAACGGTCGTGCGTAAACACACGCATGTGATATTCCAATGAATAATAAAGAATCGGCAAACCGGTCAAAGTGAAATTAAGACCCATGTGATATTCCAAATGAATAATAAAGAATAGAATAACAACAGAAATCACCATGCATGCGATAGATACGCATGCAGATGAGTTATTCCAACAAAATAATAATTAATGGAACCAAGTCCGGCGTAATACGCACCGACGGTCTAACAGAATGATAAAGAATGGAATAATAAAAGAATTTCACCATGTATGCGGTACTTCGCATAGACAGGTTATTCCAACATAATAATAAAGAATGGAATAAAAGAAGAATTTCACAAAGTATAGGGGAGTCTGCGTATACAGGTTATTCCAACAGAATAATAAAGAATGGAATAGCAGAAGTTCTCGTCATGAATACGAAAGAAATAATACCCCTTACTATAATAATAATATCTCTTACCTTAGAAGAAAACTGGATACTGGAATAGTGAGGTGGCAGACTTCTCTTCTTCTTTCTCTCTATAGATTTTCTCTCTATAGCTTCTCTCTATAATTTTTCCCTCTAGAGTTTCAGTGAATTCGTAAGAAATAATGAAGGAATGAGCTTCTATTTATAGGAGAATGGACTGAATAGTAAATAATTCATGAACGGTCCAGATTGATTTACTTTTAAATGCGCGGACGGTCCATATTGATTTACTATTAAAACTTAAAGCAACGGTCCATACTGATTCACTATTAAAACTTTAAACCACCGATCCATACTGATTCACTATTAAAACTTTAAACCAGCGATCCATATTGATTTACTATTAAAACTTTAAACCAATGATCCATATTGATTTCTTATTATAATTTCAACCAAATGATTCGATAAATTAAAGCACATCTCCTCATGGAATAATATTGTACCCAAAATGATTTGGACCGAAAAGAAATATATTTTTTGGGTGAATAGTACCCCATGAATAGTACTTCGGGAATAGTACCCCGACACGAAAAGTGTCTCAAATACCTGAGTGAATAATGGTAGAGTGAATAGTAATTTGGTCGAATACTAATCTGTGAATAGTAACTCATGAATAGTACTCCGACACAAAAAGTGTCACAAATACCCGAGTGAATAATACTAGAGTGAATAGTAACTCGTGAATAGTACTCTGACACAAAAAGTGCCCCAAATACCCGATCGAATAATATAACCTCCAGACATCAATTATTATGGAAATAAATATCGATTTCCACTAACACTAATAATTCCAACATAATGGAACTATCAATTTCATCTTTAATCAACACGAACTTATTCATCATTAATATTATAACTCACAATATTTAATAACTGTGTCGCTCCTCAGGAAGAGGGCTTTCAATAATAATTTCTCCTATCATGGCGCATGCAATTAGGTGACCAAACCTCTCCTCGATGTAACTTCTAGACATTGTAAATATTGTAATTTAATAATATGAATAACTTTGTCGTCTCAATTATTGATTTAATAATATATCAAATATTATGCAGATGATACTGTGATAATAATTGAATCAATAATATGAGAGATATGATGCAGCAATTATTGTAGCAATATTGAGTATAACTGAGTGACTTCTCACATAAGAATCAATAATCAATACCGTGTGCTACAATGCAACCACGCATATTTTACCACCGATTATTTTATGACAACTTGCTTACTTTGAAAAATTTTCAAATATGACCCTTAACTTTAAACTTTTATCAATCTAACTATTTACCAAAATATAAAAATTGAATACTTTTATTTTATAAAATTCGGGGTCTCACAGATATTCATTAAATCATCAAGGGTCATGACTATACTGAATAATCCCTGGTCATAATCATACCAAAAACTGTCCATTAATGCACTACAGGCCACTTAGGACTTTCACCACATCATTCGTCACATTACGGCCATGATTATACCGAATAATCACTGGTCATAATCATACCAAGTCCATCTATGCACGTAAGCCAAAGATGACTTTTATCACAATATAAGCATGAGGATGATGACAATGACATAATAATTCAATAAAACAAGTTCAATGATAAATTTTAAAGATTTATATTTTAATTTATCCAGAAAGCAATAACGTCCAAATTGTCAACATGATACTGATTTGTGGAGTAAAATTTAAGAATAATATTCATGTACCAAAAATAATTTGGACAAAAAAGAAATATATTTTTCGGGTAAATAGTACCTCGTGAATAGTACTTCGGGAATAGTACTGTGATACCCCCAAAATAGGTATACATCACCCATCTTGAGTCGCCAAATAAATGATACAGAAAACAAATACAAACTTAATTATACAACCGTCGTGTAATATACGACAAACATATACTGTGAGTTTTAATAGGAATATTGTCATCTAGACAATATCCATACTCAAAGGAGTCCTCATTAAATTTATTATCACGCTATTTAACAGAATAGTGAGGACTACTAATGCTATCTTCTGGACCGTCACTCCTTTCTCCGACTCGTCCCAGCTATATTCTCATTTCCTGAAGAGAATAGTGAAAGAAAGGGTGAGCTCAACTAGACCAGTAAGAAATATTATGACTAAGATAATGCAGAATAAATTATCAATAGTCTTCAACAATGTTAAACTGATAAAATACAATAGATATCAAGTTTAACTGCAGAGGAATAAGCAATTCATTAGAAGAGTCAAGTAGAGAATAAAACCTACTATCTTCTATGATTTAAAAATATTTTCATCAACTTTTATATTTGAGACTCAATTTTAATAAATAAACCACATCATCGAATCATCCTCGCACTACGGGCCAAGGATATTCATTAAATCATCAATGGTCGCGACTATATAAGAATAATCCCTCGGTCATAATCATACCAAGTCCATCTCTCGCACGTAAGCCAAAGATATACAACAAGAAAACCAATAATCAACAATCCATCTTTGCACGTAAGCCAAAGATATACAATTCAATAATCAACAGTCCATCTTCGCACCTAAGCCAAAGATAACTTTCATCACCATATAAGCATGAGGATGATAACAATGATATAAGCATTAATCAAACGAAAATAATGATAAATATTAAAGACTTTAAATTTATCCAAATATTATCAATCACATAATAAATTCATAATCTTATATTGTTAATATCATAACAATATTTTAATCACTTCTTAAACTTATAAACAATTTATTTCAATTGTTTACACTTTACCAAATAATACATTTAATCACTCAAAAATGCCATACTCAAAAGATTTCATCACCAATGATCAAATCCCTTATCAAAAATCTGCATATACCCTATATAGGATTTCCAAGCCATAAAATCCTATTTTCCAATTTTGTTACTTCACATAACATATTTAACTCATTTACTCATAACTAGATTACTTTCATAAAAAATACCAAATCAGTCCCAAAAATATTTCTTTTCTGGAATTTAGGAGAATATAGTCCCATAACGAACATATATTTTTCTCGGAATTTTTAAAATTCATTTACTATTTTTCAAAATTTAATTTCTAATTAATTACTTGAGAAATTAGCTACCTCAAGTTTAACTCCAGAAATTCCCAAATCTTGGCAGGATCTTACACATGCTAACGTGAGCTTTTAGTTTAAATTTCATGGTCATCGGAGTTATAGAACTCCGGTTATAGCGTTTTTCGTCGAAAAAACTTAAATATTGAAATGGTCACAACTTGCTCATTTTAAGTCGGAATGAGCTCATTTTTGGACAGGAGGTACCTTATACCATATAATTTCATGCCCCAAAAGGCCAGAAATTTTCTCAAAAATTAAGTGACCAAAACAGCCCTTTTAAAAACATGGATAGTAGCTTTTTCGGTATTGGCAGCTTTTAACTCATTCGTTAAAATCAGTCCACACGAAAATCTACAACACCTTTTCCAGCGATTCCACTTGGATAAGTTACAAAACTCATAGACCTAACTCTAGAACTTGACGTCACTCAAAAACTCAAAATATAATAGGAGATATGGTCAATTGAATTTCATGTTCCGTTTTCACCAAAATCTGAATTTCAACCCTTTGTGATTTCTAAGAAACTTTCATGTTTTCACATAATAACCAATATAACTTATCACGACAATGACATAATAATTCAATAAAACCAGTTCAAGAATAAATTCTAGAGATTTATAAGTTACTAAATCCTGAACTCAATAATGTCCAAATTGTCAACATGATACTTCTTTGTAGAGTAAAATTTAAGAATGCTCAGAAGAATAATTCCATGAAAAGATACTGGATGAAGCGCAAATATCAAGGATTTTCTACTAATTTCATGGAGTATAGAAGTTAAAGCTTTAATCGACTGAGTATAATAGAATATATGAAACTGCAAATGGATTTTCGTCTGCCATGCGGTAATCCACGTATACAGATCATTTCCACAATTTAATAAGGAATGAATACAAAGGATCATTCACCATGCATGTGGTAATCCACATAGACAAGTTATTCCAATAGAATAATAAAGAATGGAATAACAAAAGGATTCACCATGCATGCGATAGAGACCGCACATAAAAGTTATTCCCAATGTAATAATAAATAATGGAACTGTGTCCCACAGAACGCATTACATCTGTGATATTCGACGTAATAATAAATGCGGAATAATAAATAATGGAACAGTCCCCGTAGAACGCATACAGATGGGATATTCCAAATGAATAATAAATGCGGAATAATAAATAATGGAACCAGTCCCGTAGAACTATTGCATGTGATATTAAGCGAGTAATAATAAATGCGGAATGATAAATAATGGAACCTGTGTCAAAGCGTAAATTAAGACCAAGACGTAATATTCCGGCAGAATAATAAAGAACGGAATAATAGAAGAATTTCACCACGTATGAGGTACTTCGCATAAACAGGTTATTCCAACATAATAATATAGAATAGAATAATGAAGAATTTCACCATATATGCAAGATTGCGATAAATAAGTTATTCCAACATAATAATAAAGAATGGAATAAATGGAATGATTTCACCAAGTATAGGGTATTAAGCGTGATATCTGAGTTATTCCAATGAGAATAATAAAGAATGGAATAATGAAGGATTTCACCAAGTATGCTTGTTTTGATAAACAAAAGTTATTAGATATAATAATAAAGAATGGAATAATGGAAGTTCTCTTCATGAATAAGAAAGAATAACACCCCTTACCTTAGAAAGAAGTTGGATACTGGAGTAGTGAAGTAGCAGAATACTTTTCTTCTTTCTCTCTATAGTTTTTCTCTCAAGAGTTTCAGTGAATCCGTAAGAAATAATGAAGGAATGAGCTTCTATTTATAGAAGAATGGAATGAATAGTAACTAATTCATGAACGGTCCAGATTGATTTACTTTTAAACGGACGGTCCATATTGATTTATTATTAAAACTTAAAGCAACGGTCCATACTGATTTACTATTAAAACTTTTAAACCAGCGATCCATATTGATTCACTATTATAACTTTTCCACCAGCGGTCCATATTGATTCACTATTATAACTTTCCACCAGTGGTCCATATTGATTCACTATTATAACTTCAACCAGCGGTCTGAAAAATTAGCACATCTCCTCATGAAATAATATTGTACCCAAAAATAATTTGGACCGAAAATAAATATATTGTTTGGGTGAATAGTACCCCGTGAATAGTACTCGTGAATAGTAACTCGTGAATAGTAACTCATGAATAGTAACTCGTGAATAGTAACTCATGAATAGTAACTCGTGAATAGTAACTCATAAATAGTAACTCGTGAATAGTATTCCGACATGAAAAGTGTCCCAAATACCCTAGTGAACAATATAACCTCCAGACATCAATTATTGTCGAAATAAATATCAATTTCTACTAACACTAATAATTCCCACACAATGGAACTATCAATTTCATCTTTAATCAACACGACTTATTCATCATTAATATTACAACTCATAATATTTAACAACCAGGTCGTTCCCAGGAAAGAGGGCTTTCCAATAAGGATTTCTCCCTATTGGCGCGCAATTAGGTGACCAAACCTCTCCTTGACAGAACTTCTAGACATTGTAAATATTGCAATTTAATAATATGAATAACTTTGTTGTCTCAATTATTGATTTAATAGTATAACATATTGTGCAGATGATATTGTGACAATAATCGAATCAATAACATAAGAGATATGATGCAGCAATTACTGAAGCAATAATTGAGTATAACTGAGTGACTTCTCACGTAAGCATCAATAATCAATACCATGTGCTACTATGCAACCACGCCAGACATCGATTTCTTTTACTAATGAAAGTAGTTCAACAATATTAACGGTAAAACTTCCGCCATTATTTTCATAAAAATAATCCTATCGTTTTATTACTACGACAATACTTCCGTTGTGGGTTCACCAATGATTGTGCCGTCGTACGGATATTCCCCGACAAAAAGAATATTCCCCGACCAATCGAATATTATACAACAACTTGCATACTTTGCAAAATTTATAAATATTACTCACAACTATAACATTATATCAAATCCACACCATAATATTAAAAAAAAAATTTGAGAAATTTAAATCATTATTCATAAAATTTGGGGTCTTACAAGTACCCCGTGAATAGTACCCCGACATGAAAAGTACCCCAAATACCCGAGTGAATGATACTAGAGTGAATAGTAATCGGGTGAATAAGAACCCATGAATAGTAATTCGTGAATAGTACTTCTACATTTAAAAAGTGCCCCTTAATACCCGAAAGTGAATAATACTAAAGTGAATAGTGACATGGTAAATAAGAATTCAGTGAATAAGTAACTCGTAAAAAAAAAATACCAAAGAAAACGATATTTCATGGCGAGTAGTAAAAGAAATGATATTTTAGATGAGTATAATAGAATATACGAAACTCAAATGGATTTTCACCGCCATGCGATAATCCACGTAGATGAGATCATTTCCACAATTTAATAAAAAGAATGAATCTGAAGGATCATTCACCATGCGTCATGCATAATCCACATAAAAAGTTATTCCAATGTAATAATAAAGAATAGAATAACGGAAGAATTCACCATGCATGCAGTAATCCACATGAGGCAAAAGTTATTCCAAATGAATAATAAAGAATAGAACCGTGTCATGAGTAATTCGCGCATACGTGATATTCTAATGAGAATAATAAAAAAGCGGAACCGTGTCATCGTAATCCACACGCATACATGATATTCCAATGTAATAATAAAGAATGGAATAACAATGAAGAATTCACTGGGCATGCGATAGACCAATATGATATGTTATTCCAATGTAATAATAAAGAATGGAATAACAGAAGAATTTCACCATGTATGCGGAAGGCATAGATAGGTTATTTCAACATAATAATAAAGAATGAAATAACAACCCTTACGAGTATTGAAAGAAAATAACTCTCTTCATGAATACGAAAGAATAATACCCCTTACGAGTATTGAAAGAATATAATTCTCTTCATGAATACGAAAGAAATAATACCCTTTATCTCAAAAGAATACTGGATACTGGAATAGTGAGGTAGCAGACTTCTCTTCTTATTTCTCTCTATAATTTCTCTCTATAATAATTGCTCTATAGCTTTAGTGAATTGGTGAGAAATGAAGGAAGAATGAGCTTCTATTTATAGAAAAATATAGTTTCGATAATTGTATATTTTGGGGCTGGAAATATTACAGATAATACCTTCCTCTTTTTCTTCACTTTTAATTTAGTCCTGCAAGTATTATCAAACTTGCACCACCTCCCCTAATAGTAAATCATGTGAATCAATAGTAAATCATGTGACTCAATAGTTTTAAACATGTGAAAATACGAATTACAGTATAGTACCTCCATCTATATCTCCATTTTTAACTTAGCCATGCAAGTATTATCAATCTTGCACCAACTCCCCTAATAGTAAATGAATGTGAATCAATAGTACACACATGTGAACAAATAGTTATAATCATGTGAATCAATAACAATTAATTGCTCATTTATCCGGTTAATTACCCAATTGGTCAATATAACCTCCAGACATCAATTATTATCGAAATAAATGTCAATTTTCACTAACACTAATAATTCTAAAACAATGGAACTATCAATTTCATCTTTAATCAACATGAACTTATTCATCATTAATATTATAACTCACAATATTTAACTATCAGGTAGTTCCCAGAAAAGAGGGGGCTTTCCGATAAAGATTTCTCCTTATTGGCGCGCAATTAGGTGACCAAACCTCTCCTTGACAGAACTTCTAGACATTGTTAATATTGCAAATAATAATATGAATAACTTTGTCGTCTCAATTATTGATTTAATAATATAAATATTTTGACAATAATTGAATAAAACTGAGTGACTTCTCACGTAAGCATCAATAATCAGTACCGTGTGCTACTATGCAACCACACGTATTACTATACTTTTATCAATTTAACCATTTACTAAATAGAATAATAATTATAAAAAGTTGAATACTTTCATTTCGTAAAATTCGGGGTCTCACAAACTGTACCATATAATTATTATTTTTTTGTTAAAGGTTATTTATAAATAAGAACCATCTACTTTTGGTTACCTGTAAAAAAAAAGTGTCCAAAAACCCCAATGTGAACCAACAAAACTATGTCATACATCTCATAATAAAACAAATACATAATTCCACCATCAGAAAATTCACAAAACATTTCAAAGTCAAGAACCATAACAAATGGTAACGAATGTAAAAAAAAACAAGATGAATAACCAAACTATTCTTCTCTAACAAATCTGTCTGGGTATTATGTATCGGATTCGTATCCACCTACTTGCTTGTTCCTCACATGCATGAACAAGTTAACGCATAATTTCTTGAGGTATTGCATGATTGGAAATGGATTGGGCATTTCACCGGACTGCTGGTGAATAAAATGTTTCGCAAAACAAATTATGAACATTCCGCAATCACTGCAAAAACAAACAAAATATAAAACAAATCAAACCAAACATCATAGTAGATGGAATACTAAAAAAAATAGAAACAATATAAACCTTACCCATCAACTTGTTCAGGTAAACCCTCAGCAAATTCAAGATCAATTATATCATGTTCCCCCTTGTTGCGATATGGTTCACTATCGAAATCAATATCAGACCTATTCTACCAAAAACCACACCTAGACAATATTATGGATAAAATGAAAATATACGGCTCACAAACATCTATAATATTTATTCACATGACAGTTCTGTTTGGTTGTAGAGAATTCTAAACTACTAAAAGTCTACGATGCACGTCAAAAACCAACAAAAACCAATGCCTAGGAACTGTCATGTGAACGGAAAACAAGACATAATCAATGTCAACCCATGGTGTGTTGACATCCATAAAAAAGCCACGAATATACTCAACAACATCACCGTCACCCAACAGAAGAGTCTTATCTGCATTTTTATGACACTATTCCCCATATAAAGTAGTCAACTTGAGTTGGAACCAACAATCTGTTGTAGTGACCCTTATTTGAATATTGGCTGAGTGTCTAGACAATTTTCAAAGGTAATTGTGACGCCCCCAAAATAGGTATACATCACCCATTCTAAGTCGCCAAATACATGGTACAGAACTTAAATATAAAATTAAATATACAACATGAGCTGTGAGTTTTAATACAAATATTGTCTTCTAGACAGTATTCAAACTCAAAATAAGTCCTCATTACAATTATTATCACACTATTTCACAGAATAGTGAGGACTACTAATGCAACTATTTGGACCATTAATCCATTCCCCCGACTAGTCCCAAATTTATATTCTCATTTCAAGAAGAGAAGTTGAAAGAAAGGGTGAGCTCAACTAGTCCAAAGAAGAAATATTATGACTAAGATAATGCGAATAAATTATCCTTAGCCTTCAATAGTATAACAACTGATAGAATATAATAGACAACAAGTTTTAGATCAACAACTGCAGCGGAATAAGCAATCCATTAGAAGAGTCAAGTAGAGCATAAAATCTACTATCTTCTATGATTTAAAAGATTTATCATCAATTTTATCACTGAGACTCACTTAATAAATAATCCACATCATCGAATCATCCTCGCACTCATCGCCAAGGATATTCTTTTAGTATCACGACCACGAATTATCCATGCACTACGGGCCAAAGATAATCGTGTTTTCATCAACGGTCATGATCATGCCATAAAACAATTCATCTTTACACCCTTGGCCGAAGAGAATCCATGGCCATAATCATACCAAAAACTGTCCATAAATGCACTACGGGTCAATGAGGACTTTTATCACATCATTTGTAACATTACGGTCATGATTATACCGAATAATCCCTGGTCATAATCATATCAAGTCCATCTATGCACTACGGGGCAAAGATGACTTTCATAACAATATAAGCATGAGGGTGATGACAATGACATAATAATTCAATAAAACAAGTTCAAGGATAAATTCTAAAGATTTATAATTTAATCTATCCAGAATTCAATAACGTTCAAATTGTCAACATGATACTGCTGTGTGGAGTAAAATTCAAGAATAATATTGTACCAAAAATGATTTGGACTGAAAACAAATCAATTTTTATCATGAATAAGTACTCTCCGGTGAATAGTACTTTGAAAGTGAATAGTACCCATGAATAAGACTTCATGAATAGTACCGTGAATAAGACTCAACATGAAAAAGTTAAAACTTATCAAGAATGTTCAGAATAATATTTCCATAAAAAGATACTGGATGAAGCGCAAATATCAAAGATATTCTACTAATTTAATGGAGTATAAAAGCCAAAACTTTAACCAATTGAGTATAGAATTCAAAATCTAAAACAAAATAATATTACTTACATACTACAGAGTATGGAAGAAAATATTATTTCAGCTTAATATCGAACAAAAATAACATCCCTTACTTAATATTAAACGAAAATAATATCATTACTTAATATTAAAGCGAAAATAATATTCATTACTTAATATTAAAACGAATATAATATTTTTCTTTTAATATTGAAGCGAAATAAAATTTCTTATGAATATTGAAGCGAAAAAATAATATTCATACGAATACGAAAAATAATATCTCTTCAGAATGTGAAATAAATAATACCCCTTACCTCAAAAAGAAGAGTATTCCAACTGGTATAGCGGATATATTCTTGAAGAAAACTTTTACTATTTTCTACACTCAAAGCTTCCTAAAACTCGAAAGAAATACGCTCAATATTATAGAAGAAGAATTCTCTGATTCTAGTGTGATTTTCAATTCTAACTAAGCATCTTATTTATAGGAGAATGGAAGGATACTATTTGAAAATAATTCATGGGTGAACAGAAGATTTTATTCACGGGCGCGAATTCGTTGATTTCACGTGAATTTTTTGATATTCACTATTCATTACTATGCAATAAAATATTTTAATAAAACAAAAACTTTAAATAAAATATAATACATTCTATTTATAATCTAATAAAACAAAACTTTTATATAATATATATATATAATATACATTCCCTCCCTTCCAAGTCGCCTCTCTCCAACCCCCCCCGCTTTTCTTTTTCTTCCCACACACACACACACACCAATTATATATATATATATATATATATATATATATATATATATTCACACATAATTTTCACTTTTCCAGCAACATGTTACTTTCTACACACATCACTCTCACTTCTTTTCCACCATTTTTCATTCACTCACACATCATATATATATATATATATATATATACACACACACACACACACATCACATACTTATATATATAAATTCCATCCCCTTTACGATACTCCCCCCATTTTCAAAATTATTTCTTCCACACGTGAGCCCCACATGTGGCCCCCACTTTTATTATAAAGAATAAATTTCTATCGATTATAAAAAAAATGGGTAAATGGGGGTCCAAATAATACGCCAATATTTATAACAAATACTTCATAAAAATCACGTCAATATTTTTAACAACATTTATCATCATTATTATAATTCATAATATTTAACAACCAGGTCGTTCCTAGGAAAGAGGGGGCTTTCCAATAAGGATTTCTCCCTATTGGCGCGCAATTAGGTGACCAAACCTCTCCTCGACAGAACTTCTAGACATTGTCAATATTGCAAATAATAATATGAATAACTTGTCATCTCAATTATTGATTTAATAATATAAAATATTGAAAATAATTGAATCAAATAACGTGAGATACTACAAAGAATTCCTATAGCAATAATCGAACAAAACCGAGTGACTTCTCACGTAAGCATCAATAATCAATACCCGTTTTTTTACTATGCAACCACGCCAGACATCGCATTTCTTTTATTACCGGGTAGTTCAACGGTTTAACGATAAAACTTCCGCTGTTATTTTCATAAAAAGATATTTCTGTCGTTTTTTCATTCCGACAATAATTCCGTTGTGGGGTCCACCAATGATTGTGTCATCGTAGGGATATTCCCCAACAAAAAGAATATTCCCCGACCAATCGAATACTTACTTTTCAAAATTTATAAACATTATCCACAACTATAACATTATCTCAAATCCACACCATAATATTAAAAAAATATTTCGAGAAAATTAAATCTTTATAAATTTGGGGTCTTATAGTAATACAAACAAATGTTAATATCAGATGTAAACAATTGACAAAAAAAAACTTTATGATAAAGGTAGCTAAAACAGTCACAACTAGTACCCAAAATAATTAAATAAGGTAACCATAACTCACTAAATAGAATTTCAAAAAATGAACAAACTCACATCATCATCAAAACACTGTACAGGTGTCTTCAACTTGTAAAACCACATTTTAGACGATATTAGGACAGACCAAATCTAAACGCAAGTTCAATCTTGTCATGATCTCCCGAAAATTTTTCAATCCTTCAAAACAATAACATATTAGTAAGAGAGAACAAATGATTTATTTTTCTAAAAAAAATAGACTATATAGATCTTAGACTACAAATAACATACCTTTTTCTGTTATTTAAGTCAATCCTAAACCATTGATCAAACATAACATCTTCAAATTTTGAAGGCATACCCATACAAACATTTGGGAATGCAAACAGACCTCTACGTAATGATCTAGGATCCACAACAGAAGAAGTTGAATTAGCTGAACCAAACTTCGACGTATATGGACTCCTCAACACAACACTCTTCGCAGACATACGGACAGGCCTACCACATGGTTTAGATGCAGTTTTCTCAACTTCAACACAATTAAGTATATCCTGTGTCGTTAAAACCATTTCATCAAGTAATGACTTGTCCAGTGCTTCAATTTTACTCCCCTTTAACAATATACAAAACATGTCACAAAAAACAAATACAATATCAAATACAAAATCCAAACTGATTCAACAGTAACAGAAATACTGTCACGAAGTAACCAATACAAACTATGAAGGTAACTAATGTTGAAAAAACTACGAACCTCAATAGGGGTAAAAACACGATCTCTTTTCCAGAAGACTAACTTAAAATATCAAAACTTGGAATGTCATTGTTCTTGTCAGTCTGTAAACATAAAAAACATCCAATTGATCGATATAACACACAAAAATATAACATAAGAAAAACAAACTAAAATGTCTAACCTTTTCATTATCCACATCAATGTGAACCCCACTAGGGGTAAAAACAACAATTTCTTTCCCATGACTTCGCCTTAAAATATCAAAAGTTGGGTTGTCATTCTTGTTGTCAATCTGTTAAAAAAAATATAAAAAAATATTAAGCATTCATTATAATAACATGAAACACAAATGAAAAGCAAACATATATGTTAACCTTTTCATCATCTTCATCAATCAGAACCCAACCAAACCCACCAACATCAGCATCAACTTTTTCATGAAACTATTTTGCATCATCAAAACCTTTGACTACAACATCATCCTCAACAGACATAACATCATCATTTAAATCATTTACATTACCAGCATCAACATCCTCATCAAACTCAATACCATCATCAGCATCATCAATTTCATTTCTCCCTTCACTAGAACTAGGCTGGCCATGTAACTGTTTTCTCAAAATCTTCTTTATGTCCCTACAAATCTGAATATGAAAAACATGCAATTCATCTTTCAATTCAACCCCCATCTTCTCAATTTTTTTCTTAACCTCCGTCACCTTCTCTTCCAAAGGCTTCACCTATGCATCAATAATTTTTTTCACATCAGAAAGTGAAAATCCAAAGTCTTTATCCTTCCTGGATTTTTCCACTTTAATATCACCAATATTAGAGCCACCATCATTTCCACTAAAAAAGTGAAAACCACCCAAATCCAAACACACCTTCTCATCGTTCGTAGGAATGAGATTTTGAATAATCAACTGAAACATATTAATAACAATAAATATATCATGTCAGAAACATTGAACATATAAAAGAAACAAAACAATACACAAAAAAAAACAAAAATTTAAGTCAGTAACCATATATATAAAGGTAACCAAATTTAATGTAAATGGTAACCAACATACCTGACCAGAACCAAATACTAAATCATTCAACTTCTCATTCTTAGGAGCCTTCACTAACTCCCTCCATCTAAATAACCTAACTTCTGAAACATGATCATCAATACAGAAACCCCTGACTTTCAGTGTAGGAATTGTTTCAAACAAAAAAACTTGAAAAACATAGGGCAATCCATTCAACTTGTAAGATTTACAATAACTGTCCTTGTAAAAATTGTATATCACACCCCCATTCTTACCCTTCTTTACATGTCCCTTAACAACAAGCGATAATGAATTATTCGTCTGTTCAAATGCAAATTTCCCCCACGGATAACTTTCAATGTCGCCATAAGAAAAAAAGTTAAACAAAGCTTCATCAACATAATTATCCGAGACAGTAGCTAATATGAAATTAAAAACCAAGAATATGATGGACATCCTGACAGCCTCATCATCATCATCAAAAACAACACTCCTATATATCATCCCAATACTAGAACGGGTCACAACCTCATTTCCAAAAAACTTTTCCACCAACATATTTTCCATTCCCTTGAATCCATCAATATCCTCATCTCCTTGCTAACTCAACCCAGAAATCAAACAAAATTCTGTCAATCCAAATCTTACCTTTTTCTCACCAAACAGAAACCACATCTCCCCATTATCCATTTGATAAACTTCTCTCACCAAAGCATAATGGATTATCTGTGAAAACATTTGGGTCTGCCCAACATCTAAAAATTTCCCAAAACAAGACAATTTAAACTTATTTAATTGAATTTCAGACAATTTATTCTTTATAACACTTAGCACTTCCATATCAGACCAATAAATAATTTTTGCTGTAAAATTGCGATGCCGTTCCTCATAAAATAGATCACAAATCTGAAAATACAATACATTACAATAAATTACATTACGTACACATTAACCAAATAAGAATGGAACATTCGTCAAACTTTAAAACCAAAACTATAATCAATAGTATCCAAATATATTAGCATTAGTAAGAATCAAACAACATCAAGAAGTTACCAAAACCAAAATAATCGAACAGTAATGTAACAAAGTATCTAGTAACCAAATCAGAAAATAATAGTAACCAAACCTCCACTCGGAGAGAACAAAACCATTTTAACAAATACAAGTTGAACATTCATCAATCTACAACTCTAGGATAACAAAATACATTTTAACAACTATATAATCAACAATGTCCAATAATATTCAAATTAGTACCCAAAACTCAATCAGTAGGTTACCAAACCAACATAATCAACTTCTATAATGTAAAAAGGTATCTAGTAACTAAAACAGAATATACTAGTATCCAAACTTCTACTCGGAGTAAAAATAACCATTTTTTCAAAAACAAGTTGTACAGTCATGACACTATAACTCTATAATAACAAAACACATTTCATCATCTATACAAAGGTACGTATCCATATATATTAACATTAGTAACCAAAATACAATCAACAGGTTACCTAAACCAAATTAATCAACCTATGTAAATGTAAAAAAGTATATAGTAACCAAAACAGAATACAATAGTAACCAAACCTTCACTTGGAGTGTACATAATCATTTTAACGAATAAACATTAATCATTAACCAAATTGAACAACACCAGACACCAAAACAAATACACAAGTAACCAAAAACAACTAAAAATTCCAGATTCTTAAAAACAATTAAAATAACAAACCTTAAGATGTTTTTGGCGAGGAATAATTTTCCGGCTATGAGCCTCATCTTCATCCTCTTTCCCAACTTTGTTTGGCGAACCTTCAAAATCAAAATCCAAATACATCAATTTCTTAGCCTTTTTAGACACATGTCTCCCCGATTTCTTATCTTTAATAGGTGATTTCACCACTAACTTCTTCCCCTACTTTGGGGACTTTACCACACTATCATTCACCTTCACATATTTCTTCACATCCTTAGCATAATCATCATCCCTAATTCTTTTCCTCTTCCCATCACACTTCTTATCACCCATTCCCTCCATACTCTTCCTCGTAGAAACTATCATAAACAAAAACGGAAGAAATATCAAAGATCGAAAAATGTAGTAGCAATAAAGGAGAACCCACCACACAACTTACGAACCACCACGAACTGAAGAAGAAGACGACAACGACGAACTGATGAACCAAAACGGCGACGACGAAGAACTACCGGAGAGAACGACCGACTCAACTTAGAAGGAAATAAGTTTGCTTAAAAAATTCCCAAAATACAAAATAAGAGTTTCCAATTGAAAGATAAACGACAAATAGGATATACACGAAATTCAAATTGAAACACGATGCCCACAAAAACCGTGAATAATTTATTTTTGAAAAATTAATTTGTCACGTCATCATCTCATTAAAGCACACAATTAAATTAAAGGAAGAATAAATTTATTAATTGTGTAAATAAAATATTTAAATACATTAATTATATAAATATTTTAGGAATGCACTATAATTTTAAAAATGTACTTTCTTGTTCCGTTTTAAATATGTATTACTTGGGCCAAAGTTTTTGTTCCGGAAAAAGCTCATGGAATAAAGCCCTGAACCCGATATTCAACTTCCAAACCGGTTTACAGGCATTTCTTTTCAGCTGCCCAAAAGGGACCGACATCGAAGAAGAAGGAACTATAGGAGAATCAATGGCGAGTGGTCCTGATGATATTGAGACTAACCTTCAACAACAACAGAGTAATGGTGATTGATAAATTTTACTCATTTTTCTTTTCCCAATTCTAGAATTATTTTGCATACATGTTAAACCCTAACTAAGCATCTGTATGATATATACGTGTGTATATGTATTATGTGTATATACTTTGGTGTTTCTCGAATTCGATACTTGAAATTGCCTCTGATTTTGTATTTTATCATTCAGAAGGCTGTCTCTTCAAACTGGTTGAAATCTTAGTTAAGGATTTGGAAAAGATGGATGAACTCCATTGTTCAACCTTGCTTTAATGTCTATTATATATCTGCTTATTTATATATGTATGAATGGAATCAGTATATATACTTGTTTTTAGGTTTTTTTTTCTTATCGAATATATGATGGGCTTATATTTATTATACTTGTAGGTGAACAAAATGGCGGTCAGCAGAGTTCTGAAATAAAAGATGAATTGGGATGGTACATTCTTGGCCAAGATCAGCAACATATTGGTCCTTATGCTTTTTCTGAGTTGTGCGGTTAGTCTTGCATCTATCTGGTTATAATTAGTGAAATTTGCACTATATTTCAAATTAATACAAAATTGATGGTTTAAACAGTTGTCAGTTGCCCTCGTTTTATTTTATATTATTTCCTTCCTTGTTATTTCAGTTCCACCAGTAACTAATAGGGCATGGTTTTGGGACAATTTTTCCATCTGTAATCATGTTGAAATGGTCTTACGGGCTATTGAACCATGTATTTAAGATTGTTTCTTCGCCTGGACAGAGCATTTTTTGAGTGGATATCTCTCTGAAAGCACATTTTTATGGTCTGAAGGAAGGAGTGATTGGCAGCCATTGTCTGCAATTCCTGATTTGATTTCTAACATCTATCAACAGGGTACTGATTATCTTTTTTACCCAGTGATGCTATACTTGTTTTCGTTGTTTTTCCTAACCGGCCTCACTGTAAGGTTTATTTTGCAGTGTCCATGCCCTCCAACAATGATGATGAGTTTGAACAATGGAAGAAAGAGGTTACAAAGGCAGAGGCGGAGGCAGAAGCAGAAGCAGAGATGTTGAAAAAAGACTTCAATATACAGGCTGATGATCTTGAAAGACCTTCAACACCCCCAGATGGTGAGGAAGAATTCACTGATGATGATGGGACTACATACAAGTGGGATAGGGGTATTAGAGCTTGGGTTCCCCAGGTAGGCGTTGATTTATGTTAGCTTATTATGATATGTTTGTGTTAGCTTATTTATATAGTTTATAACTTCTGTTTACTCTTTGAATTGTTTCTTGGCTTTGGCTTGGGAAGCTTATAGTTTATTCTGACTTCTGAGCAAGCATAGGAAGAAATACTTTGATCTGTTTGATGTCATATATAGAACATTAGATAACTTGATTAAATATCTTTAAAACCTGTTATGCAAATTCTTTTGAAAGGGAAGAAATAGATTGAGCAATTTTAGCTTGAGTGGCAAGGTCTCACAAGCTTAAAAGCCAAATGATAAGTGGTTGAGTCCAGTGTGTGTGTGCGGCATGGGTGTGGTTTTGATACATAATGTTGACAGAGACAAGGCTTGGGGTAAATTCTGTGGCTATTAGGTGTTATATATTTATAACTAATGATCTTAGCCAATCATCTACGGCTTATGAATTCTCTATAATCAATAGAGATCCACATTATTAGTACAAATGCTCTTATTTTTTGTGGTATCAAAATCAAACCCCAGCCACAAAGAGCTATATATGTACCTTTATTTAGAATTATGTGCTTATAAAGAAATTATTGTTATGTATCAAAACAAATTATTTGCAAAAAAGGAGTTTCCATGAACAGAGTATAGCCATTGACTATCTGATTTATGGTAGGATAATGATAAAACAATCACAAGTAGCGACTATGATGTAGAGAAGATGACTTTCAACCGGGAAGACGAACTCTTTCCAACAGTTAATGTTGATGATGCCCCTATAAAGGAAGAGGTCAATGTTAGTAGTGAAATTGCAGAAGCAGTGCGTGATGCCAAGAGAAAGTCACCTGAAAAGCCAGCTGAGAAGAAGGTATTCTTTGTTGTCGTTCTTTTTATTTCTATAACTTATGTAGCTTTACACTTTGTTTCTCTACCTGGTTTTATTTCTTATAATACTAGCATATTATGTTCATGTAGTGTTTTGCTTGTTTCTGTACTTAATGTTGTCAGATGCCATCATTATGTTGCATTGCAATTTCGTTGGACAGTCAGATGTTGCTTCTGCCTTGTAGTTAACGACAGTTATTGTTTTATTTTATGGTTCATCGTTTGGGTTATCTTTTCTTTCTAAATTTGATTCCTATATTTGATGCCTTTCCAGGAACCGAATAAGCCTCCTGATAGCTGGTTTGAATTAAAAGTTAACACCCATGTTTATGTGACTGGATTGCCTGAAGATGTTACTTTTGATGAGGTAAGTTATTGTTGTTATTGCTTCTAATTTATATCTTCATAAGCTTTGTTCCGACTGTACCAACTTCATATGGAAGTAGGGTGTCCATGGATAGATGCCTCTATATTTATGTCTTTTACTGTTTTACATTTCTTTTTATTGTTAGTGACCCTAATTCTAGAGTATCTTTCAGGTGGTTGAAGTATTTTCCAAGTGTGGGATAATAAAGGAGGTAGGGAATTTCGTCTTTTCTAATTCATGCAGCGAATATTTCTTGGCGTTCAAGTCAATGTTCAAATGTCTGAACTTACTACAAAATAGTGTGCATGCTTTTAGTGCATATGTTAATGCAAGTAAAGTTGCAATTTGTATTGGTGTATGCCTAAGAGAATTATTCAGAAAGAGAAGGTAAAACACTACAACCATATATGTGTAAATCATGCAAGGGATATTCTTGCCGATCATGGTCTATCATATAGTGAATGGTGCGTATAATGATGATTCGTTATTCACCTTTTTCCATGTTTAAAATGCATGAGAAACAAATCAATACTTTCTCAGAGAGTTGTACATTGCCGCATTGGTTGAGTGCCTTGTCAGGGAATCGGTAACTCAAAATTATATAAAAGAGTTAGAAAGAACTTAATGAATTTGTATATCACTTGTATGTTTTCGTTTGCATATCTTTGGTTCTGGCAGAAGCATTAAAACTTTTGTGCCTAACATATAAACTGAATCTATAGATGCTTTATCCATCGATCCTAATTCTAGGTTCAGCCATTTGTTTTTTGATTTTTTTTTTGGAAAATACCTATCAGTCGCTTTTTAGAAAAAATAAAATACGGTAGTAGTTAATGAAATGCACAATAGTTTTGGTATAAATTTCAATTTAAAGAGATATAGTCTTTGAGGAAATTTCGTGATTTCGTATGATTGAAATTTTTAGGACCCTGAAACAAAAAAGCCTCGTGTGAAGATTTATGTTGATAAGGAGAATGGAAGAAAAAAGGGGGATGCTCTTGTTTCGTATCTGAAGGTAATGTTTGTATTGCTCCAGTCTCAAGTGTGACATGTAATTTTGTTTGATTGTGCTTCTTATGTTATTTCCTGTTTTTCTATATGTTAGGAACCTTCAGTTGCTCTGGCCTTGCAAATTTTGGATGGATCACCTCTACGGCCTGGTGGGAAGATTCCTTTGTCTGTTACTCTAGCCAAGTTCGAGCAGAAAGGTAAGATGCGGTGGCCCACAGTGGTTTTGGCTGTTAGGTCATCCTTATGAATATGTTCACTTACCATATAGAATATGGCACATTTATTATTCTGTTGTATTTAAGATATTAGCTTATATAAATGCCTTAAATGTTGTATTGAATTTTTTTTACTACACTTCACAGGGGAGAAATTTATAGCCAAACAAGCAGACAAGAGGAAGAAGAAGAAACTTCAGAAGGTTGAACACAAGATGCTTGGCTGGGGTAGGTTCTTATCTCACAGTTTGTATCAATATATTTTTTCTTGTTCAATATTTTCTAACAGTTACAGTTTGTAAGAATTTATAGGTTTCATGTGAATAGAAGTAGAGCAAGTGATAGAAAGTCCTACTAGCTAAGCCACCAAATTGGTGAGGAACAGTCGTTTAGGTTCTTACTAGGGCTGACTACCATAGTTTTCGGTTACTACGATCTAGTGGAGATGCTGGTTTAAAATATATTAAAAGGGTTAGGGCATGGTACAGATCTGAAATGTTTACCAAAATAATGTCAAGAGCATATGCTTTAGTTTCTATAACTTATCTGAAATCTCTTTAATATAAAAACTAAATTTGATGAGTAAGGTTCTAAATTTTCTCTATTTCTCTCTCTCTCTTGGGGCAGGAAAGTGGGGGGTTGTTGCTTAGGTAGCTTTGTTGGAACTTGAAAGAACAAACACTTCTATAGGGCCAACATACTTGTCCAATTCCTTTCTTACATTTCCATAATGGAAGTTTTCTTGTTGAGAATGTGTTCCACACTTGTAGGACGTCTACTTAAACATGTCCTAGATACCTGAGATAATTGCTTTACTGTGCCATGGAAGTATTATTTGGAAGAAGTAAGAATATTTCATCTTAACAAGAGTAAATATGTATCAAGCACATTCATGTAGAAACTGTATTGTATAAATAGGTTAGTTCGGTCAGAAATCATGTATCTTTTTATATTTTACATTTCTCCTACGTAGTTTGCTTAGTAAATTTTGTTTAATTATATAATACCTGGTATAAAATGCATAACCCCTAATATAGTATTCCTTTCTTATGGTTTAGGCGGCCGTGACGATGCGAAGTTGTTAATTCCAACTACTGTTATTCTCCGTCATATGTTCTCCCCTGCAGAAATGAGAGTAATGCCTCCCCCCTCTTCCCTCCCCCCTCCTCCCTCCTCCCTCCTCCCTCCTCCCTCCTCCCTCCTCCCTCCTCCCTCCTCCCTCCAATACACACACACACAAACTGAGAGGCTGGGTGAAAGAGAAGATATGTAAAAATTGTATATCATGAAAAGCTTACTTTGGTTTAAATAGCTCTGAGTTTATTGTTGATTACACAAGTTTTGATTTGGACATATCTAGTAGTGACTATCATAATAATATTTCAACATTCGCTAAAACCACTCAAGACCGGCACTTATTTATATATTTTAACACTATGTATTGGGCCTCCCATATTGCAATCAGTGTCCTATTTTACTGTTGATAACATGGTTAAAATTAGCTAATATTCTAGTAACTCTGTCAGGCTAATGAGAATCTTCATGCTGAATTAGCAGAAGATGTTGAAGATGAATGCGTAAAGCAAGGTCCAGTGGAATCAGTCAAGGTATTGGAACTAATTTCTAGTTTAATTTGGCATGCTGCTACCTTTTTTCTCCTATTCTCCGTTGTAACATTTTGGTATGCTAACCTTATAAGGACCTTATTTGTGATCTTATTTATTTGTATGCATGACCAAAGATTCACAATCTACAATATCTATTTGGTTCAATAGGTTTTCTGAATGGATCAATAAATCATTATATCTCCTCAATTTTTCCATTGGATTCTCACCATGTCTTATTGCTCTTCTGAATGGATCCATAAATCATTATATCTCCTCTATTTATCGATTCGATTCTCACCATGTCTTATTGCTCCATTAGCAGGACTTAGTAAACTTTAGTTGGAATAGGCCGTCAAAAGTAGAATGCGTTAACGTCAAAAAGTAACAATCAGGACTCCTATAAGAAGGCTCTTGTACATTTTGCTTGTTTTCTTCATCTTTGTATATTTTGATGGACCTATGCTTCATTTTGGTAGATGGGGTATGGGAGGTGGAAGGAATAGGATATCCTTTGTAAAAAGTATCTATAGCTAGGGGACGGGGTTAACATCATTTGGTAGTGCAGTAAGGTGAATGGACTTGGATGAAAGTCACTTATACAGTAGCGTCACGGTATCTTATATGTAAAGGATACTAGTTAAAATAGGTCCCTCTCCCTCTTTCTCTTATAAATTCCAATTTTACTTTTACAAACTTGAAGACCAATTACATTTTTTAAAATAATTCATGATCATGCATGTTACAATTTTTGAGGCTGTTTCATTTAATTGAGTCTTCTACTTGAATTGTGTATGAAAGTACTTGGTCTTATGTTTTGGTTTGGTTATGTTTGCAGGTTTGTGAGAATCATCCACAGGGTGTTGTTCTGGTAAGATTTAAGGATAGAAAGGATGCCCAGAAGTGCATAGAGTTGATGAATGGACGATGGTAATTAATACCTCCATGATACTTTTGACTTTTGGCTTAATCAGCAGAGTTAATGTCTACCTAAGTAGCACGCTCATGTGGATTATAAAAGTGTGGGTTGGTAGAGGACTTCATTTAATACCAGTACTGCAATAAGCAAAAACTGTCAGCCAATTACTTTGACTATTCTGTAGCAGTAAATAAACCAAGTGGTGATGTGCTTGTGTTAGCTATCCTTGTAAACTATTTAACACGAGGTGGGCCATGTGGTACTCTCTCTTTCAGTTTCACAAGCTTGGAGTAGGGTATGGTTTCCCTCATGGGGTGTGTCCTCTGCTATAGCATGTCACCACTTTTAAGTGACATTAATTAGTAGCACGACATTCCATTAGCAAGATTGTTCAGTAGTCCATAAATCAATTAAGAAAAACTGCTAAATAACCTAGAAATATATTTCTTCCATAAAAACAGCTTATTAAAACTATGCAAGATCATCCTATATACATATGGAAGAATTATACCTTATTTATCTCCAAAGTGTAATGGTCTTGTTTTTATTTGATTACACATGATTCTTATTTTCAGCAATATATCTGTTTGCTTAGCATCGTAATAAAATTGGAAATGTGTGCTCTCTTATGTGTATTTTTTTCTTCTTGGGGTACCCTTTCCCTTTTCCATTGATTGTAGGCTCTGTTGACTTGCTATATCTTTAAGCTTTGCTTGTCAATTTATTTTATTATAAGTATAATGTTATTAATTTTTATTCATAGAGAATGGTGCTGGCGTTCTGTGTTATTGTCTTCATATTGTCAGCAACTGCCACTTCTTGCTTTGCGGCTAAGTTTTTAATTATCCTGCTCGTCATTTTAGGTTTGGTGGTAGGCAAATACATGCCAGTGAAGACGATGGATCAGTCAACCATGCTTTGGTCCGGGATCTGGAGTATGATGCTAAAAGATTGGAGGAGTTTGGTGCTGAACTTGAAGGGAATTGAGGTGTTGATTTTAACCTCCTTCGTTAGACAACTCCAAACTCGAGAACTTGTATACGACTGATGGCGTCCATCTCCAATTGTCAATTTTGAACTATTTTCTGTTTTAGTGTACCATACAGGACAAGATGCTTTACAAGCTGAATATGTGATTAATGTTGAGGAATTTTGGTACCTAATTCTGTTTATCCTTTGTTGATGGGTCTTAGAACCATGTGAATCGGATCCGATTATTATGAAATTAATTTTATGGTAAGTTGATCAATTGACCAATACAGTGTTGACACGTAGAGGGAGAGATCACCTTCCGACCTGTGTATATTGGTCAATTGATCAAAGTTAATTTTATGCTAACCAGTCTCATCTCATGTGAATCGACTTTGTACAGAAAAATTATGCTTAGAAGTTGTATAACTTGAGTACCTAAATATTGTTCTCGTGTATGTATTTTTTCCGTTCTTTAATATAAGTATTTTTAAAGTTGTGCACAAGTATTAAGGAAATGATTGTATAACATTAAATATAATATCAATTGTTTATATTGTTCTTGTATTGGAAAAAGAAAGTATTATTTATTGGACAAAAAATAATAAGAAAATCAAAGTTATATTTAATAATTAGGATAATATTAAAAATTAAATAATTAATGTTTATTTGAAATTCTCAAATTACTTATATTAAGGAATAAAAATACTTTTTTAAAACGACTTATATTACAGTACGGCAGGAGTATAATAACTTGCAAAGTGATGAAATTACTACTTGTTATAATGTTTTTTTGGCTTTTATTTATGATTTTTAGAATTTGGTAGTAAAAAGCATTGAGCAAACAAAATAAAAATACCAAAACTTACTACTACTTGTTATAAAACTTTAACAAAGTGTATAAAGATACTTTTATAATTGCTGCATAAATTTAGAGAGAATAAATAAGAGAAAAAGAGAGAAATTCTTCAAAGAAATTCTATATATCCATTCTTCAGTATCATGATACTCCTTATATAGGCAAGGCAGTAGTCACGGGGGAGGAAGGAGAAAAGGAGAGAGGAGAGTCACAGAGTGAAACCCTCTCGAGGAAGGAATCACTTTATCACATGTTATAACATTTTTCCTGATTCCCTACGATAGAAGATTATGTCTCATTAAAAACCTTGTTAAGAAAACCTTGTGGGAAAAAATTTAACGAAGGAAAAAAGAGTACATATCTTTTACATAAATATCTTTTAATTGACTGCCTCGTTAAAACCTTGTCAGGAAAAACCCATTGGGATAAAAACCGTGACTAAGGAAAAAGAGTACAGTCTTCCCCTCAAAAGGAATTCATTACTTCTTGATGAAATGTTGTCATAAGTCTTTCAGTCGACACATTCTGATCTTTTTCCGAAGTTTTGCAAACGTTGCACTTAGTAGCGACTTTGTGAATAAGTCGGCTAGATTATCACATGATCGAAATTGATGCACATCTATATCACCCTTCTTTTGTAGCTCATGTGTGAAGAAGAATTTAGGTGAAATATGTTTTGTTCTCTCCCTTGATGTACCCTCCTCTAAGTTGAGCAATGCATGCAGCGTTATCCTCATACAGAATTGTAGGAATGTCTTTGATTGATGGTAATCCATATGATTTTTGAATATATTTGAATAATTGATCTCAACCAAACACACTCTCCGCTTGTTTTCATGTATAGAAGAATCTTGAGTGATTTCAAGATGTAGTCGTCATGGTTTGCTTTGTGGATTTTAGGGATATAGCGGTGTCACATATATGTAAACATAACCTGCTTTGTGATCTTCCATTGTGTGGATCTCGATAAATATCCTACACTCAAGATATCCAACCAATCGCGACGTTGAATCTCTTGGATAAAATAACCCAAGATCTATACTACTCCACCGGAGGTATCTAAAATGTGTTTGATCCCATCCCAATGTCTCTTAGCTCTGAGAAGAATCGATCTTGCCAACAAGTTGACAAAGAAAAGTAATATCCTATCAGGTATGCAGTTTACAAGATACATAAGAGCACCTATTGCACTTAGGTATGGAACTTCAGGTCCAAGAACTTCTTCCCCACTTTCTAGAGGCCGAAATGGATCTTTATCAACTTCTAAAGATCGAACAACCATCGGGGTAGTCAAAGGATGAGCTATCCATATGAAAACGACTGAGAATCTTTTCAGCATATGTGGATTGATGAACAAAAATTTTAGATGCTAAATGCTCCACTTGTATTCCCAAACAAAATTTTGTCTTTCCAAGATCTTTCATTTCAAATTCATCTTTTAAATAAGTAGCAGTTCTTGTGAGTTCTTCAAGAGTACCTACAAGATTCAATTCATCCACATATACAACAATAATGGAAAATCCACTTTGTGATTTCTTAATAAAAACACATGGACATACTTGATCATTTATATATCCATCTTTTATTAAATAACCACTAAGTCGATTATACCACATACGACCAGACTGTTTCAACCCATACAATGAGCATTGTAACTTGATTGAATATATGTGGCGTGACCTTTGTGATTCAGCCATTTTCAATCCTTCAGGAATTCTCATGTAAATCTCACTGTCAAGTGAGCCATATAGGTATACTGTTACAACATCCATCAGACGTGTTTCCAAACCTTCCATGGTTGCCATACCTATCGAAAGTTTAAAAGTGACTCCATCCATTCTCGGAGAGTATGTATCCCGATAATCAATACCGTGTTTTTATGAAAATCCTCGAGCTACAAGTTCGGGCTTTGTATCTCACAATTTCATTTTTCTCATTTTGCTTTTCGCATAAATAATACAATTATTATTTTCAACCGGATTACACCCAGCGGTGTTTGGACTACTGGTCCAAATAATTCTCTTTTCAATAGAGATTATAGCTCAGTTTGAATAGCATCTTTCCATTTTGGCCAATCTTTTCTTTTCCGACATTCTTCCACATTTTGTGGTTCAGGATCCGTGTTAGGAATCAAAGTAATATCTGATGCTATAGAGAAAGCAAATATATCGTCAATCATGACTTTTTCGATCTCATATTTTCTCATCATTTACATAATTTATTTAGATCTCTTGGTGTTCATCTTTTATCCCTTTACTGAGATTTTGAACCTCTTCTGGGGCTATTCCCACTCTTGGAATAAGTGGTACTTCTAGAGCGGGTATTCCTTCTAGGATTCTCTTATTTGCTTTTGATTTTCGTGGTACAGTGTCTTTTGCTCCAACTGGTCTTCCACGCTTCTGGTGTGGTTTAGATTCTTCTATTACCTTATTTGTCAATTCTTCAGGAATTGATTTTTCAATAGGTATTTTTATCTCTGTTGGAGTATTCACTGCAGGTGTATATGACTTTATCATTTTTCTAGCATCATTAAATGCATCTGGCATTTGATTTGCAATATTTTATAAACAAATAATTCTTTGAACTTCAATTTCACATTGTCCTGTACGAGGATCAAGTGAATTTAATTCTGATGCATTCCATGATATGTCAGAGGGTTTTTTTTTATTTACAACTTTCTCTTCTCCTAATGGTGGAAATACAGATTCATCAAAATGACAATTTACATAACGTACAGTAAAAACATCTCCAGTTAAAGGCTAAATGGAGATTCCAATAATCATTAAAAGTCATTGATGAAAATTCAGCTGCGTTATCAAGTCGAATTGAATGATCCGAGAACTGAGCCTGTAATTTGATTATTTGAGCAAGAAGTTTTGAGAAGGCAAAATTTCGAGAAGAGAGAAGACAAACATGAGACTCTCTAGTTGAAACATCTATTAAAACCATAAAATATCGAAATGGGCCAGACAATGGGTGAATAGGTCCACAAATGTCTCCTTGAATTCTCTCTAGAAATTTTGGGACTTCTTTATAAACTTTTACTGGTGATGGTCGAACAATTAATTTTCCTCGAGAACACGCAGCACAAGAAAATTCACTACAAGAAAAAACCTTCTCATTTTTGAGAGGATGACCAATAGAATTTTCAATAATACGATGCATCATAGAAGTACCTGAATGACCAAGTCTTTCATGCCAAAGCATAAAAGATTTGGGATCTAGGATTTTTTGGAATCATAACAGTATGGGACTCAATTGCTCTAATTTTCATAGTGTATAATCCAGAAGAAATTGAATGAAATTTTTCTAGGATATTCTATTTTTCAGAAATAGTAGAAGTGATGAGAAGATATTCATTAAAGATGGTCTAACACATGTAAAAACATAAATAAGAAAAGTTACATTTCATATATAATTTTATTCATGATAAAAACATACCACTTATAGAATAAAAACTAATAATATTATACATGCATGGTGTTTAATTAAAACAAAAATTAAACGATATCCCAAAAGATACTTTCAGAAGGTTCAATAATATCAACAATATTTTCCTCATTGTTGGTCATTGGTGGAACATCAACAATATCCAATTGATGATTAACAAAGTTTGTTTCTTCCTCCATCACTTTGTTCTTTTGAGACTCCTGGAATAAATTAACCAGATGCCTCGGCGTACGACAGGTACGTGACCAATGCCCATTCATTCCACACCTAAAACAAACATCTGATTTGTTCTTTATCTGTGTTGTATTTTCTTTATTTTTACCCGACTCAGACACTTGCCACTTCTGGTGGCCTGAATTGTCGCGGTTCTGAAATTTGTTGTTATGATGGCCTCGTTTATTCTTTCGTTCCCAAGACTTCTTATTATATGACCATCTATTGTCACGTTTATTCTGCTAGAATGACGTGTTGTTAATATCCCAAGAATGGGGTAGCACCTGGTTGGCGATTTGATGGTTTTTCAACAACAATTCATTATTCTTTTCTGCAACAAGGAGGATAGACAATAAGTCACTGAACTTTGTGAACTTACTCTGTCTATATTGTTGTGACAAAATCATGTTGGTGGGATGAAAAGTTGAGAGCGTTTTCTCTAATATTTGGGTTTCAGAAACTGGATCTCCGCACAAAGCCAAAGTAGAAGTTATTCTATAAATATTGAAACTATATTTCATAATTGATTTATAATCTTGTAGCCTTAAATTAAGCCATTTAAATGTGGCATTAGGGAGAACGACTAATTTTTGGTGGTCAAATCTTTCCTTCAGTTGTGTCCATAAAGACAAAGGATCTTTGACTGTTAAATACTCAGTCTTTAATCCTTCATCAATATGGTGACGAAGAAAAATTCGCTTTTGTATTTTGTGCCAAGTTGTCAGATTTCGATTCAATGGTCTTTTCTAACTCATTTGCACTAAGGTGCAATTCTGCATCAAGTGCCCAAGCCAAATAGTTGTTTCCAGAGATTTTCAAAATAGAAAAATCTATTTTTTGCCAAGTTTGCCATCTATTCTGGGTTAAAACATAATTATTATTTATTAAAACAATAAATAATTGTATGTATGATATAGAAAAATAAACTACGTCACGACCTCAAGTGGTGATAAAGTACAAATATAAATAATATAAATATTCTTATATTTATGTTATTAGCATAATAATGCAAATGGATCTTCACCCTACGATGCAGTAGTTCGCAGATAGACAAAGTTATTCCTAATGTAATAATAAATAATGGAATAAGAAAAAAATTTCACCATGCATACAGTAGTCCACGTAGACATGTGTTATTCCAATGTAATAATAAATAATGGAATAATGTAAGAATTTCACCATGTATGCGATAAATACACGCATGTTATTCTCAACGTAATAATAAAGAACGGAACTGTGCTCAGGCGTGAATCAAGACCGATCGACAGGATATTCCAACAGAATAATAAAGAATCGGAACGGTGTGAAATTAAGACCCAAGCAGGATGTTCCAACAATTTAATAAGAAATGAATACAAATGATTATTCACCAGGTATACGGTATTTCACATATACAGGTTATTCCCACAATTTAATAAGTGGTAAAAAGGTTCCCACCAAGTCTTGTAAGATTAACAAGGATAGATGGTACCATTGTAAATAACCGAATTTAAATGCAATTATAAGAATAAAATTATATTATTGGTGGCATAGCCCAACCAGTAGTATAATAATAAATTGCAAGAATTTAATTTTACCGTCTCAATTGGTTAGAGCCTCGTGTTGATAACGTGTTATAAAACTTTAGCAAAGTGTAAAAAGATACTTTTAGAATTGCTGCATAATTTTAGAGAGAATAAGTAAGAGAAAAAGAGAGAGAAATTCTATATATCCGTTTTTCAGTATCATGATACTCCTTATATAGGCAAGGCAGTAGTCACGGGGGAGGAAGGAGAAAAGGAGAAAGGAGAGTCACGGAGTGAAACCCTCTTGAGGAGAGAGTCACTTTATCACATGTTATAACATTACTTCGATTTTTGAGAACATGAGGAACCATTTTTCAGTGTGGTCCAAGCCTTCAAATCCCCTTAAAAACATTTTTGTTTTATAACACAATATTAATGTATTATTATTATAATTAATAGGTTAGTATAATATAATAGAAAAACGTATAAATAATATAAGGGATCATGAGCTAGTTATTGTTAAGGACTTCAAAAGTATTACTTGTTGGGAAAAGTACGCATAAAATAATCTCAATCTCAATTTTTTTTTCTTTGTGCAATTAAATAGGAAATTAACAAACTCAATATTGAGAACAAAAATAATAAATTACCATGTACAAGCAAGATACAATATTTAACGTGAAAAATCCTTAAAAAAGAAAAAGCACAGGTCGAACTCCGAGTCTCCATTATATCACTAATTATGGGCTTATGATAATCCTTTCAAGTTTTACGTTCTAAAACTTAAAGTTATATAATAAATTAAGAGACTACAAATTTACCTTTAATTAGGTTGAAAAACTAACTTCAGCACCCAATAAAATACCCCAAACAATTAAAATTTTAAGCTTTCAATTGAACAGAGATGGCGGTGGATACCCACGAGCAACAAACTATAATCCTCTCAATTTATTCTTTCGGTACCTTCTTGATATCGAACTTCTCTCATGCTAATAAGACTGTCATAGCCTTCTTATTATGGATTAAAAATAATTTATTCTCCTAAAATTAGGGATCACATATCCTTGTATTGGTCACTAACCAATCTAACAAATAAATCATTTTTCAACTTGGATTCCTTTCATGGGTGAGGACCCATACCCAACAATCCCCCCCTCCGAACTCATGAGAAGAGGAATCACCAACCACAACTTCTCATCCGGAGTTAATTCCAACGAAGTCTTAGCTTAACTCAAGCTTCTTGGATTTTTCAACTATCTTCATATCCAGCTTTGTCTCATAGGCATGATTTTTCTTGATGGGAGGATTTAACTCAAACTTGATAGTTTTTTTCTTGTCAAATTATTTCACAACTGTTTTGTACCCTGATTGCGAGCTATCATTTTTTTCTTCACTTTTGGTACATATTTAAAGCGAAAAGCTTTCCTCTCATGATTCTCATGCAAGACTTTTCTCCCATCTCGCATGACTTTGCACCACATCTCTTTTCGCATAACTCTCCCATCTTTCACACCGCTCACATGCGTCTACATTATATAAAAAGTGTTTACCTTCCTACTTCTAGTCACCACTAAAGACCCTTTAGTGAGCTTTCACTGATCTTCATTAAAGTAACTTTTATAACCATTCTCGTCAAGTTTACCAGTAGAGATCAAATAAAGGTGGATATCCGGAACATGTCTGACTTCTCTAAGCATTAATCTGCAACCACTGTTAGTTTCCAATCATATATCTCCAATGCTTATAACCTTGGATGCAATTCTATTTCCCATATGTACATAGCCAAAATCACCACTAATGTAAGATGTGAAGATCTCACCACGGGAAGTAGCATGCAACGAAACACCTGAATCAATCATCCAATCATTAACACGACACTTCGGTTTATCATCACAAACAATCAACTTCAGATATATACACAATTGAGTACTTTTCCTCATCTTTTTTCTTATACTGTTCCTCCTTAAAAAAATTGCATTATAACCTTAATGTGACTTGATTTCTGACAATGAAAACAAATTACCTCTTTTTTATCTCTGGACCTTCCCCTCAACTTTTTGTCTTCAGGAGAGCTTCTACCTCTTTTTTTGTCCATACTTTGCGTGATATAAACTTTTGGCTGAACACTAGTCATTACAATATCTCTTCGCCTTTGTTATTCTTTGAACAAACTATAATTGACTATATCCATAGTCAACGCACCATTGTGAGCAAAATTACTCAACGACACAACTATCAAGATTTTGTCTGATCGAGGTATTAAAAGATCAAATCTCCCTTTATTGTGTGAGTTATAATTTTTAAAATCCCATCGACAAAGAGCTCAACAATAATAAAACTTGCATCTCATCATCACTGATCATTTTCATTGTACTCAACTGATTTATCAAACTCTGAAAATCAGTGTTCTGTAACGACATTTTCATCCTTGAACTTAGAATTCACAAACTTCCTAATCAAGAAAGCTTTATTATGTGTCGTCTTCTTTTCGTACATGTAATTCAATTTCTATTAGAGAGCATATGCTTTAGTTTTCATGGCAACTTGATGAAACACACTTTGATTAATCCACGATCTAAATTGACCAATAGTCTTCATGTTCATCTTGCTCCACTGCGCGTCACTTTTGTTTGTAACCTTGACTCCTTTATTCTCAAGTGGCTCGTACAAATCATTGCATTAAAGTAAAACCTCCATTTCTTTGCTTTCAAAGTGTATAATTTGTAGCCTTTAGTTTAATCATGCAACTTGCTCTCCAATCATCCATTTAATTCGCACAAGAAAATCGCAAAAATAATACCACTGTTAGAAAAAACATGCCTAAAATAATCTCAATCATAGGAATTACTTTTCCTCTTTGTGCAATTGAATAGAAAATCAACAAACTCAATATTGAGAACAAAAATAATAAATAACCATCCACAAACAAGATACAATATTTAAGAGATTGATATTTTCACATTATTTTTTGATATTTTCACATGTCGGGCCCATATATTAGCTGATGTGTCGAACTTTTATTGGCTAATATGTGGGTCATACGTGTGGAAATATCAAAAAGTGATATGAAAATATCAATTTCTAATATTTAACGTAAAAAAATCTTAAAGTAAAAAATCAGAGATCGAACTCCGAATCTTCACTATATCATTCATAATGAACTTACAATAATTCTCCTAAGTTTTACGTCTTAAAACTTGAGGCTACACAATAAATTAAGATGGTACACATTTACCTTTAATTAGGTTAAAAAATCTAATACCACAAAAAAACTCCAAGCAATAAAGTCTTCAATCTTTCAATAGAACGGAGATGGCGACGGATATCTACGAGTAACAAACTATAATTCTTTCAATTTATTCTTTTAGTACATTCTTGTTAGTGAGCTTCTCTTATGTTAATAAGACTTCTTCATAACCTTATTTATAGTACTCTTCCTAATTCATTCTTATTATGGATTGAAAACAATTTATTCTCATAATCAAATTAGGGATTATCTCATTCTCTTGGTCACTAACCAATCTAATAAGCAAATCATTTTTTAACCTGAATTTCTTTCATGGGTGAGGACCCATACCCAACAATATATTGTAGCGGAATTGTATGATCCATAATCCATCCCACATCAATTCATCACATCAATGCAACACACATATGTGTATACTGACCGAATAAGCATGTTGGGTCACCTTCTTACCTAAAATATTAACTTATTAGGTTGAAACTCCACCATACTTATTAACCTATCTACACTCTTGAATTTATTCAATATGAGATTCCTGTGAAAAATCCCAACAATTTATACCTTTTACTTGAATACCTATTACAAGTATCATATTTTATCATTGAATACACCTTTGTTGAGTCCTTCAAGAGCCCTACTTGACTCTAATACTATTTCACCACGCTAAAGGCAAACTTGTAGTGTCAAATGGGGGAGTGATTCCTTGTACTCCACCTTTCTATTTGTTCCACATCGGAGTAACACATGGCTTGCGAATGTGCTCCACCTTAGAATATCAACCTGATACTTGGACCCATCGAACTATGGGCTCTGATACCACTTGTAGCATAATTGTACAATCTATAATCCATCCTACATCAATTCATTATCATACCAATACAGTGCACACCTGTGTATATTGACCCAATAAACTTGTTAATCACAATTTTACCTAAAAGTAAACTTATTAGAAATTAAGACTTTGTTAAACTTATTAATCCATTTATACTCTTAAATTTATCGATATAATTCCCAACATTACTGAGTACTCCAACAAAATTTGTTATTTTAAAAAAATTTCAAATATTCCACATCTCAACTTAAAAATTAAATGCTTAATAATAAAGAGATTAGAGATAAAGAAAGAGTGAAAGAAAAATAAAAAAAAGGGGAAGGAGAGGAAAGGGGGTTGGATTTTTGTTGCTTTTTTGGTGTCAAGTGCGGGTATTGAGGAGTCTTGGTTTATCATCCTTCCGTTGAATCTGTTGAGCCACCAATATTATTATCTATTCATAACAATGCATTTGCCAGTTTCTTCTACCCCACATCCACCCATAAACAAAATCAAAAACAAAAAAATTACAAAAGAAAGAGAGAAGAAAGAGAAAGGGAAAATAAAATTCCATCTCTCTTCTCTTTCTCTCTTTCTGTTTTCGAAAGGGAATTAAAGTAGGCAAATATGAACGAGAAGGCTTCTGTATCTAAAGAGCTTAATGCCAAGCATACTAAGGTACATACATAACCTCTTTGTTTTCATTTTATTAAATTTCAGAGCTTTTATGATTTGGGTGTGCAAATTTTCTCCATTATCTCGTAATAAATTCATGATTTATTTTCTGTGTTTTATAAATGTTTTTAGCATGATATATTAAAACCCATTACAATATGTCTTTGTGTATATGTACTTGAAAGATGAACAAAATTTGTAATCAGTTTCTAACTTGGGGAAAACTAACCTCCATAACTGGTAAGATGCATACCATCAACCTTTTCAACAAAACTATGCAATGCTGAGCTTTGTTTTTCACAATTTAAGAGAAACAAGGACATTTTTGTCCAAGAGCTAAATATGCATCATTACATGGTCATCTCTCACATGAGCATATTGTGAGTCTCACCTTCATGTGAGAAGAAACCATGTGGAAATATCAAAAAACAAATGTGAAAATAGTGCTCTCCCTTACCTAGATTGTGATTCGATCAGGGATGAAGCCACGTTGGTGGGTGTGGGGTCAATTGACCCCGCTGAAAAAATTTACTTTATAATATATGATAAATTTAAATTTTTTTTAGTGTAATGAACAAATTGACCCCAATGAAACTTTGTATATTTTCTAATAAACACGGTCAAATTATTTTTTTTATGACTTTCTCAGTCTCATATCACTTCTACTCTTTTATATATGCATCTTCCTCTAATACTTCTAAAAAACAAATAATAATTTAATTTCCATTATTTTTAAAACAATTCAGAGATTGAATATTTATTAACAATTTTGTGAGTAGAAAAGCGTAGGGGTCAATAAAGTGTGTCTATATATATATATATGTGTGTGTGTGTGTAATGTTATTACTTGTTTTGTCAATAGTATTGTAACCAATATGCAACTGGCCGAAAAACTCAAAATTATTTTAAAAATTTGGTTTGGGAGCGCTACTGCTACCCCGAACCCTCACCAAATTATTTATTGCCTCGCAATAGTTTGACCTTGATGGACAAAAATCCTGGCTTCGTCATTGGATTCGATTAGGTATGTGCAACAAAACGAGAATGAAAAGGTAGGGTAGGTTTCTTTAAATCATATATGTTTATTTGATGTGATACACTGGGGTAGCTTTTTTTAATAGATATAATTACAACTGGTTGGTTGCGATATATTTAAAGCTGGTTGTTTTTAAATGCGGTGTCAGATGTGCATTTTCAAGGAGCCTGTGCTATTTCATTGCTTACTAAAGTGCCACAAGGTGCTCATTGGGTTACACTAGTTGAAATTCTCTACATTTTATACATATTAGACTTTTAACAGATTGTTATTTATTTACCCATATTCTCGTAAACTTAGATATTTCAGAGGATGATTTTTTATAGTATCTTAGTCCTCCATTATATTTGATTGTATGACCCAAGGCCTATGGTTTTCTGGTAACCATGGAAACCATCAACTTGTTTTTGACAAAACTATTCTTATTTTGATCGTAATTTTTGACAAAGAAATAAGGTTTGTCTACAACGGGTCCAGCAAGGGCTAATATTAGCTAACCCTTTTCAAACTTGTACTTCCATTTTCATAATAGTTACTATGATTTAATTTGAGGAAGCTGCAATTGAATGCAGCTGTTGGGATCGATCTAATTAAAATGAGCAACAACTTTAATTATTTGGTGGTGGTTTGTTTTAGTAAGCTTTTTATGCTACATTATTTACATTCCTATGAATAATGATGAAATTAAAAATAATATAAATATTTTATGCACAATGCACATTCAACATGTTTTTCAATATTAAAAAAATGGTAGGTATAAGAAAGATGAAAAGCAGAAGTAGGCTACCATATTTGAACTTAAAAAAAGAAAGGATGATATGAGCTATTACCACTTCCTTTATAGTCAATATCTCAAAATGTCAGTCACTTGAAAAAAAAATAGATCGAGTGCAAACAAGATCGTGACAGCATTGTCAATGTGAAGGTGTAAGCAACACTCTACCCCCACCCAGATAGCCAGTTCTCAAAATGCTTAAGCTATTACGAGTTAGTACATAAATAAATGTTAAATGGTTTGACCGGTGTATGGTTGCATTTATATCATCGACTTTGCGTGTAAGAAAGGTCTATTTAACATTCTGTTTATGAAAACCCCTTTTCTTTCTAGTTTCTGTACTTCCTGAATTTTTACAGTTTTCCAAATATTTTGCAGATATTGGAGGGTCTTCTTAAGCTGCCAGAAAATAGGGAGTGTGCAGATTGCCTCAGCAAGTATGATTTTCAGAATTGATATTCAATATGGTGTAAAATATATACTTGGCAGTACCCGGATAATGGTTCAATCATGCTATAATCATTTTCTTCTCATGCTGGTGAATTGTATCTGTTTATTAGTATTACTGATTGATAAATACTATTTATCCTGTACTTCTTTTGGGCAATTGGTACCTTATATATTATAAATGACCTTTAGCACCTATTATATACTGAGAAGTTGTTTGTTTAGCCACCTATGTTTCGGTACTTCAGAAAAAGTAAAGCAAGCAGTTAGATTGAAAATTTGGGACTCGGAGTTTATGATCTTGGTTTGCCAAGTAAGAATTTGGGAGGCTTTGTCTAAAACTATATGACGAACAAAAGTAAGAACAGTTAGTTTCTGTACTTCAAAATTTTCTGTACTCCAAGCTGGAAGGCTTTGTTCAAGATACTATATTAGGAATAGATGAACAAGTTCAGAGCGAATATGTATAAGGACTGTAAGCCAGGCAATGGGGTTTGGGTGTATTGGGAACAAGTAAAGTAGGCGTATAATTTCAAATTTTCAGCAAGACTAAAATTTGAACTCACAAGCTATGGGGGCTCAAGCAATTGAGAAGAAAGATCATTTATTAAAATCTTGGTTACAGGACATTCACAGATTGAAGCCCCTCCATTGAATCTTCTCTTTTCTATCAGTTAAATCTTCTTTTTCTATCTAAAATATAAAAAGAAAACACATTTATAAACTGAATATCTCGACCAGATGGAGGAATCAAAAGATATATATTACTTACAAGATCCTCACATTTGGGTGGGTGGGTTCTGATAACAAGTTAGGGGGTGTCAAAGTTTTTTATTCGTAGGTTTTCTACGACAACGTTGAACATGGAAAACTGGGAGAAGTTGCCTCAGCTGTGATTTATCATCCAAATGTGAGATAGAGTATGACTCCAGATTTTTGGAGGTTGATTCAAAGAATGAAACATCCCCAGTAATGCTTTGTTAAGTTCAGAAGGTAACACAAATGAGGATATGTATATTGAATAATTTTAGTTTACTGTTGTACAATATTTACCTCACATGGTTTTGTGTACATAATATAATTAGTTTTTTTTTCCTGTGGGGTCAGAGTTGTTGTTCACGTCGAGTCAGCCTAGTTATTTCATATTTTTTGGATTAAGGTCAGCCTAAACCAAATGGTGTAGTCACGGTCAATTGTTGTACTATTTTCTCTTGCTAGTTTCATAGTGCTTCTTTGTCACATCATGTTGAGTTGAGGCTGTTGAACATAACCCCTTAACCGTACTTCAGCTTCTTTCACTTATCTTCGGTTATGTTCTTAAAGCCAAAAATTATCTTAAAAGGCATAAATTCCTACTGTTATACCTCATTCAAATATTCTGGAACATTAGCCTTGAATTGACCATTGTCTCCTTAATCTTCGTGCTGTTAAAGCTTTCTAGGTAGAGCATGATATGAAAGGATCTCTCAATAAATTCTTCTTGCAACCATAATGGGTATCGTAATTTGGAGTTTCTGATTTTTAGGGCATTGGTTTAAGGCTTCAAACTTGCCTTCTGTACTACATCAAACTTCATCCTTGATTAAGTGCTAGTTCCTTGGCCCTCAGTGGTTTCTGTTCCATGGTCTCTTGGAAAAATTGCATAAAAGCAAATTCTACCATAGCATGATTGCAAGCACGATGAGACAATAAGCAGCTCTGATATCAATTGACACATGGAGCCTGCAGTGACCACCCAAGAAGCTCACAAAAGTTTCAAATGAAGAGAAGGGGAAAAAAGGAAAATTGATCAATCTCCAAAATCTGCCTTTTTATTAGAAGGACAACTATCTTTGTAATCAACTCAACACCCTAATTAAAGGTCAATCTGAGCCCTTGATCAAACTTTATATGAACCATCTCTAATAGATTTGCATACAAAAGCTCAACCATAATTTTCCATACAACAGTTGTAATGTCCGTAGTACTCATTGCAGTGTCTAAGTCTGGTATATATATATATATATATATATATATATATATATATATATATATATATATATATATATTTCTGCCTTATCACTTGTTTAGTGCGATTGATACTGTTGTAACTAGAAATGTGACTACTCTTGTTTTCAAAATTTAGTCTCATGCAATGGACTGGTTCATAGTTTGAACAATAACATGCCACGGTCTTACATTTTGCTACTAATATTTAAAAATAAAATTCTTGCTAAATCAACAATAATTGTTCTTCTATTGGTCTTCTTATCTGTGAACACAAGTGTTGGCTGCCTAAATCATGCAGCAGACTCCAAATGGAACTAACGTAATCTGGTTGATGCTGTATTGAATTTCTTCCAGCTCTATCAAACGAGCAGTCTCAGGGGATTAGTTATCTGCCAATAATATAAAAATAGTTCATTTTAAAACTTTAACTAGATATTTTAGTGCTAAAATTGATCCTGTAGGTTTCAAAATGGGCATACTACACATCTTGTACTCTTGATTTGTTACTAACAGTTTTATGAATCCATGGTAGTAGCAATCTAAAGTTTTGAAAATAATTTAAATTTTGTCTTGTGTAGGCTTTACTAGTTGATCACTGAATACACGTTAACCCTCATTGTAATATTTTGTGCTTGTAATGCATGTTTATTCAGGGCCCCAAGATGGGCAAGCGTGAACCTTGGAATATTTATATGCATGCAGTGTTCAGGAATACATCGGAGTCTTGGAGTACACATATCAAAGGTTTTCATTTCACATTCTTCTTCTTGTTGTTCTTTATTGTAGAGTTCACAGTATGAATGAGTAACCTTGTCACTCAAAGGTTATTCTCATCATCACTATTCAAGGGAATTGGATTGTTAAATTGTTTTTTCATTTTCCGATTGAGATAGGCATTTCTATTAAATTTAGTCAGTAACGTTTAAAAATTGCAATAAGCTTTCCTGAAATGTATTACACTCCCCTTGCTTTCTTTTGCTGGTGAATGGAAAATTTCTCACCGTACTTGTGCCATTTGTAGTTTCAACACTAATACTACTCACTGGAGTTGGTTTTGATTTGGATGTACAACAAATATAGAGCTCCTTAAGGATAGGTCTTGCATGAACTGAGCTGAGCTCCGCCAAGCTCGAGCTTGCCATCGTATAAGCTTAGCTTGTTTACTTAATGAACTGAGTATGGGCCAATCTCTAGAAGCTCCTGACCTCAGCTCAATAAGACTTGAAATTATAAATGGCACAAATTTGAAATAATATTAATTTCTTAACCTATTTATCATCAAAATAAAGCAATTCATTATACACTTTGAAATAAGTTCATATTAAATATAAAAACAGTTAATAATATAAAATGATAGGACATAAGGTTTAAGTAGACAAATAAATAAGTGGCTTGTATCTTAACATAATTATAGTTTAATACTCAAATATTTACGTCAACCATTCGAGCAGAACTTAAGTGAACCAAGCATACCCTTGTTCATTATTATTCATATAGGAACCTAAGCTATAAATCGAGTTTGAGCTTGGCTTGTTTACATAATAATTAGCCCAATCTGTGCCCTTAAAGAGAGATTTAAGCACCAAATTTTCAAGACCAGCTCTTAATTAAACCTTACTTAATGAGTAACAAGGCCATATGTTTGGTTTCCATCAAAACATGCCTTCCTATACCCACATTTCAACCCCATTAATATTAGTGAAAGTATAATAAATGATAATATTCCACAAGATCATTCAAATTTATCTATTGTGTGTGTTTTTTTTCCGTCCTTGCTTTTAAAAAAAACTAGTGGACAATTAGAAAGATTAGTAGAAATAGCAGTAATACAATTTCATTTGACTTAACATTAAATATTTACTAGAAGTTATCTTTAAAGTTCATAGGGATAGCGAATTGTACTTTTATTATATATTCTCAAGTGAATTCCTGTTTCCTTCACTGTAAATTCTCGATGGCTTTCCTTTTCTCATTGATGCCATCCTTTATTTTCATACAATAGGTAAGATCTACAACACTTGACACATGGCTGCCAGAGCAGGTTGCTTTCATGCAATGTAAGAATATTTCTATTTCTATTTCCCTCTCTCCCCCACACACATGCGCACATCAGCTTTAGGCCACAAGAGGAGGTTGTTGTTTCATAAAGCAAATTTTGACAACATCAACTGCATTTTTTTCACCAAACAGGCAGGAATCTTTTGGGTGCCAAACCCCCATTGAATATAACATATGAATGGTTTCTTTGAGAAAGGATAGCAGATGCTCTGATTAAATTCCTGCTAACTGCAAATTTACAAAAAAGCTAGTCATGGGTTTTGGTATTTTGATTTTTCTGACTGCAGATTTGTGGGTTTGGCCCTTTTGGGGTGTGGGGGTAGGGGGAGGAAGAGATCAATAATTAAGAATATTTTGTCAGTTCATTGGTTTTTCAACATGCTTTTGAGTTTTCACTTCATCTTGTTTCCAATATTTTGTGGGAATCCACTCCACTCTAAACATTTCTGCCTTATCTTTTTTTTACTGTATTACTTTTGCAGCTGTGGGGAATGCAACGTCAAACAATTATTGGGAAGCTGAATTGCCACAAGATTATGACAGAAGTGAAATTGAAAAGTTTATCCGTGCCAAGTAACTTGTCATCTGAGCTTTTATTGTGGTAGCTTTTGAAATAGCGAATAAGATCATTTCCTTATTTCATTCTCTAAATAAGTGATTGGGCTTTTCAGGTATGCGGGCAAAAAGTGGGCTTCTAAGGACGCGTCACAACCAATTCCAATAACAAGTGAAAGCTGCGATAACTATAATAAATCAGTGGAAGGTGGAGTGAAAATTCCCATTCCAAAGAAAGCAAGAAAATATTCACTTGAGGAAGATACTATAACTGGATGTTTGTTACAAGTTCCTCTTACAACAACAAGAACACGTGCGGTATGTTGGTATTTTTTTATTCATTGGTTTATGCTTGATACTGATTTCATCTGGGTTTAACTAAAATAAGTATACAACTCCAACATGTTTATGTCTTACATTGTCTTTGTATATACCACATTGTTCAACATCGCCATCAATATTTGTGTTTGTTATTTCAAGTTGAATTTTTTTTCTAACTCTGTTTAAATAATATTGAACATATTTGACTTTTCCCCCTTTCTTACAAGTTAACGTTATGTTATGAATCTAGGGGAGGGCAAAAAAACCGGAAATCGAAATCCTAAAAAAGCGTAACCAATAAAAAAGGCAATAAATCAAAATCGGAAAAACAGAACCGTTTGGTTATAACAATGGTTACTAACGAAAAACCACACCAAATTAACCGAGTCGCACCAATGTATATATATATATATATATATATATATATATATATATATATATATATATATACATACACACACGCATACGTATGTATAATAAAACTCTAGTATATGATTACTAACTTAATAATAAAAAGTGCATATGAATTAATTGTTTACGTGTTTCTAGCTTTTTAGCTGTTTATATAATTTGTTCATATCATACATGTATAACAAATTTGTGGGGAGTAGTCATAGTTTTTTTTAATACCATAATGTTGCTTCTAAGTTCTAATAATTTCATAAATGCATTAATTAGTAGCAATATTAATAGTGGGTAATAGTTGTGATTTGAACTTTTTAACTCCTTTTATTATTAACTTATTTATTTACTTCTTTCATTTTTTAAATAGCATATTAACCCGAAAAAAACCATAACTGCAAAATATTAACCAAAACCGTTAATAACTGAACTGTTTGGTTAACCGCGGTTACAATTACTTCTATAATATTAACCACACTATACTATTTGGTTACGGCTACACCTTATAACCGCACCATGCACGCCCCTATATGAATCTATCATTTAATATGCTGATATTGCAAAAGCTCTTTGTGGAGTACTTCATTTCCTCATCTGGCCAAGATGCTTCTAGTGTTATATTTTCCACCACCTTTTTGTATTGATAAAATGAAATCAACGTTGCTAAAGTGAACATACCGGAAACTGCAAAAACTAACAAAAGAAGGAAGATGAGTGTAATGAGATCTCACCGCGCTGTGTCTCTCTGGATGACCTGTAGTGGGTCATCAGTATGTAAACAGCCAACTAAAAGAGAGGTGTGAGCAGTTAACACCTAGCTGGTAAGTGGTAACCAAAAAGTTTAAATTCTCTGTACTCTGTGTTGGTTGGTAATTTGACAGATTTAAAACATTCTATTTCTACACGTGGGTACTCCATTTAAGGGGAACCATATTTCCAGAAAGTAGATGAATGTTAAAGATTATAACGGGTAAATAATGTTGAAGCATCTCTAACTCAAAACCAGTTGACTATGAGAGAAGTAATTTCCTTGGATTATAGAGTGAGTCTTGAGGCTTAGATGCCCAGGTAGAAGCATCCTACACAAAACCAATTGGCGATGAGGGAATGAATGAAGTAGCCATCCAGGATTATTTAGTGAGTCTTAAGGCTTAGATTGGCCAATGGGACTTTGTATCTCAACAACTAATTATAGACAAATGCAATCATTTTATAGTAAAACTTTAAAACATGTTTTATTCATGCTTAAAATTTGATAGTAATTTTTATATAGCAAAAAAAAATAAAAAATTTGATAATTATAGTATGATAAAAATTGAAGTTTCAAAGAATGAGATTTAGCTCTCATGGTCATCTTCATTTTTGGTTTCTTTTGTTGTACTCTCTCTGTCTAAGTTTACTAGTCCTAATTTCCTTTTTGGTTTGTCCAAAACTATTTGTCCTTTCCGTTTTAATGTTATTTTTAACATTACTTTTTCATAATACCCTCATTTAACTTTATAAAAAAATCATTGAAAACAACATGGCATACATTGAAAAAAGTAACACTATTAATTTTGACATTGGAATCACAACAATACCCTTTCCTCTCTCTCTATTTTATTGTTCCAAGAAAAAGTTAGAATATTAAATAAAATAGAAAATATGATAATATAGTAATTAAGATGGGTAATTTGGAGATCAAAATATTTTCTCAATAGACGTGTACTTTCAAACTAGGACAACTAAAGTTGGATGGAGGGATTATTTAGTAGTAGCTCAAACAGAAAGAGTGTTGACTGCAACAACAGAGCTGGAAATGTGGTTGTTAGTATGCATGTAATTGCATGTCTGTATGCCATCTTTCCTCGACTTTGCAGGTCACCCATGTGTGATGTGCCAATGTTTTTTAGATCTGGTGTTTAGGTTTTATTTTCCCTCTGGTAGTGGTTGTTGCTCCTTTCTCTTTTCACTTCAACTTTTGTCCATTTCTTTTCAAGTTCATCATTCATTAGAAGTTGAAAGATTCGGATCAGTTATTCTAAATGTTATTTATTTGATCAGGGTTCTCTGGATTGGGGGAACGAGGTTTTCATTACACCTCCACCAATTGATGGGTCCGTGCCTGAACATGATACATCTGTAAAGAAGGTTGATGTTCCTACAGATCTCTTCAGTTTGCTCTATTCAGAAGCAAAACAGGATCGCGCAGTTGTACCTCCATCGCGATGGGCAACTTTTGAGTGTAAGAGTACATATTTGCTATTACTGCTTATTATATACTTCTTGAGGTATTTATGGACTTAATTTTACTTGAGGATCATATGGATAATAAAGTGGTCCAGACCAATATCACAATCATATCATATAACAACTGAAATATTTTTCACATAAACAAAAGAAAAAAATCAATCTGATTCCAAGTTGTGAAGCAAAATAACGAAGAAAGATATTGATACATGGAAGGGTGAGAGAAAAAGAGAAAAGTCATACCATTTGTTTGCCAATAAATTTATACACTGAAAAAGGGATAATTTATGCTCAAACTTTATACTCCCTCTGTCAATTTAAGACATTTTAAAATGTAAAATTGACATGATTCATTTAAGTTTTGAAAACAATAAATCTTATAACTTATGGTACTTTTTAGATAGTTTATGATATTCATAATTGTAATGACATAAACTAATTGAATCCATGTCAATTTTGAGTTTAAAAATATTTGAAATTGACTTTTGAAAAGCCAATATTGATTTTATAATTTGAAACGGAGGAGTATTAATTTAAAAAAAGCTTGTTACTAATTTGGTAAAGAGTCAGTTTGTATAGTATGCACACACAAATACAAATGCACTGATTCATGCTTAGTTTTCTGTAAATTTTTAATTATGTATTGAACTTTACATGATGGGTCAACCACCAATAAGCATTTGGCACTCCTCTAAAATTCAAAGTGTAGTCATTATTCTAGAGTTTTAAAATTATGAATTTGTGCATGCAGGAGCTGCGCTGTTAGAGAAGAAACAAGCAGATGAATATAATGCCTTAGTAGGTTGCATTAAGCATTAGTTAACAGCTAGAAGTGGGCAATGGACCTCATCAGAAAGGTACATCCTTTCATATGACTTCGCTGGTTCCATTCACCTTCAAATAAGGCTATAGTGAAAGTTATATTTTAGGCTCACATTTCCCGTCCTTTTTATTTTAAAAAGAAATACCAAACTTAGTGTTAGAGACGGTGGTTTTTTGTTTTCATTAGTTTCTGGAGTTATTAGTTAAGCATTATTTCTAACTATCCAAATCTTGAACAACTAGCAGATAGATGACAAATTAGATTGGCTGTCGAGTAATTTTTGGCACAACTAATATTATTTCTTCTTCATTTTTTTGTTTTGTTTATAAATATAATTTCCGTCTCTTCTTAAGTGGTATGGAAAAGTAAAATTCTTGGGTCCTGGGTATTTGTCTGTCTGAAACAGTTCTCAGATATTTTAGCAGTTGCAATTAGCCCGTGCAAACATTTTCTGTTTTAAGTATCTAGAATTTTGAACTAGTATCTGCGTTCCTTGGTAAAACATAGACGTTATGCTTTTTTGCTAATGTCAACCTGATATAGTAGGCAAATAGATTGGTCAAATCGTACATCAAAATAGATAGCTGTTCTAAGCATATTTTGATGAGGAAATGTGGGAGGCTCAAGGCTAAGTAAGAAAATGTCCAAATTTAACACCAGTCTTGCCTCGATGGGTATTCCTTTGAGATGAAGAATGGACCAACAGCAATTAAGTTATGATCTTTAGGAGGGCAGGTTCAGTTTAGTACACATAAAATAAATGGTTAGAGCCTTTTAAATTACCCCGGAAAAAAAAGGGGTTAGAGCCTTTTATGATTTTAAGGATCTCAAAATATGATTGACAAGATGAGAAGTATTGAGTTTCTATTTCATATGCATAAACCAATCAACAACTAATTCCTAGGCAACTTCAACATGAGAAGTACAACGTGTATGAAAGAGATATCAATCTCGTACCATTTTTAGTATCTTTCAATCTACTAAATCATAAACACCACCACAAAGTCGATAATTAGCTTGCTGCAGGTTCACAACCATATATATATATATGTATATATATATATATACACTTTCATTCAACAGGTCAAGATATACATTATATGAGAAACAAAGACACCCTTTCTGATCTGGAAACCTCAATTGCACTAAAGTATATCTAGGAACCAGTTCTTTGGTTTTAAATTTATTTATATTGGTTCTGTGGAACCACTATGTCATGCTCATCCACTTTCACAAAAGGTTCCAAGGCATGATGATCAACTACCATCATGGCAAGCTAACTTTTGTCTCGGCATCGATGTCAGATAATACACAACAACATGCGAAAGTTGTAAAATAGAACATATTAAGTGAAATTAAGAAATTTATAGTAATTTTATTTATGGTACATACAATCTATGTATTAACAAAAGCGCGCGCGCGCGCACACACACACACACACATATATATATGAGCTCGAGGAATGATAGGTGTATTTGCAGATAATTACTTGCTAGCTCTCTATCTTTGTGTCTAATATATGTTTTCTTTCTTTAATATAGATTACAGGAATTCAATTGGCCTGAAGTTTTTCCCACCTCTCCTCTACTACAAAACCACGTTTGAGGAGAAAAGAGTATCTTTTCCACTTCTTGTTTCTTTAAATCAGCTATCAGTGGCAGAATTTCCTAATTTTTTTTTCAGTTTACAAAATATGATTCTAAAAATGTGCTACTCACTTGCTCGGGCTTAAATTTATTCGTCTCAGTTTTCTCGTGATGTTTTTTTTTTTTTTTGGTAATTTGTATGCTCTGATTTAGCAGTCGTGTTGATGTATATCTTGAAAATTTTACTATAAAAGAGTTGTATAAAATGCCCAATCTAAACGTTTATGTTTGTGTATATATATACGAGAATGATTCATAGTCAGTGTTGGTTCACTACAAAAACAAAAAAGGGATTTAGCGACGGACGGTTGCTGACCGTAGCTACAAGGCAATGATTCATATTCATTTTTAGTATGAAGCTGTACCTCTGTGTATTTACTGTATAAAGATAGGAGAACATTATTTCTACATGTGTTTTTGATATTTTTGCATCACATCATCACATGAAAGTGAGATTCACTGTATACTCGCGTGTGAAAGAATTATGTGAAAATATCAAAAATACATATAGAAATATCAATTTCTAGTTATACCAACTTTATGTGAGATATCAATGCAGTCCTATTTCTATAGAATTGTTGGGGTTTGGTTATTCTATTTGACTATTTCTAATGCTTCCATTCCATCACTACTCAGCCGAAAGTTGGATTATATATATATATATATATATATATATATATATATATATATATATATATATATATACTACTCGTGATTTTATAAAAGAGAAATTAATATTTTAGCGACGCTATATGTTTTTGATATTTTTGACGAATGAAAAGTCCGGGTCCGTCGCTAAAGAGGAGTGTTATGAGATGATGAAATTAAGATCCTGACTATATATATATAGAACTACTCTTGTGATTATAAGAAAATTGATATTTTCACATAACTTTTTAATATTTTCACGTAAAAAGTGTTGCTATAGATGTATAACGACGGTAAAAACGTTGTTATAGAATTTATAGTGACGATTTTTATATAAAAATATCAAAAAATTAAGTGTCCTATAAAAAAGCTCAAATTTTTTTCCTTCTGAAAGATGGTGGATTATGGACTAAAACTATCTAGATCCACAATTTGGTTGGGTGCCTTTAATGATAGCCTACAAAAAGATACTTATCACTTGCATTGGTGGTTATTTAAATCTATTTGTTTAGTAGATAAAAGTTAGTTGATTTTTGGTGTTTATTGATTGGTTTGACCCATTTGCTATTTGGGGGCAGATTTTGTTTCGTTGTATTTTGTCCCTATTATTATCTGGCTATATGAGTATGACAACTCAACAGTCTTCTTCTCATGGCCCCTAACTACCCTACCACAGCCTTTAGAATTAAGGGAAATTAATTTTAATTTATAATGTAATGATCTCCATAATCATTGAATATTTAAGTATAATTTTTATAAGAAAATTAAAATAGTATTTAATTACACAATTGTAAAAGTATTTTTTTTTTAAATAGAAGACTGGATTATACAAAAGTGAGTTGAAATATATAATCTAATTATATTGAAATTAAACATATAATGTAATAAATATTCATTTGTGACGGGCAATTGGAATAATAGCATTGTTCAACATTAATAAATAACATTAAGCATTACTCTTTATTTTAATAATCAACTGAAAAATATTGAATGAAATATATATTACCCTTTATTTATTTATTTATTTTTAGAAAAGGGGAAGTATTATGAATCAGAGTTCAAATTCTGTTTGGAATCTACAATCTTGGAGTTACAAAATATTATACTCTCTTCTTCATTCCACGAAAAGAATATTTATTTATTTAATTTATAAATATTAAAGATATATTTTAATTTTATATAAATTGCTAACGATTATAACGGTTAGTTAAGAGTGTGTTATGATAATAAAATGATAACGATAAACTTGAGAAGATATTATATATTTTATATTATTATCAAAGAAAAATAAAAGTAGATTTTTTTTTAAAATAATTATTTTTCTTTTAGAAATGATATTTTTTTTGTAGAACAAAGGAAACATCTCTCTCTCTACACACACACACACATATATATATATATATATATATGAGTGATTTTTAAGGAATTATAGGATAGGTTTATTATGTGGAAATAACCAAAACATGAGTCTTTGTCAACTAACAAAGTCATGTGCATATGGGGGTTCCTCTTCATATAAAAATTCACTTGTAAAAGATTGATATCTATTCTATGTTTTATTAAGATAGAGATGCTTTAACTCTTTAACATATATATATATATATATGCACCCACTCTTCTCACTTTTCTTATTTCCTTTTTGAAACTTAATCACATGACTTGGTTATTCTTGGGGCGCGGGGGCTTATTGCCTCTTTCCCATTTCTTTAATACACTTTATTTTTTGAGGTGCCCACCTAGGAAAGTGTTCAATTAAATATCATACAGAGAATATACAAGTTAATAATGTTCTTTTAAAAGGTACTTTTTATATTTTTGATCAAATTTAATAGGATTGTATTATAATTTTATAACAATGTTTGATTCTGCACATCAGATTTATTAGGACTATCCCTCAGTCGCACATGAATTACGTGCGTAAATTATATGAAGTATATTAGAGCGTAATTATGTTAGTTATAGTCCACATGAAAGAAGTCTTCTCACGTATGAATATGTTTAGGCAATTAGAAGATTTTAAGGAATCTATTATTCTTAATTATATTTGATTCCTAACTGATAAGGATCCTTTCTTTAAGGAGATTCAGTTCAATCTCATTAAGAAATCTAACCTAATGAAAAATCTTATTTACATACGGAAAATGGCATATAGTGGAAGCGTGATCATTATAAATATAAAGATATACCCTGGTTCCCAGACACATACAAACACTATAAAAAAAAAAGCTAATTCCGACGGACTAATTCGTCAGAAATAAGGTTATTCCGTCGAGAATAACTTATTTCCGACGGAATATTTCATCGGAAATTCGGATGAATATAATGTCGTCGATCTTATTTCCGTCGAGAATTTGGTCGGAAATTATATTTACGAGGAATTTATTTTCGACGAACTTTCTGTCAGAAATACCATATACTCGACGGAATTGATCTCGTCAAAAATAATCGTCGAATATAGCTTGCCACGTGGACGAACACGAAAAGTGAGAATATTTTAATTCCGAGGGAATGTGCGACGGAATTAACTTCAAATCCGTCGGACATAAAATTTATAAAATAAATTATTTCTATAAATAGCATTTTATAAAATAAATTAAATATATTATTTCTGACGAAAATTCCGTCGATTTTAGTTTATTCCGTCGAAATTATCAAATTTTTTTAAAAATCATTTCTTTTGCTTTTGCATTTTCCAGGTTTTTAAACCACAATTTTGTTCCTGAAACCTGTTTATCACAACAATACATACAATAATATTCAACCCATATTACAACTACATCCAACAACCAACAACAACATATATATCATAATCAACCCATAATACAACTTTGTAAAACTAAACTAAACTTATAAACTACAAATGGCGTATATAAACTTCAAAACTAAACTGCAAAATAAAACTACAAAAAAATAGAACAATAATCATGTACAGATAACAATGGTGTTTATATGTAGAGTGTATATACTTTAATATATATAGTATGACTTATAAACTAAAACGAATAATGAAATGGCGCCGAATTATCACTACGTGCTTATACAATGTTCAACAAAACATCTAGACAAATATATGATAGACAATATATATATATATATATATGTGTGTGTGTGTGTGTGTGTGTGTGTGTGTGTGTGTGTGTGTGTACATCAACCTAAACTAGTACTACCACCAGTAGGATCGGAGTCATCTGGCGGGGGTCGACGATGTTGCTCGGGTGTCCGAAAATCCTGCTCGCCATCATCATCGATAATAGCGTCACTCTGTTGATACAAACAAAAATAAAACGCATTAGTTCGTATGAGAGAATCAAAATAAATAGTATGAAAATTAAATAACATGCAAATTAATAAACTTAAAATAAATATAATACCTGAGTAGGTGGGGGCTGACTCCCTATCGGGGTGGTGGTACCAGGGGCAGGGTGGGGGGACCAGGGGAGGGGGTTGGGAGTGAGAGGTATGAGAGAGAGAGAGTGACTGAAAAATTTAGAGAGAGAGAGAGACATGAAAATGATGAGAGGCGCTGGAGAAGAAGAAGTGAAATAGGTTTTAAGGTTTATTTTGGATGGAATTTTTGTCGGACTTAGGTCCCTCGAAATTAACATAAGACCGACAGATATTCTCTCGGAAATAACCCTCGTTCCGTCGAGGTTATATTTGGCGCTGACGGGAATTTTGGCGCCACCGGTGGAGTTCTACTTCCGACGAAATTCGGTCGGAAATACACTATTTTCGAGGGATATAATATAAGTCCGAAGGATTATTCTCCCGAAACAAACTTACATTCGACGAAATTTAGTGCATCGGAAATAATTCCGTCGGAACTATCATCTTTTCTTGTAGTGAAATCATTATTATTTTTCAGCACTAAATACTTCCATTGTGAAATTTTATTCAACTTGTACTTATTCTCACACCGGATCTATCTCCCGGTGGCTCAAGTCGTCAAATTTTACGTTAGCGCTTTTAGTGATTGTGGCGCGTGGACGAATCTTAGCGTTAACAAAAAAATAAAATTGAAGAACTAAATAAAAAAATGAATAATAAATAAAAAGAACAAAATAAGAATTATCTTAAAAGTAAAAAGATATTATGAAAGCCAAAAAAAAAAATCAAAATTTTATTTAACACCATACCGCCTACCCTGGCTTTATATATTAGATGTCACCACTAATTTTGTTAGTTGTTATTATGACATTTATGTTTACTCAGCAAATACATCAAAATGATTTTTGGAATATAGCAAGATTCTAACATTCAAATGAATTGTTATAATATGTTTTCCTTTTTTTACTTTCTTTTCCTTTAGTGGAAATAAAAAGTAGAAAAAAGGAACCTCCATCAAGCCTAATTTTACAATTTATATTTATCCAAAAGCTACTTTTAAGTTGTCTAGATTAGTTTGTCTGTGAAAATTACAGAGCTTAATGGTGGTAGTTGTTGACATAAATTGGAACAAGATCACCATATTATTGGGAAAGTGATGATTTGAAATAAGATGCGACTTTTCGTAACACTAGGTTGCAAGCATAAATTAATTATAGCAAAAATGTGTTGTAAAGGAAAAAAAATATATTATTTTAAATTAACATAAAAACAACTTTATTACCGTAACAGAGTTACGGTAAGAAAGTTGTTCTGTAATATTGTGTTGCGGAAGATTTTTTTTTAAAATGTTGAGCGTCAAATTTTATGGTGCAAGAATTGGTAGCAAGTAAGCCCTATAAGCATTATTTGCTATGAATTCGATGCTCTCTCTCTATATATCAAGAGAATTGATATTTTCACAGGTAAATTTTATAGTTTTATAACTCCGCTCTCACATGAGTAGAGCCCACTTACTATTCATGTGAAGAGTAGTTTGTGGAACTATCAAATTTACTTGTAGAAATATCAATTCTCTATATCAAAATTAAGGGTATAAATGAACCGAGTCGAGATGCGTATTGAGTTGTTCAGATTTGGTTCACAAAATTTATCGAGTATAAAATAAGGTTTGATTGAGGCTCGTTTAGCTACTGAGTCGAGCACGATCTCGAATCGAGTCTGAACAGTTTGAACTTTTCGAACAAATATGATCCGAGTATCAATAGAAAATTACAATTTGAAGACGTTCGAGTAATTTATCAAACTTTAAAATTTGCTCATATTTGAATCATTTATATTTCGAGTCGAGCTCAAATCGAACTTTTAGTTGAACGAATACAAATCGAGCCCGAACTGTTTGTTCATTTTACAGTCTTAATCAAAATAGATGAACTTTAATTAGGGTTTATTTGGTATTTTGCCAACAATTTAGTATATTGAGGAAAAGCCCTTCGAGGAGACAAGGAGCCCAAGATTAAGCTAATTAAACTATGTATAATTGTGTGTGTGTGGCATATACAAGACTTGTAGTAGCTAATTAAATTTTGGCACTAGCAGATAATTTTTTTTAATCAAATTAAATAATTAGAAATCATTTGTTTTCTTCTGAACTCAAATAAATAATTGTGATGTACTCCTTTTTCTTTAATGGTGCCCTTAATGGAGCTTCATTTTACTATCGTCTATCAATGGAGCTGATAGGGTACCACAATGATTATTATGTAATAAATGTCAAATTATGGAATAATCAAACACTAAAAAGAAATTAATCAATTTGTTACCTCAAAATATGGTACCCATTAATAATATGCCAGTATTACTCATCCACAAACTATACTACAAGTCTACAACAGACATACCCCATTTGTTCTAAAATGAAAGACCTATATATGCAATTCTCAAAACTATTTAATTTCATCAGAGTGAAATTTCATATATGATCTGAATGGTTAGTATATATCTTAATAAATTAGATCATCTGAATGAAATAACATCTGAATTTAAAAAACTGTATAATAATTAAAAAGTATAAAACATGACTTTTAATTTAAAAATATCTGAAACTGACTTTTCAAAACTCAATAATGATCTTAAATTTGGAATGGAAGGGGTACAATATTTATAGATGCTCATTAAGAGACACCTTTTATTGATTTAGATTTATATTTTACTCTTACCGATTAAGAGACGATAAGAGGCAAATAAAATTTTTCTAAACAACTTTACCCTCCTACCGAATCAGATGTGAAATTGTTAAGATGTATTAAAAGATAAACAAACATGCACCTCCTTAATCTGTTCATCTTATTTGTCGATCTTGAAAATACTTAGAATTAACTGAACAAGAATCGATTTCAAATAGCTTAATTGATTGTTTTATATATAACCCTAATGGCATATAATAATCAAGTGCATGCACATATCGGTACCAGGATCACTGAATAATTGAGCAGCATATCACCTTACAAGCCCTATTCCTTTATTTTAGTTTTTATTTTTATTTTTTTTCATAATTAATCCCTTATTTCTTGATTAAAGACAAATGATAGTACAATTATTGAAAACTTTAGTTAGGCGTCCTAAAATATTTAATACTATTTAATTAATGGGAACATTCTAGGGTATATATATATATATATATATATATATATATATATATATATATTTTATAATATATAATATAACCTAGGAGGCCAATTAAAAACAAATCGATTATAGTGACAGTTTTTTTCGTTGTTATAGCATAAAAAATTGATTTTTTATGTTGTAACTTCGTTTACCTTTAAAAAATCATCGCTATAACCAATTCGTTTCTAAATTGTTTATATATATATATTCGGAGAATATATATATATATATATACATATATCATCCCTAAATTCCATGAAATACCGGAGCCTAATCTTTGTTGGCTCCTTTATTTAGGATTCTTTGACTAAGCTAAACCTAATATTATGACTACCTTCATCTCATATCTTAGTAATAATAATTAAAATCTTGGACTGAGCTAATAAAGTACACCTAGGAGATTTTGCATTAGGGTGCCTAACTGCCTAGCTATAGGATTCACATACAATATTATACAATTGACTTGGCATATGCTACATTAATTTCTTCTTTCATTATAGAGAAAGACAAGGAGAAGGGTAGGAAGCTTGAATTTGTGTCTTTTTCTACCATTATGCATGTTACATTATTGTTATTATTTCTTTATCTGTTGTCAAATTCAGTCGGAAAATGAATTTGGAGGACATATATTGTACACAATTAGATATTTTATGTTATGAATGGTTAACATGAAGTTAACTTTGGTCAATTGATCAATACAGTGTCGACACGCAGACCGAGAGATACTGATCTCTCTCTTTACGTGTCAGCACTGTATTTGTTAATTTACCAACTTACCATAAAGTTAACTTCATAGTAACCAGATCCGTTTATATTATAGCGATTTGTAAGCTCAATTACATCGGGATCAAATTATGAATTTAGTAATACTTAGTGTAACATATGTATATTTAGCCTCAATTATAATATAGTTCTTTAAACTCTTAAATATTCAGTTCAGAAAAAACAGCTGATTAAATTTAGATGAATTAAACATCAAATTTTCATAATGTTAAATGCATTAACTAAAAGTCTAAAACATAATAATGAGGATTGGGTCATTAAATTATAGTGATAATAACATAGCAAGAACCCTAAAGTGCTCAATTCATAGCTTGGCATCTAAGTGTGTCCCCTCCACAATGCAAAATTTTGAAAAACCCTAATCTTAACAGCAAAGCAATTATAATAAGCATGCTAATTTTCCCACTAAAGTTGATAGCTTTTTGACAAAGTCTAGGCCATTTATAAAGGGACCCAATATGAAAAAAACCCCATTCCCTAGCCATTCAAACATTACCCAAACCTTAGTGCATGTGTGTGTATAAAGAATAGGGAAAAGGATAGAAGCGCCGCCGTGTGGAGCCCCACCACCACCAGCTCCACCATGTCCATCCCCCACCACCGCCACTCTTGGTGTGGTGTAATTTTGTGATGGGATATTTTAGTTAATTCCACATAGCTTGGCTAGCAATGTAACACCCTCATGTCTATATGTCTTTAGGCTTTACTCTCATTTTCCCATTCTCCAAGAAATAATTTACATATATTACTCCACTTTGATTACAAGTATATTGTTAGCTTTTGGCACACAAATGATTGGATGTAAGAAATTTACACAAGAAATATGATTAGCTGTGTATATTTTTTTGAAAAAAATGATTGGATCTACAAATCTACTATATATACTAACCCAAGAAAACCAGCTAAAATATGTGGAGCGAGATCAAATCCACTGTCCTCAAATTCTATATCCTTCTTGTGTCCCTCACTTAAATTTTGATACATGTCTTTTTATTTAATTTTAGAATTAATTAATATTAATTTTAGACTAGATGTCAAAATTTAAGTAGAGGGACACAAAGAGACAGAAAATTTAGGGACAGAGAATCTGCTCTCATGTGCAGCTTGATTAGAAACCTTTTATTATACTTTTAACTTATTTTTTTTAAATATATATATATAGTTCAACTCTCCAGTTGAACTGGAGGGACATGACACAAAAGAAAACATCACTATAAGCGACAATTTTTTTCTTTATAACATAAAAATTGGCTTTTTTTATGAAATATCGATATAGCCGGCTTGTTTTATCGTGAAAAGCGGACTAATATAATCTCAATAGCGAACATGTTTATTAACGAACCGGTTATGACGACGGTCCGTACCTTCGTCATAGTCAATTCAATAAAATTCATCACAATAATTAGCAACACAATTAAATTTATGACAAATAATTATGCCTTTGTAACAAAAAAAAAACAGCTAAAATATGTGTTGCTTGATTAGAAACCTTTAATCAAACGTATGACTCAATTTTTTCAATACACATTCAACGACATATATATTACAATTAACTTCAATAAAATTCATCACAATAATTAGCATCACAGTTAAATTTATCACAAATAATTATTGTTTCTGGTACAACCGCTAAAAGCAATATTTATATCGTTAAATATGAAATTTGGATCCCCTCCATTACATTTTTCCTTCAATTCTATCTAATATAAAATATTTTTATAGTTGTGAATAGCATAATTAAAATCGATACCAAACAAACAATTAATTTATTATGAAAATTGATATTTTCACACGAGTTTCTCACATGAAAATATCATTTTTATGTGAAAATATCAGTTTTCTTTATTATAATGAATAGCATAATTGTTTCAAAAAAAAAAGTAGTCCGATATTTTTTCACTATTTGATGAACATGTGAATTTTTCATCAAAATTTCAATTGATGAAAATTCTTTTAAACTTTTAACTCTAAAAATATTTTTTATGATTCTAATTTTTGATATAATTAATCTTAATATCGTCAGCTATCTATTAATATATTTTAATTATTACTAAGAAAATTATTAAAATCAAATAAATAATGTATTGAATAGAATGGGAAAAAATGTGTAATTGAGTGAAAAGTAGAATGAGAAGGCATCCATTAAACTTGTTTAAAAAATAAAAATAATTTTTTTATTCTTCAGTAACAACTAACAAGGGTTTACATCCTACACCAAACAAGGGGGTAGCTTGTGTAAGTGGACTAGTAGTGGCACAAATCTTGATAATTGGAGTAGATGGGTATCGAAAAATCCAAAAAATAATTGATAATTGAGATTACAAATCTTGTTCGTCAAATTCAAATCATTCCCCTCCTTAAAAAGACTGATCTAGGAAATTTTTAAGGAAATTAAAGAGATTCTAGGTTTCTTTTATTTTAATGTATATGAAGATATAATTTATGGTCAATTTAATACGAAAAATTTTAGATTTAGTGCAAATAATTATAGTTATTATAATCTAATTAAAAAATGTACTTTTAAATGTTATATTTGTTGGTTGTAAAATTCAGACATCAATTTTGAGTTTTAAAATTTTGTAAAATAATTTCAAAAAAATCAAGACTCTAATTGATCAATACAGTGCTGACACACAGAGAGATTACCTTCCGCATACGTGTTGACATTGTATTGATCAATTAACCAAAATTAAATTCATGCTAATCACTCCCATTTAACTATTTCTTGCATTATTATGATAGGGACTAGATCTTCTCCGAAATTTCAAAGAAATAAATTAATCTAAACTTTCATTATGCATAAATCTTGTTAGATATCGTAGTTTGTTGAAACCATTCATTAATTCTAATAATGTACACTAAAATAATCTAATTTTTCATAGAAAGTTTGTCTCAAAATAGTACTCCATCCGTCCTAAATATATTTTTTAAATAATTTTTTTTAGAAAAATAATTTGTATTCTCAAATATATTCCTAATGTTAGTTAAAACTTATAGTACAAAACTAGAAATGATAGTAAAAAAATAGTTGCAAAACTATATTTCTAAGAATATTGTTGGGTGTTGCAAAAAATTTGTGTCGAATTACATGCGATATATATCAATACATGAAATTGGATAGAATTATCAGATGATCTCATTTATTAGACATGGTTTCATTTTAAAAAAGTTATCACTAATACTTATCTACGTAATTGATAATCAAAAAATGATCATAAACATTCGTAATATATATCATTTTTCTATTTAAAAACAATGATGTTAGAATTTAGGATCACACACGCACACGACAATAGAGAATTAAGATTCACACAGAGATTTACGTGTTTCTCCAATTTGGGTACTCCACAGGCGACTTGTTGTTTATTGATGATTTCTTGGTTATATAGGGTTTCACAATAATTAGTATTTATAGCTACTAATCATATTCCAACCCTACTTCACATTATGTCTCAATTACCCATAATGTCCTTCCCAAAATAACCTGTAAAAATTCGATCGCCGACGGCAGGGGCAGACCGCCATAAAGTTATCCATATGCGCCATGCATGCATTAATACGTGAACTCCATGACGACCAGGCTACCGCTACCACACACTTGGCCTTGCACTGCACAAAGACGCTCAAATACCACACCTACATAAACTTCAGACCAGATCACCGAGAATGAGCGGGCGCCACGATTAGCCTTTTTTCAATAAACACATGTTATGAATACAAGTTCCAACGAATGAGGCGATTTTAAATCTTAATCAACATTTAAAAAGATTTCCCAAGAAAAAAGTAATGTCAATAGTAAGCCAAAGCACCATTTATTGCATAGAACAAGTTGAACTAGTGTAATTTTTTTTAGTGTAAACAGCCAAATTACACATCAAAATCCTACATTTGAGTCCATATCATGTGGACAACATTGAGAAAGACTTAACTAAAGATATCACGCAAGGTTGTTACATACTAGTAAGAAAATTAGCGACGGAAAATCAAAGTTCAAGTTAGGGTGGGCGTTGCTGTTTCCCTGTTTCAGACAAGTGACCATTTGTAATTTTGTGACAATAAGGGAGGGAAGATTTTTCAATACAACAGCAATTATAACACCACTGCATTGCGGGAACTGATATTTTCATAATAATTTTTGATATTTTTGCATGTGGGGCCTACTTTTTAACCATATATTAATATTAGTTTGGTTAAAAAATGGGTTCCACATGCAGAAATATTATCGTAACACTTTTTGATTGTATATTTATCCATAAAATGTAGGAAAGTGATATTTGGGCAATAATTTTTGATATTTTTGCATGTGGGGCCTACTTTTTAACCATATATTACATTGGAAAATATTATCATAAGACTTTTTGATATTTTCGTATTTGTGACCCATTTTTTAACCAAATATTAATATTGGTTTGGTTTAAAAGTGAACCCCACATGCGAAAATATCAAAAATTACTGCCCAAATATCACTTTCCTACATTTTATGGATAAAAATACAATCACAATCAAAATTTAAAAAAATGCAAATTTAAACAAACTGAGAATCAAATCAGACACCTGCTGATCTCATAACCTTAGACCTACAAATTTGGTGTGAGAGGAGATTATAAAACTACATATTCACTTCTGAAATCAACAACTCTTAGACCTTTTATTCTCATAATAATGACTCCCTTTGTTCTGCAATACCAAAAAAGAAAAAAAAACGTAAAACAAATGAAATAGTCTAGCAACAACCGTCTCAAGAACACATTTAAAAAATCATGTTATTCGTGAAGTTGATTGATTTACGATGATAAGTTTAATCGACCAATACGTCTGATGAGTGACAACACAGAGATCACCTTTCGAGTCTCAGTATATTGGTCAATTGACCAACATTAACTTCATGCTAACTACTCACATTTAAAACACGAAATGTTATGTAAAGACTAGTTTACTCACAAAGGTATATTTAAGTGGGTTTCTAAGTTTTAGTAAAGAGAAAAAGTAAGATAATTGTTATTTTCACAAATAAGTCCAACTTATAAGTCAATGCACTCATATTTTTATAAGATTTATATTTATAAGATATTTTTTCAATTTAAAATCTTTTTCAAGTCGGTGTCATTTATACTCCTCAAGATCTATCCCAATTCAAAGAAAATTTACTATTGGTATGGGAGAGATCTTACGTTAGTTATGTAGGATACATGATAGGTAAAAAAAAAACCTTAATTTAAGTTAAAATATACTTAAAAGACATCTTTTATTGAGTAGAGGAAGTAAAACATACATAGAGGACTAAGGGAGTGTTTAATAAAAATTAAATGAATCTAAATGAGCTGAATCTGAATCTGAATAAAAAAAGTTGTTTGATAATTGAAATATCTAAAACATCTGAATGACAAAACTTTATTATTTTACTCTTCTGAAAAAATTCAAAATTATTATAAATTTATTTAATATTACTTAATATAATAGTTAATATTTTTTTTTAATTTTTTTTTAATTCATCCAGCTGCTCATTCAGTCATACAGCTTAAAAAATCTGACTTAGTCATTTAGCTCGTCCATCTTACCGATTCAGCCATTCAGACCGAAATAAACACACTTACCGATTCAGCCATCTAAACAAACACCCCCTAATTATTAATTTTTAAATTGGTAAGACTTGTTTTTTTACTGTGTAAGATTAACAAGTTGAGGAGGTCAATACAAAGATTGAAGCACAAAACTTTGCAATGATTTTAAAGAATCATTATATATATAACAGGAGAATTTAGTGCTTTTGGATTATAAGCATCAAGCTGAGGCTTCTCTCTTTTTGTGGTCTAAAATTACAATATGTACTACTAATATGTACTCTCTGTCTCTTCTCTCCAGTTCCTAGGCCGTACAGAATCTGTTTTCCATATAAAAGCCTATTCCTTCCATGGGAGACCAACAACCTCACACTTGACACTACTCTCCCCCTTTTATCTGCACATATTTAAGCAGATGAGACTGGCCCGCTTTTAATTTGGCCTTCTACCATATGCTTATATTTTCCCTTGTTTTTATTTTCTAAGCAATTTTCCCCTTCTTCTTAATCTATTTCCCCCTGTTTTTGTTAAGGATTTATTGGATTTCATATTATTCATCTAAGTTCTCCCCTTTTCTTCATCTCTATGCTTTTGTTTCTCACATTTCAAATCTCTTTAATTCCTGTAATTTGGTCAATACTCAGATAACATTTTCCCCTGTTTTTGTTAGGGACTTCTTGGATGCCATATTATCCATCTTAGTTGTCCAGTGTGTTCTTTTCAATCACATCTCAAATCTCTTGAATTTCTGTAATTTTGGTCAATACCCAGTGAACATTTTTACAAAGTTCAAAGGATATTAGGTCCAAAACCCCATCTACTCATCTTTTTGAATTGTCTCTATAGCTAGTTTTCTTGATTTTCTTGGCCTGCTGTGCCTATTTTCTTGAAAATGGTGGTGTTAATATTCATGGCAAAGAATCTGTTTGGGAACAGCAGAAAGAACAGATTGGAAACCACAATCTGGGCCATACAACTCATACTTCTGTCAGCTGGTTTCATCTCAACCGTTCTTGTATTCAAAACATCTGTGATTCCATACTCACTTGACATAGTGATTTCTACACTACCAGGACTCTGGGTCAAACTCAAGTCCTGGTTGTCTCCACCTTATATCTACATCATTATAAATTTCATCATCATTTTTATCGCCGTGTCATCCACTTTACACCGCCCTAAGGCAAACGAGGACCACCGTAATGATGACGATTATGGTGGTCCTCGTTTGCAACAACCACCACCGCCTCCGGTATCAGAGGAAATAAATCAAAATGATTTCCTCTATACTACAATCACGGCGGTGGCAGATTCTGTCGGAATGTGTGATTTTCCTGAAAGGGAAATATTTGCTTCTTTTAAATCAACAGCAAATAAGGCAATGGAAAAAGAAAATTATGGGGAAAATCCGACTCCAGATCATGTCAAACACATTTTAGTGACTGAGCAGCCGAAAAATAACCACGGCCACCAGAATGATTATAGCGGAGATATTGGAAATGATGATACAATGGAGGGGACATGGAAGGCGATTATTGAGGGTGGGAAGTCGCCGGCGAAAAAGGAGCTAAAGAAGATGGAAACATGGAATGCGCCACCACAAATGGCGGTGGTGGAGGATGTGGAGTTGATATCAAAGGCGGCGGTTTCAGGGTGGAAGGAGATGAGGATATCGGACACGTTTAACGATTCGGTGTTGCGGAGGCAGAGGGGTGGGCTGAGGAGGGATCTGTCAATGAGTCAGGACGAGTTGAACAGCCGAGTTGAAGCGTTTATTAGCAAGTTCAACAAGGACATGCGGTTACAAAGGCAAGAGTCTGAGCAGAGGTTCTTAGAAATGATTAATCCTTGAGCAACGTTAATTTTGATCATATTCACTTTCTACTTATTTTAACTAGTTGGTTTGCTAAAAAAAAGAAAAACTAGTTGGTAATTTTGTTTTTCTTTACCGGTTGTAATTATTTTCTACATTTTTGGTTTGGTTTGGTTTAATTAGTAGAAATATGTTTATGTAATTTGACTCTAATTTCTTTCATGAATTGTTTTTAAACTCGGTCCGGATCAATCGGTTCAACTGGTTGAATCGAAAATCGATTTTATGCTTGACCCCGATTAAACCAATTTGGTCAAAATTGATTGACCAATTGACCACCGGTTAAGTTGACTTGGTGAACTTATTTCTTATTATTTTTTTTGTTTCAATTTTTTTTAATATTAAAATTAATTATTTTTAATAATATTGTAACTCAACTTTGTTATGTTTTAGTTCATAAAAATAATATTTTTTAAATTTAATTAATTATTAATAATATATTTTTATATATTTATGACGTAAATCTTTCATTCAACAACCATTGCTTAAATACAATTTTTTAGACTTCTTGTCATTATTTTTAATTCAAGTCGATCTCAAATTTCATTATTTGACTCAACTTCATTATAATCATATATATATATATATATATATATATATATATATATATAGATCCGGTTCTTGTAAAAGGCTCTCTTACTTTATTAAAATGCGGATTTTTTTTTTTTGATTTTTTTCGATTTTTTTTTAAAACAACTAAAAAAAGTTTAATATTTTATAGATTAATCGAATTTTTTCATAATGATGTTTTTGGATGTGATTTGGACACGTATAACAAACAGTGCCATGCATACCAATGCAAGATCGCATATATTTTTTGGTATAGGTATCCAAATCACGCCCAAAACATTGTATTATGAAAAAATTCCAGTTCCATAGTATATTAAAAAGAAAAAATTAGTTATTTTAAAAAAAAAATCCGCATTTTAACAAAGTAAGGGAGCCCTCACCTGATCGGTTCTGTATATATATAATCATATATATATATATATATATATATATATGAAAAAAAAAATCCAAAAACGAATCAGATCAGTAAGTAACGATTTTTTTGAGATATAGCGACGGTTTGAACCGTCGCCTTAGATATAACCAGCTATAGCAACAATTTTATATGTTATAGCGACGAAAAAAATCATCGCTATAGCAGGTTCGATTTTTGTCCGTTTTTTTGGTTCGCTGGAGAAGCTTTCCCATATATATATATAAACATTTTAAATTAAAACTATTAAATTTGTTACTATTAGTAGCAGATGACAGAATTAATTTTGTTACTAATTTCGTCATCCCCTATTATTAATGGTAAATGGTGAACGAAATTAATACGAAATTTACTACCATGTGTAAATGGTAAGCCGATGTTTAAAAAACAAATTAACCTATAGTTCTTGATATTTCTCCTAGTCTTCCTCCTCAACAACCACTAGAAACTTATAATCAATAATAAACAAACTCACTAGCATTTTGAAAATGACTTTTGTACATAAAGCTAAAGGCCACTATTTGAATACTTGAACTTTAACAAGATATATATTACTAAACAACATAAACGACAAGTTTCTTTTCTCCAATAACTAGAAATGAGAATTAAGAATCAAATCAAATTTATAACGACGATTTTTTCAGTCGCTATAGCATAGAAAATCGGTTTTTTATGTTGTAGCGACAGAAAAAATCGTCGATATAGCCAGTTCGTTCTTAGTTCGCTCCTTCCAGTTCGCTGGAGAAAACTAAGCTACTAAACGATTCCAAAAATCATTTAAATATTTGTCATCTCAAATCAACACTTGGGACTGTTGCAACCTATAATAATAATAATTAATAAGTGGTTTAATAAGCAAAGATAATAAATATAATAGGTGGTTAAAATTAATTAACATTAAGCTAACTCCCATATATCTACATCTACATGTAGCCGATAAGGTCTTAACCTATTGGTTAAAACTGAGGTACTTTGATTTTTAAGTTTTTGATTTGATTCTCGCTTAGACAAGTTTGTTTATTCCTATGTGTGAAGTGAGTTTCTTATTTTATGTGAGTCCTATTTGGTTTATGAGCTTATTTTTTCATATTTTATTGTGGCTTAACTGATTATTGATATTGTAATAGTTAGGGGTGTGCATTTATTTTGGTTTTTTCGGTTTTTGGATGAATCGGACCTAGGTCAACCCAATGGATTCGGTTAAGATAAATATGTATCGGTTCTAAGATTTAAATTAAAGACCGATTTTGCCTTATTTTTTGGTTCGAGATAAATCGGACTCAGATTGGTCCGCATCTTAGGTTTTAATTTTTATTATTATTAATAAATAATTAATAATAATAAAATAATGATTATAATAATAAAAATAATAAAATAATAATAAAAATACTAAAATAATAATAATAATAATAAAATAATAATACAAATAATAATTATATTAATTTTCGGTAAAAATCGATATCGAATCCAAGATCACTTGGATTCTAAGATATACCGATCCAATGATGCAAATATATATTGATCAAGATTTGGGCGATTTCAAGACTGATTGATTCTGATCTACTTCCTGATTCGATTCGATAAAACCAGGTTGAACACCCCTAGTAATAGTGATGATGTATTTTATTATGAGTTATATTGTACATTTGTACTCCTTAAAAAGTGGGACTTATATATATATATATATATATATAGTCTAAACTTATCTTGAATTGGTGTCGCATGCATACGAATACTTTTAGCTGACGATTTTACAAAATTGTCATTAAAATCGTCGCATATATTCAACCGGAGACTAAACGACGGTGCTCAATTTATGATATAGTTTAGATCTTATGGCAATGTGTTTAGCGACAATTTTGTCTATTGCTAAAGGTACATAAGAAGCTATCTATCTATATATATATATATATATATATATATATATATATATATATATATATATGAATGTTGACCAATCACCTCAAAAGCACTTATTTTTAAGTAGATTTTGAAAGCAAAAGTAGTTTTCAAATGGACCCTTTAATAGTTCAGTCAAATAATCTTTTTCTGATATTTTAAAAAAAAAAAATTATTTATTTAATTTTTAAAATCTTTTTTTTTTAAATATTAATTTTATTAACTAAACATTTATTGTGGAGTTGAAGAAGAGTTTAGGTAGAAGAATAAATATGTGAAACAAATGATAATATTCCCCAATACTTATCCGTCAAAGGTATCAAAAATTAGTTATACACCCTGGGAAGGCCCACCATTGATATATGCTAGTTGGTAGTTGCTACTACTACCTCATAATTATTCCATTGTCAAATTTTGCGACATGTAGGGAAATTGGCTTAAAAAGGTTTTTAAATTTTATATATACATATATATATATACAAATATGTATTCTGTGAAAGAGAGAGTTATGATGATGGTGCTTTTTGACTATGTATTTACTACAGTTACGGTTTAGCCCAAAAAACTGTTTGTTATAATGATCATTATATGTCTGGCATTACATACATACATGTATATAAAAAAAAATATATACACAATTGTGAAGACACGATCATTATGGCGACGGTTTTTTGTGTAGTCCAACTACATGAATTGTGTAGTTGGACTACTACGACAAACAGTGAACTGCTACTATAGCCTAAAAAATTTGTCGTCATAAATTTCGACTATATATACATAATATATATATATATATAGGTCTCCATCTCATAAGAACCGGTTGTTAGAACAACCCTTTTTCAAAATACCCGCCACAACCTCAGTAGCGGCTTATAAAAAAAAAAAAAACTAGTAATGTTTACATGGTCAGAAGCTTACTAAAAAGGTTATTCTAACAACCGATTGTTGTGGATGGAATCCCATATATATATATATATATATATGAGAGAAACATTTCTACCATTATTATGATAAATTTAGACTATATTTTTTTAAAGAAAGAATGACATTAAATATATGGACCAATGCAATAGTGACATTCACTTAGATTCATTGTAAATATATGAACCACCACAGGAATTTCCATTTCACGTCCTATCTCCTCTCTAGTACGACATCTCATCGTTCTCTCTTTTTTTTAGTACACGTAATAACTGTCTTATCGTTTGACAACATTAAATAATTTCAGTCGACAACTTAAAAATTGAGCTTCACAATCTTTTTTTTATATTTTATTTTACTTTTATATGTATATAATAAAAAGAAAATTTGTTAAGGAATATAACTATTTTGTTTCAAAATATAAATTATATGAGATCATAAGAAATTGAAAAAACCAAAATTGGTGAGAATCCGGAGCCCACAAGAGAAGTCTGCTTTTAAAATGGATCCAAGTGTACTGATCATGTAAAATATGGAGGATTAAAATTTGTGTAAGATGTGTTGTACTTTTCTTTATAATACTACTATCCCCTTCTGAATTATAAAATTAATACCGATTTTTTAAAAATTAATTTAAAATATTTTTTAATTTAAATTAACATGATTTATTTAAATTTTAAAAATAATAAATTTTATAATTAGTAGTATTTTTTATGTAATTTATGATATTTATGATCGTATTGGTAAATAAATTCATATCAATTTTAAATTGTTTAAATTAATTTTAAAAAATCAATATTGATCTTAAAATTAGAACAAATGAAATATATTTTAAGATATTATCAAAGAAAATAAATATAGCCTTGAAATATATTTTTTATTAGTCTTGAGATTATTAGCCTAGGCTATGTTTATTTAGAAGGATTATTCTTTGAATAAAAATATTACTCGCAAGTGTCTTGTTTGTTTTCAACTATTTGTAAGACCCCAACTTTTATGAATAAAGATGAATTTTCTACAATTATCATTTTTGAATATTATGGAATGAATTTGATATAATGTTATAGTTGTGGGTAATATTTATAAATTTTGCAAAGTACGCAAGTTGTTATATAATATTCGATTGGTCGGGGAATATTCGTTTTATCGGGGAATATTGATGCATTGCCACAATCATTGTGGACCTCACAGCGGAATTATTGTCGGATTAAGAAAGCGACAAAAATATTTTATGAAAATAACGGCGGAAGTTTTACTGTTAAGCTGTTGAAACAATCTTGTTAGTTAAAGTACAAGAATACGTGTGGTTGCATAGTAGTACACGATATTGATTATTGACGCTTACGTGAGAAGTCACTCAGTTTTGTTCAATTATTGATACAATAATTGTTGCATAGTATCTCACGTTATTTGATTCAATTATTGTCGATATTTTATATATTATCAAATCAATAATTGAGACGACAGAGTTATTAATATTATTATTTGCAATATTAACAATGTCTAGAAGTTCTGCCAAAGAGAGGTTTGGTCACCTAATTGCGCGCCAATAGGTAGAAATCCTTATTGGAAAGCCCCCTCTTTCCTGGGAACGACCTGATTGATTAATATTGTGAATTATAATAATGATGATAAATGTTGTTAAAAATATTGAGATGATTTTAATGAAGTATTTGTTGTATATATTGGCGTATTTTTGGACCTCCATTTACCTATTTTTCAAAATCGTCGGAGGAATTTATCTCAATTTTGTTTTATATATATAAGTATTATATATATATATAAATATATATATATGATAATGACGTGTTGAATTATGATAACATGGGGGTATATATATATATATATATATATATATATATATATATATATATATATTATAAATGTTACGTGTATATATTTATATAATGTGACTCTAGTGGTAGGAAATCACGGGATTCATCCCCCGTGAATTGGTGTGTTATATATACATATATATATATATATATATATATATATATATATAATATATATTATATTTTATTTAAAAGTTTTGCATAGTATCCTTTCCATTCTCCTATAAATAGGATGCTTAGTTAGAATCGAAATTACACCAGAAATTCAGAAAATTCTTCTATAATCTTGAGCGTATTTCTTTAGAGTTTAAGAAAGCTTTGAGCGTAGTGCAAGTTTTCTTCAAGCATATCCCCGCTTTCTACTGAGTCGAGAGTACTCTTCTTTATAAGGTAAGGGTATTATTTCTTTTCGTATTCATGAAAGAGAACATTATTCTATTCTTTATTATTCTGTTGGAATAACTCAGATATCGTGGACTACCCTATACTTAGTGAAATTCTTCTCGTTATTCCATTCTTTATTATTATATGGAATAACTTTGTCTACGCCAAGCACCGCATACATGGTGAAATTCTTACGTTATTTCATTCTTTATTATTCATTGGAACATCATGTTCGTATGCATGCGTTTTACATGGACTGGTTAATTTCTTTATTATTCTGTTGAAATATCACGTCACATGCGCTTTTACGCCGGACTGGTTAAAATCTTTATTATTACGTTAGAATATCCCGTCAGTATGTTTTTATGGGACCGGTTAAAATCTTTATTATTTTGTTGGAATATCCTGCATGTGCGGTCTATCGCAGGCTTGGTGTTTTCTTTTGTTATTCTATTCTTTATTAAACTCAGTTGGTTAAAGTTTTGACTTCTATAATCCATGAAATTAGTGGAATATCCTCGATATTTGCGCTTCATCCAGTATCTTTTCATGGAAATATTCTTCTGAGCATTCTTGAATTTTACTCTACAAAGAAATATCATGTTGACAATTTGGACATTATTAGTTCCTGAATAAATTAATTCTTGAACTTATTTTATTGAATTCTTATATCATTGTCATCATCCTCATGTTTATATATATATAGTTTTTGAAAGTCATCCGTGGCTCAGAAGCGTAGATGGACTTGGTATGATTATGACCGAGAATTATTATTGTAATCATGGACCGTAATGTTATAAATGATGTGGTAAAAGTCCGTATTGGCCCGTAGTGTATCGATTGATGAATGAGGTTGTTGACATGATCATGACCATTGATGAATACACGAATATCTTTGGCCCGTAGTGCATGAATAATTTATAGTCGTGATACTAATGAATATCCTTGGCCGTAGTGCAGGGATGATTTGGATTATTTATTATGCTGAGTCCCAGCGATAAAAGTGATGAAAAACCATTTAAATCATAAAAGATAATAGATTTTATTCTCTACTTGACTCTTTTAATGGATTGTTTGTTCCGCTGTAGTTAAACTTGATGTCTATTATATTTTATCAGTTTAACATTGTTGAAGGCTAATGATAATTTATTTCTGCATTAACTTAGTCATAATATTTCTTACTGGGCTAGTTGAGCTCACCCTTTTACTTTCATTGTTATCTTCAGGAAATGAGAACGTAGCTGGGACTAGTCGGGGAACGGAGTGACAGTCCGAGATGGTGTCTTAGTAGTCCTCACTATTCTAAAAATAGTGTGATAATAAATGTAATGAGGACTTATTCTGAGAGTGGATATTGTCTAGAAGATAATATTTGTATTAAAACTCATAGCTCTTGTTTTATATTTAAGATTATATTTGTATTTTGTACCATGTATTTGGCGACTTTCGAGAATAGGTGATGTATACCTATTTTGGGGGGCGTCATAGATTAGTATCAAAGCTTAGGGATATGATCCCTAATGAGATGTAAAACAAGAACTAGGAGGGAGAGCAGGAATTCCTTGCTTAGTATGACTTACCTAAGTTTATTTGATATTTAATTGATCTGGCCGTAGAGTATAGGGATAATATGTGATATGTTAATTAACCCTTGTTTTGTGGCGGTGTTTGAAAATGGCATTCGAGAATGTTGAGAACATCAATGGGGGCATGAGGAGACCGTTGAGTCTCCACGGATCAATAATCGAGAATAATGTGCATCGGGAAGGCGACAATCCTCGAGCAAATAACAACAACGACCTTGACCGGATGATGAGCGATGGAATGTTCGGAGGCTTTATGCAATTCATGCAACATCAGTAAAGAAGCGGCTCTCTGTCCAAAATGCGGTGGAAACACCGGCAACTCTCGGATAAAAATCCGCGTTAGCGATTCAAGAAACTAGGACCACCGGAGTTTTTGGAGAGCCAAAACCACTTAAAAGCGGAGACGTGGATAAAACAGATCGTAAGATATTTGATGTCTTGGGATGCTCAGGAGAGAAAAAGGTCCCTTTGCCACCTTCATGTTATGCGCAGAGGCGATTCTTGGTGGGAATCTGTAAAATGTACTCAACCTGCCGTATTGAAGATGACTTGGGAGAAGTTCCAAGAATTGTTCAACAACAAGTACTTTCCCGAAAGTATTCGTCACATGAAAGAGGTATAGTTCATTAAGCTGGAGCAAAACAACATGACCGTGTCGCAGTAAGAAGCCAAGTTTGCCGAGTTATCCCGGTTTGCGTCCCATTTGGTTGATAATGAGGAGAGAATGACGCGAATGTTTCTAAGAGGTTTGAAACCCGAGATACGTCCATATCTTATCTCTCATAAACTATGTTTGTATTCAGATGTTGTTAATAGGGCTCAATTATTGGAGCGCGATAATGAGTCAATCTAACCAAAAGAGAGCAGCCGGTAAAATGATAATACTAGTGATAACAGTCATCAAAGCGGTGATAATAAGCGTGGAGGGAATCAACATGCCAGAAATGGTAACCACTTCGGTGGTAATCATGACCAAAATAATAAGAATGGACATTTCAAGAAGAGGAGATTCAACAATGATGGAAAGACGCCAAGACCAAAGACCGTTATTAAGGAAGGAGAAAGACCACCTATCATATGCTTCAAATGCGGAGGGGAGGACACATCATCAAAGCTGCGCGATGCGAGTCAAAAACATGTTATAATTGTGGAAGAGAAGGTCACCTAGCCCGATTTTGTCGTTCACCAGAAGACAAGTTCAAATTTAGGATGGAGGCACCAAAGGGCGTCCCAAAAAAGTCAAAGCTAGTAGTCTGAGTGGAGAAGCGTTTGTCGTGACCTCCCAGAAAGCAAGGAACCCGAACGAGATCATCATGGGTAAGCTTATCGTAAACTCTAGCGAAGTATATACCTTATTTGATACCGGGTCTACCCATTCTTTTATTTCTCCTACTTGCGCTCAACGTTTAAATTTGACTAAAGGAGAAATTAGACTTTGACTTATCTGTTGAAACTCCGTTGGGAGAAACCTTTATTACATCCACTGTTTATAAGTCTTGTTTGGTTCAAATCGGTACCCTCACATTACTTGTCGATCTTATTTCATTGAAAATACTTGCATTTGACGTAATTCTAGGGATTGATTGGTTAACCACTCATCATGCAAAAATTGATTGTTTTCGTAAGGTTGTTAGCTTTCATATTCCTAACCAACCTATTATGCGAATTCAAGCAACCAAACCATTAAAATCAATCACTGTCATCTCAAGCCATAAAGTTATTCGTTTATTAAAAAGCGGATGTCAATCTTTCTTAGCTCATGTCACGGATCTAAACAAAAATACGTCAGTTTTGAATGATATTTCTATTGTTAATGAATTTCCTGACGTATTCCCAGAAGAACTTCCTGGCCTACCCCCAGAGCGTGAAATTAAATTTTGTATTGACCTTGAACCCGGTACAAAACTTATTTCCAAAGCCCCATATCGAATGACTCCTATTGAACTTCAGAAATTAAAGACCCAACTGCAGGAATTGTTAGACATTGGCTTTATTCATCCTAATACTTCTCCTTGGGGTGCTCCTGTTCTATTCGTGAAGAAGAAAGATGGGAGTATGCGATTTTGTATTGATTATCGGGAGTTGAATCATGTCACCATCAAAAATAGGTACCCATTGCCACGTATTGATGACCTGTTTGACCGGTTGCAAGGCGCCAAATTTTTTCAAAGATTGATCTTCATTAGGATATCACCAATTGAAGATTAGAATCCGATGACATTTCAAAGACGGCTTCGGAACTCGATGCGAGCATTATGAATTCTAGTCATGTCTTTTGGATTGACTAATGCTCCCGCCGCCTTCATGGATATGATGAACCGAGTATTCAAGGAATATTTAGATCACTTTTGTGGTCGTCTTTATTGATGACATCCTTATTTATTCCAAAAACCGTGAAGATCATGAGCAACACTTGAGGATGATACTCCAAAAGCTTCATGAATATAAACTTTATGCCAAGTTGAAGAAATCTGAGTTCGCTCGAGAAGTAGCATTCTTAGGCACGTGGTATCAAGTCATGGAATATCTATTAACCCTTAAACAAAGATTGAAGCCATTCAAAGTCGGGAATAACCTAAAATCGTTGATCGAAACGTAGCTTTTCTGAACATTTGGTTATTATCGGAGATTCGTAGAAGGGATTTCTAATCGCTACTCCATTAACTTCGGTGACTCGGAAAGATACAAAATTCTATTGGAGTGAGGAATGCGAGAAGAGTTTTCAAGAACTCAAGAGGAGACTCATTTCAAAGACTGCTCGACAATACCATCCGACTCGAGGGATTTGTCATCTACAAGTGATGCTTGAGCAAAAGGTTAGGATGTGTTCTCACAACTGGGAAAGTCATATTTATATGCGTCTCGACAACTCAAAGAATATGAGAGGAATTATCATACTCATGATCTAGAGTTGGCAGTAGTCGTTTTTGCACTAAAGATTTGGAGGCATTACTTGTATGGGGAGAAAGTGGAGATCTTTACGGATCATAAAAGCCTCAAATATTTCTTCACTCAAAAGGAACTCAACATGCGACAGTGACATTGGCTTGAACTGTTGAAAGATTATGATTATACCATCCAATACCATCCTGGAAAAGCGAACGTGGTAACTGACGCATTGAGTAGAAGGTCATATGCGGGTACGAGTATGATATTATCAACGCAAAGGCCCATTTTGTATGACTTGCAAAGGATGGAGATAGAGATAAAGGCTCCAGGGACCCACGTGATGATGGCGAATATACGAGTAGAACCAACTTTAATCGATAAAGTTAAAGCTGCTCAAGCTACAGACCTGGAGCTGATGCGTATGAGGAAGAAATTACAAGAAGGTGCTATACCAGAAGCAAGAATCGATGAAGAAAGAATACTTCGAGCCAACTCCAGACTTTATGTTCCTAACGACCCTAAGTTAAAGTATAAATCATGATGGAGGCGCACAACACACCGTTTGCAATCCATCTTGGGAGTACCAAAATGTATCATGATCTTTGACATACATTTTGGTGGGGCAATATGAAGAGAGAGATATCGTTGTTTATCTCAAGGTGTTTAACTTGTCAACGAGTCAAGGTAGAGCATCAAGTACCAAAAGGTCCATTGCAACCACTTAAAATTCCAGAATGAAAGTGGGAGCACATTACCATGGATTTCGTTACTGGTCTTCCCATGGTTTCTCAAGGCATAGATGCAATTTGGGTCATTGTTGATAGATTGACCAAGTCTGCTCATTTCTTACCTATAGGAGAAACTTATACACTTGAACGTCTTGCTCGTATGTACATAAACAAGGTGGTAAGTTTGCATGGCATGCCAGTATCCATAGTTTCTGATTGAGACCCAAGATTTACTTCACGATTTTGGGTTAGTTTGTAAAAAGCTATGGGCACGGATTTACGATTTAGTTCGGCATATCATCCTCGGATTTGACGGACAATCGAGAGAGGACTATTTAAACTCTTGAAGATTTATTAAAAATCGTGGTCCTCGACTTCAAGGAAGTTGGGACAAGTTCTTACCATTGGTGGAGTTTTCCTACAACAAGGTTATCAAGCAAGTATTGGCATGGCTCCATTTGAGGCGTTGTATGGAAGAAAGTGTCGTTCTCCAAAGATCTTTGGGATGAGGTGGGTGAAGCAACATTGTTGGGAATGGGAGTTGATGCGTATGACTACGGAATAGATTCAAACGATCCGGCAACGTATAAAAACCTCACAAAATCAACAAAAGAGTTATGCTGATCTTCATCGAAAGGACGTGAAATTCGATATTGGAGATCATGTGTTGTTAAGTGTTGCTCCATAGAAAGGAGTTACGAGATTTAGAAAGAGAGGAAAGCTCAATCCTCGATTCATTGGCCCATTTTTAATCCTCGATCGAGTAGGGACTGTAGCTTATAGACTCGCTTTACCGCCAAGTATGTCTCGTGTTCATAACATTTTTTACATATCCATGTTACATAAATATGTGGAAGACCCGAACCACATTATTGAGTTAGAACCAGATGAAATAGCGAAAGATTTAACGTATGAAGAGGTTCCTATTAAAATCTTGGATAAGAAAGAACATATTCTACGCTCCAAGGTTATACCTCAAGTCAAAGTTTTATGGAGGAACCACGATGTTGAGGAGATGACCTGGGAGTTAGAATCTGAAATGAAATCAAGATATCCTTACCTCTTCGACATACCAGGTACGTACCCTAATTTCGAAGGCAAAATTTCATAAGAAGGGGAGATTGTAAGACCCCAACTTTTATGAATAAAGATGAATTTTCTATAATTATCATTTTTGAATATTATGGAATGTATTTGATATAATGTTATAGTTGTGGGTAATATTTATAAATTTTACAAAGTACGCAAGTTTTTATATAATATTCGATTGGTCGGAGAATATTCGTTTTATCAGGGAATATTCGTACGACGGCACAATCATTGTTGGACCCCACAATGGAATTATTGTCGGATTGAGAAAACGACAAAAATATTTTATGAAAATAACGGCAGAAGTTTTACCGTTAACTGTTGAAACACTCGGTGTTAAAAGAAAGAAGGAGGAATCTGGGTGGTTGCATAAGAAAGCACCAGTATTAATTATTGATGCTTACGTGAGAAGTCACTCATTGTTGTTCAATTATTGCTACAGTAATTATTGCATAGTATCTCACATTATTTGATTTAATTATTGTCGATATTTTATATATTATTAAATCAATAATTGAGACGACAGAGTTATTAATATTATAATTTGCAATATTAAAGATGTCTAGAAGTTCGCCAAGGAGAGGGTTGGTCACCTAATCAATGCGCCATAATAGGGAGAAATCCTTATTGGAAAGCCCCCTCTTTCCTAGGAATGACCTGGTCGATTAATATTGTGAATTATAATAATGATGATAAATATTCTTAAAAATATTGAGATGATTTTAATGAAATATTTGTTATATATATTGGCGTATTTTTGGACCCCCATTTACCTATTTTTCAAAATCGTCGGAGGAATTTATCTCAATTTATATATATATATATATATATATATATATATATATATATATATATATATTAGCGATGTGTTGAATTATGATAACATGGGGGAGGATTTTGAAAATCACGGGAAGGAGTATTACAAGAATGTAATATATATATATATATATATATATAATAGCATGTGCTGAATGATGATATATATATATATATATATATATATTATATAAATGTTATATGTATATATTTATATAATGTGACTCTAGTGGTAGGAAATCACGGGATTCATACCCCGTGAATTGGTGTGTTATATATACATACATATATAATATTATATTTTATTTAAAAGTTTTGCATAGTATCCTTTCTATTCTCCTATAAATAGGATGCTTAGTTAGAATCGAAATTACACCAGAAATTTAGAGAATTCTTCTATAATCTTGAGCGTATTTCTTTAGAGTTTAAGAAAGCTTTGAGCGTAGTGCAAGTTTTCTTCAAGTATATCTACGCCTACTGGTTGAAGTACTCTTCTTTATAAGGTAAGGGTATTATTTCTTTCATATTCATGAAGAGAACTTCATTATTCCATTCTTTACTATTACATTGGAATAACTCAGATCATGCGACTACCCTATACTTGGTGAAATTCTTACATTATTCCATTCTTTATTATTCGTTGAATAACATATATATGCCAATCTGCGCATACATGGTGAAATTCTTTTGTTATTCCATTCTTTATTATTTCATTTGGAACATCCTATTCGTGCATTTTACAGGACTGGTTAAAATTTATATTATTCTGTTGAATATATCACATGCATGCGCTTTTACGCCATACACGGGTTCCCGTCTTTATTATTCATTGAAATATATCGCATGCATGCTTTTACGTCGGACTCGGTTTAAAATTTTTATTCATTAGAATATAATATCACATGCATGCGTTTCTGGCGGACCGATTCTCATCTTTATTATTTTGTTAGAATATCTCGCATATGCGGCCTATCGCATTTTGGTGATTTCTTTTGTTATTCTATTCTTTATTATACTCGGTTGGTTAAAGTTTTGACTTTTATACTCCATGAAATTAGTGGAATATCCTTGATATTTGCGCTTCATCCAAAGATCTTTTCATGGAAATATTCTTCTGAGTATTCTTGAATTTTACTCTACAAAGAAATATCATGTTGACAATTTGGACGTTATTAGTTCCTGAATAAATTAATTCTTGAACTTGTTTTATTGAATTCTTATATCATTGTCATCATCCTCATGTTTATATATATATTTTTTTGAAAGTCATCTCGTGGCTGTGAGTGCGTAGATGGACTTGGTATGATTATGACTCAGAATTATTCGGTGTAATCATGACCGTAATGTTACAAATGATGTGGTAAAAGTCCTCATTGGCCCATAGTGCATTGATGGACAGTTGTTGGCGTGATCATGACCATTGATGAATACACGAATATCTTTGGCCCGTAGTGCATGGATAATTTGTGGTCGTGATACTAATGAATATCATTGGCCGTAGTGCAGGGAAGATGTGGATTATTTATTAAGTTGAGTCCCAGCGATAAAAGTGATGAAAAACCATTTAAATCATAAAAGATAAAAGATTTTATTCTCTACTTGACTCTTTTAATGGATTGTTTGTTTCGCTGTAGTTAAACTTGATGTCTATTGTATTTTATCAGTTTAACATTGTTGAAGGCTAATGATAATTTATTTCTGCATTATCTTAGTCATAATATTTCTTACTGGGCTAGTTGAGCTCACCCTTTTACTTTCATTATTATCTTCAGGAAATGAGAACGTAGCCGGGACTAGTCGGGAAACGGAGTGACGGTCCGAGATGGTGTCTTAGTAGTCCTCACTATTATATAAATAGTGTGATAATAAATGTAATGAGGACTTATTCTGAGAGTGGATAATATCTAGAAGATAATATTTGTATTAAAACTCACAGCTCTTGTAGTATATTTAAGATTGTATTTGTATTCTGTACCATGTATTTGGCGACTCGGAATAGGTGATGTATACCTATTTTGGGGGCGTCACACTATTAGTCTAGGGATTATAAAATGACATAATAGTATTGAGATTATAATTATAATCCCGGGATTATAATCCTAAGATTAATAGTTTTGAGGTTATAATCTCATGGATTATAATCCCCCGGGATTATAATCCTTGCATAATCCCATAGAGATTATGAAATGATTGAATAATCTTGAGATTATAATTATAATCTCGAGATTATAATCATAGGTTATGTTTGTTTGCAAGTATTATCAGAGGCGGAACTAGGGGTTTGGGCGGTGAATTTAATTGTGAGGGTGGCGGTCCAAAGCGGAGCTAAAGGCGAGGCGAGCAAATTGTAAGAACCAATGTGTAAGACCCCAACTTATTATAAATAAAATTAAATTTTCTCTATTTATTATTTTGAAATAGTAAAGGTTGATTTGATTAATGTGGTTAGTTATGGAAAAAATGCGTAAATATTTCAAATAAGCAAGTGGTTATAAAATATTCATTGTTGTCGGGGAATATTCGTTTGGTCGTGGAATATTCTTGCTGTCGGGGAATATTCGTACGACGGTTCAGCCTTGTGTGGGCCCCATAACTGAAAGCAATTGGATAAAGAAAACGACAAATATAAGTTGTTTATAAATAATTGACAGAGTAATTATCAATTATCTTTGTTGGAATACCGGGAGGTTAAAACACGAAGAAGATTGCAGTATTGCATAAATTATTGATTCTTACGTAAGAAGACACTACTCAATAATTGTTACAGTAATTACTGTTCAATATTTTATTTTATTGATTCAATAATTGCTACATTGATATTTTATATTATTGTTGTTTCAATAATTGTCATTACACAGTATTTTCTATTATTGGATCAATAATTCATATTATTTGAATAATATTATTAGATAGCAATATTGGCAATGTCTAGAAATTTCGCATCAAGGAGAGGTTTGGTCACCTAATCATGCTACCAAGAAGGAGAAATCCTTATTAAAGCCCCCTTTTCCCAAAAGCATTGCAGTTTGTCGATGATTGTGATTTTGTAATATTATTTGTGAATAATTAATTATTGATTTATATGATAAAAAAAATATTCATTTTATTTGGATATAGATGGAGAAAATTTTTAATGTTATAATTGTTGAAAATTGTTATTTTATCTTTTTCTGATAAAATAATTCATTTAAATATATTATTATATTATAATAATATAATAATGGTGATATTTTTACAATAAATATGGGATATATGAATAAATGAGGAGGAAGAGTATTTTTGTTACTAAAAATATTTAAAACATGTTTTTCATGTTTGTGGACTCAATTTCTTGACTGAAATTTGATTATAGCCTGTAAAATCGTCCGTATGTGGATTTTGGCCAATTTTTACTTGGAATTTGGAAAAACTTAAACTTATAAAGTTGTAGAGAATGGAATTTCCTATGGAATGGACATAATGTTCGAATTTTTCTGATAAAAAGGCTATTTATTATGAATTATTGAAGTTCCGAAGTTCCAAAATAATTTATTTTTGAAGTTTAAAATATTTTTTTAATAAAAACATTTTTTTGTCTTTTGGTGGGCCCCATTGGTGTTGTAAACATGTTGAATTCAGTTGTTAAAGTGGTGGGCGTGAATGATTTTTATAAATATATTATTTTATTAAATTTTCTGCTTTGGTGTTCTAAGCATTTTCCTATAAATAGGATGCTTAGGTTAGAATTGAAAATCACACCAGAAACAAGTTTTCTCTCTCTATATTATCAAGCGTATTCTTGTGAGTATTTTGATACTTTGAGTGTTCTTTATATGATTGGTGCAAGTTCCCTTCAAAGACTATATCCGATATTTCAATTAAGTAATAATGTCTTTTCGAGGTAAGGGATGTTATTTTTTTATAAATGATATTATTTCTTTCAATATCATTATGCCAAAATATTGGTAAGATTTTTCTTGTGAAATTCTTGTCTTTTTAGTGTCGGGGTTACTATTGACGTGTATACAAGACTATTCACGATATCGATTAATTATTCACGAATACTAAGACTATTCACGTAAAAATTAAATTTTCATTTTTTGTCCAAAATATCTATTGTGGATACTAGCTTTGATTGTATCCATATTTTGATCATTCTTGAATTTTACTCCACTATGGTTATTTATGAAGTATTTTTGAACTTGGACTGTTTGAAGTACGAATCCTTAATATTTGTTCTTTTGTTTCACTGTATTCGTTTTGTTTAAAATATTTTTCATCATCCTCAGTCCTAAATGATGATATTACTGAATATCTTTGGCCTGTAGTGTAAAGATAGTTGATTTTCTTAGGAATATCTTTGGCCCATAGTGCAAAGATGTACAAGTGTTGAGATGAACATGACCAACTGATGAATATCTTTGCCTTTAGTGAAAAGATGAATATTTGATTCAAGATGTATATTGATTGATGTTACAGGGATAAAATATTGATGATAAACTTTTAAATTCATAGAAGAAAGTAGATTTCATTCTCTACGTAACTCTTCTAATGAATTATTATTTCCGCTGCGAATATTGATTTAAAACTTGTTGTCTTTTGTATTCTATCAGATTTTTTTCCCCTGTTGAGGACTAACGATAATTTTTTCTATGTTATCTTAGTCATAATATTTTTTACTGGGCTAGTTGAGCTCATCCTTTTCCATTTTATATTATTTTTCTTCTCAGGAGGCGAGAATGTTGCGAGTACTAGTCGGTGTATGGAATGAAGGTTCTAGAAAGTCGTTTTAGTAGTCCTCACTATTTTGTAAAATAGTGTATCAATAATTGTAATGAGGATTTATTTGAGTGTTGATATTGTCTAGAAGACAATATTTGTTTTTAAACTCACAGTTTATGTGTTGTCGTATTTTGCACAACAATTGTATTAATAAAGTTGTAGTTGTTTCTGTACCATGTATTTGGCGACTTAGAATGGGTGTTGTATACCTATTTTGGGAGCGTCACGATTGGTATCGAGCTTGGGATATGATCTCAGCGGAGATTGGGGAATAGAATCAGAGGAGAGGAGACGAGTAAATCCTTCGCTAGTGTGTCCTACCTAAGCTTATTTGTTGGTTGGTCGAATATAGGGATATTATGTGATATGTTAATTTCTTCAATTAACCCTTGTTTTTATGGCGAGATTTGAGAATGGAAACCGAGAATGTTAATGATTGGAGTAAATGAGACCGTGGAGACACATTTACCCACCAATGAGGAAAACGTGCAACAGGCCGGCAATGTTCCTCCTGTAAATAACACCACTGATCAGACGATGAACGATAGAATATTTAGAAGCTTTTTTTTTGTAGTTAATGCAAAATCGAACGAAGGAGACTCGTGTACAAAATACAGTGGAAATGATAAGAAGCATACGGTTTGTCACAGCTAAGCAGTTCAAAGAGTTGGGACCACCAGAATTCTGGGGAAAACCGAATCCGATTAAGGCAGAGAGGTGGGTCATGCAAATTACCAAGATATTCGATGTCTTGGGATGCACGGAGGAACAAAAGGTTCCATTTGCCACCTTTATGTTCCGTAACGAGGCAGATTATTGGTGGAAATCTGTGAAGCGTACCCATCCAGCCGCACTCAGCATGTCTTGGGAAACGTTTTAGGAACTGTTCAATGACAAGTACTTCCCAGAAAGTATTCATCATATGAAGGAGGTAGAGTTTATTAGACTGGAGTAGAACAACATGACGGTGTCCCAGTACGAGGCGAAGTTCGCGGAGTTATCCAGGTTTGCACCTCATTTGGTAGAGAATGAGGAACGTATGACGCGGATGTTTCTGAGAGGTTTAAAACCCGACATACGTCAGTATCTCATTTCTCATAAATTTTCTCTATATTCAGATGTTGTCAATAGGGCTCAATTATTAGAGCGAGATAAAGAGTACATTCAACGGATGGACCACAACCAGGGTCATACCGGTGACAACAGTCATCGGAGCAACGATAATCAACGGGGAAAGAAAAATGCGGACAAGAACGACAACCACTCTGGTGGTAATCATGGCCATAATAATAGAAGACGCGAGTCGGGAGGAGGTTTTAAAAAGAGAAGATACAATAATGATAATGCGAAGACGTCAGCACCAACATCAACTGGTTCTAAGGGAGGAGAATGACCACCGATCGTATGCTATAAATGCGGAAAAGAGGGACATATCAGCCCAAACTGTCCACAACAGTTTAAGGTATGCTATAATTGTGGAAAGGAAGGACATATCACTCGAGATTGTATGGTAGCAAAACCATGTCCAGCGGGGATGGTGACTCAAAAGGCTGTCCCAGAAAAGTCAAAGTCAACGGTTCCTGAAAGAGCGTTTGTCGTGACTGGTCAAAATGCGAGGAACCCAAACGAGGTGATCACGGGTAAGCTAATTATAAGATCTTGCGAAGTTTATACCTTACTAGATACCGGTGCTACCCATTCATTTATCTCTCCTGTTTGTGCTCAACGTTTAAACTTAACTCTGGAGAAATTAGACTTTGACTTATCTGTGGAGACTCCGTTAGGAGAAACTTTCATTACATCCACTGTTAATAAATCTTGTTTGATCCAAGTTGGCACCATCACATTACACCATTGACCTTATCTCTTTAAAGATACTTGCTTTTGATGTGATTTTAGGGATTGATTGGTTAACTACTCATCATGCCAAAATTTATTGTTTTCGTAAGGTTGTTAGTTTTCATATTCTAACCAACCTATTATTTAATTCAAGCAACTAAACCACTAAAATCAATCTTTTCGTCATATCAAGTCATAAAGCTATTCGTTTATTGAAAAGCGGATGTCAAGCTTTCTTAGCCCATGTTATGGATTTGAATAAAGACACGTCGATTTGAATAATATTCTGTTGTTAGTAAATTTTCCGACGTATTTCACGAAGAACTTCCGGCCTGCGAGCGTGAAGTTGAATTCTTTATTGATCTTGAATCGGGTACAAAGCCCATTTCTAAAACCCCATATCGAATGGCTCTATTGAACTTCAGGAGTTAAAGGTCCAACTACGGGGAGTTGTTGGACATCGTTTTCATTAGGCCCTAGTACATCTCCTTGGGGTGCTCCTATTTTATTCACAAAGAAGAAAGACGGGAGTATGCGACTTTGTATCGACTATCGGGAATTAAACCATGTCACTATCAAGAATAGGTATCCGCTACCTCGCATTGATGACCTGTTTGACCAGTTTCAAGGAGCACAATTCTTTTCAAAGATCGATCTTCGTTCTGGATATTATCAGCTGAAGATTAGAACTAAGGATATCCCAAAGAATGCCTTCAAAACTCGGTACGGGCATTATGAATTCTTGGTCATGTCTTTTGGATTGACTAATGCTCCTGCGGCTTTCATGGATATGATGAACTGAGTATTCAAGGAATATTTGGATCAATTCGTTGCGGTCTTTATTGATGACATCTTTATATATTCAAAAAATTGAGAAGATCATGAGCACCATTTGAAGCTGGTACTCCAAAGGCTTCGTGAAAACAAGCTATATGCCAAGTTAAAGAAATGCGAGTTCTGGCTTGAGGAAGTAGCATTCCTTGCGCATGTGGTGTCAAAACATAGAGTATCTGTTGACCCTACGAAGATTGAAGCAATACAAAGTTGGGAGCAACCAAAGTCGGTGACCGAAGTACGTAGCTTTCTGGGCTTAGCTGGTTATTATCGGAGATTCATGGAAGGATTTTCTCGAATAGCTGTGACGCCCCCAAAATAGGTATACAACACCCATTCTGAGTTGCCAAAATACATGGTATAGAAGCAAACTACAACTTTGACAATACAGATGTCGTGTAGAATACGACAATACAACTGTGAGTTTGAATACAAATATTGTCTTTCTAGGCAATATACATACCCAAATAAGTCCTCATTAATTATTCATACACTATTTTACGTAAGTAGTGAGGATGACTAAAACATCTTCCTAGAACCATCACTCCATACCCCGACTCGATCCTCGCTATGTTCTCACCTCCCGAGAAGAAAAATGGAACAAAAAGGAAAAGGGTGAGCTCAACTAGCCGAAGAAAGAATATTATGACTAAGGTAATATACAACAAATATCGTTAGTCTTCAACAGGAAAAATCTAATAGAATACAATAGACAACAAGTTTTAGATCAACAAATGCAATGAAAGCAAGAATCCATTAGAAGAGTCACGTAGAGAAAGAATTCTCGCCTTCTTACAAGGTTTAAAAGTCCATCATCAATAGTTTATCCTGTAATAACAATCAATATACATCTTTAATCATCTTGCACCACTGTGCCAAAGATATTCATTTTGCATCACCAATTGGTCATGTTCATCTCAACACTGTTCATCTGCACTACGTGCCAAAAAGATATTCATCGATTAATCGTTCATCTTTGCACTCTGTGCCAAAGATATTCATTTATATCACCATTTAGGACCGAGGGGCGATGAAAAACATTTTTAAAGAAAGCGAATCCGGTGAAACAAAATGACAAGGATTAATGATTAAGGATTCGTACTTTGTTTTACCCATGTCCAAAAAATACTTGAAAGTAATCATATTGGTGTAAAATTCAAGAATGATCAAAACATGGATACAATCAAAGTTAGTTTCGAATAGATATTTTGGACAAAAAAAATTTTTTTTTTTTAGGTGAATAGTCTTAAAGTGATTCGTGAATAAAGGTCGTATCGTGAATAGTGCCATATACGTGAATAGTAACTAAAAGCACAACAAGTTCCAAATTTGATAAAAAAAGTTCACTAATACTTTGGCATAATGATATTGAAGAAAAATATCATTTAAGAAGAAAATAATACCCCTTTACCTCAAAAAAATAACCGTCTTACGAATTTTGATATAGTCTTTACAAAACCCAAGATCAGATATGTAACACTCAAAGTATACTCACAAGAATACGCTCGATAATTTAGAGAGAGAAAAGAGAAAACTTTGTTTCGGTGTGATTTTCAATTCTAACTTAGCCTCTATTTATAGGAAAATGTTAGAAGCATGAAAGGAGACTAAATAATAAAATATTATTTATTATTATTATTTTCAAAACCAATTACGCATGCCCAAGACCAGCACATCAACTTGAAACAAAAATTTCAAAGAATTCACATGATTAATTACACCAACCAAAGTGGGTCCCACCATATAATTTAATAAAAATTATTTTATTTTCCGAAACTTCAATAATTCGTAGAAAATAGCTGATTTATCGAAAAATTCGAAACTCGTGACTTTTCCATGGAAATTCCATTCTCTACAACTTGCTGAGAAGAAAATTTTTCCAAATTCCAAACAGAAATTGACCGAAATCCACAAAGCAAGCGATTTTACGCCTATAATCAATTTTGATTCAAGAATTGTGTCCACAAACACACACAAAACATATGTTAAACATTTAATGCCACAAAATACTCTACCTCCTCATATACTCATATATCCTACATTCATTATAAAAATATCATAGAATTAATATATTATTAAAATAATATATTTAAATGAATTATTTTATCATAAAAAAATAAAATATTAATCTTCAACAATTGTCACATTAAAAATTTTCTCCATATATATCCATATAAAATAAATATTTTCTTTATCATAATAATCAATAATTAATTATTCAAAAATAATATTACAGAATCACAGTACTGACAACCAGGCCGTTCCCAGGAAAGAGGGGGCTTTCCAATAAGGATTTCTCCTTACTGGCGCACAATTAGGTGACCAAACCTCTCCTTAGACAGAACTTTCTAGACATTGCCAATAATGTTATCTGATAATATTATTCAAATAATATGAATTATTGATTTGATAATGGAAAATACTGTGTAATGACAATTATTGAAACAACAGCAATACAAAATATCAACGCAGCAATTATTGAATCAATAAAATATAATATTGAGCAAGAACTCTTGTAACAATTATTGAGTAGTGCCTTCACGTAAGGATCAATAATTCAATAATATCATGCAATCTGGTGTGCTTCTTTGTGCAACCACGCCAGTACATTGTATTTTAACCACCGGTAACCCAACAGCGGTGTTAGCGGTAACAATTTCTGTACGTTATTTATAAAACTCAATCTTTGTCGTTTTCCTTCATCCAACCGTTTTTCCGTTATATGGGCCCACCAATGATCGCTGCAGGTAAATGCGGAGATTCCAGAAACAAAAAGAATATTCCACGACCAAACGAATATTCCCCGACAATAATGAATATTTTATAACCACTTGCTTATTTTGTAAACTTTGCACATTTCACCCATAACCAAGGAATTATATCAAATTAACCCTTATTAATTTAGAATAATGAATAAAGGAAAATTCAATTTTATTTATAATAAGTTTGAGTCTTACAACCTCCCTCCTTATGAAATTTCGTCCTCGAAATTGACGTGACGTACTGGTATATCGAAAAAGGTGAGGTACCTCGCTTTCATCTCCGATTCAACTCCCATGTCATTTCCTCAATTGCATGGTTTCTCCACAAAACCTTAACTTGTGGTATAACCTTCGTCTTAAGACATGCTCTTTCTCTATCCAAAATCTCAACAGTATCTCCTCGTAGGTTAAATCTTGACTATCTCAAATGCGGTTCTAATGCAATAATGTGGTTCGGGTCTTTCACATATTTACTGAAGCATAGATATGTGGAATACATTGTGAACACGAGACATACTGAGGTAACGCGAGTCTATAGGCTACGTCTCCTATTCGGTCAAGAATCTCAAATGGACCAACAAACCTTGGATTGAGCTTTCCTCTTTTCCCAAATCTTGTAACTCCTTTCCATGGAGCAATACGTAACAATACATGATCTCCAATATTAAACTCCGTCCTTTCTATGAAGATCAACATAACTCTTTTGTCGATCTTGTGAAATTTGAATACGTTGTCGAATCATTTGGATCTTTTACGTAATCATGCGTCATTAATTTCGGGTCCCAACAATGTTGCTTTTCCCACTTTCGTCCCAAAGATTTGGAGAATGACATTTTAATCCATACAACGCCTCGAATGGAGCCATGCCTATACTTGCTTGATAATTGTTGTTGTAAGAGAATTCCACCGGTGGCAAATACTTATCCCAACTTCCTTTGAAATCTAGAACATGAGTCTTAATAGATCTTCAAGGGTTTGAATAGTCCTCTCTCGATTGTCCGTCCGGTTTGAGGATGGTATCTTTGAATCGAATCGTAAAACTGCGCCCATAGCTTTCTCATAAGCTAACCCAAAATCTTGAAGTGAATCTCGGGTCACGATCCCAAACTATGGATATCTTGGCATGCCATGCAATCATACAATCTCATTCACGTATATACGAAGCAAGACATTCGAGGGGATAAGTCTCAGATATCAGTAAGAAATGGGCGGAGACTTGGTTAATCTATCAACAATAACCCAAATTGCATCTACGCCTTGAGAAACTTTAGGAAGACACGTAACAAAATCCATAGTAATGTGTTCCCATTTCCATTCCGGAATCTCAAGTGGTTGCAATGGACCTTTTGGCACTTGATGCTCCGCCTTTACACGCCGATGAGTTAAACATCTTGAGATAAACTCCGCAATCTCTCACTTCATATTGTTCCACCAAAATGTATGTCGAATATCATGATACATTTTGGTACTCTGAGATGGATTGCAAACGGGGTGTTGTGTGCCTAAATCATGATTTTATGCTTGTGTCGTAATCGTTTAGAACGCAAAGTCTAGAATTGACTCAAGTATTCCTTAATCATCAATTCTTGCTTCCTAATTGCTCCTTCTTGCACTTTCTTCATAATACGACGTATTTGTGTCCAGTAGCTTGAAAGCAACTTTTAACTTTATCGATTAAAGTCTGGTTCTACTTGTATATTCGCCATCATTATGTGGGTCCCACGAGTCTTTAATTTTACCTCCATCCTTTGCAAGTCATACAAAATGGGCCTTTGCGTTGACAATATCGCACTCGATTGCAGATATGATCTTTACTTAATGCATCACTACTACGTTTCGCTTTTCAGGATGATATTGAATTGTGTGATCGTAATCTTTTATCAGACCCAAACCAACGTCGTTTGCCGCATGTTGAGTTCTTTTTGGGTGAAGAAATATTTGAGGCTTTTATGATCCGTATAAATCTCTACTTTCTCCCCGCACAAGTAGTGTCTCCATATCTTCAACGCTGAATACGATCATCGCCGCTTAACTCTAGATCATGAGTAGGATAATTCCTCTCATATTCTTTGAGTTTGTCGTGAGGCATAAAGGCTATGACTTTCCCATGTTGCATGAGAACACATCCTAACCCTTGCCGTAAGCATATTTGTAGATAATAAATCCATCCGAACTAGATGGTATTGTTAGAGCAGTCTTAGAAATGAGTCTCTCTTGAGCTCTTGGAAGCTCTTCTCGCATTCCTCGCTCCATAAGAATTTTGCATCCTTCCGAGTCAGCTGAGTTAATGGAGTAGCGATTCGAGAAAATCCTTCCACAAATCTCCGATAATAACCGGCTAAGCCCAGAAGTCTGCAGACTTGATCCACCGAATTCGGTTGCTCCCAACTTTGTATTGCTTCAATCTTCACGGGTCAACAGATACTCCTTGTTTTGACACCACGTGTGCCCAAGGAATGTTACTTCCTCAAGCGAACTTCGCATTTCTTGACTTGGCATAAAGCTTGTGTTCACGAAGTCTTTGTAGTACCAGCTTCAAATGGTGCTCATGATCTTCACAGCTTTTGGAATAGATGAGGATGTCATCAATAAAGACAACAACGAACTGATCCAAATATTCCTTAAATACACGGTTCATCATATCCATGAAAGCAAAGTAGGAGCATTAGTCAATCCAAAAGACATGACCAAGAATTCATAATGCCCGTATCGAGTCCACGAATGCCGTCTTTGGAATATCCTCGGTTTTAATCTTCATTTGATGATATCGAAGCGAAGATCGATCTTTGAAAAAGAATTGCGCTCCTTTTATGGCGGTCGAACGTGTCATCAATGCGAGGTGGCGGATACCTATTCTTGATGGTGACATGGTTCAATTCTCGATAGTCAATACAAAGTCGCATACTCGTCTTTCTTCTTTACCAATAAAACAGAGCACCCCGAGGAGACGTCTTGGGGCCGAATGAAACCGATGTCTAATAACTCCTCGTAGTTGGACTTTTAACTCTCGAAGTTCAATAGGAGCCATTCGATATGGGTTTTAGAAATGGGCTTTGTGCGGTTCAAGGTCAATAAAGAATTCAACATCACGTTCTGGGGGTAAACAGGGAAGTTCTTCAGGAAATACATCAGGAAATTCTTTAACCACAGAAATATTATTCAAATCTGACTTGTCTTTATTCAAATCCATAACATGGGCTAAGAAAGCTTGACATCCGTTTTTCAATAAACGAATAGCTTTGTGGCTTGATATGATGATGATCGATTTTAGTGGTTTAGTGGTTTGAATTAGTATGACGAGTTAGTTAGAATATGAAAACTAACAACCTTACGAAAACAATCAATTTTGGCATGATGAGTGGTTAACCAATCAATTCCTAAAATCACATCAAAAGCAAGTATCTTTAAAGAGATAAGATCAACGAGTAATGTGATAGTGCCAACTTGGATCATGCAAGACTTATAAACTGTAGATGTAACGAAGGTTTCACCCAACGGAGTTTCAACAGATAAATCAAAATCTAATTCTCCGTGAGTCAAGTTTAAACGTTGAGCACAAGCGAGGAGAGATAAAAGAATGGGTAGAAACCCAGGTATCTAGTAAGGTATAAACTTCGCAAGAATTCAAGATTAGCTTACCCGTGATCACCTCGTTTGGGTTCCTCACGTTTTGTCGATCCACGACAAACGCTCTTCCAGAAACGGTGATTTCGACTTATCCGGATGTACTTGGAATCACCACTCTCTTGAACTTGGTTTCGCAATAGTACAATCTCGGCGATGTGGCCTTCCTTTCCACGGTTGTAACAGTAACATATACTGGATTGTTGTGGAAAGTTTAATGATATGTCCCTCCTTCCCGCATTTGTAACATCTAAGCGGCGGTCGTTCTCCTCCCCCAGCATTTGTTGTTGGTGTTGGTCTTTCTTTGTTGATATCTTCCTGTCATTGTTGAAGAGAACTTCGTTATTCCATTCTCTATTATTACATTGGAATATCTAAATCTGTACTTTTTACGCCGACTGGTTCCATTATTTATTATTCTGTTGGAATAACCTATCTGTGCGGTCTATCACATGCATGGTGAATTTTTTTATTATTCCATTTTTATTATTCTGTAGGAATAACCTGTCTATGTGGATTACCACATGCATGGTGAATGACCCTTCGTATTCATTTTTTATTAAATTATGGAAATGATCTGTCTACGTGAATTACCACATGGCGGGTGAAAATTCATTGCAGTTTCATATATTTTATGATACTCATTTGGTTAAAATTTTGGCTTCTATACTCCATGAAATTAGTGGAATATATTTGATATTTGCGCTTCATCCAGTATCTTTTCATGTAAATATTCTTCTGAGCATTCTTGAATTTTACTCCACAAAGCAGTATCATGTTGACAATTTGGACATTATTGAGTTCAGGATAAATTAACTTATAAATCTTTAAAATTTATTCTTGAACTTGTTTTATTGAATTATTATGTCATTGTCATCATCCTCATGCTTATATTATGATGAAAGTCATCTTTGGCTTACGTGCATAAATGGACTTGGTATGATTATGATCAGGGATTATTCGGTATAATCATGACCTGTAATGTTATAAATGATGTGGTAAAAGTCTTCAGTGGCATGTAGTGTATTGACGGACAGTTTTTGGTATGATTATGATCAGGGATTATTCGGTATAGTCATGATCATTGATAATTTAATGAATATCCTTGGCCCGTAAAGCAGGGATGACTCGATGATGTGGTTTATTTATTAAATTGAGTCTCAGTGATAAAAATTGATGAAAACATTTTAAATCATAGAAGATAATAGATATCATGCTCTACTTGACTCTTCTAATGGATTGCTTATTCACCGCAGATTAAACTTGATGTCTATTGTATTTTATCAGTTTAACATTGTTGAAGACTAATGATAATTTATTCTGCATTATCTTAGTTATAATATTTCTTACTGGGCTAGTTGAGCTCACCCCTTTCTTTCACTATTCTCTTCAGGAAATGAGAACGTAGCCGGGACTAGTCGGGGAACGGAGTGATGGTCCAGATGATAGTATTAGTAGTCCTCACTATTTTGTTAAATAGTGTGATAATAAATTTATTGAGGACTCCTTTGAGTGTGGATATTGTCTAGGTAACAATATTCTTATTAAAAATCTCAATTTATGTTTTGTCGTATTTTACACGACTGTTGTATAATTAGTTTGTATTAGTATTCAGTACCTTGTATCTGACGACCCAAGATGGATGATGTGTACCTATTTTGGGGGCTTCACATGAGACTTTACTCTCTTCGTCTCTTCCCACTTCCGAGTTCACCTCCATTTCAAATGCGCCTCCAAAGTGCTCCTTGTCGGTTTCTTCAAGCCTACTTACTTCGGGCCACCACATGCATTTCTCCCTCCTCCACTGCTTTGGACTTTGGTAATTTGACTAATTTCTAATTTTAATTTAGCCTAAATGTCTTTCAAATTTATTAATTTTAATTTGCTAATTTTCATTTATTTTTTAGACCATAAGAATCAAATTACCAAATTATCAAATCAAATGAACAATAATCAAAGGAACAATAAAGAACAATAAGGGATTTCATCTTTGTTTAGATACATGACTGCAATAGTCATTTTGTTTACATTATAATTTATAATGATAGTGATTTGTCGTCCTTGTTTTAAATTCATGTCTGCTATTTGTTTAATAGGTTAAGTCCTTATTGTTTATAACTAAAAAGACAAAATCTGAAGTGTTGTTTAGCTAGAATTTGTCCTTATGTGTGTCTCATTAGATTCAAAAAATATTATTTGACTCTTAGTCAAAAACAGTATAGGACTCTTGAGGAAAACCCAAGTAGATTAGCTAGAATTTGTTTAATTTCTATTTTCTTAAATAATTGATGAATGATGAAATTATTATGAAATGTTTAAATTGATGAAATTATTGATTAGCAATTGATGTTTTTATTTATACTAGATTATGGATAAATACTTTATTAAGCAACAAAGAACTGTTGATTCTTCTAATAATCAATTACCAAGTTCCGAAGCAAGTGGTGATATTAATAATTCATGTGAGACCCCAAATTTTATGAATAAAAATTTCATTTTCTCAAAATATTTTTTTCAAAATTATGGTATAGATTTGAGATAATGTTATAGTTGTGGGTAGTATTTATAAATTTTGTAAAGTATGCAAGTTGTTATATAATATTCGATTGGTCGGGAAATATTCGTTTTAACAGGGAATATTCGTATGACGGCACAATCATTGGTGGACCCCACAACGGAATTATTGTCGGATTGAGAAAACGACAAAAATATTTTTATGAAAATAACGGCGGAAGTTTTACCGTTAAAACTGTTGAACTACTCGATAATAAAAATACAAGAATGTCTGGCGTGATTGCGTAAGAACACATGGTATTGATTATTGATGCTTACGTGAGAAGTCACTCGGTTTTGTTCAATTATTGTTTGCGAGAATTGTTGCATAAGTATCTCACGTTATTTGATTCAATTATTATCGATATTTTATATATTATTAAATCAATAATTGAGAGACGATGAAGTTATTAATATTATTATTTGCAATATTAACGATGTCAGTAAGTTACGCCAAGGAGAGGTTTGGTCACCTAATTGCGCCAATAGGAGAAATCTTTATTTAAAAGTCCCTCTTTCCGTGAACGACACAATTCGATTAATATTGTGAATTATAATAATGATGATAAATGTTGTTAAATATATTGAGATGTCTTTTTATGAAGTCACGGAAGTTTATATATTATATATATATATAAATTTTGTTTTATTAGTATTATTAATGTAATAAAATAGAAAAGCTTTTTATATAAAATGTAATACTTTTATAAAGTTATTTGTTTTATTAGACTATAAATAGAATATATTATATTCTATTATGCATAGTGTTTTGCATAGTAAAATCTTTTTATATAAAATGTAATACTTTTATAAATTTATTTATTTTATTAGACAATAATTAGAATATATTATATTATATTATGCATAGTGTTTGTAGATAGTAGACTGCATAGTGTTTGTATAGTAAAATCTTTTTATATAAAATAGAATACTTTTATAAAGTTATTTATTTTATTAGACAATAATTAAAATATATTATATTTTATTATGCATAGTGTTTGCATAAGGTTGCAGATAGTGTTTGCATAGTAAAATCTTTTTATAAAAATGAATACTTTTATAAAGTTATTTGTTTTATTAGACTATAAATAGAATATATTATATTTTATTTAAAAGATTTTGTTTTATTAGAATAATTTATTAATCTTGATAGTAAATCAATATGGACCGTCGTTTAAAAAGTAAATCAATCTGGACTGTTCATGAATTAGTTACAATTAGGTCCATTCTCCTATAAATGAAGCTCATTCCTTCATTATTTCTTACGTAATTCAACTTTGAAACTCTAGAGAGAGAAACTATAGAGAGAAAGAAGAAAAGTATTCTGCTACTTCACTACTCCTATATTCAATTTCTTCTAAGGTAATGGGTATTATTTCTATCATATTCATAAAGAGAACTTCTGTTATTCCATTATTTATTATTACGTTGAATAACTCAGTATACGTGAGCTACCCTAAACTTGATAAAATTCTTACGTTATTCCATTCTTTATCATTATGTTGGAATAACTCGCCTATGCCAAGATCGCATCTATGGTGAAATTCTTACGTTATTCCATTCTTTATTATTCTTTTGGAACATCCCGTTTTGTGCGTTTACGCACGACCGGTTCCGATTATTTATTATTCATTGGAATATCCGCCGGTAGCGTATTACGCCTCGACCGGTTCCATTAATTATTATTCTATTGGAATAACCTATCTTCATGCGATCTCATCGCATGCACGGTGATTTCGTTGTTATTCCATTCTTTATTATTCTGTTGGAATATATGCGTCGCGCATGCGTATTACACACGACCTTGTTCCATTAATTATTATTCGTTGGAATAACTCGTCATGCATGCGATCATCGCATGCATGATGATTTTGTTGTTATTCTATTCTTTATTGCTCGTTGAATATCTCGTCGGTGCGATTTCGCTTTGACACGGGTTCCGTTATTTATTATTCTATTTGAATAACCTGTCTGTGCGGTCTATCGCATGCCTGGTGATTTCTTTTGTTATTCCATTCTTTATTATACTTAGTTGGTTAAATTTTTGACTTCTATACTCCATGAAATTAGTGGAATATCCTTGATATTTACGCTTCATCCAGTATCTTTTCATGGAAATATTCTTCTGAGCATTCTTGAATTTTACTCTACAAAAAAGTATCATGTTGATAATTTGGACGTTATTAGTTCCTGGATAAATTAATTTTGAACTTGTTTTATTGAATTCTTATATCATTGTCATCATCCTCATGTTTATTTTATGTTGAAAGTCATTTGTGGCCTGTAGTGCATAGATGGACTTGGTATGATTATGACCAGGGATTAATCAGTATAATCATGACCGTAATGTTACAAATGATGTGGTAAAAGTCTTCATTGGCCCGTAGTGCATTGATGGACAGTTGTTGGCATGATCATGACCATTGATGAATACACGAATATCCTTGGCCCGTAGTGCATGGATAATTTGTGGTGGTGATACTAATGAATATCCTTGGTCGTAGTGCAAGGATGATGTGGATTATTTATTGAGCTGAGCCTCAGCGATAAAAGTGATGAAAAACCTTTTTAAATCATAAAAGATAGTAGATTTTATTCTTTACTTGACTCTTTTAATGGATTGCTTGTTCCGCTATAGTTAAATTTGATGTTTGTTATATTTTATCAGTTTAACATTATTGAAGGCTAACGATAATTTATTCTGCATTATCTTAGTCATAATATTTCTTACTGGGCTAGTTGAGCTCACCCTTTCTTTCACTGTTCTCTTCAGAAAATGAGAATATAGCTGGGACGAGTCGGGGAACGAAGTGATGGTCCAGATGATAACATTAGTAGTCCTCACTATTCTGTTAAATAATGTGACAATAAATGTAATGAGGACTCCATTGAGTGTGGATATTGTCTAGATAAAAATATTCTTATTAAAACTCTCAGTTTATGTTTTGTCGTATTTTACACGATAGTTGTATTATTAATTTGTATTTGTATTTTTGTACCATGTATCTGGCGACTCAAGATGGGTGATGTATACCTATTTTGGGGGCGTCACAGTTGGTATCAAAGCTTAGGAATATGATCCCTGGCTGAGATGTGAGACAAGAACTAGGAGAGGAGAGACGGAGAATTCGTTCGCTAGTATGACCTACCTAAGTTTATTTGATATTTAATTGGTCGGTCAGAGTATAGGGATAATATGTGATATGTTAATTAACCCTTATTTTGTGGCAGGGTTTGAGAATGGCATCTGAAAATGTTGATATAAGCAATGCAGCACAATAATATGACCGTATCGCAGTACGAGGCTAAGTTTGCGGAGTTATCTCGGTTTGCATCCCATTTGGTCAATAATGAGGAGCGAATGACGCGAATTTTTCTAAGAGGTGTGAAACCCGATATACGTCAATACCTCATTTCTCATAAACTTTTTTTATATTCAGATGTTGTGAATAGGGCTCAGTTATTAGAAGCGCGCGATAATGAGTTAAGACAACCAAAAGGTAACGACCAACAACACGATAATAATCGTCATAAATTGGTGTAACGACCATCTGAACAATGACGACCATCGGGGAAATTATCATGCCAAGAATGGTAACTACTTCGGTGGTAATCATGGCCAAGATAATAGAAGTGGAAATTTCAAGAAGAGAAGGTCATTTAGCTCGATTTTTTGTCGATATAGTAAAGTCAAGTCCAATTTGGGATGGTGACACTAAAAGCGAATACTGGACAAAACAAATTCTGGTGGTTACAGGAAGAGCGTTTTTCGTGACTTCTCAAAAGCGAGTAACCGAACGAAGTTAGCACGGGTTAGTTAATTATAAATTTTTGTGAAGTCTATACCTTATTAGATACCGGTTCTACCCATTCTTTTATCTCTCTTGCTTGCGCTTAATGTTTAAATTTGACTCCGGAGAGATTAGACTTTTACTTATCGATTGGAACTTCGTTAGGAGAAACCTTCGTTACCTCCACTGTTTATAAATCTTATTTGATTCAAATCGACACTTTCACGTTACTTGTCAATCTTATCTCTTTGAAAATACTTGCCTTTGATGTGATTTTAGGAATCGATTGGTTAGCTACTCATAAAGCTTTTCGTAAGGTTGTTAGCTTTCATATTCATAACCAACCTATTATGCGAATTCAAGCAACCAAACCACTAAAGTCAATCACTGTCATACCAAGCCATAAGTAAAGAGCCCTGAGCCTTTCGTTGGTGACTTCCTTGTGTGGAATGCACCAAAGCCAGACTTTCTATAGGGGAAGCTGTGAATAACGGTGGCAAGTTGATAGGTATCAATGTGACATACTATCCAAGTCTTGGGATGAAAGTCACAGTTTTGAATGATATTTCTATTGTTAATAAATTTCTTGACGTATTCTTGAAGACTTCCTGGCCTACTCCCAGAGCGTGAAATCGAATTTTGTATTGACCCCAGTACAAAACCCATTTCTAAAACCCTCAAGTATTTCTTCACCCAAAACGAACGTATAATGCGCCAAAGACGATGGCTCGAGCTGTTGAAGGTTACGACCATTCAATATCACCGTGGAAGAGCGAACATAGTAGCTGACGCGTTGAGTAGAAGATCGTATGCGTTTACAAGTACGATGTTGTTAACACAAAGACCCATTTCGTATAACTTACAAATTATGAAGATAGAGTTAAAGACTCTAGGGACCCACGTGAAGATAACAAATATACGATTAGAATCGACTTTAATCGATAAAGTTAAAGCCGCTCAAGCTACATACTCAGAGCTGATGAATGTGAAGAAGAAGGTTCAAGAGAGAGTTATTCTAGAAGCAAGAATCGATGAAGAGAGAAAATCTCAACCCTCGATTTTATTGGCCCATTTGAAATCCTTGATCGAGTAGGAACTATGGCTTATAGACTCGTTTTACCGCCAAGTATGTCGCGTGTTCATAACGTTTTTCACGTATCGATGTTACGTAAATATGTGGACGAATCGAACCACATTATTGAATAAAAACTAGACGAGATAGCAGAAGATTTAACGTATGAGGAGATACGTATTAAAATCTTGGATAAGAAGGATCGTATTCAACACTCAAAGGTTATACCTTAAGAGTTAGAATCTATAATGAAGTCAAGGTATCCTTACCTCTTCGGCATATCAGGTACGTACGTAAATTTCAAGGGCGAAATTTCATAAGGAAGGGAGATTGTGAGACCCCAAATTTTATGAATAAAGATTTAATTTTCTCAAAATATTTTTCTCAAAATTATGTTGTGGATTTGAGATAATGTTATAGTTGTGGGTAGTATTTATAAATTTTGCAAAGTATGCAAGTTGTTATATAATATTCGATTGGTCGGGGAATATTGGTTTTAACAGGGAATATTCGTATGAAGACACAATCATTGGTGGACCCCACAACGGAATTATTGTTGAATTGAGAAAATGACAAAAATATTTTTATGAAAATAACGGCGGAAGTTTTACCGTTAAAAGCGTTGAACTACTCGTAATAAAAATACAAAGAATGTCTGGCGTGGTTGCATAGTAACATTGCAGTATTGGTTCTCGATGCTTACGTGAGAAGTCACTCGGTTTTGTTCAATTATTCTTCGCAGATAATCACGTGACAAGATCTCACGTTATTTGATTCAATTATTGTCGATATTTTATATATTATTAAATCAATAATTGAGACAACGAAGTTATTAATATTATTATTTGAAATATTAACGATGTTCAAGTTCACACAAGGAGAGGTTTGGTCACCTAATCGCACGCCAATAGGGAGATCCTAATTGGAAAGCCCTCTTTCTTGGGAATGACACTGGTTGATTAATATTGTGAATTATAATAATGATGATAAATGTTGTTAAATATATTGAGGTGTCTTTTATGAATTCACTAAGTTTATATATATATTATATATATAAATTTTATTTTATTTGTATTATTAATGTAATAAAATGAAAAGCTTTTTTTATATAAAATGTAATACTTTTATAAAGTTATTTGTTTTATTAGACTATAAATAGAATATATTATATTCTATTATGCATAGTGTTTTGCATAGTAAAATATTTTATATAAAATGTAATACTTTTATAAAGTTATTTATTTTATTAGACAATAATTAGAATATATTATATTTTATTATGCATAGTATTTGCATAGTGCCTGCATAGTATTTGCATAGTAAAATATTTTTATATAAAACATAATACTTTTATAAAGTTATTTATTTTATTAGACTATAAATAGAATATGTTATATTTTATTCAAAAGATTTTGTTTTATTAGAATATTTTATTAATATTGCATAGTAAATCAATATGGACCGTCCGTTAAAAAGTAAATCAATCTGGACCATTCATGAATTAATTACTATTCAGTCCATTCTCCTATAAATAGAAACCCATTCCTTCATTATTTCTTATGAATTCACTGAAACTCTAGAGAGAGAAACTATAGAGAGAAAGAAGAAAAGTATTCTACTACTTCACTACTCCTATATCCAGCTTCTTCTAAGGTAAGAGGTATTATTTCTTTCATATTCATGAAAAGAACTTCTGTTATTCCATTATTTATTATTCGTTGGAATAACTTTTGTATCTGTGCTACCCTATACTTGGTGAAATTCTTACATTATTCCATTTTTTCATTATGTTGGAATAACTTTGTATACATCCAATACCGCATACATAGTGAAATTCTTTTGTTATTCCATTCTTTCTTATTACGTTGGAACATCACATCATGCGTTAACGCATGACCGGTTAGATTATTTATTATTCTGTTGGAATATCCTGTCGGTGCATATTACGCCTGACCTGGTTCCATTAATTATTATTCTATTGGAATAACCTGTTTGTGCGATCTATTGCATGCATGGTAATTTCTGTTGTTATTCCATTCTTTATTATTCTGTTGGAATATCCTGTTAGTTCGTATTTACTCGACTGGTTCCATTATTTATTATTATTCATTGAATAACTCGTCTGCATGCGATCTATCGCATACATGGTGATTTTCATTGTTATTCCATTCTTTATTATTCATTGGAATATATCGCTTGCAATGTAATTTCTTTGACCTTGTTTATTATTTATTATTACATTGGAATAACTTTCATGCGTGTGGTCTATCGCATGCCCGGTGATTTCTTTTGTTATTCCATTCTTTATTATACTCGGTTGGTTAAATTTTTGACTTCTATACTCCATGAAATTAGTGGAATATCCTTGATATTTGCGCTTCATCCAAAGTATCTTTTCATGGAAATATTCTTCTGAGCATTCTTGAATTTTACTCTACAAAGAAGTATTATGTTGACAATTTGGACGTTATTAGTTCCTGGATAAATTAATTCTTGAACTTGTTTTATTGAATTCTTATATCATTGTCAGCATCCTCATGTTTATTTTATGTTGGAAGTCATCTGTTGCCTGTAGTGCATAGATGGACTTGGTATGATTAAGACCAGGGATTAATCGATATAATCATGATCGTAATGTTACAAATGATGTGGTAAAAGTCCTCATTGGCCCGTAGTGCATTGATGGACAGTTGTTGGCATGATCATGACCATTGATGAATACACGAATATCCATGGCCCATAGTGCATGGATAATTTGTGGTTGTGATACTAATGAATATCCTTGGCCGTAGTGCAGGGATGATGTGGATTATTTATTAAGCTGAGTCTCAGCGATAAAAGTGATGAAAAACCTTTTTAAATCATAAAAGATAGTAGATTTTATTCTCTACTTGACTCTTTTAATGGATTGCTTGTTCCGCTATAGTTAAATTTGATGTTTGTGATATTTTATCAGTTTAACATTGTTGAAGGCTAACGATAATTTATTCTGCATTATCTTAGTCATAATATTTCTTACTGGGCTAGTTGAGCTCACCCTTTCTTTCACTGTTCTCTTCAGGAAATGAGAATATAGCTGGGACGAGTCGAACAGAGTGATGGTCCAGATGATAGCATTAGTAGTCCTCACTATTCTGTTAAATAGTGTGACAATAAATGTAATGAGGACTCCATTGAGTGTGGATATTGTCTAGATGACAATATTCTTATTAAAACTCTCAGTTTATGTTTTGTCGTATTTTACACGACAGTTGTATTATTAAGTTGTATTTGTATTTTTGTACCATGTTTCTGGCGACTCAAGATGGGTGATGTATACCTATTTTGGGGGCGTCACAATTCACGTGTGGAGTTCAATTCGAATGATATTGTTAGTGATCCGGGGTTACGTAAATCAATTGAAGATTTTGCTATTGTGATTAGAGATCAAATTCGAAGAGAGTATTTGACTAGAGGTGCATGTCAACCAATTGCCTATAATTATCCCCAAAAATACTTTTCTAATGTGAAGAGAAGCTTTCGGCCCGCTTCTTTTAAAAAATTTGAATGGTTGGAGTATAGCATTTCAAAGGATGCAACCTTTTGCTTTTGCTATTATCTATTTGGCAATTCAAACAGAGTAGATGCTTTTACAAAAAAAGGGTTCAGCAACTGGAAAAAGGCAATTGAAAGATTTCAAGAACATGTGGGTGCTTCGAATAGTGCTCATAATGATGCTAGAATACAACTTCAAGGTTTTAAAAATCAAAGGCAGAGTGTGTCATATATACTACTAGCACAAGGGCAAGAGATGGAGGTTGCTTATCGCACCCGTTTAACGGCAGCTTTGGATGTCACACGTCTTCTTTTGAAACAAAGTTTGCCTTTTCGTGGACATGATGAGTCATCGACTTCATCAAATAAGGGAAAGTTTCATGAGTTTTTTGAGTGGTACAGTCTACGAAGAGGTAGGCAAGGTAGTTAATGAGAATGCTCCTAGAAACAATCAAATGACTTCTCCAAAAATTCAAAAAGAACTAACAAGTGCTTGTGTCGTGGAAACTACATTTGCCATCATCAATGATATTGGGGACAACATATTTTCTATTATGGTTGATGAGTCTCGAGATGTTTCAATAAAGGAGCAAATGGGAGTTGTTTTGAGATATGTAAACAACCATGGAGATGTGATTAAAAGGTTTCTTGGTGTGGTACATGTGCCTGACACGTCATCTATTTCTTTGAAGAATGTTATTGATGAATTGTTTGCAAAGCATAAATTGTCATTATCGAGGTTAAGAGGTCAAGGATATGATGAGGTTTCAAATATGCGAGGCGAGTTCAATGGATTAAAGGCTCTTATTTTAAAACAAAAATCCATATGCAAGGTATGTCCATTGTTTTTCTCACCAACTCTAATTAGTTGTTGTTGCTATTGTCAAGAGCATCCGTATTTGACTTTGGACGAAAAAATTACATGAGCTTCCACGTGAGAGAAAGAAAACCTACATGTCAGACATTTTTCATTCGACTCACTGAACTACTTTTTTTTTATAAACCGTTACAAATTTTGTTAAATTATTTGACTTTGGACGGAAAAATTATATGAGCTTCCACGTGAGAGAGAAAAAACCTACATGTCAGACATTTTTCTTTGTGGCATGCCAAGATGGAAACTTATATAAATTTAATGCTAAATTAATCAAAATAAAATAATCCATTCAAAATAAAAGTACAATACAAATATTTTTTTTAATCATTAATATTTGTTTGATATGTTAAAACTTTGGTAGCATACAAAAAAAATAGTATATTGATATTTGTTTTTCAATATGGTACAATTTTAAATAAATTATATAAATTACACATAAATATGTAATTTTCTTTGTTTTTAAATAACCCATTAAATTAAACAAAACTACTAAAGTAATTAAACAATTTTTTTGGAAAAAATAATAATTAAATAGTTAAACTCTTAAAACAACCAAATCAATTAAAAATTAAACAAATAAACAAAACAGTAGAGGAAAAACACCAAACCCAACATCAAAAAGTATCCCCACCTCACCACCATACCCACCGCCACTTGTTCCCCGCCTCACCACCATGAACATCACAAATTTTTCCAACAGATCTTCTTCGTCTTGTTTATATTTTTCTTTTCCTTTTCTCAACTTCGCACATATCTCTCACATTTTTCTTTCAACTTCAAAGATTACAAATTTCATTCTTTCATATTTCTCTCTCTCTCTCTCTCTCTCTCTATATATATATATATATATATATATATATATATATATATATATATATATATATATATATATATATATATATATATATATTACGAAAGGGTATTACATTCACGATTCCAGGCATTAAATGAATCCATTTACTTGCAAATTTTACAGATCTAAAAATAATGAAAGAAGAACCTTCTTCACTCTAGATCTAGCATTGATTTGTAATTCATCTCCCTTACGAAGGCGGGTTGTTTGAATTTCTTTCTTTATTGGATTTCCTTACTTTAGTAGATGTTGTGGTGTAGAATTTTGGGTTATTGACGATGGTGGTTATAGATGATGACAGTGGTTATGGCTAATGGTGGAGTTTCTGTGGTGGTTACGAAAGTTGGAATCGATCAATCTTCGCGTCAATAGGATCGGATCGTAAAGGCAGTAATCTATTTTTGATTTATTTGCTTATTTTAAGAATCTGAAAATTAAAGATTTTAGTCTAATAATTAGCACATGTTTGGGTCTGGTTAGAAATAATTTTGGACAAAATTAAAGATGATGGGAGGGGTGTTGGCAACAACGGTGGATGTTGAGGCGGAGATGAAAGAAGGAAGAAAGTTTAAAATATAATTATGAAAAAATTGTTATAATAATAATAATAATTATTATTATTATTATTTCTATCTAAGATGGTCTTATATTCCACGTAAGCGTGTCCATCTGGGTGCCATGTAAACTTTCTGTTAAGTTCTTAACGGAATATACGATTTTTCACATTTTTGTAAAAAATTATAGTTTAATAAGTTGATCGTAAAAAATTTCAGTCCAGTAATGCATTTATAAGCCGAGGTCGAGTAGAGTATGGGAAAATGTATTTAACCCTTAAAATAATACCAAATTTTTCATCATTCAAGTAATTAAAGTTCCAATTTTGATGGATGGATGGGCATTATGGTCATTTTAGAAAAAGAATGAGGTTAATTTTTTCTAATAATTTTTAATCTCAAATGGTAAGGATTACAATATCAGGTAGAATATGGTATTAAATAATCTCACATCTTAAGCTATTTTATAATCCTAGGATTAATAGTCCTAAGCTCAAATTTAAAAAAAAATAAGACACTTGAGATTAATAGTCTAAACGCCATATAAACAAATTTGTTGATTGTGTATTGCTAATGAATACAAAGAATAATTGTCCTTGAAATTATAATTTTTTTTGTAGTTATCATTATTTTTAATTGAAATCGATCTCAAAATTCAATATTCAACTCAATTTGATTATATTCCTGATCATATATATCTATATATAATTGATTTCTAATATGTCCTGTTTTTTTGACAAAATTTTGAAACAAGAACATGAAATATTTTTTATTATTAAATGAATCAAATTATAAAAACACTAGAGTCGAGGTGATTTTTCATCGCGTCCAAATTGAAACCCAAAACTCAAGAACATATATATTAATAAAAAATAGATAAAAATAAATAAACTTGTGTAGTTCTTCAATACAAGAAAAGAAAAGAAGGTTGTCATGATAACCGGCCCCACACACGTAAATCTGAATAGATCTATCTTCATAGATTAACGCAAAACAAACTTCTGCACTGAGAGATCGTGAAAAAGAGTTTCGTAAAATAAAAAATTCTCAAATTAGGAGAAAAAATCTTCATAAATTGAAAAAAAATCCAAATTAAGAGAAATAAAACCCCACAAAAAAGGAAAGAAACCCCGTAAAAAGTAAAAATAAGAACAATTAGATGAAAATTCATTTAAAATAAAAACTTTTGAGAGTCTTTTTAGCGTAGATCAAAGAACCTATGGAGGCTTGGATTTTTTGTTTAAAAAAAGTGCTTAACCTGTTGCCTTTTAATATGTCATTTATTTTAACCTATACTCCTTGATGTTTCTCCTACCACATGATCTTCCTTCTTAACAACCACTAGAAACATATAATTAATCAAATATTAAACACAGTCTTTAGCATTTTGAAAATGACTTATGTACCTAAAGGCAACTATTTGAGTACTTGAACTTCAACAAGATATAATAAATATACCAGGGACAGTTTAATTAATAAGTGGTCTAATAAGCAAAAATAATAAATGTAATAGGTGGTTACAATTAATTAACATTAAGCTCCCAAATATCTGGATCTTATGGAGGGACCCCACGTATCCAAAAGCACTTATTTTTTAAGTAGATTTTGAAAGCAAAAGCAAGAATTCTGAACCAAAAGTACTTTTTTAATCGGACCCTTAATTAGCATCATTAATAAGTAGTAAGATATATTATTAGGTGTTATTGATTTAAAGTATTTTCAATCAACTTTATAATTGTCACAATAAAAAGGAAAACGTAATATGTAATACAAATTTTTTAAAACTTTTTTGGCTTCCTAAAATACCCTTCAACTTTTGTAATAATTCCTATTTTATCATTTTTACTTCAATTTTACTTGTGTTTTTTATATAATTTTCTCTTTTAACGATCTTACTATTTTTATTCTCAAACTTTAATTATTTTTTTTCAAAATTAATAGCAGAATAGCAGATAAAATAAAATAATAATGTATGAATTTGTTTCTTCTTCTTTTTTTTGATAATTTTATTTAGTGAATATTATGATGTCGACTTTATTTATTGATATATGGTAATATTCCCCCATGAATCAAAGGTATCAAAAATTAGTTATACACCCTGGGGAAGACCCACCTTTGAACTGTAAAGTCCAAACAGAAAAAGAAAAAGAAAAGATAGCATTGATATATGCTAGTAGCTACTACTACCTTATAATGATTCCATATAGTACTAGTTGTGTCCCGTGCCTCCGATATTATATAGACGGTGAGATTTATTCTAAATTTTGGACAGTTCATATAATTTATTAAGATGAGCGAAAAATTCAAAATTAAATTGTATTTTTTATATATATATATATATATATATATATATATATATATATATATATTTGACAATTGCAATATGTAGGGAAAAATTTACTTTAGATAGAAGGGTTCTTAAATTTATTTATTTATTTTTAAAAAAAAAATTGACTTCAAAAGTGAACCTTTAACTTGGATTAGAGGCATTACATTTTTACCATTTATATGATAAATTTAGGCTATGTTTTTTTTTCTTGAAAGAATGACATTAAATATAAATATAGAGAACTGATATTTTCACATAAAAAATTAATATTTTTATATGATCCCTCATATATAAATTAGTGAATGGGTGTCACACTCTGAAGTATGAATAGGCTGGCGTGAAAATATCAATTTAACACGTGAAAATATCAATTTCCTAAATATATGGATCATTGCGATAACGACATTCACTTAGATTCATAGATAATATATGAACCCTAGAGATGTTCATTTCACGTCCTATCTCTCCGACCCCTCTAGTACAACATTTCATCGTTCGCTCTCGTTTTAGTTCCATAATTACCGTGTTATCGCTTGACAACATATTAAATGATTTCATATTATATTTTATTTTTACTTTGAAAATATACAATTTTTATGTATAGAATAAAAAAGAAAATTTGTTAAGGAGTATAACTATTTTGCTTGAAAAATCTCTTTTTTGAAGGCACCAAATTCTTTTCTCAGCTTGAAGATGGGGAGCCCACAAGAGAAGCCTGCCTTTTAAGGTGGATCCAAGTGTAATGATTGTAGCCCACATTAAATTGATTATTGGGTCTTGGACCTTTAGCACTTGAAACTTGGGCTGCATGTATCCTATAAAATATGGAGGATTAAAATATTTGTGTAAGATATGTGGAAGTACTTTTCTTTATAATACTACACTCTTTAAAATTTGTGTAACATTTAACTCATTAATTTATTGAAAGGAATTTAGAGTCGAGTGTTGAGTTATTTAGATTTGGTTTCTAAAATTTATCGAGCACAATCTCGAATTGAATCTTAATAATTTGAGTTTTTTGAGCGAATATGATTCGAGTATCAATAAAAAATTATAATTTAAAGATGTTCGAGAAATTTGTCGAGCTTTAAAATTTGCTTATATTTGAATCGTTTATATTTTGAGTCGAGTTTGGATTGAACTTTTAGTCGATCGAGTACGAATCAACTCCAAATCATTTGGTTCGTTTTAAAGTCTTAGAAAGGATGACACAAAAGAAAAAAATGTATGTATCTAAAAAAATATACTCCTTCCGTCCCAAATTAATTGCTCAGTTTTGACTTTTTAAAGTCAAATTGACCATTTTTAAAACTAATCTTTTTACTATTTTTGCTAAAATATAGGTGAAGAGATTATAACCAAAAGAAAGTATATATAATTTATTACTAACCCCAATTTTTATAATTTTAGAATATATTTATATATGATTAATTATTAATTTTAAATATAGTCAATTTGACTTAAAAAAGTCAAAATTAAACAATTAATTTGAAACACCGAGAGTACTTATTATATAGTTACCCGTACTGTTAATAAAATGTTGGTAAGAAGTAATGACATGATAACAAAATGTTAGTCAAAAATAATGACATGCTACTAAATTAAGATAAAAAAAATTTGAGTATATTTTATTGTTTCATATTATTTTTAATAAAAACAAAAAATAATTATGAAACAAATTTTCAAATAAATAAAACTCTATTTAACAAAGAGAGTACCAAAATTTGTAAATGATTTATTTCTTATGTGAAAGTTGGTAGTAATATTAGCCAGTAGCTGCCAAACGGGCCACAAATAAAATTTAAAAGTTCACTCTTTTCTCTCTCTGCTACAAGCGGCGGCCGTCAACACCTCCCACCGCCAGTCCACCACCGTGACACACCATAGCTTCTTTACCGACGTAAGTAGTCCGCCGCCTCGCTATTGTATGTTATTTAGCATATAATTAACCTGTAGTTTTAAGGATTGTTCATTGATTTTCTTTGCTTATGCATCAGCATCACCTATTTTTTTTTCTATGAGAACTATTGATTTTTTAAAGAATCGATGCTATATGCAAATGGATTTCTTTCGCTTGCTGTAGAAAGGGATTGCTTATTGTTCAATTATTGTACTTAGGGGTCCGTTTGTGCCAAAAGTAATTCATTTTTGGAAAAACTTACTCATAAATTTTTCTGAGAAATAGTGTTCAGAGAAAATGGAACATTTTAAGTTTTCTAGTTGAGAAACTGAAAATAATTTCCGGAAAACAGAAATTCTAATCATAACTTAATCTCAAGTCTCAAGCCATTGGTAGACCAATTTTATGAAGTTTTGGGTGGTTTAAATTGGTCCCCTATACATAAACTCACCAAAGCTTTATAGAAAACAAAGGGTACATATATTGAGTTCCCTCATTGAGTTGTATAAGACTTAGATCAAGCTAGGAGAACAGCTGCCTATGAGCTTGCCTTTACTACTTACCTTTACGGCCTTACCTGTTCGCCTTGAGCTTTCATTATTTTTCATCTTGTTTTTGACTAAGCTGTGTTGTTGCTAATTGATAGTCTAATGAATATTGCGAGTTCAGTGACCCTTTTGATTCTGGTCTTCGCTGATTGTTATGTGTGCAGGGATCTTTCTCAAAAAGTATAGGTCTCATTAAAATGTATTTTACAAACAACAATTAACAAAATTGTTGGAACAGTAAACCGTTTAGAATGCAATTTTAGCCTTTAGGTAACTTCCATCTCCATGTTATGAGGGTTTTGACGTCAATATGGTTTGTATACAATTAGAGTTGTAAATGAACTGAGTCGAGCCGAGTCAAACTTTAAACGAGCTTGAGATTTGGTATAAATACTCAGCCTGTTTAGTAAATGAGTTGAGCTTGAGCTTGACTCGAGCCTAGTTGAGCTTAAGCCTAACTCATTTAACTTTTTTATTTTATAAAAGTAAGAAAAAATGCTAAACGAGCCGGACTTACTCGAGCCGGGTCTAAATGAGTCGGACACCACATTGTTCAAGCTCGCCTCGTTTAACTAAACGGGCAAAGGAGCTTGTTTGAGCTCGGCTTATTTAACGAGCTCGAATTGAGTCGGGCTTAGCTGATCTGAGCCGGGCTCGGGGGCAGTCCAGTTTGTTTACAACTCTACATACAATCTTGTACTATATTAATAATTTCCTGCCGTGATTTCTTACTTCAAATGTTAGTGGTTGTGGGTTTTGAAGTTGGTTTAGTCATATGATATTTGGATATAAGGTTTCAGTCTTATAGTCATGTTCATTCTGTTTTTACTTCGAGGTTTTTAGCCCGTGTTGATAAAAGTTTTCATAAAGGGTTTATTCCCTAGTGAATAAATTGAATTTCTCCATAAGTAAATCCTTTCTTTTCTGCTAACAGGACAAAAATATAGACATTGTCATTGGAGAATGATTTCAGCTATTTCTTGGATCCCTAAAGGGGTCTCAAAGTCTGTACCCGATGCTGCTGAACCTCCTTCGAAAGAGGAAATTGAAGAGATTATAAAGAGTGGTGTCTTGGGAACAAGGTAATATTCTCATTCTTCGTGTTTCTTCAAATAGTTTAATATTCTTATATTCTTATAACAGAGGCTCTTGAGTCTAATTGAATAAGTTTCGCTACAAGCTCTCTCTTCCCCCCCCCCCCCCACCCAGGGGGGGCGCGTCCTCCCTCCTCCCTCTCCCTTTACATTAAGTGTAGGAAGGAAAAATGAGAAACGCTTTTGCTTTCATGAAGCATGTTGTTGCTTACATTTTAATAGGTATATTTTAAGAACGAACTTAGTGGCTTTTTGTAATGGAGAATCAACGCTACAAAGAGGGAAATGATTGTACGAAGTTAAGACACGGACTGCCATATATAAACAACAAATTAACGACATCTGGGATGGTCATTGTTAATCAATATGTTTATGTTGGATAAATGTGAAGCAAATTATCCATCTCAGAGAAGAAAAAGATAGAAAAAGATAATTGCAGCACTGTTAGAGTTGAAGTTCATATGAAACTTTGTTAGGGGCTGAACTTCGCCATTCTATAATATTCTCTTTCTTCTGTTTATGCAGTGGAGATGGCGAAAGTGAACAAGATGATGAAGATATGGATGTTGAAGCTGCAGTGCAGCCTGATGAAGTTGCACAAGCATTAATTGCAGCTGATGCCCTTGGCAAGTCTTCTAAGAATATTACAGGGACCGATTTTGAGGACATTGCAGATAGTTTGAAGGAACTAGACATGGATAATTATGATGAAGATGATGATGGTATCTTTATCTATATAGCTTTTGTATCTTTTTTCCTTCGTACACAATTACTATTAAGTTTTGACAAATTTTCTTTTCCCTTGGGATCTTTCTAGCATAGTTATTTGAAGGAATTACCTACCATATCTCTTTGTGAACCTAGTTTCATCGTTCTTTGAATTGTTTTCTGGACATTATTTTCAATATTTGTTAAAGCTAGCATGTACTAATCCCTGGTTGACATTAGGCATTGAACTTTTTAGTAAGGGGCTTGGGGACACTTACTACCCAAGTAATGATTTGGATCCATATCTAAAGGATAAAGATGTAAGTGGCTTTAATTCTTGGTGTTCTTGTTTAGATTTTTTTATTTCCTTGGCTTGTTGCTGTTAGAATTTAGACTCCTTATTCTTTCTTCTCAGTCTTTAATTCTTTCATTTTCTTTACAGGGTAATGACTCTGAAGAGCTCAAGGATATGATAATAAAAGCTGAGGATGCGATCATAATTTGTGCGCGTAATGAGGATGATGTCAATCATCTCGAGGTATGTAGTAGTTGGTTGACAATTTGACATGTAGATCCCTTAAGAATCATCTCTATTATATGAGCAATCCACTAACTGGTAACCATGATTTTTACAATAGATCTGGATATTGGAGGATATTGTTGAGGGGGATTCAAACATGTTTATCCACCATGATATTATAATCCCGGCATTTCTGCTCTGCACAGCATGGCTTGATTGCCCACTTAAAGGTGGAGAAAAAGGTAAAACATGTGCATACATTAAAATGGTTTTTGAAATTTGTACGTGATAGTGCAAGTAATTTATTTATACTTTTCTTGGTACTCTTTCGAAGGATATTTAGAGATATTTATTTCATATATGAATAACTTTATCAAGATCAGTTTTATCAAAATTTGTGTCATATATAAATAGCTTTATGACAGGAAAGAAATGACTAGGATCTTGAGTTTGCATGAAATTTTATCGTTCTAGCCTGTTGTAGTGGCTACCATTGGTTGTCATGTTAGCTTCTGATTTTTTTTCTTTGCGAATACTATTGTTATTTGGCTGCTTCAATAAGAGGGAAGGAAATGAGTTCGCACTAAGCTTCCGTTGTCTAGAATCATTTGCCTATCAAACCTTATAGTAACACCAGGCTTTCTACTAGCCTCCTTTCTTGTTTTAGCTTCTTTCCTTTTTCATTGAATTCTATTTGATTTTCTAAATAAGCAAGGTATAATGTTTTCTGAAGGTCAGTTAGTTTTATAAAACCTGAAACTGATGATAATTTACTGCGTATCATAATTACTTGACACATAGCTATACATAAGATGTAGACATTCAGCATATTAATGTGCAGACTCAATAAATTGGGAGTGAGCATTTTTAACCTGTGAAGGCAGTGATCCTTTGTCATTGTTTCCATATGATGGATTGCTTTAGTATTAAAATAGGTTTATATACGTGAAGATGGTAGACTTGTGGCCTATGAGGTTCCTGTCATCTATTCCTGCATTGGCAAAGCACTTTCTGGATATTGTTAGTAGCTACTTATCTGTCTTTGTTTTCTCTTTGAAAAATCATAATAGGCAAGATGTTTTTTATCCAGCTTACTGTGCTTCTAAGTTAACAATGATCTCTCTGTTTTGTTGCCCCATATTATGAGTTAATAATTTTTGGTTACTTGTTGTCAGGGAACTTTATAGCTGTTGGCTCCATGGAACCAGCCATTGAAATATGGGATCTTGACGTTGTATGTGGATTATGGACCTTGATATTGGTAGACATGGTTAGATGGCCCTATCATTAATTACTGTGGAAACTCTTACAATTTTTATTACTTTCAGATGGATGAAGTCCAACCATCACAGGTACTAGGTGGCGTTTCTGAGAAGAAGAGGAAAAAAGGAACAAAGGTCAGATAGTTTAAATTCCTACTTATTGCCTAATAAATATGTTTTGTTCATACCCCAAAGGGTGGCAGAAATGGCAGAGGCCTTGACAAATAACCTCAACGTCGGTGGTTCCAATCCCCATACTTAATATACCTTCCAAAAAATGATTAATATGTTTTGTTATAATTTTAAACTTATAACCTCGTACTGCTTCAAATGCTAATAACAATATTTCTGTGCGAAGTTTGAGAGCTTGCCTAAGAACTTCTGATTCAAAATTATCTCATAGAAAACATGTTACTTGCATAAGCAATCAAATCTGATATGATATCTAGGGTTTGAGAGCATGCCCATTGAGGCAGTCTTGTTTGCTGACAATGTTGAAATGTCCAGAGGGCACCAAATGAGACATTGGGAATGCTATACTTGGCAACTTATGTGTTCATGTGGTAGTGTAGGACTTACTTTGTAATCATCTAGACATGTTATGTGAATTTGGATTACAATATAGAAGCAACTATTGGTAGTTTAACAAAGGCCCTCATATTGTCCTCAGCTTATTATTCTTATTCATATTAAACATTTTCTGTGAATTCTTTGATTGAAGGAATATATGCTGCTATTTTGTAATAGCACCTTCATCTTAATTTATTTCTAATGAATAGTCCCCATATCATATTTTCAGTTGCAGTTTCCTTTAGTAATTCCACCTCCACATAATTCTCTTATCCATTTTTGAGATTGTATGTTAATTTATGCATAGAAGTTTAGGTCTTCCACTTCTTTTACTAAATCGGAATATTTGCTTTTTGTTAGAAATCTATCAAATACAAAAAAGGCTGTCATACGGATTCAGTACTTGGTCTTGCTTGGAATAAGGAGTACAGGTTCGGGGATATTTTTTTGGTCTTTTGGTTTTAGTTGGGGTTTCAAAATAAATTATAATACACTTGTTATTTATATACAGGAATATTCTTGCTAGTGCTAGTGCTGACAAATTAGTTAAAATTTGGGACGTTGCAACTGGAGAATGCAATATCACAATGGAGCACCATACTGACAAGGCCTGTATTAATCCTTACTCATTATTATTATTATTACACACACATATATAATATATATGTATATATGAATCTATACTACTATTAATATGATCTACATGAGTAATTGATGTGGATGTCATTTGAGAAGTTTTAGGTACAAAAAAATAAACTTTAGCCTCCTACAATATCTATTATGGCTTATTTTGATTTTTTATGGGTCCAATTTGACTCTTCCCCCTTTCCTTTGGTGATAAGAGAAGTAATCTGGGATTAGTTGAAGTATAATTAGCATTATGAATTTCCGTTCAGCATGTATTGTATTTTATCACCAGTGTTTTCAATTGTTGACAAAGTATTTGGGTAAAAGTTTCTCAGACTCATCAAAAGATGCTTCTGAAGAATTGTTTACAAATTACAGCTAAGCATTGATATCCAACTCTAATTTGAATCTAACTACGGTCACATGCACATCTGTAGCTGCTGTGGCCTACCAGTTAGTTAAATCCAAATCTTTTATGTGTGTGTTTTCCCTTTCTTTTGTTAACTCAGGTTCAAGCAGTTTCATGGAATCATTATGCTCCTCAAGTTCTTCTCAGTGGATCTTTCGATCATTCAGTAGTCATGGTAAAGAGCATTATTCTGCTTCCAGATTCATCATGGAATCATACTCACCCCTTCCCCCCCACCACAACCACAATTGACTCGTACAACTATTGTTATTGTTTTGTCAAATGCTATTTTCTGTTCTTTTTGCTTTTAAGATTTCCTAGTTCATTTTTTTCTTCCATGCATTGTAGAAAGATGGAAGAATACCAAAGCATACTGGATTCAAGTGGTCGGTCAATGCTGATGTCGAGAGCTTGGCATGGGATCCACACACCGAGCACTCATTTGTGGTTCTTCCTCTGATCTAAAATCTACGCCCTTCAGCTTAGAGTTTCTTGTTTTTTTCTTGAATTGCGAAACTCGGGCATGGCACGTTTGATATGAATTGTTAAATTTGCTTGTGGGGGCCTTACCAAACCAAACTATGTCATTTCATTGCATTTTCAGGTCAGTCTCGAGAACGGTACTGTTACTGGATTTGATATCCGGGCAGCTACTTCTGATTCATCATCAGAGCCAAAGCCGAGTTTTACTCTCCATGCACACGACAAAGCAGTCTCCTCTATTTCTTATAATCCTTTGATACCAAAGGTACATATCTCGCCTCTCTCTAATGTCATGCTTTAACAGTTTACATGCTTTACTAACCTTGCCCCTATTTTTTTCTCGTAGCTTCTTGCAACTGGTTCCACTGATAAAATGGTAATTTATTGTTGGTATTTGGGATTTGTCTCATGCTTTCTTGCATCCTCCATGCATATAACTGTTATGCCACAGTATAAATGGTTTCTTTCTACTTAGGTTCCTTATTTTTGGCGCAGGTGAAACTCTGGGATCTATCAAATGACCAACCTTCATGTGTTGCATCTAAAAATCCCAAAGCTGTATGTGATTCTTTATTTGGTGAACCTTTTTAGTTATTGAAATAAAGACGTGGATAAATAACGTCCACAAAATTAGATCTATAATTGCCTGTGTTTTTGTGCAAACCGCTGTATATATTTATGAACGTGTATATACTGAAGGGATTGTCACACTCTCTTCTAAATGTTATTGTCAGGGAGCCGTCTTTTCCATTTCTTTCTCAGAAGGTTGCCCCTTTCTGCTGGCTATAGGAGGCTCCAAGGGAAAATTGGAAGTGAGTATTCTTTGTGCTTTTTGCAGCTTCATTCAGCTAATTCTTTTCTTTTATCGCAACGTTTCTTGTAATTGAGGGTATTAATTTTCTTTATCGCAATGCAGCTCTGGGATACAATAGCTGATGATGGTGTCTCGCGGAGATACGGGAAGTACCGCAATCAGAATAAGACGACCTCGACATGATTCGCTGATAATTTAGATAAAATTTCTATGGTGGTGTTCATGGTATGTGATCCTCACATTGCCTCTCATGTTGCAAGGCAGACTTTTCCCTAGTGCAACTGTGTTTTTTTATTAGCAATAGGTCTTGTATGCCTTTGTACATTTCTTGTTCGTTGCCCCTAGATATGTTATAGGGAGTTTTGAGGGTCTTTCTTGTTATGCAGCCACAAGAACATGATTTTTTTGAAAGACTAAAAAAGAAGATGAAATAGCTATTATGTACTTTGCTAGCACAGAAGCCAAGTTCAGAAAGGAGGGAAATCCATTGTCTATTTGCATTTGAATTCTCTTTTTAATTCCTGAATCCAAACGCAACACAAGGGGTTAGTAAAGAAACTACTTTATGATAACTGTGATGCCTTTTTTTATAAAGAGTTGTGTATAATTAGAATTATTAAAATGGGGGTATTACCTCCTTTTTTATGTCCCTTGTTTGGTTTATTTAACAAGGTATAACAAATAGAAAATTCTTTAATTTCAAATCAATAGCCAAACAAAATCAGTCAACAAAAAAAAAAGTTATCAACAAGTAAGAGTATAAATGAATCGAGTTCAGCCGAGTATTGAATTGTTTAGATTTGATTTTTAAAATTTATCGAGTACAAAATAAGATTTGATTGAAATTTGTTTAGCTATTGAGTCGAGCACGATCTTAAATCGAACTCGAGCAGTTTAAATTTTTTGAACGAATATGATTCAAGTATTAATAGAAAATTAAAATTTGAGGAGGTTTGAATAATTTATTAAACTTTAAAATTTAATCGAATTATTTATATTTTGAATCGAATTCAGATCGAACTTTTAATCGAACAAAACGAATACGAATCGAGCTCAAATTTTACTCATTTTACAATATAAACAAATATGAATTTGTTACATTCTGTTTTGGCTTATAGCGCCAGTCCCACCGGTTGTATGGATAATTTGGTATAATTATTAACTGCAGATATGTGAAAGTTGACAACATATATATTATTTCTCCATTGACAAAAAATAAACAAATCCCTACATATATATTTTCCAGGCCAGGCATTGCTGTATCACCTGCAAAAGAAATCCCTTTTTCTTTGTCGGTGCTCAAAAAACTTCATATTTTCATGGGTTTTCACAGCTAGTTGTAGAACTGTTCATACATTTTGTTAGCTCAATATTTATTTATTTATTTTTCTTTTGTATTTTCCAGATGATATTTATCCGCCCAACCATTTATAACAACTATTTCATTCCAAAAAATCAATATTTTCTTCCCTCTCCATGCACCCAGGGCCATGCCTGCAATTTTCAAGTGGTAAATCTACTATTTTTATTTTTTTAATCTGATCGAGCTCTTTGTAGATATGGTTATTGTCTTTAAAACACAACTTAACTAATTTGCATGGTCCTGTGGATAATATATTATTATCACTCATTTCTTTATGTTGTTGTCTCAGTAAGGCTTCTAAATTACAGCTTAAGCACAGGAGTAAAAAAAGAAGAAAGAAAAAGGATTAGTGTAAAGATGACTTCCGTTGTGGGTTTGGTTGTTGGGAGTGGAGGTAGTTTATGTGGAGTTTCTTTGAAGAGATTGGTGATGTTTGTTTGTTTCTTTTGTTTTGCTTTGCTTTAGATAATGTATATGAATTACTTGTATTTTAACAAAGGAATTTATTTCAAACGAATTAATAAAAAGGATAATGTGTAGGTGTACAAGGATAAACTATCATCCATATACATTATCGACCGTAACAAATAGGCTTTAACAAGCCATCTGTATACACAAGATTAACTGCAATAAAAGGAATGGGTAAGAGAGATATAGTTCGACTAGGCAATTTATCAAAAACGTTCGAAGCTTAACTGTAATATTATAGAAGAAAAAATTTCTAATTTTGGTGTGATATTTAATTCTAAATTAAACATCTTATTTATAGGAAAATGGAAAGATACTATTTGAATTTAGAAAATCACGGACTGCACAGTGGACAATCAAGAATTGGGCTGAAATTTTCTGATTTTACTATGCAGTCACTGTACAGACACTATGCAAATACTATGTATAATAAAATATACAATATTCTATTTTTCATAAAAAAATAAAACTTATAAAATATATATTTATATATATATACTCCCTCCACTTCACGTCATCCCTTTTTTTTCCTTCCCGTGACCCCCCCACCAACTCATCATATATATATATATATATATATATATATATTATAACACTCATAACACACTATTTTGAAAAACGAGTAGGTGAGGGTCCAAATAATAAGCCAAATTTATAACAAATACTTAATAAAAATATCCTCAATATTTTTAACAACATTTATTCATCATTAATATTATAACTCGCAATATTAATAACCAGATTATTTCTAGGAAAGAGGGAACTTTTTGATAAGGATTTTTCCCTATTGGCGCGCAATTAGATAACTAAACCCTTTTCCTCGACAAAACTTTCTAGACATCGTCAATAATGCAAATAATAATATTAATAAATTTGTTGTCTCAATTATTGATTTAATAAAATAAATTATTGTGACAATAATTAAATTAATAACGTGAGATACTATGCAGCAATTACTGTAGTAATAATTGAGTATAACTGAGTGACTTCTCACATAAACATCAATAATCAATACCGTGTGTGACGCTCCCAACATAGGTATACATCATCCATCTTGAGTCGCCAAATACATGGTACATAATACAAATATAAACTTAATTATACAAACGTCATGTAATATACGATAAAAAATAGCTGAGAGTTTAAACAGGAATATTGTCTTCTAGACAATATCCACTCTCAAATAGAGTCCTCATTACATTTATTGTCATACTATTTTATAGAATAGTGAGGACTACTAATACCTTATCTCGGACCATCACTCCGCTTCCGATTTAAGTAGTCATTACGTTCTCATTTTCCGAAGAGAACAATGAAGCTAAAAAGGGTGAGCTCAATTAGCCCAAGAAGAAATATTATGACTAAGATAATGCGGGATAAATTATCATTAGCATTTAACAATGTTAAAGCGATAAAATACAATGAGACATCAAGTTTAAGCTGCGGTGGAATAAACAATCCATTAGAAGAGTCAAGTAGAGCATGATATCTACTATCTTTTATGATTTAAAATATTTTCATCAATTTTTATCGGTGAGACTCGAATTTTAATAAATAAACCACATCATCGAGTCATCCTCGCACTCACTGGCCAAAGATATTCATTAAATCATCAATGGTCGTGACTATACCGAATAATCCACGGTCATAATCATATTAAAAAGCATCCATCGATGAACTACGTGCCACCGAGGACTTTTACCATATCATTTATAACATTATTGTGTCATGATTATACCGAATGATCCCTGATCATAATCATACCAAGTCCATCTATGCACGTAATCCAAAGATGACTTTCATCACAATATAAGCACGAGGATGATGACAATGACATAATAATTTAATAAAACAAGTTCAAGAATAAATTTTAAAGATTTATAAGTTAATTTATCACGAAATTAATTACGCCCAAATTGTCAACATCTTCGCTTTGCTTTGTGGAGTAAAATTCAAGAATGCTCGGAAGAATATTTCCATGAAGCGATCTTTGGATGAAGCGCGAAATATCCGAGGATATTCTACTAATTTCATGGAGTATAAAAAGTCAAAACTTTAACCAATTTGAGTATAATAGAATATATGAAAGCGCAAATGGATTTTTCGCCACCATGCGGTAATCCACGTAGACGGATCATTTCCACAATTTAATAAGGAATGAATACGAAGGATCATTCACCATGCATGCACATAGACAGGTTATTCCAACAGAATAATAAAGAATGGAATAATAGAAAAATACACCAGGCATGCGATAGATCGCAGATGGGTTATTCCCGATAGAATAATAAAGAATGGAACCAGGGTCACGAAGTAATCCATGAAAGCGAGGATATTCCAACAGAATAATAAAGAATAGAACCAGGTCATGCGTAATCCGCACAAACAGGACGTTTCAACAGAATAATAAAGAATGGAATAAAAATAGAATTCACCAGGCATGTGATAGACCGCACAGACAGGTTATTCCAATAGAATAATAAAGAATGGAATAACAGCAGAATTTTACCATGTATGCGGTACTTCGCATAGACAAGTTATTCCAACATAATAATAAAAAGTAGAATAACAACTCTTACGAGTATTGAAAGAATAATTCTCTTCATAAATATGAAAGAAATAATACCCTTTACCTGAAAGAAGAGGCGGATCTTTGGAATAGTGAGGTAGCAGGACTTCTCTTCTTCTTTCTCTCTATAATTTCTCTCTATAATAATTGCTCTATAGCTTTAGTGAATTGGCGATAAATGAAGGAAGAATGAGCTTCTATTTATAGGAAAATATAGTTTCGATAATTGCACGTTTTGGGGCTCAAAATATTACAGTATAATACCTTCCTCTTTTTCTTCATTTTTAATTTAGTCCTACAAGTATTATCAAACTTGCACCACCTCCCCTAATAGTAAATAATGTGAATCAATAGTTTAATCATGTGAATCAATAGTTATAATCATGTGAAAATACGAATTACAGTATAGTACCTTCAACTATACCTCCATTTTTAACTTAGTCATGCAAGTATTATCAATCTTGCACCAACTCCCTTAATAGTATAAGAATATGAATCAATAGTACACATATGTGAATAAATAGTTATAATCATGTGAATTAATAGCAATTAATTGCTTATTTATCCGATTAACTTCTAGACATCAATTATTATCGAAATAAATGTCGATTTCCACTAACACTAATAATTCCAACACAATAAAACTATTAAATTCATCTTTAATTAACACGAACTTATTCATCATTAATATCATAACTCACAATATTTAACAACCAGGTCATTCCCAAGAAAGAGGGGGCTTTCCAATAAGGATTTCTCCTTATTGGTAATTGATCAGATGACCAAACCTCTCCTTGATGAACTTCTAGACATTATAAATATTGCAATTTAATAATATGAATAACTTTGTCGTTTCAATTATTGATTTAATAATATAACATATTATGACGATGATACTGTGACAATAATTGAATCAATAATATGAGAGATATAATGCAGCAATTACTGTAGCAATAATTGAATATAACTGAGTGACTTCTCACGTAAGCATCAATAATCAATATTGTGTGTTACTATGCAACCACGCGTATTACTGTACTTTTACTACCAGGTAGTTCAACAGTTTAACGATAAAACTTCCGCCGTTATTTTTATTTTTATAAAAAGATAATTCTGTCGTTTTCTAACTACAACAATACTTCCGTTGTGGGGTCCATTAATAATTGTGTGTCAGGAATATGCATGTGAATGATATTCCTATTTACATATGATTTGATTATGATATATGAATGAATATACAAATATGATTGTATTTAGAAAAGCTGTAAAGTCCTTTGATAGATAATAGAAACATATATACAAGGACTTAGAATGAATTGATCAAATGTGTTAGGATGATCCTACATAAGCAAAACAGCTTTGTAAAGTCCTTAAAAAGAAATGATGTACAAGGACTATAAATATAAAAAGATCAAGTCTCATTAGGTTGATCTTATGATGTAATAGATAGGCATCTCGATCATCGAGCACCGCACTGAGAAATCGTGAATGCCTGAGAGAGTCAAGGAAAACTCAAGAGCTATCGAGGCAGAATCGTAGTCTGCAAGATAGTAGATCTCGGAGTTCGTAGACTTCCAGGAGAGAAGAGGAAGGATCGTAGTGTGTCGAGAAGAACTTCCTCAAGGCCATAGTCTGTTGAGGAAGTCATGTTCAGAATCGTAGAGACAGCCTGCCTACAAGCCGATCGAGTATCTGCCAAAGCCAAGTCAAGAATCGTAGACTACACTTAGAGTCGTAGAGTCTACTAATTATACCAGAGGCAGAGATCGTAGTCGAGCAAGATTAGAAAAAGACAACAAGCACAATGACAGAAATCGTAGAGTGTCAAGATCTCGATCTCGGTCGTAGTGGTGTCTCTACGGCCAAATTTGAATCGTAGAAAGCGAGAACTAAGACCTCAACAGATTTGCTTACAATGTCAAGGTAGAATCGTAGAGCAAATACGATTCTCAATGAATGAGCACTCCCAGAATACCAAAGGAATGAAGCCTCTGGTTAGCACTGCATAGATACGTTCCACCAGAAGGAAACCAGAGAGCACTCAATGAATGACATGCAAGCTAATAGAAGATCTAAAGCACCAACCCAATCAGCATTAAGATTGAGTTGTGAAGCCATTCAAGAAGAAGTCTTCCACAAGAAAATCAGAAAAAGACTTCAGTAACTGACTAAGGAAAGTCAGCAAGTGCAGTAGTTGTCAAGTAGACAGAAGACGGCGATCTAGGAAGTAACCAGGATCATAGTTTTTGCCAAACAAAGAAAGAACTGATGGAGTGTACACAGATATCTTTGGTCGACCACGAAGAACAAGGCTAAAGTGATTAAGCATGGGTCGATTCGATTGATGATAAGTGAGCGGGAGATCACAAGGAGAAAAGCAAAGTGAGCATCTTTACAAATCTGAGGTGTCTTGCTTTATTCGGAAGGGTCATAACAAAGAGTCAAGTCATGTGATGTCGAGAGCGATCGAGGAAAATGAAGTATTGAAGCCTTTGACAAGAAAAGGAAGAGGTGTTCCACATTAGAGATCTAATGAACACTCTTCAAGATCGTAGTGTTAATTCTACACATCAAAAAGCAAGTCAACAAGACACTACGATCAAGTCCATGAAGACATGCATCAGAATCGTAGAGTTCGAATAGCTGAAGACTGAAGCATTGGCAACGGTTCAATCTGAAGGGTAATATTCGGACAAGAGCTTATTGAGAGCATCGATGCAAGGACAACCTCTAATCGAGAAATCAGAAGGGTGAAATAAAGTCGTCGACTTGCCCAAGATATCAAAGTTGTGAGACCCTAAATTTTATGAAATTAAAGTATTCAATTTTTTCTATTCTAGTAAATGGTTAAATTGATAAAAGGTTAAAGTTAAGGGTGATATGTGAAAATTTTTCAAAGTAGACAAGTTATCATAAAATACCCGATTCTTATTCACTCTAGTATTATTCAAACAAAATTATTTGGGGCACTTTTTTATGTCGAAAGTACTATTCACGAGTTCTTATTCATGAGTTCTATTCACGAGTTACTATTCATGAGTTCTTTATTCACGAGTTCTTATTCACGAGATTCTTATTCACGAGTTCTTATTTAAGAGTTCTTATTCATGAGTTCCTATTCACAAGTTACTATTCATAAGTTACTATTCACGAGTTACTATTTATGAGTTACTATTCATGAGTTACTATTCATGAGTTATTATTCACGAGTTACTATTCACGAGTTACTATTTATGAGTTACTATTCACCTGAACAATATATTTCTTTTCGGTCCAAATTATTTTTGGGTACAATATTATTCCATGAGGAGATGTACTAATTTTTCAGACCGTTGGTTGAATTTATATTAGTAAATCAATATGGATTGTTGGTTTAAAGTTTTAATAGTGAATCAGTATGGATCGCTGATTTAAAGTTTTAATAGTGAATCAGTATGGACCGCTGGTTTAAAGTTTTAATAGTGAATTAGTATGGACCGTTGCTTTAAGTTTTAATCTGGACCGTCCGTTTAAAAGTAAATCAATCTGGACCATTCAGGAATTAGTTACTATTCAATCCATTCTTCTATAAATAGAAGCTCATTCCTTCATTATTTCTTACGAATTCATTGAAATTCTAGAGAGAGAAATTATATAGAGAAGCTATAGAGAGAAAATCTATAGAGAAAAAGAAAAAGAGTATTCTGCTACTTCACTACTTCGATATCCAGTTTCTTTTACGGTAAGGGATATTATTTGTTGTACCCGTAAAGTGTTATTCTTTATATTCATGAAGAGAAACTTCGTTATTCCATTCTTTATTATTCATTTGGAATAACTCAGATGCTCATGATTACCTATACTTGGTGGAATGACTTTGTATATGCGGTTTACCCAATACTTGGTGATCTTTTTACGTTATTCCATTCTTTATTATTCATTGGAATAACTTTTGTGTCATGATTTACCTATACCGTGGAATGACACATATATGCGGTTTACCCAATACTTGGTGATCTTCTTACATTATTCCATTCTTTATTATTACATTGGAATAACTTTGTGTGCTGCGGTTTACCCTATATACGGTGAAAAAACACAGATATGCGGTTTACCCTACACCTCGTGGAAAAACCTGTATATGCGGTTTACCCTATACTTGGTGAAATTATATTGTTATTCCATTATTTATTATTTCAAATTTAATATTCTGTCGAAATATTCTGTCGGTGTGAATTTCACCTGATCTGGTTCCATTATTTATTATTCCACATTTAATATTCTGTCGAAATATCCTGTTTGTGTGAATTTCACCTGACCTGGTTCCATTATTTATTATTCCGCATTTATTATTCTATTGGGAATAACCTGTTTGTGCGGTCTCTATCGCATGCATGGTGAATCCTTCTGTTATTCCATTCTTTATTATTCTGTTGGAATAACCTGTCTATATGGATTGCTACATGCATGGTGAATGATCCTTTGTATTCATTCGATTTGCAGTTTCATATATTCTTTATTATACTCAGTTGGTTAAAGTCTTGATTTCTATACTCCATGAAATTAGTGGAATATCCTTGATATTTGCGCTCCATCCAGTAGCTTTTCATAGAAATATTCTTCTGAGCATTCTTGAATTTTGCTTTACAAAGAAGTATCATGTTGACAATTAGGAAGTTATTAGATCTTGGATAAATTAATTCTTGAACTTATTTTATTAAATTATTATGTCATTGTCATCATCCTCATGCTTATATTATAATGAAAGTCATCTTTGGCTTACGTGCATAGATGGACTTAGTATGATTATGACCAGGGATCATTCGGTATAATCATGACCTGTAATGTTATAAATAATGTGATAAAAGTTCTCAGTGGCCTGTAATGCATTGATGGACAGTTTTTGGTATGATTATGACCAGAGATTATTCGGTATAGTCATGACCGTTGATGAGTTAATGAATATCCTTGGCTCGTAGTACAGGGATGATTAGAAGATGTGGTTTATTTATTAACCTGAGTCTCAGCTATAAAAGTTGAAAAAAAACATTTTTAAATCATAGAAGATAGTAGGTTTTATTCTTTACTTGACTCTTTTAATGGATTATATATTCCGCTGCAGTTAAACTTGATGTCTATTATATTTTATCAGTTTAACATTGTTGAAGACTATTGATAATTTATTCTGCATTATCTTAGTCATAATATTTTTTACTGGGCTAGTTGAGCTCACCCTTTCTTTCACTGTTCTCTTCAAGAAATGAGAATATAGCTAGGGACGAGTCTGGGAAAGGAGTAGCGATCCGAGAAGATAGCATTAGTAGTCCTCACTATACATTAAATAGTGTGACAATAAATGTAACGAGGACTGAATTTGAGTTTGTATACTGTCTATGAAGACTCCATTGAGAATGGATATTGTCTAGAAGGCAGTATTCTTGTTTAAACTCTCAGTTTATGTTTTGTCGTATTTTACCCGACAGCTGTATAGTTAAAGTTATATTTGTATTTTGTACCATGTATTTGGCGACTCAAGATGAGTGATGAATACCTAATTTTGGGGGCATCACAACAGTGACATATCTGACAGAGTTGGTGAAATAGCAGACTGTAGTGTCAGGAAGTCAGAAAAAGATGTCATGTCACATCTGCAGTCTGCACCAAATAACTCGAGATCTGCGAAGAAATTTGAATTGCTTTCAACGGCTACTTTCCAATGGGAAGATTGGGAAGCAGTATAAATCAACAGAGCTTCAAAGATCAAGAGTTGCTGATGATTAAAAAGTTGCAGAATTGTTGAGTTGTTAGTGAATGCTATAGTTGACTCTATGAGTTCCACCAAAGGTCAACAAAACAAGTCTCAGTGACAGCGAGACTACCAAGGTGGAAGTGAAGCAGCTTTGAAGCAGAACTCAAACAGATTAAAGCTTCACTCAACAAAGATGAGAATGCCACTGAAGATGGCAGCCAAGCTGAGAGCTGAGAAGGACAAGAAGATAACATTCAGAAAAGTGGCTGAGTTCAAAGAAGATTAGGAGAGCCACTCTAAGAATCACCATGAACTTAAAGCTGAAAATGAACAAGTGCAAAACCATGTCTGCAAATCATTCAAGAAGGGTTTAGGGATTACTAAGTGCCAGAAGAACTACCAAAAGCTCAGGGGCTTAGTAAATCCAGATGGTGATGTTGCACAACTGACATTAGATGAAGATGAGCTGGAAAGAGTAAAGATCAGCTGCACCAAGGAAGATGTGGTCCAGACTCGAAGTTGAACGCAAAGAGGACCACACCAAGCTGCTAAGAACAAAAGATGCTCAGAGCTTAAAGACATCTTACCAGCTCAGCACCAACAACATCAACAACTACAACAACAAGAAGCCAAGGCCTGAGGGGTCCTTGTCCGGAGGGACTAAATGAGTTTCCAAGCCTGCTGGGCTTGAAGAGTTCCAAGGGAACTAGAGAAGTTCCAAGGCTGCTGGCCTTGAAGAGTTCTTAGTGAACTGAAGTCCCAAGGCTGCTGGCCTTGAAGGAATCTTAGTGATTCAGGGTGCTGCCCTTCCTTAGTGGAAATCCTGCTAATTGAAAGCAGAAGAGTGGATTAGGAGCTTGATTCTCTGAACCTCTTAAAACCCCTTGTGTCTTTTACTTTATGTCATTTACATTATGTACATTAACTACTATAACTACTATGTATATTTTAACTGCTTATTACTGAAGTAACTCTTCGTACAATGTATGTGTGATTATGAATATATCAATGAAGGGGATCTTTTACTTATTCCGCTGTGTTTGAAAAAGTATTTTGAAATTCTAAGGATCTATTTAACCCCCCCTTCTAGATCTATATATATTGTGCCTACTGGGAACTAACAATTGGTATCAGAGCAGGTTCTCATGCTATGTTCAAAAGCTAATCGCTTTGAGTCTGATCCTAGGCACAAACATTGTTCTATACTTAGTTCAGTAGTAAGTCACTTGTTATATGCAAATGAGCTCACACATTTTGGAAATACTATGAACATGTTATATGTGTATATACACCTGAAGCTGTTCAGACTGGTCCATACTCTTGATTGTCATATCTACAAGACAAATTCTGGCCTGCGGTCAATCTTATAGTCTGAAGAACAGGCTAGGAAGCTCAAGAGACATCAACAAAAAAGTGTCAAACATCCACCAGCTTGAAAAGATGAAAAGGCCATACATGATAAGAAACGCTTATCCAGAGAAGAAAGAAGAACTTCTCAAACATGTGTCTGGCCAACCAACAGCTGGATGTAAACCTTGTGAACTCAAGGATGACGAAGAACTGAAGATGTTGAGATTCTCTTAGCTTGCATCTTCAAGACCACGACTGTTTGGTTGAAGGCCAACTGGAGCAACAAGCTGTCAGGATCAAATGAGAAACTATGCATATCAATGCCTAATCTTAGTATGTCAAAGTTAAATGACTATTAAGGAACTAAAAGTAGAAAGGTACGGTTCCTCATTAGTATAACTGTGTACATCATGTTACACCTTCTTATGAACTATAACAGTATTCTTTCAAGGAATCATAATCTACCTAAAAAGGTGAAGAGAGAAAGTACACTGAGGAAGGAAACTCAAATGCCTATAAACTTTCTCTTTATCCAAGTTTTAGGTTGAAGATGACATCGTGAAAGAAATCTGAAATGGGTCATAAGAATGTCACAGGTTAAATTAATTTTATGTGAAGTAATCTTTGCTGATGGATCAGTATGAATATACAAACCTATGTTCCAAGTGTTTGATAACACATATAGTATGATCAGTTCTGCAAGAGTATCTTGATGATTTGTAGAAATTGATCACCTCCATGAATCAACCAGATACAAATAATTCGTAGAATTGATTCTCACTCTGTGGACATTTAAACTCTGTGAACATAACCTAGCAAATGATGAAACCATCAAAGAAAAAGAGTGTCTTATTAAAATAGCAAATCTTGCACACACTCAACTTCATGCATCTCAAAATATATTATCTAAATGAGTTACATGCATGAATAAGACTGTCGGTGATCAATATGATGATTATCCAAATATATGAGGAACAGGAGTTAAGAAGACTAACCAAGTAGGACCCATTTAACCATGGGTACCAAAAATAGAAATTTATAACTGCGCAGTACCGGGTCTATCCGGTCGGTCACACTAAGGAATCTTTGAAGCGAAGACTTGATCAAAAAGGACTCAACTAGAAGAAGAATGCTAAGGACCTGCTTAGAAATGATCTTTGATAAAATTCCTAAATGTCCAAACCTGTCCTTGAAGACCCGCTGAGCTAACCTGAATGAAGCTCACACGGCTGCTGATCTTTATATGGAAGCAAGCTATTTGTGACGCCCCCAAAATAGGTATACATCACCTATTCTGAGTGGCCAAATACATGGTAATGAATACAAATACAATCTTTAATATACAATAAGAGAGCTGTGAGTTTAAATACAAATATTGTATTCTAGACAATATCCACTCTCAGAATAAGTCCTCATTACATTTATTGTCACACTGTTTAACACAATGGTGAGGACTACTAATACTATCATCTCAGACCATCACTCCGTTCCCAGACTAGTCCCAGCTACGTTCTCATTTCCTGAAGAGAACAGTGAAAGAAAGGGTGAGCTCAACTAGCCCAGCAAAAAATATTATGACTAAGATAATGCAGAATAAATTATCATTAGTCCTCAACAATGTTAAACTGATAATATACAATAGACATCAAGTTTATCTGCAGCGGAACATGCAATCCATTAAAAGAGTCAAGTAGAGAATAAAATCTACTATCTTTTATGATTTAAAAAGGTTTTCATCACTTTTATCGCTGAGACTCAGCTTATTAAATAATCCACATCATCCATGCATTACGGCCAAGGATATTCATTAGGGTCACGACCACAAATTCCATGCACTACGGGCCAAGGACATTTGTGTATTCATCAATGGTCATGATCATGCCAACAACTGTCCATCAATGCACTACGGGCCAATGAGGACTTTTACCACATCATTTGTAACATTACGGTCATGATTACACCGAATAATCCCTGGTCATAATCATACCAAGTCCATCCATGCACTACATGCCACAGATGACTTTCAAAAAATATAAACATGAGGATGATGACAATGATATAAGAATTCAATAAAACAAGTTCACGAATTAAATTATCCAGGAACTATAACGTTCAAATTGTCAACATGATACTTCTTTGTAGAATAAAATTCAAAAATGCTCAGAAGAATATTTTCATGAAAAGATACTGGATGAAACACAAATATCAAGAATATTCCACTAATTTCATGGAGTATAGAAATTAAAACTTTAATTAACTGAGTATAATAAAGAATGGAATAACAAAGATAACACCATGCACGCATGACGTATGTATGCGAGTTATTCCAACAGAATAATAATTAACGGAACCGGTGGGTGAAATTCACTGCAATGAGGATATTAGAAAGAATAATAATGATGAGAATAATAAATGATGGAACCGGTCGTGGTGAAATTCACAAACAAGATATTCCGGCGTAATAATAAAGGCGGAATAATAAAAGATGGAACCAGTTAAACAGATAGATGCAGATGTGATATTAAGGCAGAATAATAAAAGAGAATAATAAATGATGGAACCGAAGTCCCACAGATAAATATGCAGACAAGATATTCCAACAAAATAATAAAGACGGAATATAAAAGGATTTCACCAAGTATAGGGTATACCGCGTATATAGGTTATTCCAACAGAATAATAAATAATGGAATAACAGAAGAAGATCACCAAGTATTAGGGATTCCGCGTATACTGGTTATTCCAACAGAATAATAAATAATGGAATAACAGAAGTTCTCTTCATGAATAAGAAAGAATAACACCCCTAACGGTGCAACAAATAACATCCCTTACCGTAATAAAGAAACTGGATATATAAGTAGTGAAGTAGCAGAATACTCTTCTTCTTTCTCTCTATAGATTTTCTCTCTATAGCTTCTCTATATAATTTCTCTCTCTAGAGTTTCAATGAATTCATAAGAAAATAATGAAGGAATGAGCTTCTATTTATAGAAGAATGGAATGAATAGTAACTAATTCATGAATGGTCCAGATCAATTTACTTTTAAACGAACGATCCAGATCGATTTACTATTAAAACTTAAAGCGACGGTCCATACTGATTTACTATTAAAACTTTAAACCAATGTAACCCATATTGATTCACTATTATAACTTTCCACCAATGGTCCATATTGATTCATTCAACCAACTATTCGAAAAAATTAGAACATCTCCTCATGGAATAATATTGTACCCAAATACCCGAATGCACAATAATAGAGTGAATAGTAACTGGGTGAATAGTAACTCGTGAATAGTAACTCATAAATAGTAACTCGTGAATAGTAACTCATGAATAGTAACTCTGATACAAAAAGTGTCCCAAATACTCGAGTGAACAATACTAGAGTGAATAGTAATTTCGGTGAATAGTAACCCATGAATAGTAATTTGTGAATAGTAACTCTGACACAAAAAGTTTCCTAAATACTTGAGTGAATAGTAATTTCGGTGAATAGTAACCCTTGAATAGTAATTTATGAATAGTAACTCCGACACAAAAATTGTCCCAAATACTCGAGTGAACAATACTACCTCCAGACATCAATTACTATCGAAATAAATGTTTAACACAAATAATTTCAACACAATGAAACTATCAAATTAATCTTTAATCAACACGAACTTATCCATCATTAATATCATAACTCATAATATTTAACAACCAGGTCGTTCCCAGGAAAGATGGGGCTTTTCAATAAGGATTTCTCCCTATTGGCGCGCAATTAGGTGACCAAACCTCTCCTTGATAGAACTTCTAGACATTATAAATATTGCAATTTAATAATATGAATAACTTTTTCGTCTCAATTATTGATTTAATAATATATCATATAATGCAGATGATACTATGACAATAATCGAATCAATAATATGAGAGATATGATGCATCAATTACGTACTGTAGCAATAATGCAGTATAACTGAGTGACTTATCACATAAGCATCAATAATCAATACCGTGTGCTACTATGTAACCACGCGTATTACTGTACTTTTACTAACGAGTAGTTCAACAGTATTAACGGTAAAACTTCCGCCGTTATTTTCATAAAATATTTTTGTCATTTTCTAACTACGACAGTTCTTCTGTTGTGGGTCCACTAATGATTGTGTCGTCGTACGAATATTCCCTGACAAAAAGAATATTTCCCGCCTAATCGAATATTATATAACAACTTGCATACTTTGCAAAATTTTCAAATACTACCCACAACTATAACAATATATCAAATCCACACCATAATATTAAAAAATATTTCGAGAAAATTTGAATCTTTATTTATAAAATCTGGGGTCTCACAATCTCCCCTCCTTATGGAATTTTGCCCTCGAAATTTACGTACGTACTCGGTATGCTGAATAGGTGAGGATACCTTGACTTCATTTCAAATTCTAACTCTTGAGGTATAAACTTTGAGTGTCGAATGTAATCCTTCTTATCTAAGATTTTAACAGGTACATCTTTATACGTTAAATTATCCGCTATCTTGTCCGGTTCTAATTCAATAACGTGTTTCGAGTCTTTCACATATTTACGTAACGTCGATACGTTAAAAATGTTATGAACACGCGACACACTTGGCGGTAAAACGAGTCTATAGGCCACAGTTCCTACTCGATCGAGGATTTTAAATGGGCCAATTAAAATCGAGGGTTGAGATTTCCTCTCTTCGTCGATTCTTGCTTCTAGAATAACGCCCTCTTGAACCTTCTTCTTCACATTTATCAGCTCTGAGTATGTAGCTTGAGAGGCTTTAACTTTATCGATTAAAGTCGATTCTACTCGTATATTCATTATCTTCACGTGGGTCCTTAGAGTCTTTAACTCTATCTTCATCATTTGTAAGTTATACGAAATGAGTCTTTGTGTTAACAACATCGCACTCGTAAATGCATACGATTTTCTATTCAACGCGTCAGCTACCACGTTCGCTCTTCCACGATGATATTGAATGGTACGATCGTAATCTTCAACAGCTCGAGCCAACATCTTTGGCACATGATACGTTCATTTTAGTTGAAGAAATATTTGAGGGTTTAAGAAATGGGTTTTGTACTGGGGTCAATACAAAATTCGATTTCACGCCTAGGGGGTAGGCTAGGAAGTCTTGAGAATACGTCGAAAAAATTTATTAACGATAGAAATATCATTCAAAACTGTGACCCTCATCCAAGACTTGGATAATACGTCACATTAATACCAACTGTGACTTCTATCCCTTAACCTAGATAGCACCTCACAATGATACCTATCAATTTTCCATCTTCATTCACGATGTCGCCTACAGAAAGTCTGGCTTCGGTGCATTCCACACAAAGAAGTCAACAATTAAAGGATCGGGGCTCTTTACTTATGGCTTGATATGACAATGATTGACTTTAGTGGTTTGGTTGCTTGAATTCGCATAACAGGTTGGTTAGGAGTATGAAAGCTAACAACCTTACAAAAAGCATGATGAGTAGTTAACCAATTGATTTCTAAAATTCAGATAAAAGGAAAGTATTTTCAAAGAGATAAGATCGACAGGTAACGTGAAAGTGTCGATTTGAATCAAGAAGATTTATAAACAGTAGAGGTAACAAAGGTTTCTCCTAACGAAGTTTCAACCAATAAATCAAAGTCTAACTTCTCAGAAGTCAAATTTAAATGTTGAACGCAAGCAAGAGAGATAAAATAATGGGTAGAAATGGTATCTAATAAAGCATAGACTTCGCAAGAGTTTATAATTAACTTACCCGTAATAACTTCGTTCGGGTTTCTCAACAAACGCTCTCACTTAAACTATCGGATTTGGCTTTGCTATAGAGTACATTCCACCCTTAGTTGCTTCGTCACATTCTTGATCCATGATTCGAATCATTATTCTCCGATCCATATCGAATTGGGGTTGACCGCTATGCATTGTGGTAATTCAATTCGATGTTGGATTCTCTAATTGTTTGTCAAAAAGTAAAATCCATTTCATCTATTTTGGCTTTATTGGATCAGACGTCTTTTTCTACAATATCTACGCGTCGTGTGGCTTTTACCCATGCAACATCAATTCTCCTTCGTTTAGTTGTTTCTTCTTTCATAAGAACTTTGATCATCGCATTCTCAGATTCTAGCTCTAATATCTTATACTCTGCCAAAGAGTGGTTCTGTTCAAGCATCGAACATCGGGTAACACAATTTTGAATTGTTACATCTCTTTGCTCCACGACCGCCTGCCGTTCTTTAGCCTGTTCTTCCAACTCATGAATACGATTTTGTAATTCTAAATTTTGATCATAAACTTCTTCTAACCAATTCTCCTCAGGTTCCTCTTCTTCCTTACTCTCAGCTGCTACCTCTGCAACTAGTTCGGGTGCAGCTATTAGTTCTTCACTTACCACGTAGATATCTCTAATTTCTTCTTCGTTTCACATCCCATTAACATGGTTAGTGATTAAAGGTGTCTCAACGGTCTCATTCACCCCATTGTGAACATTTTCAGCTGCCATTTCCAAACACTGCCACAAAACATGGGTTAAATAACATATCACATATTATCCCTATATTCTGACCAACCAATTAAATAACAAATAAACTTAGGTAGGTCATACTAGCGAAGGAATTCTCTGTCACTCCCCTCCTAGTTCTTGTCTCACATCTTAGCCAGGGATCATATCCCTAAGCTTTAATACCAACTGTGACGCCCCCAAAATAGGTATACATCACCTATTCTAAGTCGCCAAATACATGGTACTGAATACAAATACAATCTTTAATATACAACAAGAGAGCTGTGAGTTTAAATACAAATATTGTATTCTAGACAATATCCACTCTCAGAATAAGTCCTCATTACATTTATTATCACACTGTTTAACACAATGGTGAGGACTACTAATACTATCATCTCGGACCATCACTCCGTTCCCCGACTAGTCCCAGCTACGTTCTCATTTTCTGAAGAGAACAATGAAAGAAAGGGTGAGCTTAACTAGCCCAGCAAGAAATATTATGACTAAGATAATGCAGAATAAATTATCATTAGTCCTCAACAATGTTAAACTGATAATATACAATAGACATCAAGTTTAACTGCAGCGGAATATGCAATCCATTAAAAGAGTCAAGTAGAGAAATAAAGTCTACTATTTTTATGATTTAAAAAGGTTTTCATCTCTTTTATCGCTGAGACTTAGCTTATTAAAAATCCACATCATCCCTGCACTACGGCCAAGGATATTTATCAGGGTCACGACCACCAATTATCCATGCACTACGGGCCAAGGATAATCGTGTATTCATCAATGGTCATGATCATTCCAACAACTGTCCATCAATGCACTACGGGCCAATGAGGAATTTTACCACATCATTTGTAACATTACGGTCATGATTACACCGAATAATCCCTGATCATAATCATACCAAGTCCATCTATGCACTACAGGCCACAAATGAAGACGTTCAAGTGTATAAGTTTCTCGTATATGTAAGAAATGAGCAGACTTGGTTAATCTATCAACAATGACCCAAATTGCATCAATGCCTTGAGAAACCTTGGGAAGACCAGTAACAAAATCCATGGTAATGTGCTCCCACTTCCATTTTGGAATTTCAAGTGGTTGCAATGGACCTTTTGGTACTTGATGCTTCGCCTTAACTCGTTGACAAGTTAGACACCTTGAGATAAACATACCTAGTCCATCCATGCACTACAGGCCACAGATGACTTTCAAAAAATATAAACATGAGGATGATGACAATGATATAAGAATTCAATAAAACAAGTTCATGAATTAAATTATCCAGGAACTAATAATGTTCAAATTGTCAACATGATACTTCTTTGTAGAATAAAATTCAAGAATGCTCAGAAGAATATTTTCATGAAAAGATACTGGATGAAACGCAAATATCAAGAATATTCCACTAATTTCATGGAGTATAGAAGTTAAAACTTTAATCAACTGAGTATAATAAAGAATGGAATAACAAAGATATCACCATACATGCGGACTTGATGATGCGAGTTATTCAACAGAATAATAAATAACGGAACCGAGTCGGTGATATTCCCACCGAAGAGGATATTAAAGCGAGAATAATAAAGACGAAATAATAATTAATGGAACCAGTCCGGGCGTATAACAGACGAGGATATTCGACGAGAATAATAAAGATTTTAATATTAAATAATGGAACCAGTCCGTTATATATAGCATGCACGAGGATATTCAGCGAGAATAATAAAGGCGGAATAATAAATAATGGAACCGAGTCCCACAGTATAAAAGGCAGGATATTAAGACATAATAATAAAGACGGAATAATAAAAGATAGAACCGTGTCCCACAGATATAAGACAGCATAGGATATTAGACATAATAATAAAATTTTAACGGAATAATAAAAGGATTTCACCAAGTATAGGGTATACCGCGTATCTGAGTTACTCCAATGAATAATAAAGATGGAATAATGAAGTTCTCTTCTTGAATATAAAAGAAATAACACCCTCACTGCTTAAAGAAGAATGAAATAAAGAAGTAGTTAAGTAGCGTAATACTTTTTTCTTCTTTCTCTCTATAGTTTCTCTCTCTATAGTTTCAATGAATTCGTAAGAAATAATGAAGGAATGAGCTTCTATTTATAGAAGAATGGAATGCATAGTAACTATTTCATGAACGGTCCAGATTGATTTACTTTAATCTGACGGTCCATATTTAAAGCAAAATCTTTTAAATAAAATATAATATATTCTATTAGCCTAATAAAACGAATAATAAAATATGCAAACACTATGCAGGCACTATGCAAACACTATGCAGGCACTATGCAAATACTATGCATAATAAAATATAATATATTCTATTATTGTCTAATAAAACAGATAACTTTATAAAAGTATTTTATTTTATATAAAAAGATTTTACTATTAGCCTAATAAAACGAATAACTTTATAAAAGTATTACATTTTTATATAAAAGTTTTTACTGCTTTTATTACGTTAATAATACTTAATAAAACAAAACTTAAATCATCATATAAAATATCGACAATAATTGAATCAAATGAGTGACTTCTCACATAAGCATTAATAATCAATACCGTAGTGCTATTACGCAACCACACGTATTCATCGTACTTTTACTACCGAGTAGTTCAACAAAGATCAACCAGTAAAACTTTCATTTGTTATTTTTAATAAAATATTTTTGTCGTTTTCTCAATCTGACAATAATTCTGTTGTGGGGTCCACCAATGATTGTGCCGTCGTACAAATATTTCCTGTTAAAACGAATATTCTCCGACCAATCGAATATTATATAACAACTTGCGTACTTTGCAAAATTTATAAATACTACCCACAACTATAACATTATATCATAATATTCAAAAATGATAATTTATAGAAAATTCATTTTTATTCATAAAAGTTGGGGTCTTACAATCTCCTCTTCTTATGAAATTTCGCCCTCGAAATTAGGGTACGTACCTGGTATGTCGAAGAGGTAAGGATACCTTGATTTTATTTCAGATTCTAACTCCCAGGTCATTTCCTCAACATCGTGGTTTCTCCATAACACTTTGACTTGAGGTATAACCTTGGAGCGTAGAATATGTTCCTTCTTATCCAGGATTTGAACAGGAACCTCTTTATACGTTAAATCTTCTGCTATTTCGTCCGGTTCTAACTCAATAATATGGTTCGGGTCTTTCACATATTTATGTAACATAGATATATGAAAAATGTTATGAACACAAGACATACTTGGCGGTAAAGCGAGTCTATAAGCTACAGTCCCTACTCGTTCGAGGATTAAAAATGGGCCAATGAATCGAGGATTAAGCTTTCCTCTCTTTCCAAATCTCGTAACTCCTTTCCATGGAGCAACACATAACAACACATGATCTCCAATATCAAATTCCACGTCCTTTCGATGAAGATCAGCATAACTCTTTTGTCAGTCTTGTGAGGTTTTTATACGTTGTCGGATCGTTTGAATCTTTTCTGTAGTCATACGTACCAATTCCGGTCCCAACAACGTTACTTCACCCACCTTATCCCAGCATACTGGAGAACGACACTTTCTTCCATACAGCGCCTCGAATGGAGCCATGCCAATACTTGCTTAATAACTGTTGTTGTATGAAAACTCCACCAATGGCAAGAACTTTTCCCAACTTCCCTTGAAGTCAAAGACACAGAGTCTTAATAAATCTTCAAGAGTTTGAATAGTCCTCTCTGATTGTCCGTCCGTCTGAGGATGATATGCCGAACTAAATCGTAAATCCGTGCCCATAGCTTTTTGCAAACTAACCCAAAATCGTGAAGTGAATCTTGGGTCTCGATCAGAAACTATGGATACTGGCATACCATGCAATCTTATCACCTCGTTTATGTACATACGAGCAAGACGTTCAAGTGTATAAGTTTCTCGTATATGTAAGAAATGAGCAGACTTGGTTAATCTATCAACAATGACCCAAATTGCATCAATGCCTTGAGAAACCTTGGGAAGACCAGTAACAAAATCCATGGTAATGTGCTCCCACTTCCATTTTGGAATTTTAAGTGGTTGCAATGGACCTTTTGGTACTTGATGCTTCGCCTTAACTCGTTGACAAGTTAGACACCTTGAGATAAACATACCTAGTCCATCCATGCACTACAGGCCACAGATGACTTTCAAAAAATATAAACATGAGGATGATGACAATGATATAAGAATTCAATAAAAACAAGTTCATGAATTAAATTATCCAGGAACTAATAATGTTCAAATTGTCAACATGATACTTCTTTGTAGAATAAAATTCAAGAATGCTCAGAAGAATATTTCCATGAAAAGATACTGGATGAAACGCAAATATCAAGAATATTCCACTAATTTCATGGAGTATAGAAGTTAAAACTTTAATCAACTGAGTATAATAAAGAATGGAATAACAAAGATATCACCATACATGCGGTACTTCGCATAGACAGGTTATTTCAACAGAATAATAATTAACGGAACCAGGTCAGGTGAAATTCACACCGACAAGATATTCTGACAGAATAATAAATGATGGAACCAGGTCAGGTGAAATTCACGCAAGCAGGATATTAAACAGAATAATAAAGGCGGAATAATAAAAGATGGAACTAGGTCCAGACGTATACATGCAGACGAGGATATTCCAGAATAATAATAAAGACAGAATAATAAATGATGGAACCCGAATTCCAGTATATCATGCATGCGAGGATATTCCGACAGAATAATAAAGACAAAATAATAAATGATGGAACCAGGTCCGGCGTATAGCATAGACAGAATATTTTGACAGAATAATAAAGACGGAATATAAAAGGATTTTGTGAGACCCCAGATTTTATGAATAAATATTTAATTTTTTCGAAATAATTTTTTTTATATTATGGGGTGAATTTGAGATAATATTATAGTTGTGGGTAGTATTTATAAATTTTGCAAAGTACGCAAGTTGTTATATAATATTCGATTGGTCGGGGAATATTTGTTTTAACAGGAAATATTCGTATGACGGCACAATCATTGGTGGACCCCATAACAGAATTATTGTCGGATTGAGAAAACGACAAAATTTTTTTATTGAAAAATAACGGCGGAAGTTTTACCGTTGATACTGTTGAACTACTCGGTAGTAAAAGTACAGTAATACGCGTTGTTGCATAGTAGTACACGGTATTGATATTGATGTGAGAAGTCACTCAATTTTTTTCAATTATTACTACAATAGTTGTTGCATAGTATCTCACATTATTTGATACAATTATTGTTGATTTAAAAGTTTTGTTTTATTCGTCTTATTAACGTAATAAAATAGAAACATCTTTTTATATAAAATAGAATACTTTATTAAAGTTATTCTATAAATAGAATATATTATATTTTATTATGCATAGTGTTTGCATAGTGCCTGTATAGTGTTTGCATAGTAAAAATATTTTTATATAAAATAAAATATATTATATTTTATTTAAAAGATTTTGCTTTAAATATGGACCGTCCGATTAAAGTAAATTAATCTGGACCGTTCATGAATTGGTTACTATGTAGTCCATTTTCCTATAAATAGGAAGCTTAGTTAGAATTGAAATCACACCAGAAGTTCAGAGAATTCTCCTTTTATAATCTTGAGCGTATTTCCTTAAGAGTTTTAAGAAACTTTGAGCGAAGAACATAGTATAAGTTTTCTTTAAGAAAATCCTCACCCTATCAGTCGGAATATTCTTCTTGTACGGTAAAGAATATTATTTGTTGGACTCGTAAGGGATATTATTTGTTGTACCCGTAAGGGGTATTATTTCTTTTATAATCATGAAGAGAACTTCTGTTATTCCATTCTTTATTATTCTGTTGGAATAACCTGTATACGCGGTATACCCTATACTTGGTGAAATCCTTTTATATTCCATCTTTATTATTCTGTCGGAATATCCTGTTTTGTCTTTATCTGTAGGACTGGTTCCATTTATTATTACTCGGAATAATATCCATCTATGCTATATCTTGGGACTGGTTCCATCTTTTATTATTCCGTCTTTATTATTCTGTCGGAATATCCTTTCTGTGCTATACGCCGGACTTGGTTCCATTTATTATTTTGTCTTTATTATTCTGTCGAAATATCCTGTCGGTGTGAATTTCACCTGACCTGGTTCCATTATTTATTATTCCGCATTAAATATTCTGTCAGAATATCCTGTCGGTGTGAATTTCACCTGACCTGGTTCTATTAATTATTGTTCCGTTATTTATTATTCTATTGGAATAACCTGTCTATGCGAAGTATCGCATGCATGGTGATATCTGTTGTTATTCCATTCTTTATTATACTCAGTTGGTTAAAGTTTTGACTTCTATACTCCATGAAATTAATGGAATATTCTTGATATTTGCGTTTCATCCAGTATCTTTTCATGGAAATATTATTCTGAGCATTCTTGAATTTTATTCTACAAAGAAGTATCATGTTGACAATTTGAACGTTATTAGTTCCTGGATAATTTAATTCGTGAACTTGTTTTATTGAATTCTTATATCATTGTCATCATCCTCATGTTTATATTTTATTGAAAGTCATCTGTGGCCTGTAGTGCATGGATGGACTTGGTGTGATTATGACCAAGGATTATTCGGTATAATCATAACCGTAATGTTACAAATGATGTGGAAAAAGTCCTCATTGGCCCGTAGTGCATTGATGGACAGTTTTTGGTATGATTATGGCTATGGATTCTCTTCGGCCAAGGGAGCAAAGATGAATTATTTTATGGCATGATCAGGACCGTTGATGAAAACACGATTATCTTTGGCCCGTAGTGCATGGATAATTCGTGCTCGTGATACTAAATAATATCCTTGGCCTGTAGTGCATGGATGATTTGATGATGTGGATTATTTGAGATGAAAACCTTTTTAAATCATAAAAGATAGTAGACTTTATTTCTCTACTTGACTCTTTTAATGGATTGCATGTTCCGCTGCAGTTAAACTTGATGTCTATTGTATATTATCAGTTTAACATTGTTTAAGGCTAATGATAATTTATTCTGCATTATCTTAGTCATAATATTTCTTACTGGGCTAGTTGAGCTCACCCTTTCTTTCACTGTTCTTTTCAGGAAATGAGAACGTAGCTGGGACTAGCCGGGGAACGGAGTGATGGTCCAAGATAATAGTATTAGTAGTCCTCACCATTATGTTAAATAGTGTGACAATAAATATAATGAGGACTTATTCTGAGAGTGGATATTGTCTGAATACAATATTTATATTTAAACTCACAGCACATGTTTTGTCGTATTGTTTACACGACAGCTGTATTATTAAGTTGTATTTGAATTTTGTACCATGTATTTGGTGACTCAAGATGGGTGATGTATACCTATTTTGGGGGCGTCACAGTTGGTATCAAAGCTTAGGGATACGATCCTGGCTAAGATGTGAGACAAGAACTAGGAGGCGAGAGGCGGGAATTCCTTTCTTTAGTATGACCTACCTACGTTTATGTGGTATTTATTTGGTCGGTCAGAGTATAGGGATAATATGTGATATGTTATTTAACCCTTGTTTTGTGGCAGTATTTGAAAATGGCATTCGAGAATGTTGAGAATAGCAATGGAGCACATGAGACCGTTGAGTCTCCACAGATCAATAATCAGTATAATATGCAACCAGAGGACAATAATCCTCATGAAAACAATAACACCGATGAAATGGTGAATGATGGGATGGTCGAGGCTTTATGCAATTCATGCAACATGTAAGAGAAGGCATTCTCGACCAAAATGCGGTAGAAACATTGATAACTCTCTGACGATACCGCTTAAGCGGTTTAAGGAGCAATTCATGCAACAACAGCAAAGGCGGCTCACATCCATAATCACGGTAGAAATAATGGCAACTCACGGTCACGGTCACCGCTAAACAATTCAAGGAGCTGGGACCACCGGAGTTTTGGGAAAGCCGAACCACTTAAGGCGGAGACATGGATAAAGCATTACCAAGATATTTGATGTCAGGAATGCTCGAGGAGCAAAAGGTTCCATTCGCCACCTTTATGTTGCGTGAAGAAGCGAGATCATTGGTGGGAATCAGAAACATACCCGCATCGACGACTCAAGATGTCTTGGGAGAAGTTCCAAGAGCTGTTCAACGACAAGTACTTTCCTGAAAGTATTCGTCACATGAAGGAGGTGGAATTTATCAAGTTGGAGCAAAACAACATGACTGTGTCGCAGTACGAGGCTAAGTTTGCGGAGTTATCCCGGTTTGCATCCTATTTGGTTGATAATGAGGAGAGAATGCCGCGAATGTTTCTGCGAGGTTTGAAACCCAATATACGTCAATACCTCATTTCTCACAAACTTTGTTTATATTCAGATGTTGTGAATAGGGCTCAGTTATTGGAGCGCGATAATGAGTCAGCACAACCAAAAGGCAACGACCAACAACACGATAATAATCATACCAGTGGCAATGATCATCGGAACAATGATAACCATCGTGGGGGAAATTATCATGCCAAGAATGGTAACCACTTCGGTGGTAATCATGGCCAAGATAATAGAAGTGGACATTTCAAGAAGAGAAGGTTCAACAATAACGTGAAGACGTCGGCACCAGCACCCGTTCCAAAGGAAGAAGAACGACCACCGATCGTATGTTTCAAATGCAAACAGGAGGGACACATCCGTCCAAATTATACGCAGCAATCCAAAGCGTGTTTTAATTGCGGAAGAGAAGGTCACCTAGCTCGATTTTATCGTATGGTGAAGTCAAGTCCAGCTGAGATAAGGATGTCAAAGGATGTCCCAGACAAGCCAAAGCCGGTAGTTTAAGATAGAGCATTTTTTTTTCGTGACGAGGAACCTAAATAAAATTATCACGGGTAAGTTAATCATAAGCTTTTGCGAAGTCTATACCGTGTTAGATACCGGTTCTACTCACTCTTTTATTTCATCTAGTTGTGTTCAACGTTTAAATTTGACTCCGGAGAAGTTAAACTTTGACTTATTGGTTAAAACTTCGTTAGTAGGAGCCTTCGTTACCTCTACTATTTATAAATCTTGTTTGATTCAAATCAACACTTTCACGTTACCTATCGATCTTATCTCTTTGAAAATATTTGCATGAATGTGATTTTTGGAATCGATTGGTTAACTACTCATCATGCTTTTTGTAAGGTTGTTAGCTTTTATACTCCTAACCAACCTGTTATGCAAATTCAAAGTAACCAAACCACTAAAGTCAATCACTATTATATCAAGCCATAAGTAAAGAGCCCGATCCTTTCGTTGTTGACTTCCTTGTGTGGAAAGCACCGAAGCCAGACTTTCTGTAGGCGACGTCGTGAATGACAATGGCAAGTTGATAGGTATCAATGTAACGTGCTATCCAAGTCTCGGATGAGGGTCACAGTTTTGAATGACATTTTTATTGTTAATAAATTTCCTTACGTATTCCTGAAGACTTCTTAGCCTACCTCAGAATGTGAAATTGAATTTTGTACTGACCCCAGTACAAAACCCATTTCTTAAACCCTCAAATATTTTTTTCACCCAAAATGAACGTAACATGCGCCAAAGACGTTGACTCGAGCTGTTGAAGATTACGACCATACCATTCAATATCATCGTGGAAGAGCGAACGTGGTAGCTGACGCGTTGAGTAGAAGATCGTATGCGTTTACGAGTGCGATGTTGTTAACACAAAGACTCATTTCGTATAAATGATGTAGATAGAGTTTAAGACTCTAGGGACCCACGTGAAGATAACGAATATACGATTAGAATCGACTTTAATCGATAAAGTTAAAGCCGCTCAAACTACATACTTAGAGCTGATGAATGTGAAGAAGAAGGTTCAAGAGGGCATTATTCTAGAAGCAAGAATCGACGAAGAGAGGAAATGTCAACCCTCAATTTAATTGGCCTATTTGAAATCCTCGATCAAGTAGGAACTGTGACTTATAGACTCGTTTTACCGCCAAGTATGTCGCGTGTTCATAACGTTCTTCACATATCGATGTTACGTAAATATGTGGATGACCCGAACCACATTATTGATTTAGAACCGGACGAGATAGCGAAAGATTTAACGTATGAAGATGTACCTGTTAAAATCTTGGAATGTATTCAATACTCAAAGGTTATACCTCAAGAGTTAGAATCGGACGAAATATCCTCATCTGTTCGGTATACCAGGTACGTACGTAAATTTTGAGGGCAAAATTCCATAAGGAGGGGAGATTGTGAGACCCCAAATTTTATGAATAAATATTTAATTTTCTCGAAATAATTTTTTTTATATTATGGGGGTGAATTTCAGATAATATTATAGTTGTGGGTAGTATTTATAAATTTTGCAAAGTACGCAAGTTGTTATATAATATTTGATTGGTCTGGGAATATTCGTTTTAACAGAAATATTAAATTGACTCAAGACAATCATTGGTGGACCCCACAACAGAATTATTGTTGGATTGAGAAAATGACAAAAATATTTTATTGAAAATAATGGCGGAAGTTTTACCATTGATACTGTTGAACTACTCGGTAGTAAAAGTACAGTAATAGTGTTGTTGCATAGTAGCACACGGTATTAATTATTGATATTTATGTGAGAAGTCACTCAGTTTTGTTCAATTATTGCTATAATAGTTGCTGCATAGTATCTCACATTATTTGATTCAATTATTGTTGATTTAGAAGTTTTATTTTATTCGTATTATTAACGTAATAAAACAGAAACATCATTTTATATAAAACAAAATACTTTATTAAAGTTATTCTTTAAATAGAATATATTATATTTTATTATGCATAGTGTTTGTATAGTGCCTGCATAGTGTTTGCATAGTAAAAATATTTTTATATAAAATAGAATATATTATATTTTATTTAAAAGATTTTGCTTTAAATATGGACCGTCCGATTAAAGTAAATCAATCTAGACCGTTCATGGATTGTTTCTTACGCGGTCCATTTTCTATAAAGGAAGCTTAGTTAGAATTGAAATCACACCAGAAGTTCAGAGAATTCTCCTTCTATAATCTTGAGCGTATTTTCTTAAGAGTTTTAAGAAATTTTGAGCGAAGAACATAGTATAAGTTTTCTTTAAGAAAATCCTCACCCTATCATTCGGAATATTCTTCTTGTACGGTAAGGAATATTATTTGTTGGACTCGTAAGGGATATTATTTGTTGTACCCGTAAGGGATATTATTTCTTTTATAATCATGAAGAGAACTTCTGTTATTCCATTCTTTATTATTCTGTTAGAATACCCTGTATACGCGGTATACCCTATACTTGGTGAAATCCTTTTATATTCCGTCTTTATTATTCTGTTGGAATATCCTGTCTGTGCTATACGCCAGACCTGGTTCCATTTATTATTCCGTCTTTATTACTCTGTCGGAATATCCTGTCTGTGTTATACGCCAGACCTGGTTCCATCTTTTATTATTCCGTATTTATTATTCTGTCGGAATATCTTATCAGTGTGAATTTTACCTGACCTGGTTCCATTATTTATTATTCCGCATTAAATATTCTGTCGGAATATCACGCGATGTGAATTTCACGACTCGGTTCCATTAATTATTATTCCGTTATTTATTATTCTGTTGGAATAACTCCAATACATCGCAAGTACCGCATGCATGGTGATATCTGTTGTTATTCCATTCTTTATTATACTCAGTTGGTTAAAGTTTTGACTTCTACATTCCATGAAATTAGTGGAATATTCTTGATATTTGAGTTTCATCCAGTATCTTTTCATGGAAATATTATTCTGAGCATTCTTGAATTTTATTCTACAAAGAAGTATCATGTTGACAATTTGAACGTTATTAGTTCCTGGATAATTTAATTCGTGAACTTTTTTTATTGAATTCTTATATCATTGTCATCATCCTCATGTTTATATTTTGTTGAAAGTCATTTGTGGCCTGTAGTGCATGGATGGACTTGGTGTGATTATGACCAAGGATTATTCGGTATAATCATAACCGTAATATTACAAATGATGTGGAAAAAGTCTTCATTGGCCCGTAGTGCATTGATGGATAGTTTTTGGTATGATTATGGCTATGGATTCTCTTCGGCCAAGGGAGCAAAGATGAATTGTTTTATGTCATGATCAGGACCGTTGATGAAAACACGATTATCTTTGGCCCGTAGTGCATGGATAATTCGTGGTCGTGATACTAAATAATATCCTTGGCCTGTAGTGCAGGGATGATTTGATGATGTGGATTATTTATTAAGTTGAGTCTCAGCGATAAAAGTGATGAAAACTTTTTAAATCATAAAAGATAGTAGACTTTATTTCTCTACTTGACTCTTTTAATGGATTGCATGTTCCGCTGCAGTTAAATTTGATGTCTATTGTATATTATTAGTTTAACATTGTTGAAGGCTAATGATAATTTTATTCTGCATTATCTTAGTCATAATATTTCTTGCTGGGATAATTGAGCTCACCCTTTCTTTCACTGTTCTCTTCAGGAAATGAGAATGTAGCTGGGACGAGTCGGGGAATGGAGTGATGGTCCGGATGATAGTATTAGCTAGTAGTGCTCACTATTCTGTTAAATAGTGTGACAATAAATGTAATGAGGACTTATTCTGAGAGTGTATATTGTCTAGAAGACAATATTTGTATTTAAACTCAAAGCATATGTTTTGTCGTATTTTACACGACTGCTGTATTATTAGTTTGTATTTGAATTCTGTACCATGTATTTGGCGACTCAAGATAGGTGATGTATAACTATTTTGGGGGCGTCACAGATTTCACCAAGTATAGGGTATACCGCGTATACAGGTTATTCCAACAGAATAATAAATAATGGAATAACAGAAGAAGATCACCAAGTATAGGGGATTCCGCGTATACTGGTTATTCCAACAGAATAATAAATAATGGAATAACATAAGTTCTCTTCATGAATAAGAAAGAATAAAACCCCTTACGGTGCAACAAATAACATCCCTTACCGTAATAAAAAAACTGGATATATAAGTAGTGAAGTAGCAGAATACTATTCTTCTTTCTCTCTATAGATTTTCTCTCTATAGCTTCTCTATATAATTTCTCTCTCTAGAGTTTCAATGAATTTATAAGAAAATAATGAAGGAATGAGCTTGTATTTATAGAAGAATAGAATGAATAGTAACTAATTCATGAACGGTCCAGATCGATTTACTTTTAAACGAACGATCCAGATCGATTTACTATTAAAACTTAAAGCGACGGTCCATACTGATTTACTATTAAAACTTTAAACCAGCGACCCATATTGATTCACTATTATAACTTTCCACCAACGGTCCATATTGATTCATTTAACCAACGGTCTGAAAAATTAGCACATCTCCTCATAGAATAATATTGTACCCAAATACCCGAATGCACAATAATAGAGTGAATAGTAACTGGGTGAATAGTAACTCGTAAATAGTAACTCGTGAATATTAACCTATGAATAGTAACTCGTGAATAGTAACTCTGACACAAAAAGTGTCCCAAATACTCGAGTGAACAATACTAGAGTGAATAGTAATTTCGGTGAATAGTAACTCCGACACAAAAAGTATCCCAAATACTTGAGTGAACAATACTAGAGTGAATAGTAATTTCGGTGAATAGTAACCCATGAATAGTAATTTGTGAATAGTAACTCTGACACAAAAAGTTTTCTAAATACTTCAGTGAATAGTAATTTCGATGAATAGTAACCCGTGAATAGTAATTTGTGAATAGTAACTCCGACACAAAAATTATCCCAAATACTCGAGTGAACAATACTACCTCCAGACATCAATTACTATCAAAATAAATGTTTAACACAAATAATTTCAACACAATGAAACTATCAAATTAATCTTTAATCAACACGAACTTAGCCATCATTAATATCATAACTCAAAATATTTAACAAACTGTGTCGTTCGTGAAAGAGGGGCTTTCAATAAGATTTTTCTCCTATTGGCGGCGCTTAATTAGGTGACCAAACCTCTCCTTGACAGAACTTCTAGACATTATAAATATTGCAATTTAATAATATGAATAACTTTGTCGTCTCAATTATTAATTTAATAATATATTATATAATGCAAATGATACTATGACAATAATCGAATCAATAATATGAGAGATATGATGCAAAGCAATCATTGAAAGTAATAATGCGATAACCGCAAGTGACTTATCACATAAGCATCAATAATCAATACCGTGTGCTCTTATGCAACCACGCCAGACATCAGATTTACTTTTACTCTGAGAGTAGTTCAACAAAGATTAATTCAGTAAAACTTCCTACCGTTATTTTCATAAAATATTTTTGTCGTTTTCTAGCTACGACAGTTCTTCTGTTGTGGGTCCACCAATGATTGTGTCGTCGTACGAATATTCCCTGACAAAAAGAATATTCCCCGCCTAATCGAATATTATATAACAACTTGCATACTTTGCAAAATTTTCAAATACTACCCACAACTATAACAATATCAAATCCACACCATAATATTAAAAAATATTTTGAGAAAATTTAAAGCTTTATTTATAAAATCTGGGATCTCACACTATTCAACCAAAGAACAAAAAGGGTCTTATGTGTTCAATCATGCGAAGCATGTCATAAGAGATGAATCCTCAAGGAAGTTGACTACAGAGGATCATCAAGCATCAAAGATGAGGAACTCATGATGGGGGCAGAACTCAGCAAGCATAATCTAACAAGGAAGACTACATTTGTAGTGCTATCAAAAGATCGTAGAATAATCAACCCTGAAAATGCCCATTTCTACGATATAAGAAGATTTAAATGACTTTAACCAGAATAAGATATGCATGGCTACCTTCTGCTACACTAAACTTATGTCTATCTGAGAAGACAATATCAACTATGGGGGAGAAGTAATTTGCTAACAGTACAGAAGTTCTAGACCATCAGAAATATACTATGAAGTAGTATACCAGCTACAGAGTCCCAATACTTTGTGGCTGATGAACCAAATGAAAATCTATAGTCAGTAGGAACGTCTCAAAACATACTACTGATAACCTTTCAGCCACCCAACTCAAAATTGTGGAGAGCCTACGATCAAACATGTAATTGAAGTGTAAGAGCAGAAGGACACCATGATTATAGCAAATGCAATTGTCTAAAGTTGGCAGAGGATCTCACCACCAGAAAAGGTCAAAAGAGATATCGATGCAAATCACTTCTAAAGTATTTCATCTGGAAAGCGCCTCAGGGACAAACCTAACCCTTAGCTCACTCTAAGAGGTTGGCCCTTCCTGAGCTACTTTAACCCAGAAGGATTACTTAATCAAATTCATCTTAAGGACCAAAGTAGTCAACGATTGTAAAATAAAGCTTTATGAGAACTCAACGATCGTGGAGCAACCTCAACGATCGTAGAAGCAGACTCGACGATCGCAGTCTTATATGAGGATACTCTAGCTCATGAGAAGCTTGGAAGAACGAGACAATTACTCAGATTATGAGGAGATAAGTTCGAATGATGGTTAGAAAGATTTCCTGCTAAAGAGAAATGCCCAAGGCTTTATGAAGAACATCAGTGACTGAGGCATGCAACTTTAAAGTAAGAAGTAACACCAAAACCATTCACTGCAACATCCTTCAGAGAATTGATCGTTGAGTCAACAAACGAAAACGTAGAGTCAATAGCTGTCCTATCATGCTACTCTACGAACTAAAGAGGTCAAAGGTCAAACAACGTCAATCAAACGTCCACTCTTCTAAAAGAGATAGCTAACTGACAAGTTACTGGGGAGTTACAGCTCGTTACTGGGCATCGTGCAACCAATAACTGAGTGACACATCACAGTATATGCAGAGTCAGAAGGAACCACCATAAAGACAGATTCAAATATGCAAATAGTTATCAGAACCCCTTTAACCTCTCTCTTCCTCCCATTTTCAAACCCTTGAGTTCTCTTCTAAGCCAAACCATCAAAATTTCCAGAGTCTAAATCACAATCAGCCATACTCCATATATTGTCGTATTTTGCAAATCACAATCAGTTCTCGATATATTGTAAAATAATGTGACAATAATTATACTGAGAACATAAAAGTGTATATATTGTCGTATTTTGCACGACAAATAGAAAAAGTTATGATTATCTGGCGACTCAAATTGGGTGGTGTATACCCGAATTTGAGGACGTCGTACTATAAATAAGGGATGTTCCAGCATAATAAAGGTTAAACCTGACAATATAGTTAGTTAACTGTTGGGTCCAACCATATTAACTGGAACCAAATGGGTTGGTTAACCTTTTTTATTTATTCAGGTTGGTTAAAATTTGGACCCATATTTTTTAAAATAAATATAGTTCTGAACAAGTTAACCATTTTTCAACCTATATTCCATTCCGATCCAAATCGAAAAGTTCTTTTGTCATATTTTCTTCGTTGTCGATAATAACATGTTCGGGATCCGTACATTGCTTACTATATATGGTAGTCTTTGTTGCTTTAATTTGCTTCACGTAATTACTAATTAAGAGACTGAAAGTTACAGAGTGAAGACAAAAGTAGGCTTTTTTTCCTATTACTTGAAACCTGAAAAAGGGATAAGGAAAAAAGAAAAAAAATTAATGCCTTTAATTTATTATATATATATATATATATATATATATCTTGGGGAAAAAAGATAATTAAACAATAGAAAGACACTAGATACAAACCCGCGCGTTGCGGCGGAATTATTCATTTCTTTAATAATAAATGTGTACGTACAATTAATAAATTAAAATATACTAAAAAAAGTAAATTGTTGTGTGATGATCAAATTTTACACAGAAAAACAAATAAATATACATTATAAGGATAGTGCTGAGAGTTTACCGGTCTCTGCATTACACTATAAGTATGTGAATATTATTTTTAGGCTAGTGACCTCAGCTTGTGAATATTATAAATTAGTGATTTTTTTAGGATAAAATTAAGTAGTGTTTTAGGGGATTAAGAGATAACAATGAAATTACAAAGGATAATATCATAATTAAATTACAAAGGATAATATTAATATGACGCCCCTAAAATAGGTATACATCACCCATTTTGAGTTGTCAATAACATGGTACAGAAACAACTACAACTTTATTAATACAACATAAAAACTGTGAGTTTAAATATAAATATTGCCATCTAGACAATATTCACACCCAAATAAGTTCTCATTATAATTATTGATATATTATTTTACAAAAATGGTGAGGACTTCTAAAACAACTTTCTAAGACCTTCATTCCATACCCCGACTAGTACTCGTTACATTCTCGCCTCTTGAGAAGAAAAATGGAATAAAAAGGAAAAGAGTGAGCTCAACTAGCCCAGTAAAGAATATTATGACTAAGATAATATAGAACAAATTATCGTTAATCTTCAAGAGGAAAAAAAATCTGATAAAATACAATAGACAACAAATTTCAGATCAATATTCGCAGCAGAAATAATAATTCATAGATGAGTTACGTAGAGAATGAAATCTACTATAATCTATGAATTTAAAAGTCCATCATCATTATTTTATCTGTGTAACATCAATCAATATTCATCTTGAATCAAATATTCATCTTTGCACTACAGGCCAAAGATATTCATCAGTTGGTGATGTTTATCTCAACACCTGTTCATCTTTGCACTACGGGCCAAAGATATTCATCAGAAAATCATTAATCTTTGCACTACAGGCCAAAGATATTCAGTAAAATCATCATTTAGGACTGAGAATGATGAAAAATATTTTAAAGAAAACGAATCTAGTGAAACGAAAGAACAAATATTAAGGATTCGTACTTTAAACAATCCGAGTTCAAAAATACTTCATAAATAATCATAGTGGAGCAAAATTCAAGAATGATCAAAACATGGATACAATCAAAGTTAGTATCCATAATAGATATTTTGGATAAAAAATAAAATTTTAATTTTTCTATGATTAGTGCCGTATTCGTAAATAGTACCGTATACGTGAATAGTGCCATATATGTGAGACCCCAGATTTTACGAATAAAGATTTAATTTTCTCAAAATATTTTTTTTAAAATTTTGGTGTGGATTTGAGATAATGTTATAGTTGTGGGTAATATTTATAAATTCTGCAAAGTATGCAAGTTGTTATAAAATATTCATTTGGTCGGGGAATATTCTTATTGTCGGAGAATATTCGTATGACGGCATAATCATTGGTGGACCCCCACAACGGAATTATTGTCGAATTGAGAAAATGACAAAAGTATTTTATTGAAAATAACGGCGGAAGTTTTACCGTTAATACTTTTGAACTACTCGGTAGTAAAAGTACAGTAATATGCGTGATTGCATAGTGGCACACGGTATTGGTTATTGATGCTTACATGAGAAGTCACTCAGTTATACTCAATTATTGTTATAGTAATTGTTGCATCATATCTCTCATATTATTGATTCGATTATTGTCACAGTATCATCTTCATTATATGATATTTTATTAAATCAATAATTGAGACGACAAAGTTATTAATATTATTAAATTGAAATATTTATAATGTCTAGAAGTTCTGCCAAGGAGAGGTTTGGTCACCTAATTGCACGCCAATAGGGAGAAATCCTTATTGGAAAGCCCTCTCTTTCCTGGGAACGACCTGGTTGTTAAATATTGTGAGTTATGATATTAATGATGAATTTTATTGAAGTTGAAGTTGTTCTCAGAGTTGAATTTGGAGACGCGGACGTGATATTTGAGTCCGGAACGATGAAATTAGTAAAAATAGACTATAAACACAAAATTTTCTGGTTTTTACTATTTGGTCAAAAAGTCAACAGTTGACTTTTTTGGGAAAAGTCAAACTTCGAAATTTCAAAATTTATATTTTTGATAAAAATAGTTTCATTGTGTTGAAATTATTTGTGTTAGTAAAAATTGACTTTTATTTCGATTAAAATTGATGTCTGGAGGTTATATTGACCAATCGGGTATTTAACCGGATAAATGAGCAATTGATTGCTATTATGTCACATGATTATAACTATTTATTCATATGTGTGTACTATTGAGTCACATTCATGTACTATTAGGAGAGTTGGTGCAAGATTGATAATACTTGCATGACTAAGTTAAAAATGGAGGTATAGATGGAGGTACTATATTGTAATTTATAGTTTCACATGTTTAGAACTATTTGTTCACATGATTTACTATTAGAGGAGTTGGTGCAAGTTTGATAATACTTGGATGACTGAATTAAAAATGAAAGAAAAGTTAGAGGTATTATTGTACTATAATTTTCCGAGCCCCAAAACAAGTAATTATCGAAACTATATTTTTCTATAAATAGAAGCTCATTCTTCCTTCATTTCTCACCAATTCACCAAAACTTTAGAGCCATTATTATATAGAGAAATTATAGAGAGAAGCTATAGAGAGAAAATCTATAGAAGAAGAAAAGTATTCTGCTACTTCCCTACTCTTATATCCAGTTTCTTTTACAGTAAGGGATATTATTTGTTGTACCCATAAGGGGTATTATTTCTTTTGTAATCATGAAGAGAACTTCTGTTATTCCATTCTTTATTATTCTGTTGGAATAACCTGTATATGCGGTATACCCTATACTTGGTGAAATCCTTTTTTATTTCGTCTTTATTATTTCGTTTAATATATCACGTCTGCATCTTTATCTGTGGGACCTGGTTCCATTATTTATATTATGTCTTTATTATTCGCCGGAATATTACATTCGTGCATATCGTGGGACTGGTTCCATTATTTATTATTCTATCTTTAATATTCTGTTGGAATATCCTGTCGGTGTGAATTTCACCTGACCTGGTTCCATTACTTATTATTTCGCATTTATTATTCTGTTGGAATATCCTGTCGGTGTGAATTTCACCTGACCTGGTTCCGTTATTTATAATTCTGTTGGGAATAACCTGTTTGTGTGGTCTCTATCGCATGCATGGTGAATCCTTCTGTCATTCCATTCTTTATTATTCTGTTGGAATAACCTGTCTATTTGGATTGCCACATACATGGTGAATGATCCTTTGTATTCATTCCTTATTAAATCGTAAAAAATATCTGTTTACGTTGAATTATGATAAGAGTCATAATAAAAGCATTGGATTGATGAAAATCACGGGTATATGAATTATTAGTAAGTGTTATGATGAGTAATGTTGGTTATTATGTGAAAATATGAAAGTTTCTTAGAAATCACAAAGGGTTGAAAAATCAGATTTTAGTAAAAACGTAATATAAAATTTAATTGACCATCTCTCCTATTATATTTTGAATTTTTGAGTGTGGTTAAGTCCTAGAGTTAGATCTATGAGTTACCTAACTTATCCAAGTGGAATCACTGGAAAAGATATTGTAGATTTTTGTGTGGACTGATTTTAGTAAAGGATGTAAAAGCTGGAAATTGCGAAAAAGTTGTTGTCCAAAATTTGAAGGGGCTGTTTCGGCCACTTAATTTGTGAGAAAAATTCAGGCCTTTTGGGACATGAAAGTATATGGTATGAAGAACATCCTGTCCAAAAATGAGCTCATTCCGACTTAAAATGAGCAAGTTATAATCATTTCAATATTTAGGTTTTTCCGACAAAAAACGCTATAACCGGAGTTCTATATCTCCGATGATCATGAAATTTAAATTGGAAGCTCACATTAACATGTGTAAGATCCTGCCAAGATTTGGGAATTTTTGGAGTTAAACTTGAGGTAGAAAATTTATTAAGGAATTAATTAAAAATTGATTTTTGAAAAATAGTAAATGAATTTTAAAAATTCCGAGAAAAATATATGTTCAATATGGGACTATATCCTGCTAAATCCCAGAAAAGAAATATTTTTGGAACTGATTTGGTATTTTTCATAAAAATGGTTTAGTTACGAACATATGGTTAAATATGTTATGTGAAGTAACAAAGTTAGAAAATAGGATTTTGTGGCTTGGAAATCCTATATAAGGTATATGCATTTTTTTAATAAGAGATTTGATCATTGGTGATGAAATCTTATGAGTATGACATGTTTGAATGATTAAATGCATTATTTGGTAAAGGGTAAACAACTGAAATAAATTGTTTATAAGTTTAAGAAGGGATTAAAATATTGTTATGATATTAACAATATTAGATTATGAATTTAATATGTGAGTAATAATATTTGGATAAAGTTAATGTCTTTAATATTTATCCTTGTTTTAGTTTGATTAATGCTTATATCATTGTCGTCATTCTCATGCTTATATGGTGATGAAAGTTATTTTTGGCTTACGTGCGAAGATGGGTTGTTATTTATTGTTGTATATTTTTGGCTTACGTGCAGAGATGGACTTGGTATGATCATGACCAGAGATTATTCGGTATAGTCATGACCATTGATGATTTAATGAATATCCTTGGCCCGTAGTGCAGGGATGATTCAATAATGTGGTTTATTTAATAAAGCTGAGTCTTAGCGATAAAACCTTTTAAAACATAGAAGATAGTAGATTTTATTCTCTACTTGACTCTTTTAATGAATTGCTTGTTCCGCTGCAGTTAAACTTGATGTCTATTATATTTTATCAGTTTAACATTATTGAGAACTAATGATAATTTATTCTGCATTATCTTAGTCATAATATTTCTTACTGGGCTAGTTGAGCTCACCCTTTCTTTCACTGTTCTCTTCAGGAAATGAGAATATAGCTGGGACGAGTCGGGGAAAGGAGTGACGATCCAGATGATAACATTAGTAGTCCTCACTATTCTGTTAAATAGCGTGACAATAAATGTAACGAGGACTGAATTTGAGTTTGTATACTGTCTATGAGGACTCCATTGAGAATGGATATTGTCTAGAAGGCAGTATTCTTATTTAAACTCTCAGTTTATGTTTTGTCGTATTTTACATGACAGTTGTATAGTTAAGTTTGTAATTGTATTTTGTACCATGTATTTGGCGACTTAGAATAGATGATGTATACCTATTTTGGGGGCGTCACAGTATACATGAATAGTAACCCCGACACTAAAAGACAAGAATTTCACAAGAAAAATACTATCAATATTTCGGCATAATGATATTGGAAGAAATAATATTATTTTTTTAAAAAAAATATCCTTTACCTCGAAAAGAGAGTACTTCTGACTAGAATACTGGATATAGTGCTGAAGAGAACTTGCACCGTATAGCAACACTTAAAGTATCAACATACTCACAAGAATACGCTCGATAATATAGAGAGAGAAAGAGAGAGAAAACTTCAGTTTCTGGTGTGATTTTCAATTCTAACCTAAGCACCCTATTTATAGAAAAATGCTTAGAACACCAAAGCAGAAAATTTAATAAATTAATAATATTTTTAAAACAATTTTCCTACGCACACCACAAGTCTTCAACATCAGCCACTCACCCCACAATAAATAAGAAAAACATTTTTCTTATTAAAAATAATTAAAAATTCCAAAAATCAATTATTTTAAAACTTCGGAGCTTCAATAATTCATAATAAATAGCCCTTTTATCAGAAAAATTCAAACCTCATGTCTTTTCCATAGGAAATTCTATTCTCTACAACTTTGTAAGTTTAAGTTTTTCCAAATTCCAAGCAGAAATTGACCGAAATCCACAAACGGACGATTTTACAGGCTATAATCAAATTTCAGTCAAGAAATAGAGTCCACAAACATGTTTAACATGTTTTAAACATTTATTGAAACAACAATACTCTTCATTCTCATATATTCATATATCCTACATTCATTGTAAAAATATCACCATTATTATATTAATAAAATATAATTATATATTTAAATGAATTATTTTATCAGAAAAGATAAAATATCAATTTTCAACAATTGTCACATTAAAAATTTTCTCCATTTATATCCACATAAAATGAATATTTTCCTTATCATGTAAATCAATAATTAATTATTCACAAATAATATTATCGAATCACAATATAGACAACCAGGCCGTTCCCAGGAAAAAGGGGGCTTTCCAATAAGGATTTCTCCTTACTAGCGCGCAATTAGGTGACCAAACCTCTCCTTAGACAGAACTTTCTAGACATTGTCAATAATGTTATCTAATAATATTATTCAAATAATATGAATTATTGATCCGATAAAAGAAAATACTGTGCAGTGACAATTATAGAAACAATAATAATATAAAATATTAACGTAGCAATTATTGAATCAATAAAATAAAATATTGAACAGTAATTACTGTAACAATTATTGAGTAGTGCCTTCTTACGTAAGAATCAATAATTGGTGCAATACCGTGTGCTACTGTGTTTTAACCACCGAGTATTTCAACAGTATTAACGGTAACAACTACGCCGTTATTTATAAACAACTTATATTTGTCATTTTCTTCATCCAATCGTTTTCCATTATATATTCATAATCACACATACATTGTTCGTAGAGTTACTTCAAGAGTAGTAGCAGTTAAAACATACATAGCAGATTATAGTAGGTTAATGTACATAATGTAAATGACATAAAATAAAAGACACAAGGGTTTTAAGTGGTTCGGAGACTCAAGCTCCTAATCCACTCTTCCGCTTTCAACTAGCAGGATTTCCACCAAGGAAGCGGCAAAGACCGAATCACTAAGATTCCTTCAAGGCCAACAAATTTTGGGACTTCTTGATTCACTAAGAACTCTTCAAGGCCGAGAGTCTTGGAACTTCTCTAGTTCCTAGGAACTCTTCAAGCCCAAAGCAGGTTGGTACTTCATTTAGTCCCTCCGCATAAGGACCCCTCAATCTCGCTTCTTGTTGTTGTTGTAGTTGTTGTTGTTGGTGGTCTTTGAAGTTGCTAAGATGTCATTAGGCTCTCGAACATCTTTTGTACTTAGTAACTTAGTGTGATCCTCTTTGCTTTCAGCTACGAGTCCGGACCACATCTTCTTTGTTGCAGCTGATCTTCACTCTTTTCTACTCATCTTCAACAGGTATCAGCTGTGCACCATTCACCATCTGGGTTTTGCTAAGTCTCTGTGCTTTTAGTAGACTTTGTCTGACACTTAGCAATCCCTAAACCCTTATTGAATACTTTGCAGACATGGTTCTGCACTTGTTCATTTTCAGCTTTCGGTTCATGGTGATTCGTAGAGTGGCTCTCTTGATCTTCTTTGTACTTAGCCACTTTCCTGAATGCTATCTTCTTGGCCTTCTCGGCTCTCATCTTAGATGCCATCTTCAGTGGCATTCTCATCTTTATTGAGTGAAGGTTCGATCTGTTTGATTCCTTCTTCAAAGCTGCTTCACTCCCACCTTGATAGTCTCACTGTCACTGAGACTTGTTCTATTGATCTTTGGTAGAACTCATAGAGTCAACAATAGCATTCACCAACTTAACGATTCTGCAACTACACAATCATCAGCAACACTTGATCTTTGAAGCTCTGTTGATTTATACTGCTTCCCAATCTTCCCATTGGAAAGTAGCCGTTGAAAGCTATTTAAATTTCTTCGCAGATCTCGAGTTATTTGGTGCAGACGCAGATGTGACATGACATCTTTTTTCTGACTTTATGACACTGCAGTCTGCTATTTCACCAACCCTGTCAGATATGTCACTTTAATTTCTTAGGCAGGTCGAAGACTTTATTTCCTTCTTCTGATTTTTAGATCAGAGGTTGTCCTTGCATCGATGCTCTTAATGAGCTCTTGTCCAAATATTACCCTTCAGATTGAACCGTTGCCAATGCTTCAGTCTTCAGCTATTCGAACTCTATGATTCTGATGCATGTCTTCATGGACTTGATCGTAGTGTCTTGTTGACTGGTAGAGACAACACTACGATCTTGAAGAGTGTTAATTTGATCTTCAATGTAGAACACATCTTCCTTCTCTTGTGTAGTGCTTCAACACTTCTATTTGCCTCAGCAGCTCTCAGATACTGATGGCTCAATTCCTTGCTCTGGCCTCTTCTGAATAACAAGACACTTCAGATTTGTGGCGTGTCTAACTCTCTTTCTCCTTGTGATCTCCCGTTCAATTATCATCAATGGACTGACCCAATGCTTAATCACTTTAGCCTTGTTCTTCAGAAGCTGTCCAGTATCTCTGTATGTACTCCATCAGTTCTTTCTTTGTTTGGCAAACACTACGATCCTGGTAACTTCCAAGATCGTTGTCTTCTGTCTACTTGATAGCTACTGCACTTGCTGACTTTTCTTGGTCAGTTACAGAAGTTTTCTTCTAATCTCCTAGTGGAAGACTTCATCTCGAATGGCTTCATAACTCAATCTTGATGATGATTGAGTTGGTGCTTAGATCTTCTGTTAGCTTGCATGCCATTCGTTGAGTGCTCTCTGGTTTCCTTCTGGTGGGACGTATCTATGTAGTGCCAACTAGAGGCTTCATTCCTTTGGATATTCTGGGAGTGCTCATTCGTTGAGAATCATATTTGCTCTACGATTCTACCTTGGTATTGTAAGCACATCTATTGAAGTCTTAGTTCTGTACTCTACGATTCAGCTTTAGCTGTGCAGACACTACGAATCCGAGATCAGATCTTGACACTCTATGATATCGGTCATTGTGCTTGTAGTCTTCATCTAATCTTGCTCGACTATGATCTCTGCTTCTTGTATGATTAGTAGACTCTACGACTCTGAGTGTAGTCTACAATTTTTGACTTAGCTTTGGCAAATACTCGGTAGGCTCATAGGAAGGCTGTCTCTAGGATTCTGAACATGACTTCCTCAGCAGACTACGACCCTAAGGAAGTTCTCCTCGACACACTACGATCCTTCCTCGTCTCTCCTGGAAGTCTACGAACTCCAAGATCTACTATCTTGCAGACTACGATTCTGTAAGACCCCGATTTTTTTTTAAATAAAATGGAATTTCCTTTATTTATTATTTTGAAATAGTAAGGGTTGATTTGATTAATGTGATTGATGAAAACACGATTATCTTTGGCCCGTAGTGCATGGATAATTCGTGGTTGTGATACTAAATAATATACTTGGCACTTGTAATGATGAGGATGATTTGATGATGTGGATTATTTTTATTGTGAGTCTCAAATGATAAAAGTGATGAAAACTTTTTAAATCATAAAAGATAGTAGACTTTATTTCTCTACTTGATTCTTATAATGGATTGTATGTTCCGCTGCAGTTAAACATGATGTCTATTGTATATTATCAGTTTAACATTATTGAAGGCTAATGATAATTTATTATGCATTATCTTAGTCATAATATTTCTTACTGGGCTAGTTGAGCTCACCCTTTCTTTCACTATTCTCTTCAGAAAATGAGAACGTAGCTGGGACTAGTCGGGGAACGGAGTGATGGTCCGAGATGATAGTATTAGTATTCCTCACCATTATGTTAAATAGTGTGACAATAAATGTAATGAGGACTTATTCTGAGAGTAGATATTGTCTGAATACAATATTTATATTTAAACTCACAGCACATGTTTTGTCATATTGTTTACACGACAGTTGTATTATTAAGTTGTATTTGAATTTTGTACCATATTTTTGGCAACTCAAGATGGGTGATGTATACCTATTTTGGGGGCATCACAGTTGGTATCAAAGCTTAGGGATATGATCTCTAGCTAAGATGTGAGATAAGAACTAGGAGGGGAAAGACGGGGAATTCCTTCGCTAGTATGACCTACCTAAGTTTATTTGGTATTTAATTGGTCGGTCAGAGTATAGGGATAATATATGATATGTTATTTAACCTAGTTTTGTGGCAGTATTTGAAAATGGCATCTGAAAATGTTGAGATAAGCAATGGAGCAAAATAATATGACCGTATCGTAGTACGAGGCTAAGTTTGCGGAGTTATCCCGGTTTGCATCCCATTTGGTTGATAATGAGGAGCGAATGGCGCGAATGTTTCTAAGAGGTTTGAAATCCGATATACATCAATACCTCATTTCTCATAAACTTTATTTGTATTCAGATGTTGTGAATAGGGCTCAGTTATTGGAGCGCGATAATGAGTCAGCACAACCAAAAGGCAATGACCAACAACACGATAATAATCATACCGGTGGCAACGGTCATCGGAACAATGATAACCATCGTGGGGGAAATTATCATGCTAAGAATGGTAACCACTTCGGTGGTAATCATGGCCAAGATAATAGAAGTGTACATTTCAAGAAGAGAAGGTTCAACAATGACGTGAAGACGTCGGCACCAGCACTCGTTTCAAAGGAAGAAGAACGACCACCGATCGTATGTTTCAAATGCGGACAGGAGGGACACATCCGTCCAAACTGTACGCAGCAATCCAAAGCGTGTTTTAATTATGGAAGAGAAGGTCACCTAGCTCAATTTTGTCGTATGGTGAAGTCAAGTCCAGCTGGGATAGGGATGTCAAAGGATATCCCAGACAAGCCAAAGCCGGTAGTTTAAGAGAGAGCATTTTTTTTTCGTGACGAGGAACCTGAATAAAATTTATCACGGGTAAGTTAATCATAAGCTCTTGCGAAGTCTATACCGTGTTAGATACCTGTTCTACTCACTCTTTTATTTCACCTAGTTGTGTTCAACGTTTAAATTTGACTCCGGAGAAGTTAAACTTTGACTTATTAGTTGAAACTTCGTTAGTAAGAGCCTTCGTTATTTCTCTCGTTTATAAATCTTGTTTGATTCAAATCAACACTTTCAACGCTACCGTCGATCTTATCTCTTTGAAAATATTTGTATGGATGTGATTTTTGGAATCGATTGGTTAACTACTCATCATGCTTTTTGTAAGGTTGTTAGCTTTCATACTCCTAACCAACCTGTTATGCGAATTCAAAGTAACCAAACCACTAAAGTCAATCATTGTCATATCAAGCCATAAGTAAAGAGCCTCGAGCCTTTCACTGATGACTTCCTTGTGTGGAATGCACCGAAGCCAGACTTTCTGTAGGCGACATCGTGAATGAAGGTGGCAAGTTAATAGGTATCATTGTGTGGTGCTATCCAGGTTAAGGGATAGAAGTCACAGCTGGTATTAATGTGACGTATTATCTAAGTCTTGGATGAGAATCACAGTTGTGAATGATATTTCTATCGTTAATAAATTTCTTGACGTATTCTTGAAGACTTCTTAGCCTACTTAGAGCGTAAAATCGAATTTTGTATTGACCCCAGTACAAAACCTCATTTCTTAAACCCTCAAATATTTCTTTACTTAAAACGAACGTAACATGCGCCAAAGATGTTGGCTCGAGCTGTTGAAGATTACGATCGTACCATTCAATACCATCGTGGAAAAGCAAATGTGGTAGCTGACTCGTTGAGTAGAAGATCGTATGCGTTTACAAATGCGAATATACGGACCCATGTGAAGATAACGAATATACGAGTAAAAATTGACTTTAATCGATAAAGTTAAAGACGTGCAAGCTACAGACCCGAATCTGATGAATGTGAAGAAGAAGGTTCAAGAGGGCGTTATTCTAGAAGCAAGAATCGACGAAGAGAGGAAATCTCAACCCTCGATTTAATTGGCCCATTTGAAATCCTCGATCGAGTAGGAACTGTAGCCTATAGACTCGTTTTACCGCCAAGAATGTTGCGTGTTCATAACGTTTTTAACGTATCGATGTTATGTAAATATGTGGATGACCCAAACCACATTATTGATTTAGAACCGGACGAGATAGGGGATGATTTAACGTTTGAGGAGATACGTGTTAAAATCTTGGATAAGAAGAATCGTATTCAACACTCAAGGGTTATACCTCAAGAGTTAGAATTTGAAATGAAGTCATGGTATCCTCACCTGTTCGGCATACCAGGTACGTACGTAAATTTCGAGGGCGAAATTCCATAAGGAGGGGAGATTGTGAAACCCTAGATTTTATGAATAAAGAATTAATTTTCTCGAAATAAATTTTTTAATATTATGATATGAATGTGATATAATGTTATAGTTGTGGGTAGTATTTATAAATTTTGCAAAGTACGCAAGTTGTTATATTATATTCGATTGGTCAGGGAATATTCTTTTTGTCGAGAAATATCCGTACGACGGTACAATCATAGTAGACCCCCATTAATCTAAATTATATATTCGGATCGAGAAAACGACAAAAATATTTTTATGAAAATAACTAATGAAAGTTTTACTGCTATTAATCTTTGTTGAACTACTCGGTAGTAAAAGTACAGTAATACGCGTTGTTGTATAGTAGCACACGGTATTGATTATTGATGTTTATGTGATAAGTCACTTAGTTTTGTTCAATTATTGCTTCAGTAGTTGCTGCATAATATCTCACGTTATTTAATTCAATTATTGTCGATTAATAATGTGAGTTCTAATAATGATGATGAAGTTTTGTTTTATTCATATTATTAACGTAATAAAACAGAAACATCTGTTTATATAAAACAGAATACTTTTATAAAGTTATTCGTTTTATTAGGCTAATAGTAAAATCTTTTTATATAAAATAGAAAACTTTATTAAAGTTATTCTATAAATAGAATATATTATATTTTATTGTGCATAGTGTTTGCATAGTGCCTGCATAGTATTTGCATAGTAAAAATCTTTTTATATAAAATAGAATATATTATATTTTATTTAAAAGATTTTGCTTTAAATATGGACCGTCCGATTAAAGTAAATCAATCTGGACCGTTCATGGATGCAGTCCATTTTAAAGGGCTTTTGGCATTTGAGAATTCATGTTAACAATTCAGTAGACATATTAATTGGGATAGTTGGATAATTGATTTATAGTTCATAATTGGGGATATTGGAGTCTTAATCCTTATTTATCTGAATTCAATCTCATTTTAGTTTTGTTTAATTGCTTTATTTTAGATTACTTCCTTTTGATTGTTTAATTTAGTTTTCTTAGTTAGACAAATCATAATTATTGGTTGTTTAAATAAAATTGATTTGGTTAAGAGTTAGTACTTGGTGATTTTTATTAAATAATTCCTCGTGGGAACGATACTCTACTTTCACTTTATTACTTGTTGACCGTGTATACTTGCACATATTCATTGATTGCGAAATCGACCAACAAGGACTGAGGATGATGAAAAATATTTTAAAGAAAATGAATCCAGTGAAGTAAAGGAATAAATATTAAGGATTCGTATTTCAGCTATTTCATGTCCAAAAATACCTCATAAATAATCATAGTGGTGTAAAATTCAAGAATGATCAAAACATGAATACAATCAAAGCTAGTATCCATAATAGATATTTTGGACGAAAAACAAAATTTAATTTTTTCTATTAATAGTGCAGTATTCGTGAATAAGATCAAGATAACGTGAATAAGACAATATATATAAATAGTAACTCCGACACAACAAGTTCCAAATTTGATTAAAAAGGTTCACCAATATTTCGGCATAATGATATTGAAGAAAATAATATCATTTTAAAAAAAATAATATGCCTTACCTCGAAAGAATAGTACTTCTGGCTAGAATACTGGGTATAGTGCTGAAGGGAACTTGCACCGTATAACAACACTTAAAGTATCAAAATACTCACAAGAATACGCTCAATATATAGAGAGAGAAATAGAGAGAAAACTTCAGTTTCTGGTATAATTTTCAATTCTAACCTAAGCACCCTATTTATAAGAAAATGCTTAGAACACCAAAGCAAAAAATTTAACATTTTGGTACTTCCAGGATGGATTGCAAACGGTGTATTGTGTGCCTCCATCATGATCTTGTACTTCAATAGCCTATAACTTGAACTTTCACCGTATAGCAATACTCAAAGTATACTCAAAATACTCACAAGAATACGCTCGATAATATAGAGAGAGAAAACTTCAGTTTCTGGTGTGATTTTCAATTCTAACCTAAGCACCCTATTTAAAGGAAAATGCTTAGAACACCAAAGCAGAAAATTTAATATAATATTAATATATTAAATAATTTTTCTATACCCATTTTGACAACTGATCTCAGCTCATTAAGCACATGCTAGGGCTGCCCATAAAACTAAAAAAACGTTTTTGTGACTTGAAATATTTTAAACTTCCAAAAATTAATTATTTCGGAGATTCAGAACTTCAATAATTCATAATAAATAGCTCTTTTGTCAGAAAATTCGAAATTCGCGCTTTTTTCTTAGGAAATTCCATTATCTACAACTTTGCAGAAGGAAGTTTTTCCAAATTCCAAACAGAAATTGACCGAAATCTACAAACGGGCGATTTTACAAGCTATAATCAAATTTCAATCAAGAAATGGGGTCCACAAACATGAAAAACATTTTTTAAATATTTTTAATAACAAAAATACTCCTCCTCCTCATATACTCATATATCCCACATTCATTGTAAAAATATCACCATTATTATATTATTAAAATAATATATTTAAATGAATTATTTTATCAAAAAAAATAAAATATTAATTTTCAACAATTGTCACATTAAAAAATTTTCTCCATCTATATCCACATAAAATCAATATTTTCCTCATCATATAAATTAATAATTAATTATTCAGAAATAATATTACAGAATCACAATACTGACAATCAAGCAGTTCCTAGGATAGAGGGGGCTTTCCAATAAGGATTTCTCCTTACTGGCGGGCAATTAGATGACCTAACCTCTCTTTAGACAGAACTTTCTAGACATTGCCTATAATGTTATCCAATAATATTATTCAAATAATATGAATTATTGCTCCGATAATGGAAAATACTGTATAATGACAATTATTAAAACAACAGTAATATAAAATATCAACGCAGCAATTATTGAATCAATAAAATAAAATAATGAACAGTAATTACTGTAACATTATTGGGTAGTGCCTTCTTACGTAAGAATCAATAATTGGTGCAATACCGTGTGCTACTGTGTTTTAACCACCGAGTATTTTAACAAGATTAATCTGTAATAACTACGGCAGTTATTTATAAACAACTTATACTTGTCGTTTTCTTCATCCAATCGCTTTCCGTTATTGGGCCCACACAAGGCTGCGCCGTCGTACGAATATTCCCCGACAGTAAGATTATTCCACGACCGAACAAATATTCTCCGATAAAAAATGAATATTTTATAACCACCTGCTTATTTAAAATATTTATGCATTTTACCCATAACTTACCCCATTAATCAAATCAACCCTAACTATTTCAAGATAATAAATAAAGGAAATTTCAATTTTATTAATAATAAGTTGGGGTCTTATAACCTCCCCTCCTTATAAAATTTCGTCCTCGAAATTGACGTACGTATCTGGTATTTCGAAAAGATGAGGATACCTCGCTTTCATTTCCGTTTCCAATTCCTAGGTCATTTCCTCTATAGCATGATTTCTCCACAAAACTTTAACTTGTGGTATGACCTTTGTGCGTATGACATGCTCCTTCCTATCCAAGATCTTGACAGGTACCTCTTCGTATGTTAAGTCTTCGGCTATCTCGTCTGGTTCTAACTCAATAACGTAGTTCGGGTCTTTCACATATTTACGAAGTACAGATATGTGAAACACATTATGAACACGAGACATACTCGGAGGTAACGCGAGTCTATAGGCTACATTACCTACCCGGTCAAGAATTTGAAATGGACCAATAAATCATGGATTAAGTTTTCCTCTCTTCCCGAATCTTGTAACTCCCTTCCATGGAGCAACACGCAACAATACATGATCCCCAATACTAAATTCTATTTCCTTTCGATGAAGATCCACATAACTCTTTTGTCGATCTTTTGCCATTTGTATACGTTGTCGAATCATTTGGATCTTTTCCGTTGTCATACGTACCAACTCGGGTCCCAACAATGTTGCTTCACCTACCTCTTCCCAACATACTGGAGAGCGACACTTTCGTCCATATAATGCTTCAAATGGAGCCACGCCTATACTTGTCTGATAACTGTTGTTGTAGGAGAATTCCACCAATGGTAAATACTTATCCCAACTCCCCTTTGAAGTCAGGACACGAGTCTTAATAGATCTTCAAGAATTTGAATAGTCCTCTCCGATTGTCGTCGTCTGTTTGAGGATGGTATCTTTGAATCAATCGTAAATCCGTGCCCATAGCTTTTTACAAGCTAACCCAAAATCTTGAAGTGAATCTTGGGTCACGATCCGAAACTATGGATACTGGCATGCCATGCAACCTCACAATCTCATTCACGTACATACTAGCAAGACTTTCAAAGGAATAAGTCTCCCGTATCGGCAAGAAATGTGCAGAACTAGGAGGACAAAATTTCATAAGGAGGGGAGGTTGTAAGACCCCAACTTATTATTAATAAAATTGAAATTTCCTTTATTTATTATCTTGAAATAGTAAGGGTTGATTTGATTAATGGGGTAAGTTATGGGTAAAATGCACAAATATTTCAAATAAGCAGGTGGTTATAAAATATTTATTTTTTATCTGGAGAATATTTGTTCTATCGTGGAATATTCTTATCGCTTGGGAATATTTAAATTACCAACAAGCCTTGACCTTTGTGGGCCCCATAACGGAAAGCGATTGGATGAAGAAAACGTCAAGTATAAGTTGTTTATAAATAACGGCGTTAGTTATTCACAATTAATCTTCGTTAAAATACTCGGGTGGTTAAAACACAAAGAAGATACAAGATTGCACCAATTATTGTTTCTTACGTAAGAAGGCACTACCTAATAATGGTTACGTGAATTACTATTCAAAGATTTTATTTTATTGATTCAATAATTGTCTGCGTTGATATTTTATATTATCGTTGTTTTAATAATTGTCATTATATAAAGATTTTCCTTATCTGAGAGCAATAATTCATATTATCCGAATAATATTATTGGATAACATTATTGGCAATGTCTAGAAAGTTCTATCTAAGGAGAGGTTAGGTCATCTAATCATGCCGCCAAAGAAGGAGAAATCCTTATTGAAAGCCCCTCTATCCTCGAACCTGCACGGTTGTCAAGATTGTGATTCTCGTAATATTATTTGTGAATAATTAATTATTGATTTATATGATGAGGAAAATATTGATTTTATGTGGACATAGATGGAGAAAAATTTTTAATGTGATAATTGTTGAAAATTAATATTTTATCTTTTTCTCGTAAAATAATTCATTTAAATATATTATTTTAATAATATAATAATGGTGATATTTTTACAATGAATGTGGGATATATGAGTATATGAGGAGGAGTATTTTTTGTGAGACCCCGAATTTTATGAAATAAAAGTATTCAATTTTTCTATTTTAGTAAATGGTTAAATTGATAAAAGGTTAAAGTTAAGGGTGATATGTGAATTTTTTTTAAGTAGACAAGTTGTCATAAAATACCCGGTTACTATTCACTCTAGTATTATTCACTCGGGTATTTGGGACACTTTTTGTGTCAGAGTATTATTCACGAGTTACTATTCACGAGTTACTATTCACGGGATACTATTCACCCGAACAAAATATTTTATGAAAATAACGACGGAGGTTTTACTGAATTAAACTGTTGAACTACACGGTAGTAAAAAAATGCGAATAATACGTGTGGTTGCATAGTAGCACACGATATTGATTATTGATGTTTATGTGATAAGTCACTTAGTTTTGTTCAATTATTGCTTCAGTAGTTGCTGCATAGTATCTCACGTTATTTGATTCAATTATTGTCGATTAATAATGTGAATTCTAATAATGATGATGAAGTTTTGTTTTATTCGTATTATTAACGTAATAAAACAGAAACATCTTTTTATATAAAACAGAAAGTGATAATAAAGTTTTGTTTTATTAGTATTATTAACGTAATAAAACAGAAACATCTTTTTATATAAAACAGAATACTTTATTAAAGTTATTCTATAAATAGAATATATTATATTTTATTATGCATAGTGTTTTGCATAGTGCTCTGCGATAGTGTTTTGATAGTAAAAATCTTTTATAAAAAAATAGAATATATTATATTTTATTTAAAAGATTTTGCTTTAAATATGGACCGTCAGATTAAAGTAAATCAATCTGGATAGTTCATGAATTAGTTCTTATGTATCCATTTTCCTATAAATAGGAAGCTTAGTTAGAATTGAAAACACACGTAAGTTCGAGAGAATTCTCCTTCTATAATCTTGAGCGTATTTTCTTAAGAGTTTTAAGAAACTTTGAAGCGAAGAACATAGTATAAGTTTTCTTTAAGAAAATCCTCACCCTATCGATTGAATAATATTCTTTTTACGGGAAGGAATATTATTTGTTGGACTCGTAAGGGATATTATTTGTTGTACCCGTAAGGGGTATTATTTCTTTTGTAATCATGAAGAGAACTTCTGTTATTCCATTCATTATTATTCTGTTGGAATAACCTGTATACGCGGTATACCCTATACTTGGTGAAATCCTTTTTTATTCAATCTTTATTATTCTGTCGGAATATCTTGTCTGTGCTATACGCCGGACCTGGTTCCATCTTTTATTATTTCGTCTTTAATATTCTGTCGGAATATCCTGTCTGTGCTATATGCCGGACCTGGTTCCATTTATTATTCCGTCTTTATTATTCTGTCGGAATATCCTGTCGGAGTGAATTTCACCTAACCTGGTTCCATTATTTATTATTCCGCATTAAATATTCTGTCGGAATATCCTGTCGGTGTGAATTTCACCTGACCTGGTTCCATTAATTATTATTTCATTATTTATTATTACATTGGAATAAACTCGTCATGGCAAGCAACCGCATGCATGGTGATATCTTTGTTATTCCATTCTTTATTATACTCAGTTAGTTAAAGTGTTGACTTCTATACTCCATGAAATTAGTAGAATATCCTTGATATTTGCGCTTCATCCAGTATCTTTTCATGAAAATATTCTTCTGAGCATTCTTGAATTTTATTTTACAAAGAAGTATTATGTTGACAATTTGGACGTTATTAGTTCCTGGATAATTTAATTCGTGAACTTGTTTTATTGAATTCTTATATCATTGTCATCATCCTCATGTTTATATTTTGTTGAAAGTCATCTGTGGCCTGCAGTGCATGGATGGACTTGGTGTGATTATGACCAGGGATTATTCGGTATAATCATAACCGTAATGTTACAAATGATGTGGAAAAAGTCCTCATTGGCCCGTAGTGCATTGATGGACAGTTTTTGGTATGATTATGACTATGGATTCCCTTCGGCCAAGGGAGCAAATATGAATTATTTTATGGCATGATCAGGACCGTTGATGAAAACACGATTATCTTTGGCCCGTAGTGCATGGATAATTCGTGGTCGTGATACTAAATAATATCATTGGCCTATAGTGTAGGGATGATTTGATGATGTGGATTATTTATTAAACTGAGTCTCAGCGATAAAAGTGATGAAAACTTTTTAAATCATAAAAGATAGTAGACTTTATTTCTCTACTTGACTCTTCTAATGGATTGCGTGTTCCGCTGCAGTTAAACTTGATGTCTATTATATTTTATCAGTTTAACATTGTTGAAGACTAATGATAATTTTATTCTCGCATTATCTTAGTCATAATATTTCTTCTTTGGGCTAGTTGAGCTCACCATTTCTTTTCTTTCGTTTTCTTCTGTGAAATGAGAATATATAGGCTGGACGCAGTCTGGGAAGCGGAGTGATGGTCCGAGATGATAGTATTAGTATTCCTCACCATTATGTTAAATAGTGTGACAATAAATGTAATGAGGACTTATTCTGAGAGCGGATATTATCTGAATACAATATTTGTATTTAAACTCACAACACATATTTTGTCGTATTGTTTACACGACAGCTGTATTATTAAGTTGTATTTGAATTTTGTACCATGTATCTGGCAACTCAAGATGGGTGATGTATACCTAATTTTGGGGGTGTCACAGTTGGTATCAAAGCTTAGGGATATGATCCCTGGCTGAGATGTGAGATAAGAACTAGGAAGGGAGAGACGGGAAATTCCTTCGCTAGTATGACCTACCTAAGTTTATTTGGTATTTAATTGGTCGGTCAGAGTATAGGGCTAATATGTGATTTATCAATTAACCCTTGTGTTGTGACAGTAATTGAAAATGGCATCTGAAAATGTTGAGATAAGCAATGGAGCAAAATAATATGACCGTATCACGGTACGAGGCTAAGTTTGCGGAGTTATCCCGGTTTGCATCCCATTTGGTGGACAATGAGGAGCGAACGACGTGAATGTTTCTAAGTGGTTTGAAACCCTATATACGTCAATACCTCATTCTCATGTTTATATTTTTTTTTTGAAAGTCATCTGTGGCCTGTAGTGCATAGATGGACTTGGTATGATTATGACCAGGTGTTATTCAGTATAATCATGACCGTAATGTTATAAATGATGTGGTAAATTAATGTCATCTTTTGCTTGTAGTGCATAGATGGACTTGGTATGATTATGACCAGGTGTTATTCGGTATAATCATGACCGTAATGTTAAAATGATGTGGAAAATTAAAGTCATCTTTTGCCTGTAGTGCATAGATGGACTTGGTATGATTATGACCAGAGAGTATTCGGTATAATCATGACCGTAATGTTACAAATGATGTGGATTAATTATTGAGCTGAGTCTCAACAATGAAATATTAATTCATGGATGTGGCAAAAGTCATCTTTGGCCATAGTGCATAGTTGGACTTGGTATGATTATGACCAGGGATTATTCGGTATAATCAAGACCGTAATTGAAAACACGAGTATCCTTGGCCCGTAGTGCATGGATAATTCGTGGTCGTGATACTATCGTTCGAGTCTCAAAGATTATTGATTTTGATTGCTTGTATATTTTTGGTAGTATTGCAAAGATGAATTTAATGTTTTCGACGATAAAGGTATTCAAGGTATTCTCATCTCTTCGAATATCAGGTACGTACGTAAATTTCGAGGGCGAAATTTCATAAGGAGGGGAGATTGTGAAACTCCGAATTTAATGAAATAAAAGTATTCAATTTTTCTATTTTAGTAAATGGTTAAATTGATAAAAGGTTAAAGTTAAGGGTGATATGTGAATTTTTTTTAAATAGACAAGTTGTCATAAAATACCCGGTTACTATTCACTCTAGTATTATTCACTCGGGTATTTGGGACACTTTTTGTGTCGGAGTACTATTCATGAGTTACTATTCACGAATTACTATTCATGGGAAACTATTCACCCGAACAAAATATTTTATGAAAATAACGACGGAGGTTTTACCGTTAAAACTGTTGAACTACCTGGTAGTAAAAGTACAGTAATACGTGTGGTTGCATAGTAGCACACGGTATTGATTATTGATGTTTATGTGATAAGTCACTTAGTTTTGTTCAATAATTTCTTTAGTAGTTGCTGTATAGTATCTCACGTTATTTGATTCAATTATTGTCGATTAATAATGTGAGTTCTAATAATGATGATGAAGTTTTGTTTTATTCATATTATTAACGTAATAAAACAGAAACATCTTTTTATATAAAACAGAAAGTGATAATGAAGTTTTGTTTTATTAGTATTATTAACGTAATAAAACAGAAACATCTTTTTATATAAAATAGAATACTTTATTAAAGTTATTCTATAAATAGAATATATTATATTTTATTATGCATAGTATTTGCATAGTGCCTGCATAGTGTTTGCATAGTAAAAATCTTTTTATAAAAAAATAGAATATATTATATTTTATTTAAAAGATTTTGCTTTAAATATGGACCGTCAGATTAAAGTAAATCAATCTGGACCGTTCATGGATTGGTTACTATGCAGTCCATTTTCCTATAAATAGGAAGCTTAGTTAGAATTGAAAACACACCAGAAGTTCAGAGAATTCTCCTTCTATAATCTTGAGCGTATTTCCTTAATAGTTTTAAGAAACTTTGACCGAAGAACATAGTATAAGTTTTCTTTAAGAAAATTCTCACCCTATCAGTCGAAATATTCTTCTTTTATGGTAAGGAATATTATTTGTTGGACTCATAAGGGATATTATTTGTTGTACCCGTAAGGGATATTATTTCTTTTGTAATCATGAAGAGAACTTCTGTTATTCCATTCATTATTATTCTGTTGGAATAACCTGTATACGCGGTATACCCTATACTTGGTGAAATCCTTTTTTATTCCGTCTTTATTATTCTCATTTTGAATATCGTCTGCATGCTATACTCTGTGGGACTGGTTCCATCTTTTTATTATTCCGTCTTTAATATTACGCCGGAATATCCACATCTCATCTATATCTGCCGGACTGGTTCCATTTATTATTTCGTCTTTATTATTCTGTCAGAATATCCTATCGGTGTGAATTTCACCTGACCTGGTTCCATTATTTATTATTCCGCATTAAATATTCTGTCGGAATATCCTGTCGGTGTGAATTTCACCTGACCTGGTTCTATTAATTATTATTTCATTATTTATTATTCTGTTAGAATAACCTGTCTATGCGAAGTACCGCATGCATGGTGATATCTTTGTTATTCCATTCTTTATTATACTCAGTTGGTTAAAGTGTTGACTTCTATACTCCATGAAATTAGTAGAATATCCTTGATATTTGTGCTTCATCCAGTATCTTTTCATGGAAATATTCTTCTGAGCATTCTTGAATTTTATTTTACAAAGAAGTATCATGATGACAATTTGGACGTTACTAGTTCCTGGATAATTTAATTCGTGAACTTGTTTTATTGAATTCTTATATCATTGTCATCATCCTCGTGTTTATATTTTGTTGAAAGTCCTCTGTGGCTTGTAGTGCATGGATGGACTTGGTGTGATTATGACCAGAGATTATTCGGTATAATCACAACCGTAATGTTACAAATGATGTGGAAAAAGTCCTCATTGGCCCGTAGTGCATTGATGTACAATTTTTGGTATGATTATAGCTATGAATTCTCTTCGGCCAAGGGAGCAAAGATGAATTGTTTTATGGCATGATCAGGACCGTTGATGAAAACACGATTATCTTTGGCCCGTAGTGCATGGATAATTCGTGGTCGTGATACTAAATAATATCCTTGGCCTGTAATGCAGGGATGATTTGATGATGTGGATTATTTATTAAGCTGTCGAAGTCTCAAATGATAAAAGTGATGAAAACTTTTTAAATCATAAAAAATAGTAGACTTTATTTCTCTACCTGACTCTTCTAATGGATTGCTTGTTCCGCTGCAGTTAAACTTGATGTCTATTATATTTTATCAGTTTAACATTATTGAAGATTAATGATAATTTTATTCTGCATTATCTTAGTCATAATATTTCTTACTAGGCTAGTTGAGCTCACCCTTTCTTTCACTGTTCTCTTCAGGAAATGAGAATATAGTTGGGACGAGTCGGAGAACGGAGTGATGGTCCGAGATGATAGTATTAGTAGTCCTCACCATTATGTTAAATAGTGTGAAAATAAATGTAATGAGGACTTATTCTGAGAGTGGATATTGTCTGAATACAATATTTATATTTAAACTCACAGCACATGTTTTGTCGTATTGTTTACACGACAGCTGTATTATTAAGTTGTATTTGAATTTTGTACCATGTATCTAGCGACTCAAGATGGGTGATGTATACCTAATTTTGGGGGCGTCACATTTTTGTTACTAAAAAAATTTTAAACATGTTTTTCATGTTTGTGGACCCTATTTCTTGACTGAAATTTGATTATAGCTTGTAAAATCGCCCGTTTGTAGATTTTGGTCAATTTCTGTTTGGAATTTGGAAAAACTTCCTTCTGCAAAGTTGTAGATAATGGAATTTCCTATGGCAAAGGCGTGAGTTTTGAATTTTCTGACAAAAGAGCTATTTATTATGAATTATTGAAGTTCTGAAGCTCCGAAATAATTAATTTTTGGAAGTTTAAAATATTTTAAGTCACAAAAATGTTTTTTTTGTTTTATGGGCAGCCCTACCATGTGCTTAATGAGCTGAGATCAGTTTTCAAAGTGCGCGTAGAAAAATTATTAAATATATTAATATTATATTAAATTTTTCTGCTTTGGTGTTCTAAGCATTTTCTTATAAATAGGGTCTTGGGTTAGAATTGAAAATTACACGAAGCGAAGTTTTCTCTCTATTTCTCTCTATATATTGGCGTATTCTTGTGAGTGTTTTGATAGTTTAAGTGTTGTTATCTGAGTGCAAGTTCTCTTTGATTTATACCCAGTATTCGGTAGGAAATCTTATTCTTTCGAGGTAAGGGATATTATTTTTTAAAATGATATTATTTTCTTCAATATCATTATGCCAAAATATTGGTGATCCTTTTTAATCAAATTTGGAACTTGTTGTGTCGGAGTTCTTATTCACATTATCTTTGTATTATTCACGTATCACGACCTTTATTCACGAATACGGCCTTTATTCACGAGAAAAATTAAATTTTATTTTTCGTCCAAAATATCTATTATGGATACTAGCTTTGATTGTATCCATGTTTTGATCATTGTTGAATTTTACACCACTATGATTATTTTTGAGGTATTTTTGGACATGAAATAGTTGAAATACGAATCTTTAATATTTATTCTTTTGCTTCACTGGATTCGTTTTCTTTAAAATATTTTTCATCATCCTCAGTCCTAAATGATGATATAATATCTTTGGCCTGTAGTGCAAAGATTAATGATATTATGATGAATATCTTTGGCCGTAGTGCAAAGATGAACATGTGTTGAGATGAGCATGACCCGGTGATGAATATCTTTGCTTTTGTGGTGCAAAGATGAATATTTGATTCAAGATGAATATTGATTAATGTTACAGGGATAAAATAATGATGATGGACTGTTAAATTCATAGATATTAGTAGATTTCATCATGTACGTAACTCTTCTATGAAATATTATTTCCGCTGCGAATATTGATCTGAAACTTGTTGTCCATTGTATATTATCAGATTTTTCCATGTTGAAGACTAACGATAATTTATTCTATGTTATCTTAGTCATAATATTCTTTACTGTGAGTTTAAATACAAATATTATCTTCTAGACAATATCTATACCCAAATAAATCCGCATCATAATTATTGATACATTATTTTACAAGAATGGTGAGGACTACTAAACAACTCTCTAGAACCATCATTCCATACCCCGACTCGTACTCGCTATATTCTCGCCTCCTGAGAAGAAAAATGGAACAAAAGGGAAAAGGGTGAGCTCAACTAGCCCAGTAAAGAATACTATGACTAAGATAACATAGAATAAATTATCGTTAGTCCTCAACAGGGAAAATCTGATAACATACAATGGACAACAAGTTTCAGATCAATATTCGCAGCGAAAATAATATTTCATAGAAGAGTTACGTAGAGGATGAAATCTACTAATATCTATGAATTTAACAGTCCATCATCATTATTTTATCCTGTAACATCAATCAATATTCATCTTGAATCAAATATTTATCTTTGCACTACAGGCCAAAGATATTCATCGATAAGTCATGTTCATCTCAACACCTGCTCATCTTGCAGACTACGGGCCAAAGATATTCATCATAATATCATTAATCTTTGCACTACAGGCCAAAGATATTATATCATCATTTAGGACTGAGGATGATGAAAAATATTTTAAAGAAAACAAATCCAGTGAAGCAAAAGAATAAATATTAAGGATTCGTATTTCAGCTATTTCATGTCCAAAAATACCTCATAAATAATCATAGTGGTGTAAAATTCAAGAATGATCAAAACATGGATACAATCAAAGCTAGTATCCATAATAGATATTTTGGATGAAAAATAAAATTTTAATTTTTCTGTGAATAGTGCCATATTCGTGAATAGTGTTGTATACGTGAATAGTACCGTATACGTGAATAGTAACTCCGACACAAAAAGTTCTAAATTTGATTAAAAAGGTTCACCAATATTTCGGCATAATGATATTGAAGAAAATAATAACATTTTAAAAAAATAATATCCCTTACCTCGAAAGAATAGTACTTCTGGCTGGAATACTAGGTATAGTGCTGAAGAGAACTTGCACCGTATAACAACACTTAAAGTATCAAAATACTCACAAGAATACGCTCAATATATAGAGAGAGAAATAGAGAGAAAACTTCAGTTTCTGGTGTAATTTTCAATTCTAACCTAAGCACCCTATTTATAAGAAAATGCTTAGAACACCAAAGCAGAAAATTTAACATTTTGGTACTTCCAGGATGGATTGCAAACGGTGTATTGTGTGCCTCCATCATGATCTTGTACTTCAAATCAGAATCGTTAGGAACACAAAGTCCGGAGTGGACTCGAAGTATTCCTTCTTCATCGATTCTTGCTTCTGGAATAGCACCTTCTTGTACTTTCTTCTTCATAATCATCAACTCTGGGTCTGTGGCTTGATCAACTTTAACTTTCTCAATTAAAGTAGGTTCTATACGTATACTTGACATCATTGCATGGGTCCCTAGAGTCTTGAATTCTATTCTCATCTTTTGTAAATCACACAAAATGGCCCTTTGTGTTGACAACATCGCACTCATTCCCACGTATGATCTTCTACTCAATGCGTCAGCTACCACATTTGCTTTTCTAGGATGGTATTGAATAGTGTGGTCGTAGTCTTTCAATAGTTCGAGCCAACGTCGCTGCCGCATGTTGAGTTCTTTTTGAGTGAAGAAATATTTAAGGCTTTTATGGTCTGAATATATCTCTACTTTTTCCTCGTATAAATAGTGCCTCCAGATCTTTAGCGCGAAAACGACTGCTGCCAACTCTAGATCATGAGTAGGATAATTCCTCTCATATTCTTTAAGTTGTCGCGAGGCATAGGCTATGATTTTCCCACGTTGCATGAGAACACATCCTAACCCTTTGCCTGAAGCATCGCTGTAGATAACAAATCCATCCGTACCAGATGGTATTGTTAGAACAGGTGCTGAAATGAGTCTCCTCTTGAGCTCTTGGAAACTCTTTTCGCATTCCTCACTCCACACGAATTTTATATCCTTCCAACACAGATGAGTTAACGGAGTAGCGATTCGAGAACCTTCCACGAATCTCCGATAATAACCAGCTAAGCCCAAAAAGCTACGTACTTCGGTCACCGTCTTTGGCTGCTCCCAACTTTATATTGCTTCAATCTTCGCTGGATCAACAGATACTCCATGTTTTGACACCACATGCCCAAGGAATGCTACTTCCTCAAGCCAGAACTCGCATTTCTTCAACTTAGCATATAACTTGTTTTCACGAAGCCTTTGGAGTACCAACTTCAAATGGTGCTCATGATCTTCACGGCTTTTGGAATATATGAGGATGTCATCAATAAAGACAACAACGAACTGATCTAAATAATCCTTGAATACTCGGTTCATCATATCCATGAAAGCCGCAGGAGCATTAGTCAATCCAAAAGACATGACTAGGAATTCATAATGCCCGTATCGAGTTCTAAAAACAATCTTTGGAATATCCTCAGTTCTAATCTTCAGCTTATGATATCCAAAACGAAGATCGATTTTTGAAAAGAATTGTGCTCCTTGTAATTGGTCAAATAGGTCATCAATACGAGGTAGTGGATACCTATTCTTGATGGTGACATGGTTCAATTCCGATAGTCGTCTAAAGTCGCATACTCCCGTCTTTCTTCTTTACTTAATAAAACAGAGCACCCCAAGGAGATGTACTTAGCCAGACGAATAAAACCGATGTCCAACAACTCTCGTAGTTGGACCTTTAACTCTGAAGTTCAATAGAGCCATTCGATATGGGATTTTAGAAATGGGCTTGTATACCAGTTCAAGATCAATAAAGAATTCAACTTCACGTTCGGGGTAGACCAGAAAGTTGTTCAGAAATACGCCAGAAAGTCAATAACAACAGGAATATTATTCAATTTTGACGTGTCTTTATTCAAATCCATAACATGGGCTAAGAAAGCTTGACATCCGTTTTTCAATAAACGAATAGCTTTATGATTAGATATGACAGTGATTGATTTTAGTGGTTTAGTTGCTTGAACTCGAACAACAGGTTGGTTAGGAATATGAAAACTAACAACCTTATGAAAACAATCAATTTTGGCATGATGAGTAGTTAACCAATCAATCCCTAAAATCACATCAAAAGCAAGTATCTTTAAAGAGATAAGGTCAACAGGTAAGGTGATGGTGCCAACTTGGATCAAACAAGAGTTATAAACAGTGGATGTGATGAAAGTTTCTCCTAACGGAGTTTCCACAGATAGGTCAAAGTCTAATTTCTCCCGAGTCAAGTTTAAACGTTGAGCACAAACAGGAGAGATAAATGAATGGGTAAAGACCCAGATCAAGTAAGGTATAAACTTCAGAAGAATTTATGATTAGCTTTACCCGTGATCACCTCGTTTGGGTTCCTCGCATTTTGACCAATCACGATAAACGCTTCTTCCGAGGAAGATTGACTTTGACTTTTCAGGATAGCCTTTTGAGTCACATAATCCCTCATTGAACTAGGTTAAGCTACCGTACAATCTTGAGCGATATGTCCTTCATTTCCATAATTATAGCATACCTTGAACTGACAGGACAGTTTTGACCGATATATGTCCTCTTTTCCACATTTATAAAGATATAACCGGTGGTCGTTCTCCTCCCTTAGAACCGATTCTTCTTTGGTCTTTAACGTCTTCACATGGTCGTTGTTGAATCTCCTCTTCTTGAAATCTCTTCCTGACTCGCTTCTTCTATTTTCATGGCTATGATTACCACGAGTGGTTACCATTTTTGTCCGTCTTCTTCTTTTCCTCCATTGGTTATCGTTGTTTCATTGACCGCTATCTCTTGGTATGATCCTCGGTTATGGTCCTCAGTTGAGCGTATTTTCGTTATCTCGCTCTAACAATTGAGCCATGTTGACAACATCTGAATAGAGAGAAAATTTATGAGAAATGAGATACTGACGTATGCCGGGTTTCAAACCTCTCAGAAACATTCGCGTCATACATTCCTCATTCTCCACCAAATGAGGTGCAAACCTGGACAACTCTACAAACTTTGCCTCGTACTGGGACACCGTCATGTTATTTTGTTCCAGTCTAATAAACTCCACTTCCTTCATATGACGAATACTTTCAGGGAAGTACTTATCATTGAAAAGTTTCTGAAACGTCTCCCAAGATATGCTGAGTGCGGCTGGATGGGTACGCTTCAAAGACTCCCACCAGTAATCTGCCTCATTACGGAACATAAAGGTGGCGAATGGCACCTTCTGCTCCTCCGTGCATCCCAAGACATCGAATATCTTGGTAATTTGTTTGACCCACGTCTCCGCCTTAATCGGATTCGGCTTTCCCCAGAATTCTGGTGGTCCCAACTCTTTGAATTGTTTGGCCGTGATAAACCGTGCGTTGCTTTCATTTCCACCTGTATTTTGAACACGAGTCTCCCTCGTCTGATTTTGTATGAACTGCAAAAAGCTTCTAAACATCCCGTCGTTCATCATCTGCTCAGTGGCGTTGTTCACAGGAGGAATATTGCCAACCTGTTGCACGTTCTCCTCGTTAGTGGGCAAAGGTGTCTCCACAGTCTCATTTACTCCACTGTTAACATTCTCAGTTGTCATTCTTAAATACTGCCATAAAACAAGGGTTAATTAAACTGATTAATAAATCACATAATACCCCTATATAATGACCAACCAACAAATAAGCTTAGGTAGGACACACTAGCGAAGGATTTACTCGTCTCTCCCCTCCTACTTCTATTCCCCGATCTCCGCCAGAGATCATATCCCTAAGCTCTGATACCAACTGTGACACCCCCAAAATAGGTATACATCACCCATTCTGAGTTGTCAATACATGGTACAAAAACAACTACAACTTTATTAATACAACATAAAAACTGTGAGTTTAAATACAAATATTATCTTCTAGACAATATCTATACCCAAATAAATCCTCATCATAATTATTGATACATTATTTTACAAGAATGGTGAGGACTACTAAACAACTCTCTAGAACCATCATTCCATACCCCGACTCGTACTCACTATATTCTCGCCTCCTGAGAAGAAAAATAGAACAAAAAGGAAAAGGGTGAGCTCAACTAGCCCAGTAAAGAATATTATGACTAAGATAACATAGAATAAATTATCGTTAGTCTTCAACAGGGAAAAATCTGATAACATACAATGGACAACAAGTTTCAGATCAATATTCGCAGTGGAAATAATATTTCATAGAAGAGTTACGTAGAGGATGAAATCTACTAATATCTATGAATTTAACAGTCCATCATCATTATTTTATCCCTGTAACATCAATCAATATTCATCTTGAATCAAATATTCATCTTTGCACTACAGGCCAAAGATATTATATCATCATTTAGGACTGAGGATGATGAAAAATATTTTAAAGAAAATGAATCCAGTGAAACAAAAAAATAAATATTAAGGATTCGTATTTCAGCTATTTCATGTCCAAAAATACCTCATACATAATCATAGCGGTGTAAAATTCAAGAATGATCAAAACATGGATACAATCAAAGCTAGTATCCTTAATAGATATTTTGGACGAAAAACAAAAATTTAATTTTTTTACGTGAATAAAGTCATGATTCGTGAATAGTGTCGTATTCGTGAATAAAGATCAGATATACGTGAATAAGAAACTCAAACACAACAAGTTTCAAATTTGATTAAAAAGGTTCACCAATATTTCGGCATAATGATATTGAAGAAAATAATATCATTTTAAAAAAAATAATATCCCTTACCTCGAAAGAATAAATTTCGGATTTGGAATCTTTGGGTATAGTCTTTGAAGGAACTCTTGACCGTATAATAACACTTAAAGTATCAAAATACTCACAAGAATACGCTCAATATATATAGAGAGAAATAGAGAGAAAACTTCAGTTTTTGGTGTAATTTTCAATTCTAACCTAAGCACCCTATTTTATAGGAAAATGCTTAGAACACCAAAGCAGAAAATTTAATATAATATTAATATATTTAATAATTTTTCTACGCCCACTTTGACAACTGATCTCAGCTCATTAAGCACATGCTAGGGCTGCCCATAAAACAAAAAAAAAACGTTTTTGTGACTTAAAATATTTTAAACTTCCAAAAATTAATTATTTTGGAGCTTCAGAACTTCAATAATTCATAATAAATAGCTCTTTTGTCAGAAAATTCAAAACTTACGTCTTTTCCATAGGAAATTCCATTATCTACAACTTTGCAGAAGGAAATTTTTCCAAATTCCAAACTGAAATTGACCAAAATCTACAAACCAAGGCGATTTTCTGTTTATAATCAAATTTCAGTCAAGAAATGGGGTCCACAAACATGAAAAACATGTTTTAAATATTTTTAGTAACAAAAATACTCCTCCTCCTCATATACTCATATATCCCACATTCATTGTAAAAATATCACCATTATTATATTATTAAAATAATATATTTAAATGAATTATTTTATCAGAAAAAGATAAAATATTAATTTTCAACAATTGTCACATTAAAAAATTTTCTCCATCTATATCCACATAAAATCAATATTTTCCTCATCATATAAATCAACAATTAATTATTCAGAAATAATATTACAAAATCACAATCATCGACAACCGTGCGGTTCCTGGGATAGAGGGGGCTTTCCAATAAGGATTTCTCCTTACTGGCGCGCAATTAGATGACCTAACATCTCCTTAGACAGAACTTTCTAGACATTGTCAATAATGTTATCCATTAATATTATTCAGATAATATGAATTATTGCTCCGATAATGGAAAATACTGTATAATGACAATTATTAAAACAACAGTAATATAAAATATCAACGCAACAATTATTGAATCAATAAAATAAAATCTTGAATAAAGTAATTATCGTAACCATTCTTTGGGTAGTGCCTTCTTACGTAAGAATCAATAATTGATACAACCGTAATCTTCTTGTGTTTTAACCATTAGGTAGTATTTTAACAATAGATAATCTCAGAATAACTGTGAATTATTTATAAACAACTTATACTTGTCGTTTTCTTCATCCAATCGCTTTCCGTTATGGGGACCACATAAGGCTGCGCCGTCGTACGAATATTCCCCGACAGTAAGAATATTCCACGACCGAACAAATATTCTCCGATAAAAAATGAATATTTTATAACCACCTGCTTAATTGAAATATTTGTGCATTTTACCCATAACTTACCCCATTAATCAAATCAACCCTTACTATTTCAAGATAATAAATAAAGGAAATTTCAATTTTATTAATAATAAGTTAGGGTCTTACAAGAGTGACCTAGAAAATATTTAACCCAATGAAATTGAGAACAACATTTTGATAAATGCCAACTTTTTTCATTCTAGGATCTCCCATCAAAGAAAGGGAGGTGGACTTACAAGCTCAGTAGTGACACTAAATTTTTATGGATACCCACTGCACCTGGTTTGGTATTTGTTCATTTTTGTCTATCAGATTTATTTCTTTTTACCTTTTTGAATAGAGTTAGCTTGTAATCGTAATTATTGTGACAGGGTGAAAAAGAGTGTTCCTACTATGTAAAAACAGGGCACTGCAAGTTTGACACAGATAGCACAAACACCACAACTAATTCACATTTGCTAAGCACGGGATAAAAAATCCAAAGACAAACATTACAACAAACAGATAAAAATTAGACCATGGCACTTTATTTCTTTTTGAATAGTGGAAAATAAGAAAGGTAAAACAAATAAAAATTAGGATTAAAAAGGTAATGGAGGATAAAATAGAAATAGTGGATTAGTACCAGCCAATGCCAACCACCTAGTCCAACAGCCTTTTTGACAACGCCTTGCAGACCCACCTAAACAGATTAGGTTCATTCGATGTAGTTAAATAATAATAATAAAAAAAATTAGACCAACCCCAAGAAAATGACCTAATCTCTTCTGGCTATTCAAATCCCAATCCTTTTCAACCTAAATTCTTCTTTGTTGTCTACCTTCCCCAAAAACTAATCTAGAAGTTCAATTCAAGAAAATTTAACTAAAGGCGAAGAAAGCAATACAGCAAACTTGCCCGTATATATAAAAAAACTCAGAAGAACAAAAACCCATTAAACTTTTTGGACTCCCATCCATGCCCTGTCCCCTTTTCCAAGTTCCGCCAATATAACCCTTGCTCTTCTTGGCTTTCCAGCCTTGCCATAACCATGATATCCGAAGCCTCCTCCATAACAGAACTATATACTGTCTAGATTCCCACAGAAGTCGTTTGTGTGATCATGACCAATGAAAACAGCCTTCACATCACCCATGGAGACAAGAGTATGTAAGATTTCGGATTTTACTGATGAACACGCTGCAAATTCCCGATACTTACCAACAATATTTTTCAAAGGACCTTCGCGGATTTCTGGAATTGGAATATGGAAGAATGCAAGTGCTGGAGGCACGGCCGGAAGCGAAGGAATGCCTGGTAAATGATGGCTATCCTGGTTTTGGTCCTGTTAGTGTGTGCCCTGTAAAATGTTAGTGAACTCTAAATCTACAAAACCTCCCTGACGAGAGTTTGAAAGAAAACAGTTAAGATAAGCAAAAGAAGTCCTATATATATATATATATATAATGAAATGTCTCTCATCCCTTGATATAGTGATTGGTTTTTAGATTTATAAAATAATATGAGAGTCAGTAAGGCATCTAATATAATGGATTTAATTTTCAAGTCAGCTACAAGGTCGTTCCTACACCATCTGACATGAGAAATGCAGCAGCGGCAGCAGCAGTAGGAACAACTCCAGTGGAAACACCGGGTTTTGACAAATGAAGCAACCTAAATGATAATGCAAAACTCAGATAATTAATAACCAGATTAAAAACAGGGTTGTCATCGTGCAAACTTCTTCTGGTCGAAAAAAATAAGCAATAATTCAAAATTGAGATTGATTTGGATAATGGACTCTCATTTATGACTTCCTGAAAGAAATATTGGAGTCTTAATTTGGTATTGAATCTATAACTAAAACACAGTGGCACAAAGGATAGAACAACTGGATTATCATCCAACTCTTGTGACAAAAATCTCTCTCAATGCATTATCAATTAAAAACATAATTAAACAGATGAAGGAAAACTTACCTGAAATAAGATTTTCTGAACAGCAGTCTTTTTGATTTTCCGACTAAATCCGTGACTCAACAGAAAGATTTTCCCCTTTCTTCTGTTTCGTCTTGTTGTTGATGAAATTCCAAACAAAGCGTTAATTCTTGTTGTGGTATGCTTCTTCCGATTCATCATTTGGGGCTAATTATTCTTCGTCGTTTGAACGCCAAAATTGAAGATAGGATTCCAATTGTTATTTGAACGAATTTGAACGCCAAAGTTGAAGATAGAATAGTATTCCAGTTGTTATTTGAACGAATTTGAATGCCAAAGTTGAAGATAGGATAGGATTCCAGTTGTTATTTTAGAGCGGCACTGTTGCGAAGAGTATTTTGGTAAAGGATATTTAGGAGCATTAATTAGAATGGACAGGTATTGAGTTTTTAAAAGGACAAATATCAATAAATTATGTCATATACTGTGATTTAGTATATATAATAGATTTCATGACTTGCTCTTTTACTTCATTGACATTCAAAAGCAAGATATATAATATACGTACAGACTCCATTATATCCTCAAATTATCCTCTTAATTAATTAAATTTGTCATCAGATTTGGACATATATATATATATATATATATATATATATATATATATATATATATATATATATCTTGAGAGCAATTAAATAAACAATCACTACTCCATGTGTTTATAATTATTCAATGAAATAATTAATGTGATAATAATTATGTATACTTATGTACATATGATTTACAACATAATATAGTATTACTATATGTTTAAAAGTCAAAACATCTTAAAATGGTTAATATGATTAATATGGTTAATGTGACGCCCACAAAATAGGTATACATCACCCATTCTAAGTTGTCAATACATGGTACAGAAACAACTATAACTTTATTAATACAACATAAAAACTGTGAGTTTAAATACAAATATTATCTTCTAGACAATATCTATACCCAAAATAAATCCTCATCATAATTATTGATACATTATTTTACAAAAATGCTGAGGACTACTAAACAACTCTCTAGAACCATCATTCCATACCCCGACTCGTACTCGCTACATTCTCGCCTCCTGAGAAAAAAAATGGAACAAAAAAAGAAAAGTGTTAGCTCAACTAGCCCAGTAAAAAATATTATGACTATGATAATATAGAACAAATTATCGTTAATCTTCAACATGGAAAAATCTGATAGAATATAATAGACAACAAGTTTCAGATCAATATTCGCAACGGAAATAATAATTCATAGAAGAGTTACGTAGAGAATAAAATCTACTATAATCTATGAATTTAACAGTCCATCATCAATATTTTATCCCTGTAACATCAATTAATATTCATCTTGAATCGGATATTCATTTTGCACTACAAAGCCAAAGATATTCATCACTTGGCCATGTTCGTCTCAACATCTGTTCATCTTTGCACTACGGGCCAAAGATATTCATAATAAAATCAACCATCTTTGCACTACAGGCCAAAGATATTCAGTAACATCATCATTTAGGACTGAGGATGATGAAAAATATTTTAAAGGAAACGAATCCAGTGAAACAAAAGAATAAATATCAAGGATTCATATTTCAGCTATTTTATGTCCAAAAATACCTCATAAATAATCATAGTGAAGTAAAATTCAAGAATGATCAAAACATGGATACAATCAAAAGCTAGTATCCATAATCGATATTTTGAACAAAAATGAAAACTTAATTTTTCTGTGAATAGTGTCGTATCCGTGAATAGTGTCGTATACGTGAATAGTACCGTATACGTGAATAGTAACTCTGGCACCAAAAGACAAGAATTTCACAAGAAAAACCTTACCAACAATCCAGCATAATGATATCAGAAGAAATAATATCATTTAAAAAAAATAATATCCCTTACCTTGAAAGAATAATACTTATAGTTGAAACACCGGATATAGGCTATGACTTGAACTTGCACCGTATAGCAACACTCTAAATATTAAAATACTCACAAGAATACGCTCAATATATCGAGAGAGAAAGAGAGAGAAAACTTCAGTTTCTGGTGTAATTTTCAATTCTAACTTAAGCACCCTATTTATAGGAAAATGCTTAGAACACCAAAGCAGAAAATTTAATAAAATATTATTATATATATTACAAATTCCTACGCTCACTTTTACCAATTGATTTCAGCCACCAAGCACATGTTAAAGATGCCCACAAACATTTAAAAAATGTTTTTGTTAAAAAAAATATTTAAAACTTCAAAAATTAACTATTTCGGAACCTTAGAACTTCAATAATTCACCATAAATAGCCCTTTTATCAGAAAAATTCGAACCACATGTCCTTTCCATAGGAAATTTTATTCTCTACAACTTTGCAAAAGAAATTTTTTCCAAATTACAAACAGAAATTGACTGAAATCCACAAACGGACGATTTTACAGGCTATAATCAGATTTCGGTCAATAATTGGGGTCCACCGACACACCAAACATGTGTTAATCATTTAATGCCACAAAAATACTTTTTATCCTCATATACTCATATATCCCACATTCATTGTAAAAATATCACCGTTAATATATTATCAAAATAATATATTTAAATGAATTACTTTATCAGAAAAAGATAAAATATTAATTTTCAACAATTGTCACATTAAAAAAATTTTCTCCATCTATATCCACATAAAAGGAATATTTTCTTTATCATAATAATCAATAATTAATTATTCATAAATAATATTCTGAGAATCACAAGATCGACAACCCGGTAGTTCCTGAGGATAGAGGGCTTTCCAATTAGGATTTCTCCTTACTGGCGCGCAATTAGGTGACCAAACATATCCTTAGACAGAACTTTCTAGACATTGCCAATAATGTTATCTAATAATATTATTCAAATAATATGAATTATTGATCTGATAATGAAAATATTGTGCAATGACAATTATTGAAACAATAATAATATAAAATATCAACGTAGCAATTATTGAATCAATAAAATAAAATATTAAACAGTAATTACTGTAACAATTATTGAGTAGTGCATTCTTACGTAAGAATCAATAATTAAGTGCAATACTGCAAAGCATCGTGTTTTAACCACCGGGTATTCTTACAAAGATTAATTCAGAATAATTACGTTGTTATCTATAAACAACTTATATTTGTCGCTTTCTTCATCCAATCGCTTTCAGTTATGGGGCCCATTATTAAGGTCGCAATTGGCAGCATTTAATATTCTCCGACAATGAAGAATATTCAACGACCAAACGTAATATTCTCCGATAAAAATGAATATTTTATAACCACCTGCTTATTTGAAATATTTGCGCATTTTACCCATAACTAATCATATTAATCAAATCAACCCTTACTATTTCAAAATAATAGATAGAGGAAATTAAATTTCATTTATTAATAATTTGGGGTCTTACAGTTAATATGGTTTTGAACCATAATCATATAGTTCCAACCCACACAACCCATATTAAAATTAGATAATATGGTTTTAGTTTTTAAATGAAACCATAACCATATTTTAAAAACCAAAACCAACCCATAACTATATTTTGCCAGACATGATCAAGGTACACTATTATGCTCTATAATAATTCTTTCTATTCATATCAGCGTTTTGACTTAAATATCATATAGTTCTCTTGGAGCCCCCAATTTCGGTGGACTTTTTGTAAGTTTTCGAGTTCGAGGTGTTACGTGGCGGTAAAAATTTGTGAGTTGATCGAAACCCTAATATAGAGCGATAAATTGACGCATCATACGCATATAAGAATTTAAATAATCCATATGGTTATAAGAGTGAAAATTAAAATTACTTTATATTTTTAAAGTTATCATCATTTGATAAATGATCTAAGCTCAATTCTACAAACTCTCGCATCTCAATGGATAAATTTTTTTAAAAATTATAGCTTTCTGGGGATTAGAGGGCCGGAAGGCAATGGGTTAATTTATTTATTTTCTTTGTAACGTCTTCCTCTTTTCTTCCTCAATTTTTCCTCTATTCTTTTAATAGAAGTGAAATATAAATTCCCTCCTTTTTATTGTAATTTTAACCTTCCAGGACTAATACCTGCCAAAGAGTACCTTTCGAATATGAATTTTTAGACCTTTAGGGCATGAAATGTAAATTTTTTTAATAATCTTGGCCGTATATCTTTACTATAAATAATTACAGATGTATTAAATAGAATAATGTCCATAGCTAGTTATTGATCAATCCCAATATGTAAAAAAAATAAATTAAAATTACTTACATAATTTTTTAGACAACCATTAAAAAAATATTAAATCATTTTAAAAAAATAAATTAATGAGTCAACACAATTTTAAAAGGACCCAGCCGCAAGAACTTCAAAAGTTTTAAGGCAAATTCATAATTTGGAATATTTATTTTAATTTCATGTTTATCGATATTTGTTTGCAAGAATTATAATCCCGGATTATAATCTATGAGATTATAATATCAAGACTATTAATCCTAAAATTATAATTTCGGAATTATAATTATAATGTTAAGATTATTAAGTCATTTTATAATACCGGAAAATAGTCTCAAGTCTAAATTTGAAAACAAAAAAGACACTTGGAATATGTTTGTTTGCAAGGATTATAATTTCAGGATTATAATCCCAAGACTATTAATAATTCCGGAATATAATTATAATATTATTAAGTCATTTTATAATATCGAATAATAATCTCGGGATTAATAATCTCAAGTTTGTGTTAAATTTGAAAATATTGTAAACAAGGCGACTACTTGTTTATTTTCAAATTTAAAGTTATGTTTATTTTATAAAATGATTATATTATAATTATAATTTCTAATTATAATTCGCAAACAAATATAGTCTTGAGAGTAATCTAGAAAATATCTTTAAATTTATTTTAAATTATATAAATGTCTTTTGGAATTTTTATTAGTCTAATTTACCCTCTATTTAATATGTTTAAAATTATAAAATAACATTGATAATTTTTTAAATTATATCTTTGACCATTATATAATTTGGAAGAATTATAATTAGGGATATAAACAAATATAATATTCAGAATAATATTCATCAGAATAGTATAATACTTAAAAACAAACATATCCTAAATTCTGCAATTTCTATTTTCCTGCTTGCCCCTTGTCCTCGGGAACACTGCAGACAGAACACAAGACTTAAAAATTTAGGGCCAACTCAACTACTCCGACTTAGCAGCGAAGTTAAACTAAAACACCCGACCCTCGATACGAAGCTTAGATACTCTCCAGTCTCCATTGAAGCCGCTGAAGCTGCAATAATCTCTCTATGCGTTGGTGCTAACTATTTCTTCATCTTTCTTCTACAGATCTTCTTATATTATTGAAAGGTATCAATTTCATTTTTTGATTCTACGTCCTAACAGTTTTGTTTGAAATTTTAGGATTCTTTTGTTTGTTTATGTAATTGATAGGGTTTTCGATTAAAAAATGCAGATTTTTATCGCATTTTTCTGCCAAGAATTAGGAAATTTCTGTCTAGGGTGAAAATTGGATGATTTCTAGGGTGATTTTTTTTCTTTCAGATTTGGGTAATTCTGTTTGGTTTGTTTTTGTTGTTGATTCCCCCCTTTTGGTGGGTTTTCATACGGTGTAATAAGGTTAAATTAGCTGCACTGTAGCATTTCTATTTTTCCAGTTTGTGGGGTTGAGTTGGGGTTTTATAAGCTTAACATTTAGTTGTGCTAATTTGTTGGATTGGACTTTGGAGGAAGGAATTACTATAATCTAAAACTTCGTTTCAATTGTTTTGTATGACAGTTTTTGATTGCTTGTTTTCCATTATGGCAACTATGGAAACTGAAGCTAGTGCAAATCAATTAAATAATGGGGAAATTGTCCTTAAGAAATTGGATGAGAATTGTGTAAGTATAGAAGCTAAGGATGCTGTTAAGCTTTCACTGCCATCAGGGATGCCTGTTTCTCCTGATTTAGACGCAGAGAGTGGAGGCTTACCTCCTGATTTTGCATCGCCAAATACGGTGCTTACTTCACCTCCAGAAACAACATGCTTCGAGTCTCATCAGCATTACTATGACACGTGTTATCGTAATGAAGATAGCCCCTGCACCCCAAAGGAGGGTTTCTTTGATCCTTTTGCTCCTGGTGCCGACAAGTTCATGCTGGCTCCACTTTGTAGGAAATACCTGCAAGAATCGAGGAGCAGTGCTGCTCGGCACCTTAATTTCAATTCCTCTGTGAAGTTTGCGGGATATGAAAAGTGTGAAAGTGATGCTGAAACAATCTCAGACGAAGAGTTGTTACTGGAAACGGTATATGTTGATCTATTGGAAGTAATCGTCTCTTCACAGGCTGTTTCAGTACAGACTGAGACCTCTATTCCTGAGATTTCAATGATGTATCCGGTTCCTGATGAATTTAAGACCCCTACTTGTGAAGCACGTCTCAGTGGTGTTGCTGAAACCTGTCCTGGTGCTCCGATGAAGGCCACAAGGAAATTTAGGAACATTGACAAAGGGTTATGCAGAAAGCTTGAATTTTGATTCTGGAGTATGCAGAAAGCTTAATTATTTATTTTGAGAGCCCATTTGGTGATCTACATAGAATACAACTTTTTATAACTGTGCTGCTAACTTATCCATTTTGTCATGGATTGTTGTGCTTGTATGTTCCTCTTTACTTTTGAATTTTTTTACATATTTACTCCCAAAGTTTCTTATAAACTTGTGTTGTTGATAGAATCTGTTATAATGGGGACAAATATTTCTGACCAAGTGTGTACTCTAGTTAACATTATATATTAAGCTTAACCGGCATTGAACTTGGATTTCTATTTGATGAACAACAAATGATTTCATCTGTTAGTATGTTGTTTCTACACTTTGACTATAAATTTTCTGTTATAATACTTTTGAAGTCTTTATAATTATAGTTTCTGGCTTGGCCATCCCTTGCATCTGCATTAGTTATTAATTTCTCTTTCCATGTGTTTTTCTGTCTAAGATCTCTTTGGGTGTCTAGGCTGCTAATTTGATGAACGCTTCTCCGTCCTTGTACAGTCTCACTTTTCATACTAATTTTTATCCATCTTTTATAAGATAAGAATTTAGTACACAATTTCTTTAATCCATCTTTTATAAGTTAAGATGTTCCATATTAAAAGCTGATTTGAGGTAGTTGATCCTATTAGCATGTCTTGAAGATTTAATTCCTAGCTTGGTTGTATTGATGAATTAAGAAATGATATTGAAGGTTCTTGATAGAAATTAAGAAAAGTGAGGGCCTAAATGAAATTAAAACAAGAGGGAATATACTTATGTCTGGATGATCGTAAATTGAGTGCCAATTAGAAATCTGACCAGTATCCAGTTAGTCTGTATTTGAAACTTTCACTGAAGCAATTCATCAACAAATAAAAAATAAGACCTCTTCCTCCAATTTGTAAGATTTCAAAAATTATTTGATTAATCATCTGTTTGAGGGATGTAGTCTGCATATACAAGCTGGTAAAAGAAACCCTCTAGACTTCGATGTCATCATCCATGAGAAGATTGTCTCAGCTTTGTTTTCCAAGGATTTCAGTTGCTGAACACTTCTGAATGAAATTCAGTGATTTTGTTTAATTGCAGTGAATTGATAGTTATTTGTCTAAAAGCTCTCTTACTAAAATTGTTCAGTCACTCAAAATTAAGTGGCGAATGCTTCTCAGACAGTGGAGGCACCAGAGCAATTCTCTCAGTCAAAGCACAATATTCCATCCAGATGCTTCATGAAATGAATAAACCTATTTCATGAGCAAGTATGTAACCATGGATTGCTGAAGAACACTATTTCTGATGGGTGTTACTTGATTATTGTCGAATTTGGAATGATGCAAACTCCTAGGGCATGTGCTTTTTTGGCTTTTGTCATTACCTTTGTGAGAGACTATGCAGGTGATTGTGCTAGACTTCCCCATTTGGCATCTCAACTCAGTGCTACTGGTCTTGTGCCTGTTGATCTGTTCATTCATCCCATGTTGCCTCGGTGGAGAAGGATCATTTTGTTAACCAATTTATGGTTTTTGCAACCATGGTGGTAGGAATTTTGTTCAGTTTTTTGTAATGCCACCTTCCTGTAAGACATGTCAAGAGATTAGGTCTCACAGCAAATTTGTTGTAGAATTTAAATGCTGAAGCTGTTGTAGCATCTAGTGCAAGAAGTATAGCTTTATTGAATATTTTTGTTAGTTTCATGGATAATTTTCTTTATGATTGTATGACTGCCTGACTTCACAATTGTGGTATTTGTGTTATTCAAGATTGCTACCAAACACTTAATGAAAATGTAAGTAATTTGTAACAGAAGTTCGGAACTTGAGCAAGAATCTGATTGATTTGTCTTCAAAAAGCTGTGAGGAAAAAGCAAGGACTGGATCATATTGGGAATAGGGGTTTAGCGTTCATGCAAAATTGTTTGCCTGAGATTGGTTTGGCTTAGGTACCAGATCAGGCGTAGATCCTTGGCATAACAGAGACTATGTAAGTCGATTCCTTACCATCCTGATGACATTCTAAGTTTGTAACCTAGGGTTGGTAGCTCTCCTATACTGAAAAGAATTGGAAACCTTGGTGGTGGCATGAGTACCAAAGTTGTGTTTAGTAAAATTTTAGCTTTACGTTGGTTCTTATTTATTCTGTAATTCTGATGCTATTAAGTATTGGTCTTCTTGTCACATGTCAGGTATTTACTGCAGAGCTTGCAAGCAGTTACTCTTCTTTCTGGTTTTGATGGTAAGTTGTGGCTTAATCTTGCTATCAGTATTCAGTGCCAATGATTAATTTATTATCCTTTGAGCAATATGGATACTGGATACAAGTAAGTCCTCTTTCTTTCTGCTTGATAACAAAGTGCTCCAGATCTTCATATTAGTTATATATTTGGTACACTTTGGACACTATTGAGTAGGTTAAGTCTTTCGCCGTATGCATTTCTAGGTTAGGAAAGTTTCTCTAAGATGTACAGAGGCAATAAAATTAAAGGGTGTCGGAGAATAACCCATCACAGAGGCATAAGATCTTTCCACAAATTAGAGAGAAGTATGAATTCCTCAAACTTAATACAAACATATGGAAAAGAGGCTGCAGCACTCATTTATGCATAGCTGCTAGCGCTATATTGCATCCATGAAATTCACATTTTAGGAAACCCTTCTTCAACCCCCTTTTTTTATATATGTATTTTGTGGCTTTGTTATCCCTGATGCTCCTCTCTTTTATGGATATGAATGCTCACATTTTCTTCTTCCTTTTTTTGGGTTTTTGTATACGGTGGAACCTGCAGCCACTACTCTAAAGGGTGAATGGTGTGGACTAGATAAACCACCAAGTTTATTATGTGACTGTACGAATTGAGTCTTCATATGTTCTTCCAAGTTGGATTCACTAGTCGTGACCTATGAAGTATGAACTGAGCTACGAGTGCATGCAATACCACCACTTGATTCTTATTTTCTCGCACATGTATGTCTGTCATTTAGTTCCTGAACTTAAACTCGGATATTTTTATGGATCATTATATCTTGGATTTTTGGAATATTGCTGTTTAACAAGTGATTTGATCTCATCCTTGTTCACAAATAGCCTATGTAATCGCTTTGAGATAATTTCTTATGGGGTTTGAGTATCCTGCCATAATAATATCTCTTCGCAAATGATCGAAGGCAGATATAACTTATAAAAATAAGAATCGAAGCAGATAAATTTTTGTTTTTATTTTTATTCTGCAGTTCTCAGGTGAGGCAGAGGAGTATGTATCTTCACATTGCCAATGAGATGTCCATCATTTTAGTTAGGGTAGTCATCCATTCGTCTGATTCGTGTGCTTATCTGTTGATCAAAATGGTTTGATCATCAAATTTAATGTTCTAAATGGTTGATGGTGGGAACCAAGCACACATGAGAGTAGTGTGTAATAGGACTATAGGAGGATGTCACTTAATGTGAACCTTTAAGTACTGGCGTTCGGTATGTATACGCCATATTGTATAAAGTATAACTTCTTATCTCGAGTTTGCGCATCTATTTTTGATGATATAACTAAGCATGTTATGGTTTCATTTCATGCTAATACAATAACTTTCTTCGTATGTGATCATTCCTTGCTGCTTGCGTTTGAAAATATGGTTGCATCATAATTATATTGCTACCTGCAGTGCAATCTCAGTTCAACATATGTAAGTAAAAAGGTTGGGCATTATGGAGTTTACTTCTAATCCTCCCGATGGAAGGCTGCGACTTTTCACTGCTCAATAGACGAATTTGCTATTTTCAGTTTGGTCCTTAATGATACTCCAAATGGTAAATAGACTTTTCTGTTTTCTCCATCAAAGGCAATGTCCTTTCACTACTCATTAATCGTATTTGCTATTTCTATCCCTTCAGTACCTAATTATACTCCCGTTGGCAGATGGATTCAATGGAAAGCTTCTCCATCCAGGCATATACTTTTTAATGCTGATGGTTCTTTTTTGAAAGAATGTACAGGAGGCTGCGTAGAGAGTCTAATGGAGATTGTATTTCTGCCTTCTCAACATGTTCCGGCTCATGTCCAAATATATGTATGTACTAAATTTACTTCTTTCTTAGCAAATCTCTCAAGGATGAAGAGCCTTATTTTGCATTTAGGTCTCCCCTAACTTTTTTTTTGCCAATTGGGGTTACTAGGACTGTGCCTGCCACTCTTCCGTGAATGATTAGCAAAAAGGAAATTGTGTAACTTTCTTCGTTTATGGTATTTATTTGCACTCTTTGGTTACATTTCCATTAGTGCAACTGCAATTTTTTGTACTTATATTGTTGGGACTCCGTCGTATGATGAAAAGCAAGTTTTATTTCCACAGGAGATGTTTCCTAAAAGATTGTCGTTTTAGAAGAAAAAATTTGTTCCAAAAAGTTTGTCGTTTACAACTTTCAAGGAGAATAAATTATTTACTTTTTTATAATACCCCTACCTTCTCTCATTGTCCCAAGAAATTTTTTTCCTTGTAGTAATAGTTTTCAACTTCTCATAAATGGCTAGTGATGGAATTTCAAATAAATTTTACTTGTTAAATGATACTCCCTCCATTCTTAAATAAATGACGTTTTAGGGAGTTCAAAATTTTTCAATATATTTGACGTTTTCAAATTTCTAGGAAGCATTAATTACACTTTTTTCTCTATTGCCCTCAAGTATCTTTCTATCTCATTTATCTAGGCAACTATGGAGTACATTTTTTATTAATTAATGCAAGGATGATTGTGGTAATACATATCAATCTTAATGACAAAATTGAAGCAATAAATGACTTTCTTAATAAGTGTGAAACCATTCAAAACGTCACTTATTAAGGAATGGATAATTATATTTTTTTTTTTTAAAAAACAATGTAATCGATACAAAATAATTAAAATCATAAAACGACAATCTTTGGTGAATAAAAGGATTATATGAAACTATTAATTTTTCTGGGGAAGGGCTTGCTATTTTGTTGGGATCTTTGTGGCATGTTTTGCTTTGCACAATTCGTATGATGAAAAGCAAGTTTTATTTCCACAGGAGGTGTTTATATTTTCACAAGGTTCCGATGAGAGACTGCTAGCAAGGTGGAGATATTAAAAACACTAGGGCTAGGGATATGTTTATTAAAATGGCTATGTTTGTTTACAAAAATAGATGGGGGTGTGATAGGATTTTTTGTACAAATTAATTTTAACTTTTTAAAAAACAGAGTTTAGTCTTTTTTATAATTGCACCGAGTTTTTAAATTTTAAAATGGACGGAAAAAAATAGTAGAAAAATTTATGTTTTGTTTCCAATTTTTGTTATTACCAAGTTTTTAATAGAAAAAAAGGCAAAAAATTTGTACTTTTCTTGCAAAAAATTTCGTCTTAAAATGAACAAATTTGAACAAAAAATTAAATAACATAAATAAATTATATATAATTTTTATTATAACATTGGCGTTACAAACACAACAAAAATAATATATAAATAAATTTATAATCTAAATGTAAGAATTACAAGTCTCATATCGTTTTCTTTTTATGCTAATTTATGTCTTCTATTTTTTTATATATATATATATATATATATATATATATTAGAATATACTTCTTAAATAATATACATTTATTAAAATTACGTTAAAAAATTCCCAAAAAAACTTAGTTTTAATAAAAATATATTATTTAATATATATATATTTAAAAAAAATACTCAGAAACATAGTTTTAGAGAGATTTTGTCAGAAAAAAAAAAATCAGTCAAAAATTTGCAAAGTAGTATTCAGTTATTTTTTGGAAAATTGTTCCGCACTAACGTTGTAAATCCTTCTTTATTGGCAATGGCAATGCCAATGTAGGATGAAGCCATTAACCAGATGCTTTTTCCAGCCTTTCTTCTTCTCCAACTGAAAAAGCTGCCGTCTTCATTCCCCCCAGTTCTCCGTTGTAATAGCTCCCTTTTTAGTTCATCTTTTTCAAATTGCTCCGATAATTTTTGGGTCACTGAAATTGAAGATGAAGATGAGAAATACTCCCGCTTGTTACGAAAATGCGCCGAATCATCAAGCTTACACCATGGCAAAGCAATCCATGCGAAATTTATCAAAACTGCGATTCACCCTTCGGTATATTTACAGAATCATCTGGTTAACATGTATGTGAAATGTGGGGATTTTGTGGATGGTCTCCAGGTGTTTGAAGAAATGCCCAAAAGAAATGTAGTGTCCTGGACTGCTGTTATTGCGGGTTTTGTTCAGCATGGTGGTTCTTTGGAAGCTCTTTCTTTGTTCTCCCGGATGCACAAGAGTGGAAGTAAGCCTAATGGGTTTACCTTTGTTAGCGTTCTCCAAGCGTGTTCTTTCTCCAATAGCTTGATGCCTGCGTACCAAGTTTATGGGATGATTGTTCGGTTTGGGTTCGAATCAAATATTTATTTGGTGAATGCTTTTTTGACTTCATTATTGCGCCATAAAGAATTTGGAGAGGCTTTGGATGTTTTTGAGAAGTGTTTAGATAGGGATATTGTGACTTGGAATGCCATGTTGGCTGGTTATTTGCAGTATTCTTATTCGGATGTTCCGGGTTTTTGGTTTAGGTTGAATCGGGAGGGGGTGATGCCGGATAAATATACTTTTGCTAGTGTTCTGACCGGGTTGGCTGCTCTTTCTGATCTTGAATTGGGCTTGCAAGTTCACGCAAGGCTTGTTAAGTCTGGTCATGGAAGTGAGATGTGCGTAGGGAATTCTTTGGTAGACATGTACTTGAAAAATCAAAACTTGGTGGATGGTTTTAAAGCATTTGAGGAAATGCCTTCCAAAGATGTGCACTCCTGGACTCAAGTGGCTGCTGGGTGTCTAAATTGTGGTGAACCTAGCAAGACACTAGAGATTATTGAAGAAATGAGAGAGATGGGTGTAAAACCAAACAAATTCACTCTTGCTACTGCCTTTAGTGCCTGTGCCAATTTGGTGTCTTTAGACGAGAGGAAGAAAATTCATGGGTGGAGAATTAAACTTGACGATGAGGTTGACGTGTGTGTGGATAATGCTTTGTTGGACATGTATGTAAAATGTGGATTGATGGATGGAGCATTGGGTGTTTTCCATTCAATGGAAGACAGAACTGTTGTTTCGTGGACCACAATGATAATGGGGTATGCACAAAATGGACATGCCAGGAAGCTTTAAATATCTTCAGTGAGATGAGGGTGGAGGGTCCCGAACCTAATTATATTACCTTCATATGTGTACTTTATGCATGCAGTCTAGGAGGATTCATCGATGAAGCTCATATGTATCTTTCCTCCATGACTGATGACTATGGAATCTTACCTGGAGAGGATCATTATGCATGTATGGTAAATCTCCTTGGTCTAGCTGGACGCACAAAAGAAGCTGAGAAACTAATCCTAAAAATGCCATGTCAACCGGGAGTGCTGGTATGGCAAACTTTGCTGGGTGCTTGTCAACTTCATGGGGATATGAGTACTGCAACCCGTGCGGCAGAGCATGCTTTAAATCTAGACAAGAATGACCCTTCAACTTATGTATTGTTAAGTAACATGTTTGCCGGTACAAGCAATTGGGATGCTGTGGGGATGTTGAGAAAACTAATGGAAAGTAGGGATGTGAAGAAAAGGCCTGGTTCTAGTTGGATTAGCTGAATGGAGATCAGTCAGGACCAAAATAACATAAAGGATTTTAAAAGAATGGGAGTTGACAAGGGCAAAACATCCTAACGCTTATCACAGTGGTACATTTCTGGAGCGCAGGCTCACATTTCTTACTAGTTGAAAGGAGCACTACCTACGCTGAGAATCTCCCTGCTTTTTTGTCTGTATCTTGTTTCTTTCTTGGCCTTAGTGACTACTGGTACATCTAATGAATTAGGATCCTCTCCATTTCAAATGAATTGGAGAGTCTCCATTTCATAGTCAAGATTTAAAATGGGTTGGAATGTGACATCATAATGATGGGAGAGATGATGATAAAAAAATATACAAAGAATGGAGACTCTCCATTTCATTTGAAATGGAGAGGATCCTAATCCACATCTGATTGCCTTAATATGGGAAGCGGATACATATGCTCTCCCCCTTGGTGGATATAGCGAATCATGGGGTGACTTTTGTTCCAAACTCTATAGCGTAGTCTTCATAATAATTTTCCATAAACCTTTTCTTATTTTATACTCTCCGTCCCAAAATTAAAAATATATTTTTACTTTGTAGAGTCAATTTGCGGAATTTTAAAAGTCAAAATTATTATAATTTCATTCAAGTTTTGAAAATAACAAATATGATAATTAGTAGTGTTTTATAGTTAGTTTATAATTATTATATTTATTTATATTAAAAGTTCCGCTAATTGACTCTAAAAAATTAAAATATATTTCTAATTTTGGAACAGAGAGAGTACATTAACTTTCTATTGACTGATTTCTCAAGTACATAATGTCGCGCTACAATTTAAGATTTATTTTATTTTTCTTAATTCTTGTTGAAAAACTTAGAAAACCTCTGAGGTATAAAGGGGCTGAAAATGGGTTTCAAATGAAGGGAAAATATATACTCACCAAGTAAGGGGAAAATATGGACTCACCCAATAAGGGGAAAATATAAACTCAAAAAAAAGGTAAGTAGGTAATTATTTTTAGATAGATGATATTTTTACATGTAATTTTGATATTTTTATATATGTTCCTCTCACATTAAGGTAGGATCCACCCTACTCTCTTGTGAGAGAAGACTGTGAAATCCACCCTATCCTAGATAATGAAAGTTTAAATGAATAATTTATTATTAAAAGAATTAGAAAAATTAAGAAAAATAAATAAGTTGAAATAGAAAATTCAAATTTAATTATAGCTAATGAAAGTATAAATGAAGCCCAAAAAGAAAAACCTTAAAATTTATCGTGTAAAAAAGTTAGGTGAATATTCTGTATTTTGCAGAAAGATTACTGTGATAAATACCTGCATAGTTAGTGTTGTTAGTATATTATTAATTACAATCATCCCCAAATAGTTAGTAAGAAATATTATATGTTGCTGTTTGGGATTGTTTAAAATTTATGACATGCGAGATCAATCTAAAGAATATTTAAAGATGTGAGACAGAGTGAGACCATACACAATGCAGTTATGACTGAAGCAATGTTCAAAAGAAGTCAAAAGAAAATAAGGAAGATTATGGGGGCATAAATTCATGCAAAATACACATTATCTGTTCTAAATCAAAAGGACATAAGCTCATGTCTTCTGTAACTGGCATAAATTTATGTCTAATGTCTAATGATTTTTTCCAAGAAATTGACACGCTGTAGTTAAAAACTCCGAACCAACATTAAGTCTATAGTCGAACAAAAGAGTAGGAATTATTTGTTCTGTTGCAATGGCAATATTTTGTTTAAAAGCTAAACACTTATGGAATATCCTATTCATTCAACCTGGGTAACTCTAACATGGAATGTCTTAGATGCAATGCATTGATAAGCAGTTGCTCATCAATTGTATACTTAAGTGCCTTGAATGCATGTAGTAATACTAACAACAAAACCAGTTTCATCCCTATCGATAGTCATGTGACAGTAAAACTCAGCAATTATTCCAGGGTAATATTTCTATCATTAAATACTATAATGACTCCCATTCAATGTTAATGAATTTTTCAATAAGATTTGGAAAGCTATTAAAAATAATTCCCACACCAAGGCAGAGATTGTGTATCATAAGCTTATATTTAGATTGTGCATGAGGAGTGAATAAATGAGGCATGCAAATATCAGGATGTACTTCAGAAAGTAATGCATACCTTTTACGTTTGACAGAAGAAGTGCTTTCCATGTTTAAAACAAAGACACAAAGCATGCAATACGAAATTAAGACTTGGATGAAACTAAGTTAAACTTAGATGAAAGGCTTGGAAATGAGAATAGGACTTAGATACGGGTGAAGTTAGTTTCGGAAGATTCAATTTATACCGATAGCACATACCAGTTAGACAGTCCAATATTAAATAAAAAATAGAGAATAGTTGGCTCACATAGAACTGAATAGATAATCAGAAATGCATGGTAAGGAATGTTTTGCAAGTAAAATAGCCATACTGTGAACTGTTTAACTGGACTATGTGCTACCTGTATAATTCAATCTTCTGAAACTAACTTCACTCATATCTAAGTCCTATTCTCTTTTAGAAGTCTGTCATCTAAGTTTAACTTTGCACTTTTTTCCAAGTTTTATTTTCATATTGCATACTTTGTGTCATTGTTTCAAACATGGAAAGCACTTCTTCTATCAAATGTAGAAGGTATGCATTACTTTCTGAAGTACTTCCTGATATTTGCATGCCTCATTTAGTCACCCCTCATGCACAATCTAAATATAGGTTTATGAGACACTGTCTCTGCCCTAGTGTTGGAATTACTTTTAATAGCTTTCCAAATCTTTTTGAAAAATTCATTAGCAATGGATGGGAGTCATTAGTAGTATTTAATGATAAAAATATTTACCCTGGACTAATTATTGAGTTTTACTGTCACATGACTATCAATATGGATGAAACTGGTTTTGTTGTTAGTATTACTACATGCATTCAAGGCACTAAATATACTATTGATGAGCAACTACTTATTAATGCATTGCATCTAATAAGACATTCCATGCTAGAGTTACCTAGGTTGAATGAATATGCCTATCCAATAGGATATTCCATAACAGAGTGTTTAATTAGCTTTTAAACAAAATCAAACAACAACATTGTTTCTCATCTTAATCTTCCACCAAAACCTTTAGGCACCTTCAAAGGCTCCAATCATGATCATATTGAGTTCAACATTAATATGTTCTCTCAAGTTGAAACTCTTAAGTAACATGAATCAACTCATGGTACAAAACCAAAGAAATTTAATGATCAAGTTTGAGGAAATGCAACAAACAATACTTCATTTTAAGGAATTAATTATATCTTACTAGAAAATCAAAAAGTGTCTACCCCTCCCTATCACTTCACTTCCAGTACCAGTTTATCACTATAATCTTTCTGCCAAATGCAGAATATTCTACCAACTTTATTGCTGAATAAATTTTAAGGTTTTTCTTTCCCCCAATTTTTTATTACGACAAAGGGGACAAAGGGGGAGAAGAAAAATATTAGGTATTCTATAATATTGTTATTTATATACTTTTGCAGGATAATATGTTAAGTACCATAAAAACTGATCATGTCAAGGACAAGACAGGACTATATACTGATGATGCTAGACAGGACATTATATACTTATGATGCAGGACATTATAATACTGATGATGTTATGTGATGAGCGGGTTTTGCACCTACGAATCGGGTATCAACTGACTTGGATTGTTGAGTATTCCCATCATTTCCTGTTGCTTTTCATGCATTTTATGTTAGTTTTGTAGGTTTTATGTTCCGGAACTGTCTTGGTGACTTTTTGATGAAAGCAGCTTGGAAAGGATTAGAGAACTACAAATCACAGAGCAGCACGGCCGTGCCACTTCGATTGTTGATGTATAAATTGTTTGATCATTGGATATATGTATAAATTGTCCTCTTTAAGAAAATGTCATAAGGAATAGTATGCAGCTCATTTGCTTTGCCGACTTTGTAATCTTTTGCTGTTCCATTTTTACAGTTTTTACATGATGTTGTGGGAGTTTCAGTATTTTGGCTGGGTAGCCAATGCTTCTTAGCAATTAAGGGAGATTCAAGAAAAAGGTACCAGTTAGGTATTTCCTTATTTACTTTTAGCACAATTAGTTCCCTTAATTGAAAGAAAATGGTTTTAGAGTGTGTTATTAAACATTGTCACTCATTCATTTCAAAAAGATTTATTGATTTATTAAAATAATTATTATTATTTATCTTTTAATGTATTTAAAATAAGTATATAAAAGCATTTGGTGTTAATTTTATGTCAACAATTATATCGTTGGGTTTGTAATACAAAAAGTATACTATGTGGAACGTTTATTATTTAATTAATTTTTTTTATGGTACATACCTTAATTGACCATGAATCATGATGCTGCTTTGGGATGTGAATTATGTTATCAAGTATTGAAAACTTGTTCTATCATTGTTAGCAAAATATAAAGTATATAAAAATTGTAGATAATTTATAAATATAGCATGCAGTACAAAAATATTATTGATCATGTGATTTGCGAGAGCAGTCCTTTTATTTAATTTTAAAATTAATTAGTGTTAAGTAAGAGATTAAGTATCAAAATTTAAGTGAAGGGACACAAAGAAACATAGAAATTGGGGATATGCTCTCGTGATTTGCACGGGCTATTTAGCTAGTTATTAGTATTAAACACGTGTTGATCAACGTAATTTACACGGGGACTTAATTGAAAATGTACCAAAGTGTTAAAATAATATTGTATCCGTTCCAAATAAAAGTGTATAATTAACTTATTCAAAAATAAAAATAAAATGGGTATATTTTTAAAGTCAAAGTTTATAAAAATTATTTAATTTCACTCGATATAAATAAGTAATATAAATGATCTAAAAAATATTATTAGTTACTATTTTCTTATTATTATTTTTTATAAATTTCATTAATTTTAAATTTAAAAATCAATAATGTTTCTCTTTAACAAAACGGTATTCTCAACTTAATTATCTATACATAAAAAACTTGGAGATTTATTTCATCAGGAGTATTCTTTTGGAATAGGGTATTTTAGTAGTTTCTTGAAGTAGTATTTACAGCAAAATAAACTTAATCTGTAAGTGAATAGTTTTTTATTAAGTATACTTCATACGAAAAGATTCCATGTAATCAGGAACAGCCTAACAGGATTGTGCATATTACAACAAAATTACAAAAAAATAAAATTAACATTTAGTAATCTGGGTAGCTCAACTGCATTTAAATGAACAATTAATTTTTATTTATTTATCGACTTATTTGTTATTTTTTTATAAGAATATTTTTGTTTAGTGTATTGCATGCTTATGTCCTTGTTCGTTTCCTTCTTAATAGTCAAAGCAACATGAGAACTCAATTGGGAGTTTTAATTAGCTAATGCATATTAAGAATCTCCATGAACTATATATATAGTTTAAATGAAATACCTTTTAAGGACTTTTTGAATATTAGGTTTAATTGTTTCTTTGCCAAGTAATTTGAATTTTTGCTTGTGATTGTGGATTGCTTGCACAATTATCCTTATTAATTTTTATTTAAGGACTGATGTTGGTAGCTATATATTACAGATCGACGAGCCATTCATCGTAGCATTATTCTTCAGTTAATCGTAGGTCTTTCTCTTATATACACGCACAGACACATGGAGGCGGAACTTTTGTGTGTGTGTGTGTGTGGGGGGGTGGGTAGGGAGGCGGTAGGCGGAACTAGTGTGGGGGGAGGGGGGAGGGGGGCGGGGGGCAGGGGGACAGCAGGCTAGCAGCCAGCCCGACGCAACTCGCGAGGAGCTCCGGTCTTCACCTTCCTCTTCTCCGGCAGCGACTCTCAGACTCTGCAGTTTTTTTTTTACATGAAACGACGTCGTTTCATTTTTTAAAATAAAATAAAATATGGTGTATGGCTTTTTCAGTATTCCTCACAGTTTCACACTTTACATTCTCTTCTTCAGTACTTTTCTTTTCACATTCTCTTCATAGTTCACACTTCACATTCACTGTTCCTGTTGCTCGTCGCCGGCGCCGCCACCTCGTCACCGCTTGATTTAAAATTTTTGACCCCTTACAAAAAGGTTCTGGTTCCGCCAGTGTGACACATGCATACATGTAGCATTAATTACACTTGTACCTTGGCCAGAATTTTGAGCACAAAGATAAGTGAATGGTACAAAAAATTTGGTCCATGTCCATGATTCCTTCTGGTCTTAAAATATACCCCCTCAGTTCTTTTTTAATTACTTGTTGTTTTAAGGAGTAAAATTTGTCTTTTTTATTTGTCGTTTATAGTTTTCAAGAAAATCTTAATGACTTAATTTTCCATTATACTATCCCTATATTAAATGCAATTTGTTTTTCTTTTAACTTTTCTAATTAATTTTATTAGTGTAATATTGAGATTTAAAACTATTTTAAAAAGGTAATATTGATGAAAAAGGCTTTGTTAAATGAAGGATCATGCTTTCTGTTCGGGAGCGTTTTACCGATCTCCATCTGGGCCGAAGGCTTGACATCAGAAGGGTTTTGCGAGACCATTGGGCCGAAGCCCATGAAGAAGGTGGAGGTGTTCGGGTCGATGTCCGAGTCTTCTTGGGCCGGAACCGATCCCTGTCATGTGGTGTTCGGGGCCGGGTCTTCGGGTCCTTTGGGCCGAAGCCCAGACCTGGTTATGGGATCGTTTGGGCTTGCACAGTGGACTCTCCTGCGCGCAGAGTCCGGGTTCCTACTCATATTCGAATAAGGTAACTCCAAAGGTAATGATAGGATTAGATTCTACTAGCACCTTTTAAGGAGATTGTGTTGGACCCAAGTTATGGTAACTACCATACACTAGGAGTCCTAATCCGACAGGGAGAAGGATTCTAAGGTGGTGAATACTATAAATACAAGGCCTAGGTTACAATTATGAGGTAATACTTACTTTTGAGCACTAAACACTTAGCCTTTATTCGTTAAACCTTGTGAACGGCCTGTACTCATTCTCACACCGGAGCTATCCCCCGGCGGCACAAGCCGTCAAGCTTCTGTGTGATCTATTATTATCTCGGAGTTCAGTACATACAGGATTTTGTGATTGGGGACTTTAAGCCGAAACTTGGCGTTAACATTGGCGCTAGAAGGAGGGCGTTAATGCTTAAACAATCACAACCAACCTTTTCCGGTGAGAAACCATGGCGAGTGTGGAGTATGCAGTTTTTGACCACGAGAAGGCAAAGACACACCAGACCACTCAGGTGAGGGGGTCGGTGAAAGACAGACTGGGTTCCAGAATCCAGGGAGATCAGGTGGAACCGGCTGGTTCCCTTCGGAAAAGACTCTTCCATGACAGCCATCATACTCCCAACCAGGCTAGTCGTACAGATGAGAACCGTTCCCGGGCGTTGGAGATCCACGAGAAGGACCGAGGAGAGAACAGCCGAGACCAAAGAGAATTCATCCTTCAGAAGAAGATGCACTAGAATAAAGACACCATGATGGCTCTGCGTCTTCAGCAAGAGGAGCTTGAACAGCAGATGATCAATATGGCAGGAGAACAAGAGGCATCCTCGAAAAGGCGTAGGCATCGGAGCCGATCCCGGTCACCCCGTCGGAGGGAGGCTGGCAACGAAAGGAGCAGGCACCGCAGTTGGTCTCGAGAAGGCCGGAGTAGAAAGAGGAGCCGTTCGGCAGAACGACGGTCGGAGCACCCAGGCAAGTCGGGAATGAGGAGGAGGGATGCGTCATCCGAATCTGGGAGGGACAAACACAAATCGTCCCCTCGGAAAGAGGAGACCGACCCCCTCGCTCGAAGGGTGGCCGAACTAGAAAAGTTCTTTCATAGCAAAGGGTTTCGTGATACGCCTTTCACTACTTAGGATCACCATTTTCATCGGAAATCAACAGCGAGACGGCCGATCCCAAGAAGAAAATGCCCCCGATGGAGACCTATGATGGGCTGGGGGATCCGTATGACCATTCTGATGGGTATGACAGATTGATGACATACTATGGTCATTCTGATGCGGCCAAGTGTCACATGTTTGCCACTACGTTGAAAAAGAGTGCCCGGGAGTGGATGGGAACACTGGCGACGGGATCAATCAATTCGTGGAATGACCTTCGAAAAAAATTTCATGCTCGGTTCGGGAGTAATAAGAGACGGGGAAAGATCACAGCCTCCCTCATGCAGGTCAGACAGAAGCCGGATGATAGCCTGGGTCAGTATGTTAAAAGATTCTACGAGGCTGTGGGATCGGTGGCCGAGTTGAATTCCCCACAAGCCTTGGGATTCTTCACAACCGGACTAGACATCGGGAAATCAAAGAAGCTGATGAAGGATTTGGTGATCAACCCTCCGGCTGACTTAACAGAAGCTTTCCACAGGGCCGAGGGTCACATAGCGATTGAGGAGGCAATGGGGAACTTCAAACCGCACTCCTAGTCTTATGAGAAGTCCAGAGATCGGGATAAACAGAGTTATCAGAAGTCGGACAATCAGGGAGGTCGGATAGCTATAGTAAGAAAAACTACAATGGGGGAGGGTCGGGCAGTGGAAGGCCACCCTTCCCGAACAAAAATGTCAACAAAGTGTACACCGCACTCAACACAGATCGGGCTAAGATACTGGAGGAGATGCAGAACCAACCCTTCTTCGAACCGTGCCAAGAGATCCCGAAGCCGGGGAAGAGGGGTCGGAACAAGTATTGCACATATCATCAGAGTCGGGGACACACGACAGAGGACTGTAACAACCTGAAAGATCTCATAGAAAAGAATGTCCAAAATGGACAATTGGTTCAGTATGTGGTCGGGCGAGAAGGTTCGGAGGCACCTCGAGAAGAGAATCGGGAGCCGACACGGGAAACACAGCCGTAACCGCATCCACAAGCCCGAGGAGTCATTGATGTGATTTCGGGCGGATCGGTAGGGCGTGTAACTGGAAGGAAGAGAAGCAGACATCTCGAAGCCGTCTTGTCGGCAGCAAACTCGTCACCCCGAAAGGACAGAGCCTACTCAGGGGTATCAATCTCATTTTTGGACGAAGACTATCCTACCGACCATATAGGACCACATGACGGGGCATTGGTAATAACGGCCCAGGTCGGGCCTGTAGACATGAAAAGGATGATGGTCGACAACGGGTCCTCGGTCGACATACTCTACACTCACGCGTATCAGAGAATGGACCTGGAAGGAAAAAAGATGGAGCTGGGAGGAGAAGGCTCGTTGTACGGTTTCAGTGGCGACCCGGTGCATGTCTCAGGAACGATAGAGTTGCCAGTACGGTTCGGAACATCCCCTCAACAGTCCGAAGTCCTAGTCAGATTCTTTGTGGTACAGGTGGATTCGGCATACAATGCCATCCTGGGGAGACCGACACTAGCAGCACTGCAGGCAGTAACATCCATACCCCATTTTAAAATCAAATTTCCGACACCGAATGGGATCGGGGAGGTAAAAGGAGATCTGGACATCGCCTCAAGGTAGAAGGTCTTCTTGGAATACACTAATTTCTTGTGGGGTCGGGGTCGAGAAATGTAAAATGCAGACAATGACTATCGAAATAGAGCCGTTCACCGAGAGTAGTACTGAACCCATGGCCCTGCCGGCAGAAGAAATAGAGGATGTGGAATTAATGCCAGGGAATCCAGACAAACTGATTAAGATCGGGGCAGGATTCGCAGAACCATCACAAGACGCGAGTGCCGGTGGACTCGCTTGGTGTATCTTGCCGACATCTTCGCTTGGGAGCCTAGCGACATGCCAGGAGTAAGCGAATCAATAGAATTACATAGGCTGTATACAGACCCGACGAGGAAGCCAGTGATACAGAAAAGAAGGATCTTCGCCCCGGAAAGACAGAGGATCATAGATGAAGAAATTGCTAAACTGCTGGAGGCAGGGTTCATCTTCGAGATCGACTATCTCGAATGGCTGACAAATGTGGTATTGGTTCAGAAGAAAAATGGGAAGTGGAGGCTATGCATCGACTACACGGACCTGAACAAGACATGCCCTAAAGATTTCTATCCCCTACCCAACATAGACCAGCTGATTGATGCCATTTCGGGGTATGGAATGTTAAGTTTCATGGACGTTTTCTCGGGATATCACCAAATCTCGATGCACAAGGAGGATATCCCGAAGACTAGCTTCATCACTCATCGGGCTATATACGCGTATCGGAAGATGATGTTCGGATTGCTGAACGCAGGCGCAACATATCAACGGATGATGAACTTTGTATTTAGAGAGCAGCTGGGCAGGAGCATGGAAGTGTACGTGGACGACATGATCGTAAAAAGCATGTCAGTCCGGGACCATTTGGAGGACCTAGAAGACTGCTTTGAGACAATAAGGAAACACAAATTGAGGCTGAACCCGACCAAATGTACTTTCGGTCTGGGATCGGGAAAGTTCTTGGGATACTTGGTCAGTAAAAGGGGAATCGAAGCCAACCCAGAGAAAATTTCAGCGATCTTAGATATGAAATCCCCGAAGACCTTCAAAGATGCGCAGAGGTTGACGGGCCGGGTGGCTGCCCTTTAGAGATTCATGTCAAGGTCGGCTGAAAGATGCTTACCCTTCTTTGACACACTTAAAGGACCGAAGAACGACAAAAGTTTTCAGTGGACATCGGAGTGTGAAGATGCGTTCTAAGGGAACAAGCAATATCTGAGCTCGGCACCATTGCTGATGAAACTGATCCCCTCGGAACCTTTGTATTTGTACCTGGTAGCAAGTCCGATGGCAATAGGAGCAGCTTTGGTAAGAGAGAAAGGAGGAAAACAGTTCCCGGTATACTACGTCAGCCATGTTCTTCGGGATGCAGAAACAAGATACCCGAACCTGGAAAAATTCGCCTATGCCCTTATCATTGCAAGCAGGAAGCTTCGACATTATTTCCAAGGTCGGGTGGTGGTAGTATACACGGACCAGCCGTTAAAGAAAATATTACACAAGCTAGATGTGTCGGGACGACTAGCAGCATGGGCAATGGAGTTGACGCAATTTGCCATAGAGTATCATCCCCGAACGGCAATCAAGGGACAAGCACTGGCAGACTTCATCGTGGAATGCTCTTTCACGGAACCAGACGTGAACACAGTGGTCGAAACTCAACGAATGCTGACAGCGTGGACTTTATACGTGGATGGGTCATCGACTTCGGACATCAGTGGAGCCGAGGTCATTCTGACAAGTCCTGAAGGCTTCAAAGTCCAGCAGGCGATTAGATTTCAGTTCAAGGCGACCAACAACGAAGCAGAATACGAGGCCATCCTGGCGGGGATTCGGTTGGCCCGAAGCCTGGAAGTACAGAATTTAGTCATATACAGCGATTCACAGCTGGTGGTCAAGCAGTTATCGGGAGAATACGAGGCTCGGGGGGCAAGAATGACAAAATATCTGGCCGAGGTAAAAGACAAGCTGGCATACTTCGCATCACAAAGCTGTCAAGGAGATTGTGTTGGACCCAAGTTATGGTAACTACCATACACTAGGAGTCCTAATCCGACTGGGAGAAGGATTCTAAGGTGGTGAGTACTATAAATACAAGGCATATGTTACAATTATGAGGTAATACTTACTTTTGAGCACTAAACACTTAGCCTCTATTCGTTAAACCTTGTGAACGGCCTGTACTCATTCTCACACTGGAGCTATCCTCCGACGGCACAAGTCGTCAAACTTCTGTGTGATCTGTTATTGTACAGGTTCTAATGCGTGAATTTTGTGATTGGACGCGCCGACGAAACTTAACGTTAACACTTTCTGTTGTGAAGGTTGGTTCATCTCATGGAGTAACAGTCCAGTCTAATGAACAGCAGCTAGAACTAGAAGCTGCTTTGGGACTTACTATTTTGAATCCTGGCGTTCAAATTATTTTCCTTCACCTTCCGGTTTGAATGTTCCTTTGGAAATTTTGGTTTCTTCTGAAAATTCAGGTTGAAGTGTTTTTGACCCAATTTGTTTAGTTGACTGTTATTCTTTTCGCACTTGTAATCGATAAAGTTTCCCTTAGATGTTGACAGAGATTCCCAATGCAGACCCAGCAGACGTAATGTAGTCCGATGACAGGAAGTATATACCCTACTCTATTTGATCCAATAAAAGAATTATTATTATCATGCAAGTCATATATATTTTTTTTTTACTTGTTCTTTATAAACAAGTATACATCTGTATTTTAAATGAGCTATTTGTAAAAACAATATTTGTTGGTTTAATAAATATAAAAAGTCTATTATCCCTTTAACCGCAATAAAAATCAGGCTCTAGTATAGTGATCATATTGTAAAAGTCACTAAATACCAAAACATGAGAGACAAAGGAAGAATACAAATAAGGATGTAAAATGAGTAAACAGTTTGGGTTCGATTCGTTTTTGTTCCATTAAAAGTTCAATTCGAACTCAGATCAAAATATAAATGATTCAAATATGAGTATATTTTAAAATTCGATAAATTACTTGAATCTTCTCAAATTATAATTTTCTATTGATACTCGGATCATATTCGTTTAAAAAATTCAAACTGCTCGAGTTCGATTTAAAATAGTGTTCGACTTGATAGTTAAACGAATCTCAATCAAATTTTATTTTATACTTAATAAATTTTATAAATTAAATTGAACAACTCAATACTCAATTGGATTGATTTATACTCATATACTGAAAGAGGAGGATGCTAATTAGTGAAGACAATAATATATTGTTTAAATATATAGTGAGGGGGAGGGCTTGGGAGTGAGTCTGAAAGGGGGTGGGGATATAAATGGAGTGGGGGTTGGGGGTGAGGGGTGATGGGGGCCGATGCATGCTCCTACTAGTCCCCTTCCTAACTAGGCCCACTGCCAACAACTCGGGCCCAGAAAAAACCAAGTCCACTGAATTTGCTATAAATACTTTACATTACAAAGATGAGGAAATTATTTTTGGAACAATTACATTTTTTATTATATTTTAAAAAATAATTACAATAATAGTGCACTCATAAAATATTTTCACAATTAATGCTTTTAAATTTTTATTTTCATTATTAGTACATATTTATGCTTCCTTTAATTTTGAGATGTGATTTATATTTTATCTTTTTTTTTTCCTTTTTTTTTGCCACTATCTATAGACTACAATCAATTTTCAAAATAATATTACACCAAACGGAGAACACCCACTTTCCGCCTGTCATCTTCATCTTCTTCACTTTATCCCCACCTCTCTCTCACACACATTGATGGCCCACGTTTATGCAAAAATTGATCAAGTATTAAATTGATCTTGTTTTTCATATTACATTAGATGTATATATATATATATATAACGGATTTTGGGATCTCCAGCGGTTTTTTAACGGTTTTAACGGTTTTTGGGATCTCCGATCACCACGAATTGAATGGATTCTAAAGATTGGCATGATAGAGTAAATTTCATGTGTATTATTTATATGTAATAAATACATAGTTTTTTTGTTGTGATTAAACATATACATAAATACATATTGTTTTCAGTTAAACTTTCCTTTTCCGTGGGGGTTTTGCCGTGCAAGTTTGGATGCCATCAGATGCAATTTGTTCTTAATGCTGCAATCTCTTCATTTGCTTCAGCAAGTAGTTTTTGTACGTGTTACTATCTCTTCATCAACCTCTCCAAGGCCAACCTCACTTTCATCAGCACATTTGCATATCCGACGTCAGCAATCTCCTTTTCTCGTATATAACTACTTACCTGAAATGGCATAATTCAGGAGCTACATAATAATCCTTTCCTTTCACAAAAACAGTCCAATTTATTTTTGTTTTGTTTCACAAACATGCAGATTCTACGTTTTAGTAGTACTATTATAAAAATAACGACACTATATTCTCAAATTTAACATTATAATTTCGTTATCATATCACTATTCTATTCTAATAACTTACTATTTCTGAGATATACATGAAAGCAAAAGATATTAATATATATAATTTTTGCAAATGAAACTCTTTTTTGAATAAACATGATACCAAATATAACAGTGAAGATCATAATATATATAAACTTATAAATATACGTACGTACCTCGGAGATCACACAATGAACATGAGATACAAAGTGACATTCTTGGCAGTAATAAGTTGGATGAAGGAGATGTCGTCTCTCCTCACACGCATCACAGTATAGTTCAGCATTTTCGTCTTCCTCGGGGAAGTCTCTGATGGGAGAGTACGTGAGACTGAGGGGATGCAAGTGACACTTGTGTTTGACGGTACGCAGTAAATCTGACTTCCGGGACAAACAATGGGCATGGATATAGAAATCACAGCCGTGGCAATGTAAGAAGGGGTACTCGAATTTTTTATGACATTTTATGCATTTGATATTCCTATGAAGTTTAGGACGAGGTATAGAATTTGAGAAAACAAGGGGGTGGTTGTGGAGCTCAGACTTAAGCATGGGGTACATTATTAGCTGCAACGCACATCGCGCTTCTATTTTGAAATCACAAGGATCGCATTGGTAGGAAAAACAGCTGCTGCATTTCTCTAGACATAACTTACAAGAGAAAGGTCTGCTGAATCGAATATAATCCGCTGAATCATGGAGGGTGAGAGGATGTAGAGGGTGGATGATGTGTTGGATCTGCTGAGGCAACTGAGTACACGATTTGTGTAAGAATATCTTGCAACTAACGCAGAAGGAGATGGAATCTTTCAACGGCAGGTGGCACGCGAAGCAGGGACGAGAATGACCAAAACTTTTATCACGAACGTCGCAACTTATCAATGGATGTGGTTGTCGGCGTGGGTAGTAAAGGCGAATTTGAGAGGTCGTATGATGATCACCAGCTTTTGAATTGGTTAGCATTATGGTAGCACAGAGAATGTCTAGTTTAAAGTTACACTTGGAGCATTTAAAGGCTAAACCATCTCTATATTCATGACAGGCAGAGCACCGAAATTTCCTATTCAGTCCCACCCGACTGCGAAGCTTGAGAGGGCTGTGTTGAGGGTGAAACGGATGGTTTATTATATCTAGGGGTAGACTGGAGCATGAATCATGAAGCAAGCGTCTGCATGATAAACAGACGTAAATGGGGGAGGAAGAGAAACCCCGATTATCAAAAGAAAGCTCACACCCACCACACTGAAACTCAAAATTGATGCTTTGTTCACAGAGAATCAAGGGGTGTTGATGACTAGAAATCTGATTACTCGACCAAGAAGAATCAATTAAGGGCACCGGAGTGGCACACTTCAAGTTCAACATAAAAAAGTTGTCACAGTCGAAACAGCGGTAGCTGTAAGTGCTGTTGATGAAATTTCCGCAAGCATTGCATTGCGGGAATTCGGTAGACCTTTTAGGTGTGTGTGTAAGAGTTAGAGAGTGCTCCGGGTGGAAGGAGTGTGTCAGTACTCGAGGGAAATCCTTGCATGTTTTGTGCAAAACGAACTTGCATGTTGTGCGAGAATATGAATGGCGGTAACCGCAAGAAAAATGCACCTCATTATCATAGACTTCCTCTCCACAAATCTCGCAGCATAGCTTTCCTCTAATTGTTCCCGCTTGATGCCTGAGTTTCAGCTGATTATGCTCATGACTGAAATGTCTAGACATCTCTCTGCTCTCCCTGTAAGTGCCGCCAAGGCTCAGGTTCAGCTTCAAAAGAGGATGAAAGTGCTTGTGATGTTACCAAAATCACAAGAAAAAACTTGTTCAAATAGAATCACTCCTTTTTTTTTTCTTTTCAATTTACGCACTCATAGAGCTTCCGGAACAAATCAAATCAATCAGCAAGTGTAGAATCTCACCGTATCAAACCTCCTTTAAATTTGGATTTGTAAAACAAAATCTTTGGGAAAATTTCCTATTGTGTTTTGTATCTTAAACCAAGTATTTGATAATACTAATTTAAGGGAGGGTGTTGAGTAAGTCAGAGTTTGTTATGTTCTTCTCCTAGTCTTTAGGAATAAGTTTATTTAGTGGACTTAGATTTACCAAGTCATTATGAGCTTGTTTTATAGTTTTATGTTCCTATTTTTAAGTTTGTAACAACTAGTTTATAGTTGATAGCTGTTTATGTATAGCCTATTTAAATAGGCTTGTTTGATTCAATAAATCTATCTGCAGTAGCAGTTTCCAGCCCTCATATATTTTCTATTCCTTTAATCTCTTAACAGTGGTATCAGAGCTAATCTCAAAAGAGAGTCACTTTTGAGAGTTAATCTTTTTGATATAACAGTAGCTATTTCTTTTCAGCTTGTTTTATTTTTTGCAGCAGCAGGAAATTAATGATGGCTACTGACAACTTTGTTCAACCGACTATTCCCCGCTTTGATGGTCACTATGATCATTGGAGCATGTTAATGAAGAACTTTCTAAGATCCAAGGAGTACTGGCGAGTCGTCACAGATGGAATTACGGAACCAGGAGCCGATGCCACAATAACAGATGCGCAGAAAGTAGAGCTAGAAGCAAAGCAGTTGAAAGATCTTAGAGCAAAAAATTACTTGTTCCAAGCAATTGATCGCTCAATTAATCTTGAAAACGATTCTTTGCAAAGACACCTCCAAGTAAATATGGGATTCCATGAAGAAGAAATACCAAGGTTCAACGAAGACCAAGAGGCAGTAGCTTCAGGCACTTCGTTCAGAATTTGAGCTACTTCGAATGAAGACAGGAGAGTCTCAGATTCGATTTCTTTTCACGAACAATGGCGATCATTAACAAGATGCGTGTTCGTGGTGAAAAATTCGAGGATGTGATTGTTGTAGAGAAAATACTTCGCTCAATGACACCAAAATTCAACTATGTGGTATGTTCTATTGAAGAATCAAAGGATCTTGATGATCTTTCAATTGATGAATTGTAGGGATCTTTATTGGTTCATGAGCAGAAGGTTAATCAACAAGAAAATGAGGAGCAAGCTTTAAAAACCTCAATGAAATTCAATCAAGTAGAAATGATGGAGGACGAGGTAGAGGTAGAGGTAGAGGTCGAGGTCGGCCGAGTAGAAGTAGAGGAGGTAGAGAAAATAATGATCGTGGTAATCATCAACAATATCATCATGATCAATCTCAAGGAAGAGGGCAGAGGAAGAGGTGGTTAGCATTTCAGTTTCTTCAAACCAAAAGCTACAGATAAGTCTTCTTCAAACCAAAAGCTACAGATAAGTCTACTGTCCAGTGTTTTAGATGTCATAAGTATGGGCATTTTCAATCCGAATGTCGAGTTAATTTTCCCTATGGACATGGTGAGAGTTCTAATTTTGTAGAAAATGAAGAAGAGGCGGTTTCACTTTTGATGGTTTGTTATGAAAAAAAGAGACTAAGAAAAATTTATGGTATTTAGACATGACTAGTTGCAACAATCATATGTGGAGACAAGTCAAACATTTTCACCCCGGATGAATCTTACCTAGATAATATCAAATTTGGAGACAACTCTAAAGTCACGGTCATGGGAAAAGGAGATGTGAGTATTCAAACCAAAGAAGGAATCACTCGAACCATTTTTAATGTTTTGTTGGTTCCAGATTTGAAGACCAACTTACTAAGTATTGGTCAATTGCAAGAGAAGGGTTACAAGGTGACAATTAAAGATGGTGTTTTTCATATCAGAGATGAGAAGCTTGGCTTAATTGCTAAAGTAACCATGACTGCAAATCGAATGTTTCCGCTATATTTGTCCAAGGCTGATTCTCTTTGTTTTTCTGCAAAATTGAAGGATGTGGCATGGCTATGGCATTATTGCTATGGTCATCTAAACTTTGGTGGGCTTAAAACTTTACAGCAAAAAAATATGGTCACTGGTCTTCCTCAAATTACAGTTCCATCAGCAGTTTGTGAAAGTTGTGTTGTTAGCAAACAACATCGCAATCCATTTTCGCAAAGAAAATCTTGGAGAGCAAAGAAACAGTTGGAGTTAGTTCATTCCGACTTATGTGGCCTCATTAATCCATCTTCTAATGGAGGAAAAAGATACTTTATTTTGATGATTATAGTCGGAAAATATGGGTTTATTTTTTGCAGGAGAAATCAGAAGCATTTGTTGCCTTTAAGACTTTCAAAGCACTTGTAGAGAAAGAAGTTGGTTGTCCTATAAAGGTTCTTCGCACAGATAGTGGTGGAGAATACAACTCACATGAGTTTTGAGAACTTCTGTGGAAGTCATGGAATCCAAAGGCAACTTACAGCAGCTTATACGCCCCAACAAAATGGTGTGTGTGAGAGAAAAAATCGAACAATCTTGAACACGGTGCGTAACCTTTTGGCAAGGAGTGGTGTTCCAAGAAATTTTTGGCCCGAAGCTGTTAATTGGAGCATACATATTTTGAATAGAAGTCCCACTTTTGCTGTTAAAAATGTCACACCGGAGGAGGCGTGGGGTGGACGGAAACCAACAGTATATCACTTTAGAATATTTGGTTTGCATTGCTTATGCTTATATTCCGACGTAAAAGAAGGAAGTTGGATGACAAAGGAGAAAAGTGCATCTTTCTAGGTGTTAGTGATCAATCAAAAGCATATAAACTTTACAATCCTGACACTAGGAAGATTGTGCTTAGTCGTGATGTTATTTTTGTTGGTTATGGAATGATAATGGTGTTCAACAACAAGTCCCAATAGAATTTGGTGGAGATGAAGTAAGGCAGCAACCTATTGACACTTTCCAACAACCAGCTCCTCAAAATAGCCAGATTGATCTTTGTTGAAGATGTGCAACAACTAGCTCCTCAAAATAGCCCTAGTTGATGCTCAAGAAGATAGCAACAACCAAAGATCGAGATGTAAGACCTCAACACATTAGAAGAAGGCCTGGGTGGATGAAGGATTATAAGGTAACTGAAATTGACCAATTTGAAGATCCACTCACACACTTTGCCTTGTTTTCAGATTGCGATCCTACATATTTTAAAGAGACAGTGAAAGAATCCAAATGGAGAAAAGCGATGGATGAAGAAATAGCATCCATTGGGAGAAATAATAAATGGAAGTTGACTGATCTTCCGCAAGGGAACAAGACAATTGGTGTTAAGTGGGTATACAAGACAAAATTGAAGGAAAATGGTGAAGTAGACAAGTACAAGGCGCACTTGGTGGTAAAAGGCTATAAGCAAGAATTCGGTGTGGACTACAAGGAAGTTTTTGCTCCTGTTGCATGACTTGACACAATCAGGATGGTGATTGCTTTGGCAGCTCAAAATTCATGGCCTATTTTCTAATTGGATGTGAAATCGGCTTTCTTGCATGGTATCTTGCAAGAGCGGATATTTATTGATCAACCTCATGGTTATGTGAAGTTTGGTAGTGAACATAAAGTATATAATCTTAAAAAGGCATTGTATGGACTAAAACAAGCTCCATGAGCTTGGTATAGTCGTATTGATGCTTATTTCTCGAAGGAAGGTTTTAAGAAATGTCCCTATGAGCATACATTGTTTATTAAATTTGGTGATGGAGGAAAGATGCTCATTGTGTGCCTATACGTAGATGATCTCATTTATCTTTGGAAATGATGATGCATGTTTGAAAGATTTAAGAAGTCCATGATGGTTGAGTTTGAAATGTCTGATCTTGGATTAATGCATTATTATCTTGGGATTGAAGTAAAACAATTAGCTGATACAATTTTTATTTCTCAAAAGAAATATGTGAATGAGATCTTAGACAGGTTCCAGATGACAAATTGCAATGCAATTAGCTCTCCAACTGAATTTGGTTTGAAACTTCACAAGGATCTTGAAGGAAGGAAGGAAGGTGGACAGCACTCTCTACAAGCAAATTGTTGGAAGCTTGATGTACTTGACTGCTACAAGGCCGGACATAATGCACTCTGTGAGTCTCATTAGCAGAGATATGGAGAACCCAACAGAGATGCATCTCAAGTCCGCTAAAAGAATTTTTTTGTTACTGTAGGGCTTTATTAGTTTTGGGATTTTCTACAAGAAAGGAGAAAAGTCGGAGCTAGTTGGCTTTACTGGAGAATAGTCAGATTTAATTGGCTTTACTGATAGTGATTTTGCAGGAGATCAAGATGATAGAAGGAGAACATCGGGTTATTTATTTATGATGGCTTCAGGAGCTATCTCATGGTCCTCAAAAAAGCAACCAATAGTTACTTTATCAACTCACGTAAGTCGAGTTTGTAGTCGCCATGAAGTTGTGCTTGTCACACCATTTGGTTGAGAAAGATTCTTCAAGAGATTAATTTCAAGCAACAGGGACCAACTCCAATTTTTTGTGATAATAGCTCAGCTATCAAACTTTTCAAAAATCCTATACTCCATGGAAGATGCAAGCATATAGATGTGAAGTATCATTTTTTGAGAGATCTTTCGAAGGATGGAGCAATTGATCTTATCTTTTTAAAGTGTGAAGATCAAAGTTATGGATCACATTTACTAAACCCCTCAAATTGCCTTTGTTTCAAAAGCTAAGAGGTTTACTTGGTGTCTGCAAATTGCCGTGATCAATTTGGGGGAGGGTATTGTGTTTTGTATCTTAAACCAAGTATTTGATAATACTAGTTTAAGGGAGTGTGTTGAGTAAGTCAGAATTTGTTACGTTCTTCTTCTAGTCTTTAAGAATAAGTTTATTTAGTGGACTTGGATTTACCAAGTCATTAGGAGCTTGTTTTATAATTTTTCTGTTCCTATTTTTAAGTTTGTAACAGCTAGTTTATGGCTGATAGTTGTTTATGTATTGCCTATTTAAATAGGCTTGTTTGATTCAATAAATCTATTTGCAGTAACAGTTTCCAGCCCTCATATATTTTCTATTCCATTAATCTATTAACATCTCTGCCTCCAATAACAGAAAGTTTCAGATTTTCAGCTCAAGGTTCTACGTAAAATCTTAAATATAGGCTGCTAAATCTCACACTATAAATATCTATGATTAAATAGTACTTGGTCACATATTTGTTTTTATGAGATTATTCATGGTATACTTAAAATAATTTCATTATGTTTGTTTTTTACAAGTTTGGATTATTATACCCTTATCAATAATAACATATTTTAAACTATAATTTATAAACTGTACGTACTAGAGACAATTATGATCGATGAAGCTGGTCATGAAAAAATTATTTTAAGAAAAATAAATGATATTTAATAGTAAATTTGTTTTCAAAATAAATTTTTATTCTCATAAAAAAACTTTTTTACTCAAAATATATACTATTATTTGTAAGTAGATAATTATATTGAATTAAAGCACATAAAGACCGGGGATAGTGAAGTACAAATTATATTTAAATTTGCCTCAAAAAATTCAAATTTTTTTATTAAAAAAAAAGAAAGAAAAAAGAACCACGTCAAATTGATCAGGTACGCAGGTTGGAAGAGAGGAAGGAGTGTATTCCTTTCAGGTAAAGAAATATTAATAGCTCAATTGAAAAAGCCCTAGATCATAATAATATGTTTGTTAATAATTAGACTAGTCATATTAAAAGAAAGAACTCTTCTTCCGATAGATATGAAAATATAAATTAATAAAATTTAAATACATTCTTATTTAATTTTCATAAAAAGAATAAAAATTAAATTTGTCTATAAATTTATAATTCACATGATGGGATTATAATATCTAAACATACCTGTTAGGGCTAATTGGGTTATTGATCGAGAGGGAGAGATCACGACTTCGCAGCGGTAGGAGCTTCAAGATATCCTTAATTCTCTTCCCTCTTCTTTCTCTTTCTTCTTTCTTCTTTCTTCTTAGCGGTGGGTTGCCTTTTCTTTTGCCTAGTATTGCTGCTTTGCTGATTGGGTTATATTTCTTATATAGTTAATAAATGTGCACCTATTGATTAAGTGGGTCTGTATGCTATGCTAATTAATTAAGTGATTCTTTTTTAAACTATATGAACTCCTTAATCCTTATAATACATGAAGTGGAGCAAAGAGAGAAGTTAAATTTTTTGATATTCAAATAATGTACACAAAAATTTGGAATAGTGATATATTTAAGAATTTGCTCTTACTTTAAATTGGCGTAAAAAAATTTAAAATAGCTCTTACATTTGAAACAGAGGATGTGTTTTTATATTTTGTTTAAAAAATATTATATATCTTTTATTTTTTTCCATATATCTTGGAGGGGCTTGAAGTAAAAATACCAAACTTTTAAAGATGTAAAAAAATATATTCTAAAAACCCAGAGTAGCCCGGCCCCCCAGCCCCTACATAGCTCCTTCCCTGCCTCTGTTTCATGTGAGAGGAGATCATTTTGAAAGTATATATGTCTGTGGTATATATTATGATCTTCTTTCATTACTATTAGAGTATATATTTTGTAGAAATATATCGAGTATATAATGATTAAGGTCAACTCTTTTCACTGTTAATTGATTTTTGAATTAGATATTTTAATATTTTTATATGCTAAATTTGAGCTGATTTCATAAATTTAACATGGTATCAGAGCGGAACAATTTCATAAATCAAGTTTATTTTCTTCATTTATAAAATTAGAGAGAGAGATGAGTAGTGAAAGAGAGAAAAGAAGATTGAGAAAACAATGGAGAGAAAAAAATCAGATAGAGAGAATTCAAAAGGGAGCACTATTTTTAAATATATATATATATATATATTTTAATAATGTATTTTTTTCTTTTTTTAATATTAAAAATACATGTAAAAATATTATTATTCAAAAATGAAAGGGGGAAATAGGAAAAAATTTAATAGAGAAAAAAAAAATGAAACTACGGGTATCAAATGCTGCGGCAATTGGGCTATATATACAACTACTAAAACAGAATACAGGAATAATAAACCCCAATAATTAAAATAACAAAATAACCCATCACTGATTTTTTTGGAAGAAAAAAAAAACTGTTTAATTTAACAAAAGACTCCAACAAATACATGCCTGCCTATATATATATATACACACACAAACCCCACACACACCCTCTATGCTGCCACCAATGATCGAACACTCGACTTCATGGATAAATCGAGGCCAGTCATACTACTAGGCCAAATACCAACTTGTTTTCAGTTAAACTTTCTTTTTCCGTGGGGGTTTTGCCGTGCAAGTTTGGATGCCATCAGATGCAATTTGTTCAGTTAATGCTGCATGCAATCTCTTCATTTGCTTCAGCAAGTAGTTTTTGTACGTGTTACTATCTCTTCATCAACCTCTCCAAGGCCAACCTCACTTTCATCAGCACATGATTTGCATATCCGACAGCAATCTCCTTTTCTCGTATATAACTACTTACCTGAAATGGCATAATTCATGAGCTACATAATAATCCTTTCCTTTAACAAAAAAAAGTCCAATTTTTTTTTGTTTTTTTTTTCACAAACATGCAGATTCTACGTTTTAATAGTACTATTATAAAAATGACGACACTATATTCTCAAATTTAACATTATAATTTCGTTATCATATCACTATTCTATTCTAATAACTTACTATTTCTGAGATATACATGAAAGCAAAAGATATTAATATATATAATTTTTGCAAATGAAACTCTTTTTTGAATAAACATGATACCAAATATAACAGTGAAGATCATAATATATATAAACTTATAAATATACGTACGTACCTCGGAGATCACGCAATGAACATGAGAAACAAAGTGACATTCTTGGCAGTAATAAGTTGGATGAAGGAGATGTCGTCTCTCCTCACACGCATCACAGTATAGTTCAGCATTTCCGTCTTCCTCGGGGAAGTCTCTGATGGGAGAGTACGTGAGACTGAGGGGATGCAAGTGACACTTGTGTTTGACGGTACGCGGTAAATCTGACTTCCGGGACAAACAATGGGCATGGATATAGAAATCACAGCCGTGGCAATGTAAGAAGGGGTACTCGAATTTTTGATAACATTTTATACATTTGATCCTTTCCGTATTGAGTTTAGGACGAGGTCTAGAATTGGAGAAAACAAGGGGGTGGTTGTGGAGCTCAGACTTAACCATGGGGGACATTATTGGTTGCAACGCACATCGCGCTTCTATTTTGAAATCACAAGGATCGCATTGGTAGGAAAAACAGCTGCTGCATTTCTCTAGACATAACTTACAAGAGAAAGGTTGGCTCCTTCGAATATGATCCGCTGAATCGAGGAGGGTGAGAGGATGTAGAGGGTGGATGATGTGTTGGATCTGCTGAGGCAACTGAGTACACGATTTGTGTAAGAATATCTCGCAACTAACGCAGAAGGAGATCGAATCTTTCAACGGCAGGTGGCACGCGAAGCAGGGACGAGAATGACCAAAACTTTTATCACGAACTTCACAACTTATCAATGGATGTGGTTGTACGCGTGGGTAGTAACGGAGAATTTGAGAGATCGTATGATGATCACCAGCTTTTGAATTGGTTAGCATTATGGTAGCACAGAGAATGTCTAGCATAAAGGGACACTTGGAGCATACAAAGGCAAAACCAGTTCTAGATTCATGACAGGCAGAGCACGGAAAATTCCAATTCAGTACGGGCTGACCGGAAATCTTGAGAGTGTTGAGTTGAGTGAGAGGGCTGTGTTGAGGGTGAAACGGATGATTTATTATATTTCGGGGTAGACTGGCGCATGATTCATGAAGCAAGCGTTTGCATGTTAAACAGACATAAATGGGGGAGGAAGAGAAACCCCGATTATCAAATGAAAGCTCACACCCACCACACTGAAACTCAAAATTGATGCTTTGTTCACAGAGAATCAAGGGGTGTTGATGCCTAGAAATCTGATTACTCGACAAAGAAGAAGAAGAAGAAGATGAATCAAGGGGCACCAGAGTGGCACACTTCAAGTCCAACATAAAAAAGTTGTCACAGTCGAAACAGCGGTAGCTGTAAGTGCTGTTGATGAAATTTCCGCAAGCATTGCATCGCGGGAATTCGGTAGACCTTTTAGGGGTGTGTGTAAGAGTTAGAGAGTGCTCCGGGTGGAAGGAGTGTGTCAGTACTCGAGGGAAATCCTTGCATGTTTTGTGCAAAACGAACTTGCATGTTGTGCCAAAATCTGACCAGCTGTAACCGCAAGAAAAATGCACCTCATTAGCATAGACTTCCTCTCCACAAATCTCGCACAAAGCTCCTCTAATTGTTCCCGCTTGATCCGTGAGTTTCAGTTGATTATGCTCATGACTGAAATGTCTAGACATCTCTCTGCTCTCCTGTAAGTGCCGCCAAGGCTCAGGTTCAGCTTCAAAAGAGGATGAAAGTGCTTGTGATGTTACAAAATCACAAGAAAAACTTGTTCAAATAGAATCACTCTTTTTTTGTTCTTTTCAATTTACGCACTCATAGAGCTTCCGGAACAAATCAAATCAATCAGCAAGTGTAGAATCTCAGCGTATCAAACTTCCTTTAAATTTGGATTTGTAAAACAAAATCTTTGTGAAAATCTCCGCCTCCAATAACAGAAAGTTTCAGATTTTCAGCTCAAGGTTCTACGTAAAATCTTAAATATAGGCTGCTAAATCTCACACCAGAAAGCCTTCAATTTGTAGATGAATGTTAAAACTTTATTTATTTGTAAGGATTATAATTTTGGATTATAATCCCAAGTCCTAGGATTAAATAGTCCTTAGTCACATTTGTTTTTATGAGTTATTTATAGGATAACTTAAAATAATCCCATGTTATGTTTGTTTTTTATAAGTTTGAACTATTATACTTTTACCAATAATAACATATTTTAAACTATAATTTATAAACTGTACGTACTAGAGACAGTTATGATGAAGCTCGTCATGAAAAAATTAGTTAAAGAAAAATAAATGATATTTAATAGTTAATGTAAATGTGTTTTCAAAACAAATTTTTATTCTCGTAAATTTTTTTTTTTTTACTCAAAATATATACTATTTGTATTGAATTAAAGTACATAAAGACCGCGGATGATGAAGAACAAATTATATTTAAATTTACCTCAAAAAAATTCTAATTTTTTTAATAAAAAAATAGAAAAAGAAAAAGAAAAAACAGCATATATTATTTGATAGATTTTATAGATTTTTTACCAAGAATTTGATAGACTTTTGTATACTACTTCTAATATATCTTGCAGCATATATTAATTGTTAAAAAGTCAACAAAAATCTTATATTTTAGATGAAATGAGTACGATATTAAATAATATTAAAATATATTGACAATGTCACAACCTAATTTGAAATAAAAGACATTGTTGAAGTTGAATTATTAGATCATACCCGATTTATTACAAGAAAATGTCATATTTCATAATTTTTATATTTCATAAAAAAGTCATTTTCTACTAACAATAATATAAATAACAATTTCGATTTTAAAATTGTTCATTGTCATTTTCCTCTCAAGTCATTATTACTAAACCAACAATTTATAATTTCCAACGAATAACAATATTAATCAAATTTATTACTTTTAAAAATAAACATAAAACAAAATACATCTTTAATGCTTACAAATATAATAAATGCGATATTTTTTTATGGAAGAGAAAAAATATAAAATAATATTAAAATATTTGTTATCTCCAATGATATAATGATATGGTACTATTTGGAACCCTTAACGCTACTCTCTCTTTAAAACCCTTCTTCCTTTTTCTCTCTCCTCACCTGCTATAATAATTCTATTTCTTTTTGGAGTTTTTATTTTGAGAGAACTGAGGTAGAGAGAGAGAGAAAGCGAGAATGATACATATATATTTTGTTTTCTCTCTTCTTTGTTTGATCTCCTCTATCTCTTTCTTATTTGTTCATCTTCTTACTTTCTCAAATATTTAGAAGTCTTTAAAAATCTTTAGAGATGAGACTTTGGATATGAGTATCTCTTCTTCTAAAATCGGTCAAATTCTACCATTTGATAAAAATATTAAAAATCTATGACTTTTTGAATATCAAAAATGCTTTTATAGACTTTATAAATTCTCAATTTAATATCACTTTACTTTTAAAGACATTATAAAAGTTGTAATTGAATATCAATAAACTTTTATAAACTCTTTAAATGTCTTGATTAAATACAACCAAATTTTAAAATTTTTTAAAAGTCTTTAAAAGTCTTATTTAAATACACCCTCCTAAATAGTAAGTCCAAATTTAAAAACAAACAAAACAGTTCTTATTAATTTTATCACATGGCTGCCAGCTTTGTGTTTTCTTTTAATTTGTCGTATGTGCTAGCTATTTACTACATCCGTTCTTAAAAGATTGTCGTTTAAGATTTTTATATATGGATTAAGAAAGTATCATTTACCAAGTAAAATTTATTTGAAATTTATTTGAGACAATGAGAGAAGATAGGGATAATATAGAAAACTAAATAATTTATTTCCTCGAAAGTTATAAACGACAAACATTTTAGAATAAATTTTTTATTCTAAAACGACAATTTTTAAGAACGGAGGGAGAGTAGTATTTATTTATTCATTCATAGTGCGGGAGGGTGTGGCATGGCTGAGTATGGGGTTGTCCGGGTGCGCCAAAGGGAGTGCGATGGTGACACGTTTTGTAATAATGAAAAAAAAAAGAGGGAAGAGAAATTCAGATCTGCGAGTGAGAAAGAGATAGCATAGCATACCTGTTAGGGCTAATTGGGTTATTGATCGACAGGGAGAGATCACGACTTCGCAGCGATAGGACTTCGGAAGCTTCAATATCCTTTTCTTCCCTCTTCTTTCTTCTTTTGTTGGGTTATCTTTTTCTCTTGCCATGTAGGTGGCGTGGGTTGCCTTTTCTTTTCTTTTGCTGAGTATTGCTGCTTTGATGATTTGGGTTATATTTCTTTGATAGTTAATAAATGTGCACCTATTGATTATCTTTTGTCTTTTTAAGTGGATGTGTATGTTATGCTAATTAATTAAGTGATTCTTTTTTAACTATATTTATTATCAATTGATCGATAATTTTTTAAAAAGATTCTTTCAAATTATCTCACACTATTCTTTCAAAATACCTTAAAAGAAAAATGGAGTATTCATTTCTTTAGAATGAATTTTTTAAAATGGAATTATAGGACTTCAAACATCTTTTTGAAGAGTAAGCAAAAAATTCAAAAATGTTGGGACTTACTTGTGACTCATAACTTAGAAACTACTGAAAAAGGTTAGTGCATACAGTGACTGAATCAAAACATTTTTAGAGGGGGTCAAAATACATCACTAAAAAAAATTATTTATGGACACTTGAAGTGCTTTTTTCAAATTCATTTTACCCAATTATAGTATTTCACAACATCCTATTTCAACCTTTGTCAACCTTTGAGTTGTGAGTCTAATGACTGTGAATTGTACTCTATAAGTGAGTATGTTGTGCAATGTCGTAATAATAAATATATTATTATGTGTAAATAAATTATTGAAAACAATTTATAAAAAAGGGGAAATGAAAAATAATCAAATATATTATTTGATTAGTCAAAAATAAATTGTGAATGAACAATTTATTAAAGGAAAAAAGATTGGATATATTATTATATATATATTGGTTGAAAATAAATTGTGGGGAAAAATAATTTATTTTATACTGGGTTTTAAAATAAATTGTAAGAGATTTTTTTTTTTAAAGACGAGGAAGTATTGCATTAAATGTAATATTTAATGTGTGATTTTCATAGAAAATATTATGAAAATATTTGTATGTGTGTAATATGTAATATATTATACATATAATAAGGAGGAATATAAGTTATAATATAATTATGGTATACACAATTTTTGTATACATTAAAGTGGATTAAAATAATTTATGGTATTAAATAATTTTAATAAAATAAATTTATTACATTAAATAAATAATTTTTATTTAATGTATAGCTTCCAATTTTTTATAGAAAAAGTTTTTGGTATAGTATTTAATATGTGATAAAATATTATGTATAAATAATTTACATAATATATTATGCGTTATGTACAGAATGTATAATATATGATTAAATGGGTATGTATGTAATATAAAAAGAATTATATATTATATTTATAAGTTTACTGCAGATGTATATAATAAGTGTTAACGTCAAGATCTTTCCACGCGCCTCAACCACGTAACACGCGTCTATATCCTGCACAATAAATACGATAAACACCAAAATCTTGACGGCTTCGACCGTCGGGGGTTAGCGCGTGAGAGTTAGTATCGGTGTTCACAAGAGTTAACAATGGAGGATATAATCTCTAGTGTATTGAGAGAAATAAAATTCAGCTGAATATGTGTGTGTACGTACCTTTTGCTTGAAGACCTCCTTCTTATGTTATACTCTCAGACCCGGTTTACCATGTCACCCACTACCGTCTGACACAGCCCCCCACTCCTCAGTGGTCTCTGCCGACTGCATGCAAGCTGTCACCTTTTCTCCACTGTTTATGCCGCCGGCCGGCTATAATCCCATCCACATTAATGCATGGTAGTTACAACAGTCAATTATCATGCTTTTTCATCATTACCGCGATCAAAGAAGAAGATATTAAAATATCTAATGGGTCAATCCACCGACCCGATCCAATTCTGTAGGGACTGCTCAAGGATAATACAAAGATTGGGCCCAATAACTTTAAGACCCAATAGTGAAGACCCAATGGACTAATCAAATAAGTAAGCCCAACCCATTCGACCCAATAGGAGAAATATCATGACCCAACATTGCCCCCTAGTTTTTTATTAAACAGGATATTTAATAAAAAACTATAAATGGTCCATGATATTTCACGATTTAATAAAGGCCCATAATGAAAGATAATTGAAATATACCCGGTGTGATCCATAAGACGAAATAGAAAAAGACCGGAGGCCCATCATAAAAAGCCCCATCCGATAAATATCTGGATTTTAAACCGGACGCTGCCCATTCGAATTCTAAATCATTACCAACATTTAATGTGCCGCCCTTGTACACCGTGTAAACGTCAGTATAAAAGATAAACTTTATCAATTTTGACAGTTTTACTTGCCAATTTGAATTTCGAACCTTTGAGCTTTCTTACTCCATCCCAAACTCTTCTTCTCTTCTCTGCAAAATCTCAACAATGGCATCCCAAGATTCTGAGCAAGGTTCGCCCATCCTAGTGACACCGATCACTACCGTTCCACCAAATCCAAGCCCCAACAAAGAAGCCTCGACCTCTAATCCCAAGGGTGAGAAAACCAACAAGAAACCACCTCCAAAAATCCCCCTAACTCCTTCTAAGTTCTATAGGAATAAAGAGCGTTTTTCACATGCTAACACTCCTTCCGTCGTTACTGAAATTGATCTGAAAAGAATACGAAGTCGATATCATATCCCCGAGACTCACATAGTTAGAGCCCCTAGATCTGGTGAGAGAATGTACCAACGGCCAGAAGGTTGGACGATCGTCCCTGTGACCATCCTTGAGAAGGGGGTTAGATTCCCTCTTCATATCTTCGTAGTGACCATTTTAGGGTTTTTGGGTGTTGGGTTCGCCTAACTGGTGCCAAATTCTTACATAAACATCTTGGCCTTCGTTGCTTTCTGCCATGAGCTGGGCGTCGAACCTACGCTCGACTTTTTCTTCATCGTGTACAAGATCGTTCAGTCCAGAGAGAAGGGGTTCAAGGCCCTAAGAAAGCATTCTCCGAAGACAGGAGAAAAGTTCGAAAGACGTTCGTTGGTCAACACTCCTTCGAGCAATAGGGGATGGCATGAAAAGTGGTTTTCGTCGAGGACTGAAATCACTTTTTACCGAATCGGGCCTGGGCCCAGATGAGAAGATCTCTGCTGTGACTTCGGATATATTCAAGAAGAGCGTGGTCGAGATTATAGAACTTTTTTGTAAGACCCCAACTTTTTGAATAAAGATGAATTTTCTATAATTATCATTTTTGAGTATTATGGAATGAATTTAATATAATGTTATAGTTGTGGGTAATATTTACAAATTTTGCAAAGTATCAAGTTGTCATATTATATTCGATTGGTTGGAAAATATTCTTTTGTCGGGGAATATCCGTATTTAAGTACAATCATTAGTGGACCCCATAATGAGAATTATTGTTGGATTGAGAAAAGCGACAAAAATATTTTATTGAAAATAACGGTGGAAGTTTTTTACAGTTAATCTTGTTGAACTACTTTCGGTAGTAAAAAGACAAGAATGTCTGGCGTGGTTGCATAGTAGCACATGGTATTGGTTATTAATGCTTATGTGATAAGTCACTCAGTTTTGTTTTATTAGTATTATTAACGTAATAAAATAGAAAAGCTTTTTATATAAAACAGAATACTTTTATAAAGTTATTCATTTTATTAGGCTAATAGTAAAATCTTTTTATATAAAACAAAATACTTTTATAAAGTTATCTTTTATTAGATAATAATTAGAATATATTATATTATTTTATGCATAGTATTTATAGTGCTGCGTAGTGTTCAGTATAGTGTTTTATATAGTAAAATCTTTTATATAAAACAAAAAACTTTTATAAATTTATTCGTTTTATTAGATTATAAATAGAATATATTATATTTTATTTAAAAGATTTTGTTTTAATTATCTAATAGTCAGATTAAAGTAAATCAATCTGGACCGTTCATGAGTTAGTTACTATGCAATCCATTCTTCTATAAATAGAAGTTCATTCTTTCATTATTTTCTTACGAATTCACTGAAACTCTAGAGAGATAAATTGTAGAGAGAAAGAAGAAAAATATTTTGCTACTTAACTACTCTTATATCCAGTTTCTTTTACAGTAAGGGTGTTATTTCTTTTGTAATTCAAGAAGAGAACTTCTGTTATTCCATTCTTTATTATTATGTTGGAATAATCTGTATACGCGAAAAATACATCACTAAAAAAAATTATTTATGGACACTTGAAGTGCTTTTTTCAAATTCATTTTACCCAATTATAGTATTTCACAACATCCTATTTCAACCTTTGTCAACCTTTGAGTTGTGAGTCTAATGACTGTGAATTGTACTCTATAAGTGAGTATGTTGTGCAATGTCGTAATAATAAATATATTATTATGTGTAAATAAATTATTGAAAACAATTTATAAAAAAGGGGAAATGAAAAATAATCAAATATATTATTTGATTAGTCAAAAATAAATTGTGAATGAACAATTTATTAAAGGAAAAAAGATTGGATATATTATTATATATCTATTAGTTGAAAATAAATTGTGGGGAAAAATAATTTATTTTATACTGGTTTTAAAATAAATTGTAAGAGATTTTTTTTTAAAGACGAGGAAGTATTGCATTAAATGTAATATTTAATGTATGATTTTCATAGAAAATATTATGAAAAATATTTGTATGTGTGTAATATGTAATATATTATACATATAATAAGGAGGAATATAAGTTATAATATAATTATGGTATACACAATTTTTGTATACATTAAAGTGGATTAAAATAATTTATGGTATTAAATTATTTTAATAAAATAAATTTATTACATTAAATAAATAATTTTATTTAATGTATAGCTTCCAATTTTTTATAGAAAAAGTTTTGGTATAGTATTTAATATGTGATAAAATATTATGTATAAATAATTTACATAATATATTATGCGTTATGTACAGAATGTATAATATATGATTAAATGAGTATGTATGTAATATAAAAGAATTATATATTATATTTATAAGTTTACTGCAGATGTATATAATAAGTATGTATACTCATTGTGAGAATAGTAATAAGAATGCTGAGTCATTTTAACAATAATATTTTTCTATAAAATTTAAAAACAATACTATTAAACTCAAGTCTTGAGTGAATACAATCAAATTATCCAATACAAATTATCTAAGACAAATAAACTAATATATAAAATTAATACATTTCGTGGAATGGAATATGAATTCATACATTTAATAACATAAAGAAAATTAAACACAACATATAACATTTAAAAAAAAAAAGTCAGAGTTATTTACCTTTAAAGGTCTGACATTTCGATTAGACAACTAGAAGGTATAATTTGTCCAAAGAGTAGAGGACTTTAGATTAAAATTTAGGAGAAAAAGCACTTGTGTGTTTGCTTAGGTTAAGTTATCAATGTTAATATAATGAATCAGAAGTTTAATGAATCAAATAATTTTATTATTTGGCATGATTGGTTGGGTCATCCTAGATTAATAATGATGTTATATTCGATTAAAATTTAATAATTATTGAGAATTCACATGACCATCCATTAATATATAATCAGAAGATTTTAATTTAAGGAATTCTTGAATGTCACTGGAGTTATTAATTTGCTAAAAATTGTTCTCAAAAAAAAAGAAAACAAATAAAAATTGGTCATATAGACCATCACTAGTTAAAGTTGGGTTTGAATTCCCAATATTTCTTGAATGTATTCAAGGAGATATTTGTGGTTCAATGTCTATTCATTTTATTATTTGGCATGAAGTTGGACCATTTAGATATTTTATAGTTTTAATAGAGAATCAAAACATCTACAAGATGGTCACATGTGTTGTTTGTTATTATCAATTCTCATGACTTGGCGTTTGTGACATTACTTGCTATTCAAATTATTAGATTACGAGCATAATTTTCAGATCATACAATCAAGACTATTCGTTTTGAAAATGCTGGTGAATTCACATTTCAAACATTTAATGATTATTGCATGTCACTTGTGATAAATAATGAACATCCTGTTGCCCATGTGGTCTTACTTAATCATTTATTAAACGCCTCCAGTTAATTGCAAGACCATTGCTCATGAGAACAAAACTACCCGTCTCTGTTTGGGGGCATGCTATTTTACATGCAGTAACACTTATTCGCAGTAGGCCAACATCATATCACAAATTCTTTTCATTACAATTGGTTTTTGGTCATGAGCCAGATATTTTCTATCTAAGAATATTTGGTTTTGCGGTATATGTTCCAATTTATCCTCCACAACGTACAAAGATGGGTCCTCATAGGAGGCTGGGAATATATATTGGGTTTGAGTCCCCATCAATAATTAAATATCTTGAACCCTTAACAGATAATTCATTTACGGCACGATTTGCCGACTGTTATTTTGATGAGACTATGTTCCCAGCATTAGGGGGAGAAATTAAACAACTAGATAAAGACCAATCGGTTCGAAAGACAAAAATTCTCGAAAAAGAAAAGAAGTAAATAAACAAGTTGGCATTATTGAGGAGGAAAATATTCATGAGGATATGAACATAGCTAATCATAAAACCCCAGAAGAGGTTCAGGTACCTGAACACAATAAAAATGATAAGATCTCGATAAGTTATGTCTCTACAAAGAAAAGATGGAACCGAAGTGAAATAGTTGTTGACAACATTTTTTCATATAATATATCGCTTGATATCATTAATGAAAACGAGGATTTTGAGCCTAATTCTTTCGAAGAATATAGACGCAGAAATGATTGACCAAAATAGAAAGAAGCAATCCAGGAAGAATTAAATTCACTTGCAAAATGGAAGTTTTTTTGACCTATAGTCCAAACACCCAAAGAAGTAAAGCCAGTTGGACACAAATGCGAAAAAGAAATGAAAAAAATGAAATCGTACGATGTAAGACACGACTTGTGGCATAAGGGTTTTCACGAAGACCTGACATTGATTATGATGAAACATATTCTCCTATGGTAAATGCAATTACATTGCGGTATCTTATTAGCTTGACAACTCATGAAAAACTAGATATGTGTCTAATGGATGTTGTTACAACCTATTTATATGGGTAAATTGATAATGACGTTTATATAAAAATTCCTGAAGGATTTAAAATGCCTGAAAGCATATAAGTTAAATCCCTGAAAAATTTACTCAATCAAGTTGCAAAGGTCCCTATATGGGTTAAAACAATCAGGACGCATGTGGTACAATCGTCTTAGTGAATATTTATTGAAAGAATGGTATAATAATAACCCTATATGCCCATGTATTTTTATAAAGAAGTCAGAATCTAGTTTTGCCATCATTGTTGTGTATGTTGATGATTTAAATATTATTGGAACTCATGGACAAATACCAAAGACAAAGAATTATTTAAAGAAAGAATTTGAGATGAAAGATTTGGGAAAAATAAAAATTTGTCTCGGCCTGCAAATCGAGCATTTAGCAGATGGAATTCTCATTCGTCAGTCAACTTACCCAGAGAAGGTCCTAAAGATTTTATATGGATAAAGCACATCCATTGAGTACTCCAATGGTTGTTAGATCACTTGATGTGAAAAAGGACCCTTTTATACCTCGTGAGGATAATGAAGAATTACTTGGTCCTGATAGAAGTACCATACCTTATTGCAATTGGTGCGTTAATGTATCTTGCTAATAATACACGACCTGATATAACATTATATATGAATTTGTTAGCAAGATATAGTTCTTTTCCTACCCAGAGATATTGGAATGAGGTTAAACATATTTTTTGTTATCTACGAGAAACTATGGATATGGGCTTATTTTATTCAAATAATGATAATCATAAATTAGTTGAATATGCTGATACGGGATATTTATCTGATCCACATAAAGGTTGATCTCAAACAAGTTATCTCTTTATGTGTGGTGATAATGCTATATTATAAGAGATCCATTACAAAGCAAATATTTGAGATTGCCACTTGAAACATGTGGTTTATCATAATCAACGATTCGTATGAAGACAATGCTGCAAATACTGTAAGACCCCAAATTATTAATAAATGAAATTTAATTTTAGAAAAACATTTTAAAATAGTAAGTGGTTGAATTTTTGTAATTATGGGTTGCTAAATATTTTAAATAAAACAATGGTTATAAAATACTCAAAGATAGTAATTTGTGATGGACTTTTTAAGCAATCACAAAATAATAAGTTGTTTATATATGATGGCTCTAGTGATGACTAATCTTGCCATCAATTATATTATAATTGTGATGGCAAGGTATTTTATTTTATTGATTCAATAATTGATGTTGATACCAATTATCGTTTTTCAATAAAATAAATTTTCCATTTCGTGCAATAATTCATATTAAGTAAATCACTTATAGAAGATATATTGGCAATGTTTTACGTCTAAGTGAGAGGTTTGTCATTTAATTTTAAGCTATCACTAATATTTTAATGTAAGAAATAATCAAAACAATATTTTATTGATTTATCGTGACAATCATTAAAAAAGATAGATTTTTTGTTTTCTTTCGATAAATACGACTTTTATTTGCAATTACAAAAGAATGTATTTTGTGATGAAATTTTCAAGCCATATCACAAAGTATAATAAAATATATGATGACTCTTAGTGATGATTAATTTTATCATCGGTATGTGGATTTATTCAATTATTTGAATTTGGAAAACTTTCTTCATTAGAGCAATCTATAAAAATCGGAGATTCGGATTTTGATAAAAGTATTTTTTGAATTTTGAAGTTCAAGTTCAAATAATTGATTTTTGAAAGTTTTAATATTTTTTAACCGTTTTTTTTGTTTTTTTATTTTTTAAAATTATAATGATATATGATATTAAACTTTGATGTAAGCAATTGGTAATACTTAGGTTAGAATTGAAAATCACACCGTAAACTAAAGTTTTCTCTCTTCTCTCTTATTTAATTTACAAGTATGGGAGAGGGTTGAGTATTGTTATCGGTGCAACTTTTAGCACTATCATTATTTGATACAGGGATGTTATAGAATGATATTATTTCTTCAATATCATTATGAAATAAATTATACATAAATAGAGATTTACGTTCTTATTCACGAGTACTATTCACGAAGCATGATGGATCTATCCTTAAAGTTCTTTTTTTTTGTGATGACTTTGACAATCACAATAGATTACGTGTTAATGTGATTGTATTAATCATCATTGTAAAGCAATTGAAGTGATTATTTATGAAGTATTGATTGCTTGGATTGTGTAAAAACCATCACGATTCGTTTTCTTTAAAATATTTTTCATCATCCTGATAAATGATGATATACAAGGCAAAGATGAATGATTTTAAAGAATATCATCACATAAAAGCAGTGTTTTTCGTGATGAATATCTTTTTCTAAAAGATTTTGTGATGGATTTTGGCCTTTCACAAATGACCATTTATTTGATTTAAGATGTATAGTGAATCCATTATAAAATATCGAGAATTTGTAAATTCATAGATGAGATCAATGACTTCAATGAATTTTGTTTCGCAAATTGTTGATCTAAAACTTGTTGTCTATGGTTTATTAGATTTTTTTGTTGAAGACTAAGGATAATTTGTTGTATATTAACTCCAACCATCACCTTTTCCTTTTGTTCCATTTTTCTTATGAGACGAGAATATAAGGAGAACTAGTTGGGGTGTGAAGTGATGGTTCAAGGAGCAGTTGTTTTAGTAGTCTCACTATTTTATAAAATAGTGTATCAATAATGTAATGAGGATTATTTGAGTGTGGATATTGTGCAGGAGGATACATTAAAGGAGGTAAGAATGGGTGACAAAACACATTTTATAGAATTTTTTTCCACACATGACCTTGAAAAGTGTGGTGACATTGATGTTCAGCAAATTAATTCGCTCAAAAGATAATCTAGCAGATTTATTCACCAAAACATTATCAATTGCAACGTTTGAACGATTGCGTCGCAATATTGGAATGTGACAGCTGAAAGACTTAAGGATACATTTATGAGGGGAAGCTAATACGCGCTGCACTCTTTTTTCCTTAACCAATATTTTTTCTTATTGGATTTTTCCTGGTAAGGTTTTTAATGAGGTAACTTTCAATGCGTATGGCTATACAATAGACATACAAAGGGGAGTGTTATAAAATTATAATATATATATATATATATATATATATATATATATAATGTCTAGATTCATTCCTCTCATCTTTATTGTAATGATCTTTAATCTTTTGAAACTCCCATATTTTTTAAGTTTTGAAACTCATGACTTTTGAGTTTTGAAACCTCCAAATATTGATGTTGATATACCTATAAATAGATGTATTGTAAAGAGAATGAGACACATGAAAATACAATAAGAATGCTCTCTTTTTTTACTAATCATCGTTCTTAATATTAATATTCTTTACAATATCTTGTACTATATCGAATATTTTAAAAAAATATTTCTAATATATAATGACTAGAATCAATTCTCTTCTAACTGTCAATTGATTTTTGAATTAATTAGAGAGTTTAATATCTTTATGTGCTAAATTTGAGCTCATTTCATAAATTTAACATGATATTTGAGTGGACCAATTTCATAAATCTGGTTTATTTCCTTTATTTCTAAAATTAGCGATACAATTTTCTTTAATCTTTGTTAAGTTTCATTTTTTGTGCTTTTGAATACTATGTCTATATAGAATATCTAAGCGCAGCAATATAGTTAATTAACTTTGTTGGAACCAAACCATATTAATTTGAACCAAAATGGGTTGGTTAAATTTTTATTTATTCGGGTTGGTTAAAGTTTGGACCCATATTTTTTTAAAACAAATATAATTACAAGCCGATTAACTATTTTTCAACTCATATTCCATTCCGATCCAAATCGAAAAATTTTATAAAACAAATATAATGTTTTATAGTAGTTAGATGTCTGAGGTATTATAACCAAACATCAGGTCTAGTGAAGATAGTCACGGATTATTATTCCTGGTGATCCATAGAATCAACAGATGCCATGTTCTATCTTTTGAGTGCCTCTGATGTGCCAGTCCTACAACCACATGATAATTGGAAGTTGATAAAATATGAGTGATGCTAGCTCTATATATATACAATTAACCTCTTCCCATGAAAGCTATATTATATATCTACACAAAAAAAAAATGATCCAGAAAAAAGACATGACAACTAATATTGTTAAATAATTTCAATAAAATTAAGATTTTATTTGCTTGAAATATATGGGAAAAGGATAATTTAGATCAGCTTATATGATCAAGTGATTTTTTCTTTTAATTTTTAATAATTCATGCCCCCTCACAACTTATATATATATTATATATATATATATATATATATAATCCAAATTGAAAAATTATTTAAATATAGAAGGGTATTAATAATTTCAATTTAAAATTTTATTAGTATAGTTTTTTAGCATTTTATTATTTATATTAATAATTTTTATATCATATTATTACTTAATTAATTTAATTGTGATGATCACAATTTTATTTTTAAAAGTTACATTTAAAAGTCAAAAACATCTTAAAATGATTAATATGATTTATGATTTTGAACCATAACCATATAATTCTAACTCACACAACCCATATTAAAATGGTTAATATGATTTTAGTTCTTAAATGAACCATAATCATATTTTAAAAACCAAAATGAACCCATGACTATATTTTTTTGTCCGGCGGATATCAAATGTTCTTTTTTTTTTTTTTTCTTTGTCTTCTTTTTCTCTCCCTCTTTCACTGGTTCTCCATTAACCTCATTCTCTCGTTTCTTTTTTTTTCTCTAAATTTATCTCTCTCTCTTCTATCTCCTCTTTATTGGCATAAATACAAGACTTTGGAGCTATGGCTATATATGAAGGGAAGTGAAGGCTGCCTCCTTCCAGAAGAAAGAATTTTATTCTTCTGTTATCTCTTTTGCTTTACTAGTATTTAGGTTTGCATATTAGATTCATATGATAATTTAAGATATTAGTAGAAATATGTTTAAAAAGAGGAAAAGGAATGACGCTGAAGAAAAATACTCTTATAAAAATACAAGTGTAAATTAAGGAAGCAAAGGACAGAAATGAGAAGGGAGAGAAAAAGAGAAAAGAGATCAAGAAAAAAGAACATTTGGAATCCCTTGTAGACAGAGATAAGAACAAGTCGCTGCTTGTTCCTCTTCACCCTCAAGTCATCTCAATGCCAATGCTGGACACAAGAATTTTATCAGGGTTACCACATGTTATTTGACTCAATGGTACGACTCGCCTAACGGTATTCATGAGATTGAGAGTTCGATCTTTGATGACAGCAAGTAGGGTGTGTGTGGGGTGTGTTTGTCAATGTAACAAAAAAACAAAAAAAAAACTCAAGGCATACGAATTAAGTTGTCAATGTTAATCTTATGGTCAAATTAATTTATTAATTTTAAAATTAAAGGGTTTCATTTAAGCCCCCATCCCTAGTTGTGTCCACCATGTATTTTTTTTTGTTATATTAGACTGAAATTTAACATTTTTACTTTTGGCAAGAATGGATTATAAAACCTCATGCACCAAAACCTTACGAGTAATTTTTTTTACTATTAAGTCACGAGGGGCTTGGTAGTTGTGTCCACCATTGCTCATCCCCAGTACGTGTTGTATACAACATGCATGCAGAGAAAAATACACTACTTAACCGTCGTCTTTTACCAAACTACAGTACAGGTAAAGACAAAATTCAGTACGTGGAATAGTACTCCAACCATATCTTAAATTCATTGGAGTTGTTAATTTACACTCCCCCTAAAAATTAAATTTGTAATATTATCCCCAAAACAGAAAGAAAACATAAAAAATAACTATTTATAAACTTAACATAAACCCCAACAACCATTGCATGCCTGCCCAGATATTCCAACTAGTTTTCAGCTAAATCTCTCATATCCCTTACACAAAGTCTCTACTAAACTTTGTTGTTAATTATTGTTGCAATCTTTTCCTCTGTCTCCAATCCGAGCCTCTGCCACAATTTTCAGTTAAAGTCCTCAAATCACTTGCTCCTAGTGTTTGTGATGCAATCAGTTGAGCACGTTTCTCCTTGGCATCACTTAATTTTGTGGATAAAGTTGCAACTTCTGTTGATAATGTTGCAATATTTGTTGTTAATGCTGCAATCTCATCTTCAACTTTTGCTAGTAGTACTGAATCAAAATCTTGTGTTACTATCTGTTCATCAACCTTTCCAGCCCCAACTTCATCAACTTTTTCACTAGCTGCACATACATCATTTGTGGCTAATGCGTCCAACTTTAACTTGTTAAGCTCCTTAGCGGCCGTCTCCCTTTCTTGTATATAACTAATTACCTAGAAGCAATTGAAGTAATCTAGTCAATGTTTTACTTAAATTAGTTATTTTGATTTTGTCTCAAAAGCTTAATGATTGGAGAACTTGAATAAAATGACAAGACCAAACTACTAGGAAAACTATATGTGGAACATAATTAGGTCACATGATTATATAGGGCGACCGGTGACATAATTATAGAAAAGCTTATTTCTTTAGAATTTTCTTTTTTAACTCCCAAAATATTTATAATATTTATTTTAACTCAAATTTTTACATAATCAGGATATTTAAGTGTAATTTATACATGTGTAAAAAAACAAGAGCGGTATATATTTATAAATACATGTAAAAATAAATAGGGTTTAGGGTTTAGTGTTTATAAATGTTTTGGGTTTATGGTTTTGTGTTTTGGGAATTAAAAAAACTAGGGGACAGGCCAAATTAGTGATTTGATCGTCCTGCATCATCAGAATAATCTCAAATTCCACATCGAAAGATAGGGAAAAAGCATATATGGTTATTTCAATAGTACCTTCAAATCTTTTGGAGCTTGTGGTGAATAAGATGCAAGAAGATAATTAGCGAAGTAGTTTGAGAGCTTTATTTTGATGGATTTGATTCGATTGGACTCGGGATTCAACCGGGTTGTTTAAATTACTCTTATAGAAAACTGTATAACAAATGTAGGAAGGAAGATATACGATATATACCTCGAAGATCAAGCAATGAATATGAGCAACGTAGTGACATTCTTGGCAGTAATAAGTTGGATCGCGCAGAAGTCGTTGCTCCTCACACACATCACAGTATAGTTCAGCATTTTCATCTTCCTCGGGGCGGTCTTTGATGAGAGAGTAGGTGAGAGTAAGGGAATGTAAGTGGCATTTATGTTTGATGATTGGTGGTAAATCTAAGTCTGAGAGACAGTGGGCGTGGAGACCGAATTGACACTGGTAGCAATGAAAGAAAGGATATTCTGATTTAACAGAACACTTGGTGCATCTTATGTATTCACGTCCACTAGGTGTACAATTGGAGTAAACGAGGGAGTGATCATGGAGTTGAGACTTTATCATGGGGTACGCTGTTGACCGCAAAGCACATCTCAATTCTATGTCGAAGTCACAAGGTTGGCATCGGTAGGCAAAACATTGGCAGGAGCTCGACATACATAAATTGCAAGTGAAAGAACTTAAAAATCTCCCTCGAATATAATCCACCGAATCTTGGAGGGTGAGAGGATGTAGAGGGTGGGAGGGGTGTTGGATCTGATAGGGCAATTTGGTACATGTTTCGTGAAATAGTACCTTGCAAATACCGCAAAAAAGGGCATAGTTTATCAACGGCAGTTGGCATCCGAAGCAAGAACGAGAACGACCAAAATTCTTCGCACGGCGAATGTCGCAGATTATCAAGGGATGTGGATGGCGACGGATATTTTGGTATACATCCTGCTGATGATCATCACCTGCTGCTGAAACTGAAAGGAGGGTGTGCATCAAGGAAGCGCAGGGAGCATCCAACTGAAAGTTACACTCAGAGTCGGAGCATTTGTAGCCGAAGCGTGTTCCTTGTCCGCAAGCAGAGCAAATCAACCCATGGCCATACGTATCCCAGTACTTGGAACAAAAGAGATCTAGAGGGTGTTGAGGGTGGAAGGGATGTGTTATCTGCTGCGGCAGATCAGCGCATGATTCATCGAGTAAGAGATCACATTCCCTACAGGCTACAAGCATAAATGGGGGAGGGAATATGATCCCATTCTCTCTCTTGTCTAATGATTGCTTACACCCACTGCACTCAATCTCAAAATTTTGGGTTTGTTTACAGACAATCAAGGGGTGTGGATGACTTAGTTTTTTGTTTCTAATAATCAGGTCTTCCACGGGGACGAGCGTAGCACGCTTGACGTCCAAACTAAAATAACAAGTGTCACAGCTGTAAACAAATATGCTTAGCATATGTTTTTTGCGTGAATGAGAACTAATGTCGGTTTGGATTAGAGGGTGCTGAGGGTGGAAAATGTGTGTTATGACTTGGGGTAATTCTGAGCATGATATGTGTAGGTATAAGTATGGGCGAGAATAGAAAGAAAAAAAATACCTTCTCGAGGATCTCGTCACCACACATACTGCACATAATAATAGGTAAATGGTAAAACTCATCTCTGAGCCTCCGCACATAATTTTGGCGTGTTTTTTCAATATCATCTCTGAGACTCAGCTGGCCTGTTTTGTTCAATTCATCTATGAACCTCAGCATATGATCTTGGCTGAAATGTGTCGATAACATTTCTCACTATTATTCTATCTCTTGTGTGTTTGTAACTAATTATTAGTATACAACATAATAATGAAGAATGGAATATCAAAAGAATTTCACCAAAGTATGTGAGTCTTGGATATAAAGCAGGTTATTCCAACATAATAACTAAAGAAGAAGAACTCTCTCTATAGTTTATCTCTACAGAGTTTCAATTGAATTCGTAAAAATAATGAAGGAATGAGCTTTATTTATAGGAGAATGGGTGAAGAAGTAACTAATTCATGAGCGGTCCGGATTGATTTACTTTTAATCGGACGGTCTATATTTATTTAATAAAATATTCTAATAAAACAAAATCTTTTTAAATAAAATATAATATATTCTATTTATAATATAATAAAACGAATAATTTTATAAAAGTATTTTGTTTTATATAAAAAGATTTTACTATGCAAATACTATCTGAGGCACTTTATGCAACACTATGCATAATAAAATATAATAAATTTTATTTATAATCTAATAAAACAAATAACTTTATAAAAGTATTCTGTTTTATATAAAAAGATTTTACTATGCAAAATACTATGCATAATAGAATATTATATATTCTATTTATAGTCTAATAAAACGAATAACTTTATAAAAAGTATTCTATTTTATATAAAAAGCTTTTCTGTTTCATTACATTAATAATACTAATAAAACAAAACTGAGTGACTTATCACGTAAGCATCAATAATCAATACCGTGTGTTACTATGCAACCACGCGTATTACTGTACTTTTACTACCGGGTATTTTATGACAACTTGCTTACTTTGAAAAAAATTTAACATATCACCCTTAACTTTAAACTTTTATCAATTTAACTATTTACAAAAATAGAAAAATTGAATACTTTTATTTCATAAAATTCGGGATCTCACAATCTCCCATCCTCATGAAATTTCGCTCTCGAAATTTACGTACCTGGTAGTTCGAAGAGATGAGAATACCTTGCTTTCTATTCAGACTATACCTTCCCGGTTATTTCCTCTGTATCATGATTTTTCCATTGCTTATCTCCTGTATTTCAGATATCATTCTAGAATACAATTTCAAAATAAGGGTTAATTGACATGCCACATATTATCCTTATACTCTGACCGACCAATTAAATACAAAATAAACTTAGGTAGGTCATACTAGCGAAGGAATTCCCCGTCTCTCCCCTCCTAGTTCTTGTCTCACCTCTCAGCCAAGGATCAATAGTTTATCTCTCTAGAGTTTCAGTGAATTCGTAAGAAATAATAAAGGAATGAGCTTCTATTTATAGGAGAATGGATTGAATAGTAACTAATTCATGAACGGTCCAGATTGATTTACTTTTAATTGAACGGTCCATATTGATTTAATAAAATATTTTAATAAAATAAAATCTTTTAAATAAAATATAATATATTCTATTTATAATCTAATAAAACGAATAACTTTATAAAAGTATTTTGTTTTATATAAAAAGATTTTACTATATGAAAACACTATATGCAACACTATGCATAATAAAATATAATATATTCTATTTATAATCTAATAAAACAAATAACTTTATAAAAGTATTACATTTTTATATAAAAAGATTTTACTATACAAAATACTATGCATAATAGAATATTATATATTCTATTTATAGTCTAATAAAATGAATAACTTTATAAAAGTATTACATTTTATATAAAAAACTTTTACATTTTATTACATTAATAATACTTATAAAACAAAAAGCGAGTGACTTATCACGTAAGCATCAATAATCAATACAGTGTGCTACTATGCAACCACGCATATTACTGTACTTTTACTACCGGGTATTTTATTACAACTTGCTTACTTTGAAAAAAAATTAACATATCACCCTTAACTTTAAACTTTTATCAATTTAATTATTTACCAAAATAGAAAAATTGAATACTTTTATTTCATAAAATTCGGGATCTCACAACTGCATACATGGTGAAATTCTTCTATTATTCCATTATTTATTATTCTGTTGGAATATCCTGTCTGCGCGTTTACGCATGACCTGGTTCCATTCTTTATTATTATGTTGGAATAACCTATCTATGCGAAGTGTTACATACATGGTGAAATTCTTCTATTATTCCATTATTTATTATTACATTTGGAATATCACATGCAATAATTTCACGTATGACTGGTTATTCGCTTTTTTTTATTATTACATTGGAAAATCACATGCATGCGGATGATTACGTGACGACTGGTTCCGATTCTTTATTATTACATTGGAATATCACATGCGTATGTATTATGCATGACTGGTTCTATTCTTTATTATTACATTGGAATAACTTTGTCATACGGCCTATCGCATGCATGGTGAATTCTTACATTATTCCATTCTTTATTATTACTGTTGGAATAACTTGTCTATGTGGATTACCACATGCATGGTGAATGATCCTTTGTATTCATTCCTTATTAAATTATAGAAATGATCTGTCTACGTGGATTACCGCATGGCGGACGAAAATCCATTTGCAGTTTCATATATTCTCTTATACTCAGTTGGTTAAAGTTTTGGCTTCTATACTCCATGAAATTAGTGGAATATCCTTGATATTTGCTTTTCATCCAGTATCTTTTCATGAAAACATTTTTATGAGCATTCTTGAATTTTACTCTACAAAGCAGTATCATGTTGACAATTTAGACGTTATTGACTTCTGGATAAATTAAATTAAAAATCTTTAAAATTTATCCTTGAACTTGTTTTATTGAATTATTATGTCATTGTCATCATCCTCATGCTTATATTATGATTAAAATCATCTTTGGCTTACGTGCATAGATGGACTTGGTATGATTATAACCAGGGATTATTCGGTATAATCATGGACTAGTAATGTGACGAATGATGTGGTAAAAGTCCTCATTGCTTTTGTAATTCATTAGTGGACGAGTTGTTGGTATGATTATGACCGAGGATTATTCGGTATAATCATGACCATTGATGATTACATAAATATCCTTGGTAGTGTGTTGCGAGGGGATGATGTGGTTTATTTATTAAGTTGAGTCTCAGCGATAAAAGTGATGAGAAACCTTTTAAATCATAGAAGATAGTAGATTTTATTCTCTACCTGACTCTTCTAATGGATTTCTTGTTCCGCTGTAGTTAAACTTGATGTTTGTTATATTTTATCAATTTAACACTGTTGAAGGCTAACGATAATTTATTCTACATTATCTCAGTCATAATATTTCTTACTGGGCTAGTTGAGCTCACCCTTTTCTTTCATTGTTCTCTTCAGGAAATGAGAATATAGCTGGGACTAGTCGGGGAATGGAGTGACGGTCCAAATGATAGCATTAGTAGTCCTCACTATTCTGTTAAATAGTGTAATAATAAATGTAATGAGGACTCCATTGAGTGTGGATATTGTCTAGATGAAAATATTCTTATTAAAGTTGTATTTGAATTTAGTACTATGTACTTGGCGACTCAAGATGGGTGATGTATACCTATTTTGGTGGCGTCATAGTTGGTATCAAGGCTTAGGGACATGATCCCTGGCTGAGATGTGAGATAAGAACTAGGAGGGGAGAGACGGAGATTTCCTTCGCTAGTATGACATACCTAAGTTTATTTGGTATTTAATTGGTTGGTCAAAGTATAGGGATAATATGTGACATGTCAATTAACCCTTATTTTGTGGCAGTATTTGAAATTGGCATCCAAAAACGTGGAGATAAGCAATGATGCACATGAGACCGTGGAGTCACCACAGATTAATACCCACGATAATGTGCAACAGGAGGTCAATAATCCTCAAGTAAATAACAACGATCAAATGATGAACGATGGGACGTTCAGAGGCTTTATGCAATTCATGCAACATTAGACGAGGGCAGCTTCTATCCAAAATGCAGGTGGAAACACTGACAACTCTTGGACGGTCACCGCTAAGTAGTTTAAGGAGTTGGGACCACCGAAGTTTTTTGGAGAGCCAAAACCACTTAAGGCGGAGACGTGGATAAAGCAGATCAACAAGATATTTGATGTCTTGGGATGCTTGAGAGCAAAAGGTTCCCTTTGCCACCTTCATGTTATTAGCAAGAGGCGACATCTTGGTGGGAATCAGAAAAAGCGTACTCAAACTCCGCCGACTCAAAATATCTTGGAGAAGTTCCAAGAGTCATTCAACGACTAGTACTTTCTTGAAAGTATTCGTCACATGAAGGAGGTAGAGTTCATTAAGCTTGAGCAAAACAATATGACCGTGGCGCAGTACGAAGCTAAGCTTGCCGAGTTATCCCGGTTTGCGTCCCACTTGGTTGATAATGAGGAGAGAATGATGCGGATGTTTCTAAGTGGTTTGAAACCCGAGATACGTCAATACCTAATTTCTCACAAACTGCGTCATGACCATTGATGATTACATGAATATCCTTGACCGTGATGCAGGGATGATTCGATTTTATTTATTAAGCTGAGTCTTAGTGATAAAAATGGATGAAAACATTTTAAATCATAGAAGATAGTAGATTTTATTCTCTACTTGACTTTTCTAATGGATTGCTTGTTCCGCTGCAGTTAAACTTGATGTCTATTGTATTTATCAGTTTAACATTATTGAAGGCTAATAATAATTTATCCTGCATTATCTTAGTTATAATATTTCTTACTGGGCTAGTTGAGCTCACCCTTTCTTTCATTGTTCTCTTCAGGAAATGAGAATATAGCTCGGACTAGTCGGGAAATGGAGTGACGATCCAGATGATAGCATTAATAGTCCTCACTATTCTGTGAAATAGTGTGATAATAAATATAACGAGGACTCCATTGAGAGTGGATATTGTCTAGAAGGCAATATTATTGTTTAAACTCTCAACTATGTTTTGTCGTATTTTACACGACTGTTGTATAATTAAGTTGTATTTGAATTTATGTACCATGTATCTGGCAACTCAAGATGAGTGATGTATACCTATTTTTGGGGGCGTCACAACCACGGTACCTACTACAGACAATATGAGCTTATTAATGTATAACATAGTCAGACTCTCTAATCATACTTATAAGCATATGACCCGAGCATACTATTAAGCATATGATTAACATTTAAGCATACTTTATAAGCATATGACTTGAGTATACTTGTTAGAATCTTATTAAAATTTAAGCATACTTTGTAAGCATATGACTTGAGCATACTTGTTATAAGCATATGAATTTAGTATACTTGTAAGCATATGACTTGAGCATACTTGTAAGCATATTACTTAGCATCTTTCGTATAGTTATGGGTAACATGTAAGTATGTAACCACAGTTCTTCAATGCGCTTGCTTCTGGATGAGTTGACTCACAATTCAAGCTGAGTGTAGGGTTTTACATATGACTTGACTAGATGACTCTCTCATTCATATGGATCAATGATTCTAACATGTAACCATAGCTATTAAAATTGCTCGACTTGGATAAGTTGAATCGCGAATCGAGTCGAGTTTAGGGGTTAGCAATCTGACTTAACTAGATGTCTCTTAATATGCTAAGATTCGTTATCACGGTAAGATTCATTCATGTTGTGCAACTTGAACTTGGCACAAAACAAGTCAAAACCAAAAGAAAAGAAAGAAAAGAAGAGGAAAAGATTGGGATCAATAATCATATATAGGGAAGGTCCAAATTAGTTGGAAACCTAATTAACAGGCAAAAAGAGGACGAGTCTATATTAATCATCTTTAGGGTTCATAGAATTTCAAATTCAAAGCACAAGCGACAGTTGTATATAGACTTATTGGTTGTCCAATTGTATTCTCTATCTTTTTTCTCTAAAAAGGTAAGTATTATAAATGTTCGCAACTACTATTAAAAAAAAGTCTCTTATTTTGTTTATTTTATTTTATTTTATTTTATTTACTATTTAGAAACAACATTAATAAATACTCCACGTTCTCATTACATAAGTTATCCGACCAACAAAAAAAATTTGTCAGAGTCTCCCCTATAATACAGACTATCCACATGCACGACGGCATGCATATATGGCCATTTCTAGGCACCCAAGACACAACCCAAGAGAAATATAGAAATTCTCAATATAATAAAACCAAAACAATAACGAATGAATGTAAATTAAAGCAGTAAAAAGTTCAGGAGTATAAAAATTCAGAGTTTACTTTAGACCAAACTCGCGCTTTCTTTTTTGTAATCTTCTTTCTTTACTTTACACATGAGCTAAATAACTTACTCTTGATTAGAACACTTATCTCTTAGTTCTTTAACATAAGAGTATGATATTTTTTTTGATCATTAATGTCTTTTAGTAGTGATATATTATATTATATTTTAATAATATATTTTATATTATTTAAGTTTAATATTCTATTTTATTATATTTATATGATATTATATTTTAATCTAATTATATATTTAATCATATTTAATATATATTATATGTCAAATATTAAATATTACTAAATTTAGTATAAGAAACTAAGTAAATGTTGTTACTTAGTTTAATTGTTATATTATATCTTGTTATTTTATTTTAATTTTTTATTTATTAGTTAAAAACTATGTAAATGATAACTTAGTAATGTTATAAAGAATTTAAAATCTCTACTAACTTATATATGTATAACTTATTGTTTCCTTACTTTGTTGGGATATTTGGGATATAAAACAAAGTCTCACTTAAACCTAATTAAGGGTTCCTAAATATATAGTATACATTAGTAACATATAGGATTCTTAATTAAGGGTTCTTAAATATATATTATACATTACCCAAATTAAACCTAATTAAGGGTTCTTAAACATAGAGTATACATTACCCAAATTAATCAAATTAATGTATGTATATATATATATATATATATATATATATATATATATATATATATATATTAACTCCATCAGGCGGACCAACACCTACATCTTCATCAAAGATGGGGTTGCCGTCAGATAATATGGAGGAAGAAGAATGGCGCATACAAGAACACACAGTTACTTACTAAAATAAAAAATAGTTTTATTGATTACTAGAACTATGTACAAACAGAAATTAAAATAACTTACAAGATTAACTTACAAATTAAAACATTTAAGCTGAAGAAGTAGAAGAGGGGTTAAGTAGGCTAAGCTTGGTAGAAACAAAAATTAAATGCGAGAGAGAGCTCGAGTCTTTCTAAGTTTCAAAATCTTTTTGCGAATGAGTTCGATTTCCTTTTATAGATCGAGAAAGGGAACTATTACATTAAAGAATGGTAGCATCTGAGAACACGATTCTTTACTAAAATAAAAATAGTTTTTATTGATTCTTGTGTGTATTCTTCTTGTAAGTTATTTTAATAAAAAAAGCAGATATAGTTGGAAAGAATTAATAAGAACTATTTTTATTTTAGTAAAGAATCGGTATATTATTAGACTATTTTATCATAATTATTCTTCTTCCTCCATATTATCCTCCGCTTCACTTAAATGGTATCGAGCCAAGTTGTTTAGTTGTTTCTAGTTGCGGTAAGATTTTAATAATCTTTCATTTACACTATTCTCAAAACTTCTTCTTTATTCTTAATCTGAAGTCACCTAACTTACTATAGTCCACCCTTCATCGTGTCTACCCTTATAAGTCTCTTGTGCGAGCAGTGTCGGGTATTAGATTATGGGTATGAGTCTACTTCAGATAGATCTAACTCCTCAGCTAGTCACCGATCAACTTTGCCACCAGTACCATACATAGTTAACCAGGAAGAACATACTTATGAGAACATCAGTTAAGTGTTACACAACTGGAATATTCCTATAGTCTCCGCTAAAGAAATTTATCATTCAACATTTTTAGATAATTTTAAAACTGATTACAATGTTAAAACATTTGAAAAAGTTTATGAAATTAATAAAGAATATGAAAATTGTAGCCTTTTATCCCCAGATGTTATTAAAAAACATAGAAAAAAGGGTTATAATTTTATTCATATAGGTTTAGTTCAAGTTGCGATCAAAGCCATTGAACATTAAAGGAATTAATTCAAGTATCTACCACTGTCTCGGAGATGCTAGATTTTTGAATTACTATCCTAACATGATTGGTGCTATGGAGTCAAGTTTGTCTACAATGGACCGATCCATTTGATTGCTTTCACGACTTCACACTTAGCCTTAGTGACCAACATCATTAAAAGCTTTAACATTAAACATTAAAAGCAATGAGGAGAAATTACACAAATGATTGAAGGCTCTCAACCTATTGCTTTGATTTATAGGATTTATTATAAGACCATGAAAACTAACTTAAATGTTCATGCTCGAATAAAAGCCCTAAAGATTAAAGCGGTCTTAATTCAAAGTTCAACTAGTGATCTTTAATATCCGGATCCAGAACCATCCTGCGGAAGGATATTACGTTATCTAGTCGATGGACTTTACCGGTGAAATACCACAACAACCTGTAATGTTATAACTAAAGCACAGTGGATTAAAGAAGATAAATCTAAGGTCTCTTCTATTCAACCCCCTTTAGAAACTATCCTAATTTAGGTTAAAAATACATCCGTTGTTCTTTACTTCGTTTAAAATTTAGGATAGTAATAAAGATGATAAAAATTATTGAGCAGGTTGAATTTTAGTAATCAATATCTTGCTATTTGTAGGAAAAGCAGTTAGATCGTATTGAAGAAAAATTTGAAGAAAATATGATTAAAAAATCCGATTCAAAAATTGATCAACCACTGTTAAAATTACCAGAAAATAGAAGTAAATTAGGTTTACCTAATAATGATAGTGAACTTACCAGAAAAATAGATAAGTAATTTAAAAAACTAAAAACTGAACCTGAGTCAAGCGGTACTATAGCAATCATTGACCAGGTTGAATCTGATAATGAGAGCAATAGTCAGTCTGATTAGTCAGACATAGTTTCAGTTCAAGAATTTAATGATCATTTAAATAAATTAATTTGTAAGTTAATCTTGTAAGATATTTTAATTTCTGTTTGTACATAGTTCCAGTAATCAATAAAACTATTTTATTTTAGTAAGTAACTGTGTGTTCTTGTATGCGCCATTCTTCTTCCTCCATATTATCTGCTTCCACCCTAAATGGTATCAGAGCCAAGTTATTTAGTTGATTCTAGTTGCCAGTAAGATTTTAATAATCTTTCATTTACACTATTTTCAAAACTTCTTCTTTATTCTTAATCTGAAGTCACCTAACTTACTGTAGTCCACCCTTCATCGTGTCTTCCCTTGTAAGTCTCTTGTGCGAGCAGTGTCGGGTATTAGATTATGGGTATGAGTCTACTTCAGGTAAGAGGGTTTGTACGGAAGATAAAGAGTGAAAATTTGTTTTGAATTTAGTAAAAATGAGTAGATTATTTAGATCTAACTCCTCAGCTAGTCACCGGTCAACTTTTCCACCTGTACCAGACATAGTTAACCAGGAAGAACATAGTTATGAGAACATCAGTCAAGTGTTACACAATGAATATTATTCGAGTCTCCCTAAAGAAATTTATCATTCAACATTTTTAGATAATTTTAAAACTGATTACAATGTTAAAACAGTTGAAAAAGTTTATGTAATTAATAAAGAATATGAAAATTGTAGCCTTTTATCCCCAGATGTTATTAAAAAACATAGAAAAAAGGGTTATAATTCTATTCCTATAGGTTTAGTTCAAGTTGCAGTCAAGACATTGAACATTAAAGGAATTAATTCAAGTATCTACCTCTATCTCAGAGATGCTAGATTTTTGAATTACTATCCTAGCATGATTGGTGCTATGGAGTTAAGTTTGTACAATGGACCGATCCATTTCAATTGCTTTCTTGACTTCACACTTAGCCTTAGTGACCAACATCTGTTAAAAGCTTTAACATTAAACATTAAAATAGCAGGAGAAATTACACAAATGATTGAAGGCTCTCAACCTATTGCTTTGATTTATAGGATTTATTATAAGACCATGAAAACTAACTTAAATGTTCATGCTCTGAATAAAAGCCCTAAAGATCAATCAGTCTTAATTCAAAGTTCAACTAGTGATGCTAATATCCAGATTGTCAGAACCATCCTCTTGAAGGATATTACGTTACCTAGTCAATGGACTTTACCTAGTGAAATACCACAACAACCTGTAGTTAATAACTTAATGAACATAGAAAATGTTAAACAATTTTCTGATGGAACTGTCAAAGTAAGCTTTGAACGTTCGAGAAGACTAGTCATTATAGAAGATTACTCTAGTTAAAATTACCAGAAAATAGAAGTAAATTAGGTTTACTTAATAATAATAGTGAACACACCAGAACAATCGATAATTTATTTAAAAAACTAAAAAATGAACCCGAGTCAAGCGGTACTATAGCAATCATTGACCATATTGAATCTGATAATGAGAGCAATAGTCAGTCTGATCAGTCAGACACTGTTTCAGTTGAAGAATTTAATGATCAGTTAAATAAATTAACAGTTAAAAATACCAGTATGACCAAAAATTGGTATTCTAGACCTACTCCTCAAGACTTACAGTTTGAGGAAAGAAATCTAGATAAACAGTTCTCTGTTTCATCTAATAAAATTTATGAATGGAACATTGATGGTTTTATTGAACAAGAGATTCTAAATAAATTGAATCACATGTCCATGGTAGCAAATAGCTATATAACTAAGTTCAACAATCTGACTCAGCCAGACATTGTTGAGTTATTAGCTAGTGGATTCACAGGTATACTTAGATCTTGGTGGGAAAAACATCTCACAGAAGACACTAGGTTATCTATTATCCATCTTTGTCAAATTTGGATGTGAAATGATAACCCATCTTTGATGAAGATGTAGGTGTTGGTCCGCTTGATGGAGTTAATACATTAATATTTACCATAATAAAACATTTTGTAGGAACCCCCATTAATATTATAGAAAGGATTCACGACCAGCTAAGTAATCTCACTTGTCCCTCTAAGTGACTTTAGATGGTACAAACATGTTTTACTTCGAGTTATGATCTTGTGATAGCGGTAACAAACCATTACGGAAAGAAAAATTTGTTAATGGTTTACCTTCATTGTTTGCACATAAAGTTAAGTGAAGAATTGAGTAAAAACTTAGGATATATTGATTATGATAATCTCACTTACGGTGACATAATCGATTATATTCAAAAGATTGGATTAAAAATGTGTATTGATTTTAAGTTAGCTAAACAAGCTAGTAAAGACAAAAAAGAAAGCCAAATATGAGTTAGGAACATTACATGAACAATATGGTTTACCTCTTGTTGCTCTCTCAGAAAGAAAGCACTGAACATAAACATATTGATTCTCAAAAAAAGTCACAGACATCACGGGAAAAAGGAAGTCACCACAAAGATAAAAATCAAGATAGTTATTATAATAAACCCAAAACTACGAATAAAATTATAATAAAAAATCTAAATCTAAAAAATATGATAAGAGTAAAATTGTTTGCCACAATTGTGGCGAGAAAAGGTCATTATAAAATGAATGTAAAATAAAACAAAAATTATCTCAATTAAATGTTTACAAGTGAAGACCTTTGAATATATATTAGAGTTAATGAGAATTGAGAGCGAAAGTAAACAATAGCGATGATTACGATATTCCTTATTCCTCTAATAATAACAATAGTAGTAATGAATCGAATCGGTGACTTTGAAGAAGTCACTATTTGTGCAGATAATTGAAATGAAAATTGTTGCAATAAAAGAGTTAATGTGATTAACAAAGAATATGAAGAAAGCTCTTTTTTAATTGACCTAATTAGTAAAATCATTGATCCTAAGCTAAAGGCTCAGTACACAAAACAGTTAAAAGATTTATTAACCAAAGATAATAAAGATAGTGACATGTTTATTAAAGCTAATAAGTTTAATGACTTGGAGATAGACTCCTCTTGAATAAATTTTAAATATCTTTCTTTTGGTTTAATAAGAAATTTAAATGTTATTTTCTTTCCTAAATGTCTACAACTTAAACCTTCATTACTAGTAGTAAATGGGTATAATAAATATATAAATGGTAATCCTAAAATTATTTTATCTGTAAGATTGCGGATTAAAACAAATGATGTTTTAAAACACATAATATCTTGACAGATATGAACTTTAGGCAATTTATATTTTATTTCCATTTGACTACCATTAGCTGAATTAAGTTTTTCACTAGTTTTCTTATAATATTTGGTTGTTATTAATCCTTCTTGTATACAGTTTAAATCTGCACCTGTATCCACCAAGGCAGGAAGCCGTATAGAGAAATTTTTATCAACAACTAGGTTAATAGAGACATACCATTTCTGAATGGTAATATCTTTAATTCTTTTAAGTGAAAGACCTTGTACAAATAGATCTGGATCATCTTTAGCACCAGATGATTCCGGTAAATCGTGATCTTCATCACTAGACCTGGAATCATTGATTTGAAGATCAGACTTTTTGTCATCAATATCTTTTCTTAAATTATAAACTTCTAATTTTAAATTAGCAATCTCTTTCTTGAGTTTATTAACCTCTTGATTTAATTCTGGAAGAGTAACTTCTTTAACTGGGGATTTTAATCTTTCTAGGGTTTTATTAAGACTAAAAATTGGTTTCTCTTTAGCTTTAATAAACTCGTCACTATCTTTATTATCTTTGGTTAATAAATCTTTTAAGCTTTTTGTGTAATTGAGCCTTTAGCTTAGGATCAGTGATTTTACTAATTAGGTCAATTAACAAAGAGCTTTCTTCATCATCTTTGTTAATCACATTAACTCTTTTATTGCAACAATTTTCATTTCAATTATCTGCACAAATAGTGACTTCTTCAGTGTCACTGCCTGATTCATTACTACTATTGTTATTATTAGAGGAATAAGGAATATCAGAATCATCGTCATTGCTGACTTCGTTCTCAATTCTCATTAACTCTAATATATATTCAGTGTCTTTACTAGAAACATTTAATTGAGATAATTTTTGTTTTATTTTACATTCATTTTTATAATGACCTTTCTGCCCACAATTGTGGCAAACAATTTTACTCTTATCATATTTTTTAGATTTAGATTTTTTATTATAATTTTTATTCGTAGTTTTGGGTTTATTATAATAACTATCTTGATTTTTATCTTTGTGGTGACTTCCTTTTTTCCTGTGATGTCTGTGACTTTTTTTGAGAATCAATATGTTTATGTCTGTGCTTTCTTCTAGAGAGAGCAACAAGAGGTAAACCATATTGTTCACAGAATGTTCCTAACTCATATTTGGCTTTCTTTTTGTCTTTACTAGCTTGTTTAGCTAACTTAAAATCAATACACATTTTTAATCCAATCTTTTGAATATAACTGATTATGTCACCGTAAGTGAGATTATCATAATCAATATATCCTAAGTTTTTACTCAATTCTTCACGAACTTTATGTACAAACAATGAAGGTAAACCATTAACAAATTTTTCTTTCCAGAATGGTTTATTCTTTGTCATCACAGCATCATAATTCTGGAAGTAAAAACATCTTTGTACCATCTAAAGTCACTTAGAGTGGGACAAGTGAGATTACTTAGCTGGTCGTGAATCCTTTCTGTAATATTACTGGGGGTTCCTATAAAATGTTTTATTATAGTAAATATTAATGTATTAACTCCATCAGGCGGACCAACACCTACATCTTCATCAAAGATGGGGTTGCCGTCTGCATCCAGCCGGACAACATGGATAATAGATAACCTAGTGTCTTTTGTGAGATGTTTTTCCCACTAAGATCTAAGTATACCTGTAAATTTAGTAGCTAATAACTCAACAATGCCTGGCTGAGTCAGATTGTTGAACTTAGTTATATAGCTATTTGCTACCATGGACATGTGATTCAATTTATTTAGAATCTCTTGTTCACTAAAACCATCAATGTTCCATTCATAAATTTTATTAGATTAAACAGAGAACTATTTATCTAGATTTCTTTACTCAAACTGTAAGTCTGGAGGAGTAGGTCTAGAATACCAATTTCTGGTCATACTGATGTTTTTAACTGTTAATTTATTTAACTGATCATTAAATTCTTGAATCTGAAGCGATTATCGGTGATCGAGATGGATTTATTGCTCTCATTATCAGATTCAATCTGGTCAATGATTGCTATAGTACCGCTTGACTCGGGTTCAGTTTTTAGTTTTTTAAATAACTTATCGATTGTTCTAGTAAGTTCACTATCATTATTAGGTAAACCTAATTTACTTCCATTTTCTGGTAATTTTAACAGTGGTTGATCAGTTTTTGAATCGGGTTTTTTAATCATATTTTCTTCAAATTTTTCTTCAATACGATCTAACTATTTTCCTATAGTTGCAAGATATTGATTACTAAAATTCAATTATTCAATAATTTTTTTATCATCTTTATTACTATCTAAAATTTTAAACGGACTAGCAACAACGGATGTATTTTTAACTGAAATTAGGATAGCTTCTAAAGGGGGATGACTAGAAGAGACCTTAGATTTATCTTCTTTAATCCACTGTGCTTTAGTTATAACATTACACTTACTTTGATATTGCTCATACCAATCGTAAAACGTAATGTTTAATTTTTCATTAACAATAAATCTTTTCCATCTATTTACTATCTTATCACGTTCCTTTTCTGTGGGGTGATTAGATCTGAATAAATGTCTTTGTTCTTTATTAGACTTGGAATTGAAATCTTGTACAAGATTGTCCCAATCTAATACAAATTCTTTTTTAATAACTCTTAATTGACTATTAATGGGAATATCAAAATCTGACTGAGTCGGGAGCTCAGAAGGAGTTGGAGAGAAAGAACCTTCTTCTTCAACTGGGTAATTCTGAGTGTAACAAGGATGACTCGCCTGACCTTGATTTAATATTCCTTTCATTTTAATATCTCTAATAGAAGGGTTACTTAGAACTTCTGCATCCCGTCGGGTCTGAACCACTGAAGGGGCTGAAGAACTAGAGTACTCTTCTATAATGACTGGTCTTCTCGAACGTTCAAAGCTTACTTTGACAGTTCCATCAGAAAATTGCCTAACATTTTCTATGTTCATTAAGTTATTAACTACAGGTTGTTGTGGTATTTCACTGGGTAAAGTCCATTGACTAGGTAACGTAATATCCTTCCAGAGGATGGTTCTCGGGATCTGGATATTATCATCACTAGTTGAACTTTGAATTAAGACTATTTGGTCTTTAGGGCTTTTATTCAGAGCATGAACATTTAAGTTAGTTTTCATGGTCTTATAATAAATCCTATAAATCAAAGCAATAGGTTGAGAGCCTTCAATCATTTGTGTAATTTCTCCTGCTGTTTTAATTTTTAATGTTAAAGCTTTTAACAGATGTTGGTCACTAAGGCTAAGTGTGAAGTCAGGAAATCAATTGAAATGGATCGGTCCATTGTACAAACTTGACTCCATAGCACCAATCATGCTAGAATAGTAATTCAAAAATCTAGCATCTCTGAGACAGAGGTAGATACTTGAATTAATTCCTTTAATGTTCAATGGCTTGACTGAAACTTGAACTAAACCTATATGAATAAAATTATAACCCGTTTTTCTATGTTTTTTTAATAACATCTGGGGATAAAAGGCTACAATTTTCATATTCTTTATTAATTGCATAAACTTTTTCAACTGTTTTAACATTGTAATCAGTTTTAAAATTATCTAAAAATGTTGAATGATAAATTTCTTTAGGGGAGACTCTGGGAATATTCCTGTTGTGTAACACTTGAGTGATGTTCTCATAACAATGTTCTTCCTGGTTAACTATATGTAATCTTTGGTGGCAAAGTTGACCCAATGACTAGTCGAGATTTAGATCTAAATAATCTACTCATTTTACTAAATTCAAAACAAATTTTCACTCTTTATCTTCCATATGCACCTCTACTTACAGAAGTAGACTCATATCTATAATCTAATAATTAAACCGCTCGCACAAGAGACTTACAAGGGTAGACACGATGAAGGGTGGACTACAGTAAGTTAGGTGACTTCAGATTAAGAATAAAGAAGAAGTTTTGAAAATAGTGTAAATGAAAGATTATTAAAATCTTACTGGCAACTAGAAACAACTAAACAACTTGGCTTTGATACCATTTAGGGCGGAATCAGATAATATGGAGGAAGAAGAATGACGCATACAAGAACACACATTTACTTACTAAAATAAAAATAGTTTTATTGATTACTGGAACTATGTACAAACAGAAATTAAAATAACTTACAAGATTAACTTACAAATTAAAACATTTAACTGAAGAAGTAGAGAAGAGAGGTTAAGTAGGCTAAACAGCTGTAGAAACCAAATATTCGTCTGAGAGAGAGAGCTCAGAGTCTTTCTAAGTTTTGAAATCTGATTTGCAAAATGAGTTCGGTTTTCTTTTATAGATCAAGGAAAGAGAACTATTACATTAACTGGGGTAAAGTAAGAAACATTTTACTTAAGTGAAAACATTTTACTTAAGTAAAAGCAGAAGTAAAAACAAAAGTAAAAAGTAAAAGTACAGACACTTTACTGTTGATGAATAGTGACTACTTTTGACTAAATACAAATGGTTTCGGCTACTTTTTACTAAGTGGTCGACAAATTTTGACTCATTAATGCTTTTGGTGGAAAAGAGAGCATCTTTTGACTTATGGGAAGGCGACGATGAGACCGGATCGACCGCTTTTGGTAAAAGCGATTCTTCCGAATAATTGGGTCTTTGGAGCAGCGGTCTTTGGTGACTATAGACTTCAAGTGAATGGATCCTGAGCGTCCTGTAGATTGATGGTGCCATATGGGTCATCATCATCTCTGAGGTTGCTGTGAGAACCTTGACTGGAAGATGAAGAACATGCAGAGGCTTCTTCATGTAGTTCATCAATTCTTTTATTTAGTGCTTGAGCAATTAATTTCAATTCTTTACTGGAACAGTCTTTAAAATCAAAAATTTCACGGGAACAAGCTGAACCAGTGGGACTGACTCTAGACTCTTTTGGAACAGACTCTTTTTCTTTACTAGCCGGAGGAATGGCTGTGACTGGAAGAGGAGAAATCGGAGCAACAGGAAATTCTTGCTGAACCTGACCAACTATCCTGTTAATGTCGAATTTATCCCACCACTTGATATAAAAGAGGCGAGACACTCGAGGGAGTGGATCTGACGGAATGGAATTGACTGGAGTAGTGGGAGGTGGAATCCCATACTGCCATTTAAGAATCCAGGGGATTTTATATTTACTAACAAATAAAAGAGTGAGGGAACACCGTCATTCTTTGGATCTGCTTTTACTATGATTCTTTGACTCAACTCAACCTTCAAAAGGTCAGGAAGAAAGTCATAGGTAGAACCTAACCTATACCACCAAAGAACAAACCAATAAGGGATTGGACTTTTGAATTTATGGTCAAATTGAATGAACCATGAATGACTATGTGACTCATTTTGGTGAAGGAGAACCTTATACCAAGCTTCAATATAGTCGTAATAACAAAATGAGTTATCTTGACTAGAGAGATTCATATGATCGGCGGCGTTTTTCCCCCAATCAGACATCTGAACAAACTGTTTCATATACAAAGAATGATAGAGGACTTTAGTCTTATCATTATTAGCGTAAATAGGTTTAATGTTTACTGATTCTGTTTCCAGAAGAATGTCCTTATAATACACAAGAGATTTATAAGGAGTAAAGGGCTGGAAATGCCATCCAGGGGGAAAGAACTGAGCGGCAAGCTTAATGGGGTCATCTTTTAGTTTTATGTAGGGTTCAATATGAAATAGTTAATTTTCCCATCTAAGCATATACTCAGAAGGAGGATGACTAGGAGCTGAGGATGAAGCCTTAGCTGGATCACTAAAAGGGTCAATTGGTTCAGGCTATTGGTTAAAGCTAAACTATAGGGTTTGGGAATTGTCCCAAGGACTGTGAATTTGTTTGACTGATAAACTGGGGTGACTGGGTGAGGTATCAAAGTTCCTCTGGGTTGATTACTTGGGCGATGGGACGATGACCGGACCCTTAATTCTTTGAGAAGATGATCCTCTAATGCTCATGACTGAATAATACCTGTATTGATAAATTCCCAAGTGAGAAAATCAGGAATTGAATTTTTACTACCTTTAATGTATTCAATTTCAAAATCAAAAATGCTTAACAAAGTTTTCCATCTAGCGAAGGAATGCTTAAAGGCAAGATTTTCAACATCTTTTTCTAATATATATTTTGCTGACTTGCAATCAATGCGAGCAAGAAATTTCTGGTTCAATAAATCACTTTGAAACTTATTAATACATAATACTAATGAAAGTATTTACTTTTGAATGGTACTGTAATTTAACTATGTATTATTCCATGCGCCAGAATGAAAACGAACAATTTATTCTGGGGATTCTGGTGTTAACTTTTGTTTAAGAATGCCTCCGAATCCAATATCTGAGGCGTCAGTTTCAATAATTTATATGCTGAATCATTGGAAATACAAAGACAGGGCAATGCCTTGACGTATTTTTTGACTTGTTGGACTGACGTGTAGTATGAATGTCATCCAGTGATGGATTGTCTTGCAAACGTGAAAAAGAGGTTTTTGAGATCTTCCCGAGATTCTTGTAGAACTTGCCTATGTAATTAAGCGAGCCAAGAAATCTCTGCAGTTGGGTTTTGTTGGTTATCTTATCGGGAAACTTGTCAGCGAATTGAATATCTTCTTGAGGTTTGCAGATCTTCATTTTTTCCTGTGATGTCTGTGACTTTTATGAGAATCAATATGTTTATGTCTATGCTTTCTTCTAGAGGGAGCAACAGGAGGTAAACCATATTGTTCACAGAATGTTCCTAACTCATATTTGGCTTTCTTTTTGTCTTTACTAGCTTATTTAGCTAACTTAAAATCAATACACATTTTTAATCCAATCTTTTGAATATAACTAATTATGTCACCATAAGTGAGATTATCAGAATCAATATATCCTAAGTTTTTACTCAATTCTTCACGAAATTTATGTGCAAACAATGAAGGTAAACCATTAACAAATTTTTCTGTCTAGAATGGTTTGTTACTATCATTGCGCATCATAACTTTGAAGTAAAAACATCTTTGTACCATCTAAAGTCACTTAGAGTGGGACAAGTGAGATTATTTAGCTGGTCGTGAATCCTTTCTATAATATTAATGGGGGTTCCTACAAAATGTTTTATTATGGTAAATATTAATGTATTAACTCCATCAGGCGGACCAACATGCACCTACATCTTCATCAAAGATGGGGTTGCCGTCTGCATCCAGCTGGACAACATGGATAATAGATAACCTAGTGTCTTCTGTGCGATATTTTTCCCACCAAGATCTAAGTATACCTGTGAATCCACTAGCTAATAACTCAACAATGTCTGGCTGAGTCAGATTGTTGAACTTAGTTATATAGCTATTTGCTACCATGGACATGTGATTCAATTTATTTAGAATCTCTTATTCACTAAAACCATCAATGTTCCATTCATAAATTTTATTAGATGAAACAGAGAACTGTTTATCTAGATTTCATTCCTCAAACTGTAAGTCTGGAGGAGTTGGTCTAGAATACCAATTTCTGGTCATACTGGTATTTTTAACTGTTAATTTATTTAACTGATCATTAAATTCTTGAACTGAAACAGTGTCTGACTGATCAGACTAACTATTGCTCTCATTATCAGATTAAATCTGGTCAATGATTGCTATAGTACCGCTTGACTCGGGTTCAGTTTTTAGTTTTTTAAATAAATTATCGATTGTTCTAGTAAGTTCACTATCATTATTAGGTAAACCTAATTTACTTCCATTTTCTGGTAATTTTAACAGTGGTTGATCAATTTTTGAATCAGGTTTTTTAATCATATTTTCTTCAATACGATCTAACTGTTTTCCTACAGGTGCAAGATATTGATTACTAAAATTCAACTGTTCAATAATTTTTTTATCATCTTTAATACTATCAGAAATTTTAAACGGACTAGCAACAACGGATGTATTTTTAACTGAAATTAGGATAGCTTCTAAAAGGGGATGACTAGAAGAGACCTTAGATTTATCTTCTTTAATCCACTGTGCTTTAGTTATAACATTACACTTACTTTGATATTGCTCATACCAATCGTAAAACGTAATGTTTAATTTTTCATTAATAATAAATCTTTTCCATCTATTTACTATCTTATCACGTTCCTTTTCTGTGGGGTGATTAGATCTGAATAAATGTCTTTTTTCTTTAGTAGACTTGGAATTGAAATCTTGTACAAGATTGTCCCAATCTAATATGAATTCTTTTTTAATAACTCTTAATTGACTATTAATGGGAATATCAAAATCTGACTGAGTCGGGAGCTCAGAAGGAGTTGGAGAGGAAGAACCATCTTCTTCAACTGGGTAATTCTGAGTGTAACAAGGATGACTCGCCTGACCTTGATTTAATATTCCTTTCATTTTGATATCTCTAATAGAAGGGTTACTTAGAACTTCTGTATACCATCGGGTCTGAACCATTGAAGGGGCTAAAGAACTAGAGTAATCTTCTATAATGAGTGGTCTTCTCGAACGTTCAAAGCTTACTTTGACAGTTCCATCAGAAAATTGCCTAACATTTTCTATGTTCATTAAGTTATTAACTACAGGTTGTTGTGGTATTTCACTGGGTAAAGTCCATTGACTAGGTAACGTAATATCCTTCCAGAGGATGGTTCTCGGGATCTGGGTATTAGCATCACTAGTTGAACTTTGAATTAAGACTGATTGATCTTTAGGGCTTTTATTCAGAGCATGAACATTTAAGTTAGTTTTCATGGTCTTATAATAAATCCTATAAATCAAAGCAATAGGTTGAGAGCCTTCAATCATTTGTGTAATTTCTCATGCTGTTTTAATTTTTAATGTTAAAGCTTTTTAATGTATGTTGGTCACTAAGGCTAAAGTGAAGTCGTGAGAAAGAATTGAAATGGATCGGTCCCATCATAAACTTGACTCCATAGCACCAATCATGCTTATGATAGTAATTCAAAATCTAAAGCATCTCCGAGACGAGAGATAGATACTTGAATTAATTCCTTTAATGTTCAATGGCTTGACTGCAACTTGAACTAAACCTATATGAATAGAATTATAACCCTTTTTTCTATGTTTTTTTAATAACATCTGGGGATAAAAGGCTACAATTTTCATATTCTTTATTAATTGCATAAAATTTTTCATCTGTTTTAACATTGTAATCAGTTTTAAAATTATCTAAAAATGTTGAACGATAACTTTCTTTAGGGGAGACTCTGGGAATATTCCAGTTGTGTAACACTTGACTGATGTTCTCATAACTATGTTTTTCCTGGTTAACTATATCTCCAGTCTTTGGTGGCAAAGTTGACTTAAGTGACTAGTCGAGGAGTTAGATCTAAATAATCTACTCATTTTACTAAATTCAAAACAAATTTTCACTCTTTATCTTCCATATGAGACCCTCTTACCAAGTAGACTCATACCCATAATCTAAATACCGCAACATCGTCAGACAAGAGACTTACAAGGGTAGTATACACGATGGAGGGTGGACTCTGATAAGTTAGGTGACTTGATTAAGAATAAAGAAGAAGTTTTGAAAAAATAGTGTAAATGAAAGATTATTAAAATCTTACTGGCAACTAGAAACAACTAAACAACTTGGCTTTGATACCATTTAGGGCGGAAGCAGATAATATGTCGATTTTCACTAACACGAACAATTCCAAGATAATGAAACTATTTTTATCAAAAATATAAATTTTGAAATTTTGAAGTTTGTCTTTTCCCGAAAATGGCAACTGTTGACTTATTGACCAAATAGTGAATTCCGGAAAATTTTATGTTTATAGACTATTTTTACTAATTTCGCCGTTCCGGACTCAAATATCACGTCCGCGTCTCCAAATTCAACTCTGAACTCAAATTTAAATTTTTTTATAACAACTTGCATACTTTACAAAATTTTCAAATATCACCCTTACTTTAACCTTTATCAATTTAACCATTTACTAAATAGAATAATTATAAAAAAATTGAATAATTTTATTTCATAAAATTCGGGGTCTCACAATCTCCCCTCCTTATGAAATTTTGCCCTCAAATTTACGTACGTACCTGGTATGCTGAAGGGATGAGGATACCTTGCTTTCTTTTCGGATTGTACCTTCCCGGTTATTTTCTCTCTATCATAATTTTCCCATTGCTCATCTCTTGTATTTCAGATATCTTTCTAGAATATACCTTCAAAACAAAGGTTAATTGACATATCATAATTTGTCAACTTATCAAGTAAACAATTTCAGCTTAGGTAAGTCACACCCTAGCGAAGTATATTACTCGTCTCTCCCCTCCTAGTTCTTAGACTAATATCTCCGCCAGCGACCATATCCCTAAGCTCTGATACCAAATGTGACGCCCCCAAAATAGGTATATGTCACCCATCTTGAGTCGACAGATATCACTCTATAAAAATTAAATACAAACTTCATTTATACAACTGTTGAACTGTCGTACAGAGGACGACAACAGATAAGCTATGAGTTTCAATACAAAATCTATGTAACTCTCATGGTGCCTCGACCACAATTCCTTACAAAGGTATTTTACATAAAAGTATAGTCAAAAACTGTTTTAGGAATTAAAATCTTTGGGAAGTGCTCAATGAAACCTTCGTACATGGGAGGCCATGCGTCTAGGTTATGGTAGATATCATATGTCCACAGAATTATCCTTGGTTGACCCAATAGACCCCAAAGAAAAACAAGAAGATTACTATCATCTTCTTTCCAATGGTGAGTCTTCTCTTAGCATATAACTATCTCCACTGTCTCCAAGTGGAAATTATATTTCAAATAAACTCCAAGATCATATACGTAGTGCTCGTAGATATACTCAGCAAATGGATGTGCACAACCCTGTCTTATGATAAAACAAGTATGTATGTCATTAGACATCTTGTATGATAGTGACAAAACACCCTTCCAAAGTTGGGTTCGCCTTACCCTATTTGATTCACCAAATATAACTATTAAATGTCGTATAAAATACAACACACTTATCTTAAAGTTCTCAATGAAATTATTTCCATACTATTTAGGGAGAACCTCAACAGCTATAGACCACCGTTTTAATCCCCAGTTACCTCCGCTCAACCCAGCTACACTCTTATTACCTGAAAGGAATTGTGAAGCAAAAGGGTGAGCACAACTAGCCCAGTAAAGAATATTATGAGTAAAGATAATTTAATTATCAATAGCTTTCGTCAATAATAAATCAGAGATTTAGAACATTTGGTAGATGATAAAACTTTTCAACCATAGTTAAATAAATAAACGAGCAATCCATTAAAGAGTCAAATAGACCATCGTGTCTATTATCTTCTCCATGTTAAAAGTCCACCAATAATGTTTTATCCATGTAACATCAATCAACAATTCATGTCCACAATCATATGAATAACTCATAATCATAATTGTGATTCTGAATTTCCTTTTCGCACCCAGGACGAAGATAATTTTCATCACCTATCTTCACCGAAACATCAAAAATCATGGTTATACCAAATCACAATTCCCCGCCATAATTAAACTAAAAAATTCATCTTTGCACTAATTTACCAAAGATATACAAATCAGATAACCAATAACAAATAGTTCATCTTTGCACTACAGGCCAAAGATATACAATTGTAAAACCAATAATGCTGAGACTCAACTTATTAAATAAACCACATCATCAAATCATCCCTGCACTACGGCCAAGGATATTCATTAAATCACATCCATGAATTAATATTTCATTGCTGAGACTCAGCTCAATAATTAATTCACGTCATCGAATCATCCCTGCACTACGGCCAATGATATTCGTTAATATCACATCCAAGAATTATCCATGCACTACGGGCCAAGGATATTCATTATTATCACATCCATGAATTAATATTTCATTGCTGAGACTCCGCTCAATAATTAATCCACGTCATCGAATCATCCCTGCACTACGGCCAAGGATATTCGTTAATATCACATTCATGAATTATTCACGCACTACGGGCCAAGGATATTCATTATTATCACATCCGTGAATTAATATTTCATTGCTGAGACTCAACTCAATAATTAATCCACGTCATCTAATCATCCCTGCACTACAGGCCAAGGATATTCTTTAGTATCATGACCACGAATTATCCATGCACTACGGGCCAAAGATAATCGTGTTTTCATCAACGGTACTGATCATGCCATAAAACAATTCATCTTTGCTCCCTTGGCCGAAGAGAATCCATAGTCATGATCATACCAAAAACTGTCCATCAATGCACTACGGCTAATGAGGACTTTTTCCACATCATTTGTAACATTACGGTCATGATTACACCGAATAATCCCTGGTCATAATTATACCAAGTCCATCTATGCACGTAAGCCACAGATGACTTTTATCACAATATAAATATGAGGATGATGACAATATTATAAGCATTAATCAAACTAAATCAATGATAAATATTAAAGACTTTAAATTTATCCAAATATTATCAATCACTTAATAAAATCATAATCTAATATTATTAATATTATAACAATATTTTAATAACTTCTTAAACTTATAAACAATTTCATTTAATTATTTACACTTTTCCAAATAATGCATTTAATCATTCAAAAATGCCATACTCATTAGATTTCATTACCAATGATCAAATTACTCATCAAAAATATGCATATACCTTATATAGGATTTTCAAGCCATAAAATCCTATTTTCCAACTTTGTTACTTCACAAAACATATTTAACTCATATGCTCGTAACTAAACTATTTTCATGAAAAATACCAAATCAGTCCCAAAAATACTTATTTTCTGGGATTTAGCATAATGTAGTCCCATAATAAACATATATTTTTCTTGGAATTTTTAAAATTTATTTACTATTTTTCAAAAATTAATTTCAAATTAATTCCTTGAGAAATTAGCTACCTCAAGGTTAACTCCAAAAAATCCCAAATCTTGGCAGAATCTTACACATGTTAATGTGAGCTTCCAGTTTAAATTTCATGGTCATCGGAGTTATAGAACTTCGGTTATAGCATTTTTCGTCAGAAAAACCTAAATATTGAAATGGTCATAACTTGCTCATTTTAAGTCGGAATGAGCTCATTTTTGGACAGGATGTTCTTTATACAATATATTTTCATGTCCCAAAAGGCCAGAATTTTTCTCATAAATTAAGTGGCCGAAAATGTCCATTTTAAAATCTGGACAGTAGGTTTTTTGAAATTTGCAGCTTTTGCCTACTTTGCTAAAATCAGTCCACACGAAAATCTACAACACCTTTTCCAGTAATTCCACTTGGAGATGCTACAAAACTCATAGATCTAACTCTAGAACTTGACCACACTAAAAAATTCAAAATATAATAGGAGATATGGTCAATTGAATTTTGTGTTACGTTTTTACTAAAATCTGATTTTTCAACCCTTTGTGATTTCTAAGAAACTTTCATGTTTTCACATAATAACCAACATAACTCATCATAATACTTACTAATACTTCATATACCCATGATTTTCATCAGTCCAAAGCTTTAATTATGACTCTCATCATAATCAACGTAACCAAATTATTTCCACAATTTAATAAGGAATGAAATACAAAGGATCATTCACCATGCATGTGGTAATCCACATAGACAGGTTATTCCAACAGAATAATAAAGAATGGAATAACAGAAGGATTCACCATGCATGCGATAGAGACCGCACAGACAGGTTATTCCCTACAGAATAATAAATAATGAAACCAGGTCGGGTGAAATTCACACCGATAGGATATTCCAACAGAATAATAAATGCGAAATAATAAATAATGGAACCAGTCGTGAAATTACAAGCGAGGATATTCCAAATGTAATAATAAATGCGGAATAATAAATAATGGAACCAAGTCGTGAAATTCACACCGACATGATATTCCGCCAGAATAATAAAGAATGGAATAATAGAAGAATTTCACCATGTATGCGGTACTTCGCATAAACAAGTTATTCCAACATAATAATAAAAGAATGGAATAACAGAAGAATTTCACCACGTAAAGGGTATGCCGCTTCTGGTATTGTCTGGTACAAAAGTTATTCTAACAGAATAATAAAGAATGGAATAACAGAAGTTCTCTTCATGAATAAGAAAGAATAACACCCCTTACACAATAATGATATCCCTTACCACAATAATGACATCCCTTACCTTAGAAAGAAACTGAATACTGGAGTAGAGAGGTAGCAGACTTCTCTTCTTCTTTCTCTCTATAGCCTCTCCCTCTATAATTTCTCTCTATAATAAATGCTCTATAGCTTTAGTGAATTGGTGAGAAATGAAGAAAAAATGAACTTCTATTTATAGGAAAACATAGTTTCAATAATTGCACATTTTGGGGCTCGAAATATTACAGTATAATACCTTCCTCTTTTTTGTTATTTTTAATTTAGTCATCCAAGTATTATCAAACTTGCACCACCTCCCCTAATAGTAAATCATGTGAATTAATAGTTTATTCATGTGACTCAATAGTAAAATCATGTGAAAAAACTAATTACATTATAGTACCTTCATCTATACCTCCATTTTTAACTTAGTCATGCAAGTATTATCAATCTTACACCAACTCCCCTAATAGTAACAAGAATGTGAATCAATAGTACACACATGTGAACAAATAGTTATAATCATGTGAATTAGTAGTAATTAATTGCTCATTTATTCGATAAATTACCCGATTTATCAATATAACCCCCAGACATCAATTATCATCGAATAAATGTCGATTTTTACTAACACGAACAATTCCAACACAATGAAACTATTTTTATCAAAAATATAAAATTTAAAATTTTAAAGTTTGACTTTTCCCGAAAAAGTCAACTGTTGACTTTTTGACCAAATAGTGAATCCCGAAATTTTTTGTGTATATAGACTATTTTTACTAATTTCGTCGTTCCGGACTCAAATATCACATCCGCGTCTCCAAATTCAACTCCGAACTCAAATTCAATTTTTTAATAACGACTTACATACTTTACAAAATTTTCAAATATCACCCTTAACTTTAACCTTTATCAATTTAACCATTTACTAAATAGAATAATTATAAGAAAATTGAATAATTTTATTTCATAAAATTCGGGGTCTCACATTTATTCAGATCTAATCACCCCACAGAAAAGGAACGTGATAAGATAGTAAATAGATGGAAAAGATTTATTATTAATGAAAAATTAAACATTACGTTTTACGATTGGTATGAACAATATCAAAGTAAGTGTAATGTTATAACTAAAGCACAGTGGATTAAAGAAGATAAATCTAAGGTCTCTTCTACTCATCCCCCTTTAGAAATTATCCTAATTTTAGTTAAAAATACATCCGTTGTTGCTAGTCCGTTTAAAATTTCAGATAGTAATAAAGATGATAAAAAAATTATTGAACAGTTGAATTTTAGTAATCAATATCTTGCAACTGTAGGAAAACAGTTAGATCGTATTGAAGAAAAATTTGAAGAAAATATGATTAAAAATCCCGATTCAAAAATTAATCAACCACTGTTAAAATTATCTAAAAATAGAAGTAAATTAGGTTTACCTAAAAATGATAGTGAACTTACTAGAACAATCAATAAGTTATTTAAAAAACTAAAAATTGAACCCGAGTCAAGCGGTACTATAGCAATCATTGACCAGATTGAATCTGATAATGAGAGCAATAGTCAGTCTGATCAGTCAGACACTATTTCAGTTTAAGAATTTAATGATCAGTTAAATAAATTAACAGTTAAAAACACCAGTATGACCAGAAATTGGTATTATAGACCTACTCCTCCAGACTTACAGTTTGAGGAAAGAAATCTAGATAAATAGTTCTCTGTTTCATCTAATAAAATTTATGAATGGAACATTGATGGTTTTAGTGAACCAGAGATTCTAAATAAATTGAATCACATGTCCATGGTAGCAAATAGCTATATAACTAAGTTTAACAATCTGACTCAACCAGACATTGTTGAGTTATTAGCTAGTGGATTCATAGGTATACTTAGATCTTGGTGGGAAAAATATATCACAGAAAACACTAGGTTATCTATTATCCATGCTGTCCAGCTGGATGCAGACGACAACCCCATCTTTGATGAGATGTAGGTGTTGGTCTGCCTGATGGAGTTAATACATTAATATTTACCATAATAAAAAATTTTGTAGGAACCCCCAGTAATATTATAGAAAGGATTCACGACCAGCTAAGTAATCTCACTCGTCCCACTCTAAGTGACTTTAGATGGTACAAAGATGTTTTTACTTCCAGAGTTATGATGTGCAATGACAGTAACAAACCATTTTGGAAAGAAAAATTTGTTAATGGTTTACCTTCATTGTTTGTACATAAAGTTCGTGAAGAATTGAGTAAAAACATAGGATATATTGATTATGATAATCTCACTTATGGTGACATAATCAGTTATATTCAAAAGATTGGATTAAAAATGTGTATTGATTTTAAGTTAGCTAAACAAGCTAGTAAAGACAAAAAAAAAGCCAAATATGAGTTAGGAACATTCTGTGAACAATATGGTTTACCTCCTGTTGCTCCCTCTAAAAGAAAGAACAGATATAAACATATTGATTCTCATAAAAGTCAAAGACATCACAGGAAAAAATGAAGTCACCACAAAGATAAAAATCAAGATAGTTATTATAATAAACCCAAAACTACGAATAAAAATTATAATAAAAAATCTAAATCTAAAAAATAAGATAAGAGTAAAATTATCTCAATTAAATGTTTCTAGTGAAGACACTGAACATATATTAGAGTTAATGAGAATTGAGAATGAAGTCAGCAATGACGATGATTCTGATATTCCTTATTCCTCTAATAATAACAATAGTAGTAATGAATCAGGCAGTGACACTGAAGAAGTCACTATTTGTGCAGATAATTGCAATGAAAGTTGTTGCAATAAAAGAGTTAATGTGATTAACAAAGATGATGAAGAAATATCAGTTAAAAGATTTATTAACCAAAGATAATAAAGATAGTGACAGGTTTATTAAAGCTAAAGAGAAACTAATTTTTAGTCTTAATAAAACCCTAGAAAGATTTAAATCCCCAGTTAAAGAAGTTATTCTTCCAGAATTAAATCAAGAGGTTAATAAACTCAAGAAAGAGATTGCTAATTTAAAATTAGAAGCTTATAATTTAAGAAAAGATATTGATGACAAAAAGTCTGATCTTCAAATCAATGATTCCACGTCTAGTGATGAAGATCACGATTTACCGGAATCATCTGGTGCTAAAGATGATCTAGATCTATTTGTACAAGGTCTTTTACTTAAAAGAATTAAAGATATTACCATTCAGAAATGGTATGTCTCTATTAACCTGGTTGTTGAAAAAAACTTCTCTATCTGACTTCGCCTTGGTGAATAAAAAGTGATTTAAAGCAGTATACAAGAAGGATTAATCCCATCCAAATATTATAAGAAAACTAGTGAAAAACTTAATTCAGCTAATAGTAGTCAAATGGAAATAAAATATAAATTGCCTAAAGTTCATATCTGTCAAGATAGTATGTGTTTTAAAACATCATTTGTTTTAATCCGCAATCTTACAGACAAAATAATTTTAGGATTACCATTTATATATTTATTATACCCATTTACTACTAGTAATGAAGGTTTAAGCTGTAGACATTTAGGAAAGAAGATAACATTTAAATTTCTTATTAAACCAAAAGAAAGAGATTTAAAATTTATTCAAGAGGAGTCTATCTCCGAGTCATTAAACTTATTAGTTGTAAATCCTCCCATTTAAAATTGTTAAAGGAAGAAATTAAATACAAAAGAATTAAGGAACAACTTCAGAATGAATGTATTCAGAATAAAATTGAAGAATTAAAATCTTATTTAAAGGATAACCTTTGTTCAGATTCTCCTAATGCCTTTTGGCATCGGAAAAACATGTGGTTAGGCTTCCTTATGCTAAGGAATTTAAAGAATATTTAATTCCTATTAAGGCCAGGCCTATTCAGATGAATTATGAACAAATAGAATTGTGTAAAAGGAAAATTAATGATCTCCTTAGTAAAGGTTTAATTAAACCCAGTAAATCCCCTTGGTCTTGTCCTGCTTTCTATGTTAACAATGAAGCAGAGAAAGAAAGAGGTGTACTTCATCTAGTCATTAATTACAAACCATTGAATAAGGTTCTAGAGTGGATTAGGTATCCCCTTCCCAACAAATTAAGACGACCTTATCAATAGATTGAGTAATGCCATAATATTCAGTAAATTTGACCTTAAGTCCAGTTTCTGGCAAATTGTCATTCATCTTGATGATAGGTACAAAACAGCATTCACCACTACATTCGGTCACTACGAATGGAATGTCCAGGCATTCGGCCTGAAAAATGCTCCCAGTGAATTCCAGAATATTCTCAATGACATATTAAACCCTTTCAGTCATTTTATTGTTGTTTATATCGACGATATACTCATTTTTCCAAGTCCATTGAAGAACACATTAAACATTTGAAATCATTCTTCAAGACAGTTAAAGACAATGGACTTGTTCTTTCACCTTTCAAATGCAGCTTATTTCAGGTCAGAATAAGGTTTCTTGGTCTTAATATCTTCAGAGGAAAAGTTCAGCCCATTGAAAGAGCTATTCAATTCGCTGACAAGTTTCCCGATAAGATAACCAATAAAACCCAACTGCAGAGATTTCTTGGCTCGCTCAATTATATTGGCAAGTTTTATAAGAATCTCAGGAAGATCTGCAAACCTCTTTTTCGGCGTTGCGAAGACAATCCTCCACCTTGACCGACATTCATATACTCGTCGTCAACAAGTCAAAAAATACGTCAAGGCATTGCCCTGTCTTGGTATTTCCAATGGTTCAGCATATAAAATTGTTGAAACTGACACCTCAGATATTGGATTCGGAGGCATTCTTAAACAAAAGTTAACACCAGAATCCCCAGATCAAATTATTCGTTTTCATTTTGGCGCATGGAATAATACAAAGTTATAGTACCATTAAAAAGGAAATACTTTCATTAATATTATGTATTAATAAGTTTCAAAGTGATTTATTGAACCAGAAATTTCTAGTTCGCATTGATTGCAAGTCAACAAAATATATATTAGAAAAAAATGTTGAAAATCTAGCCTCTAAGCATTCCTTCGCTAGATGGCAAGCTTTGTTAAGCATTTTTGATTTTGAAATTGAATACATTAAATGTAGTAACAATTTAATTCCTTATTTTCTCACTCGGGAATTTATCAATACAGGTATTATTCAGTCATGAGCATTAGAGGATCATCTTCCTCAAAGGGTTAAAGAGGTAGATCCCATCGCCCAAGTAATCAACCTAGAGGAACTCTGATTCCTCACTCAGTCACCCCAGTTTATCAGTCAAACAAATTCACAGTCCTTAGGACAATTCCCAAACCCTATAGTTAAGCTTTAACCAGTAAGCTTGAACCAATTGACCCTTTTAGTGATCCAGCTAAGGCTTTATCCTCAGCTCCTAGTCATCCTCCTTCTGAGTATATGCTTAGATGCGAAAATTACCTATTTCATATTGAACCCTACATGAAACAAAAAGATGACCCCGTTAAGCTTGTCGCTCAGTTCTTTCCCCCTGGATGGCATTTCCAGCCCTTTGCTCCTTATAAATCTCTTGTGTATTATAAGGACATTCTTTTGGAAGTAGAATCAGTAAACATTAAACCTATTTACGCTAATAATGATAAGACTAATGTGAGATCCCGAATTTTATGAAATAAAAGTGTTCAATTTTTCTATTTTGGTGAATAGTTAAATTGATAAAAGTTTAAAGTTAAGGGTGACATTTAAAAAGTTTTCAAAGTAAGTGATGATGAAGTTTTGTTTTATTAGTATTATTAATGTAATAAAACAGAAAAGCTTTTTATATAAAACAGAATACTTTTATAAAGTTATTCTATAAATAGAATATATTATATTTTATTATGCATAGTATTTTGCATAGTAAAATCTTTTTATATAAAACAGAATACTTTTATATAGTTATTCTATAAATAGAATATATTATATTTTATTTAAAAGATTTTGCTTTAAATATGGACCATCTAATTAAAAATAAATCAATCTAGACCGTTCATGAATTAGTTACTATGCAGTCCATTCTTCTATAAATAGAAGCTCAATCCTTCATTATTTCATTTAATTCTTTGAAACTCAGAGAGAAACTATAGAGAGTTCTTCTTCTATAATCTTGAGCGTATTTCTTTAGAGTTTAAGAAAGCTTTGAGCGTAGTGCAAGTTTTCTTCGAGTATATCCTCGCCCTACCAGTCGGAATACTCTTCTTTCAAAGGTAAGGGATATCATTATTGTGGTAAGGGATATTATTTGTTGTACTCGTAAGGGGTGTTATTCTTTCGTATTCATGAAGAGAACTTCTGTTATTCCATTCTTTATTATTATGTTGGAATAACCTTTGTATGCGAAGTACCGCATACATGGTGAAATTCTTTTATTATTCCGTTCTTTATTATTTTGTCGTAATATCAGCCAGGTGTGTATTACGCTGACGACTGGTTCCATTAATTATTCTATTGGAATAACTCCGTCATGTGCGGGTCTATCGCATGCACGTGGTGATTTCATTGTTATTCAATTCTTTATTATTTTGTTGGAATATCACATGCATGCGTTTCTTTGGGACTGGTTAAAATCTTTATTATTCTCATTGGAATATCCTCATGCAATGCGTTTTACCTTGGGACACAGTTAAAATCTTTATTATTCATTGGGAATAACTCATGCGTAATGGTCTAAATCGCATGCATGGTGAATCCTTTTGTTATTCAATTCTTTATTATTCTGTTGAAATAACCTGTCTATGTGGATTACCACATGCATGGTGAATGATCATTTGTATTTCATTCCTTATTAAATTGTGGAAATGATATGTTTACGTGAATTATGATGAAAGTCATAATAAAAACATTGGACTGATGAAAATCATGGGTATATGTGGTATTAGTAAGTGTTATGATGAGTTATGTTGGTTATTATGTGAAAACATGAAAGTTTCTTAGAAGTCACAAAGGGTTGAAAAATCAGATTTTGGTGAAAATAACACATGAAATTCTTGACCATATCTCCTATTATATTTTGAATTTTTGAGTGAGGTCAAGTTCTAGAGTTAGGTCTATGAGTTTTGTAACTTATCCAAGTGGAATCCTTTGGAAAAGGTGTTGTAGATTTTTCGTGTGGGTGATTTTTAAGAAAGGAGTCAAAAAGTCGTAATTTCTGAAAAAAGCTATCGCCATAAATTTAAAAGGGTTTGTTTCGGCCACTTAATTTGTGAGAAAAATTCTAGCCTTTTGGGACATGAAAATATATGGTATGAAGTACCTACTGTCCAAAAATGAGCTCATTCCGACTTAAAATGAACAAGTTATGACCATTTCAATATTTAGGTTTTTCCGACGAAAAACGCTATAACCGGAGTTCTATAACTCCGATGACCATGAAATTTAAACTGGAAGCTCACGTTAACATTTGTAAGATCCTGAAAAGATTTGGAAATTTCTGGAGTGAACCTTGAGGTAGCTAATTTCTTAAGGAATTAATTAGAAATTGATTTTTGAAAAATAGTAAATGAATTTTAAAAATATCGAGAAAAATACATGCTCAATATGGGACTATATTATGCTAAATCTCAGAAAAGAATAATTTTTGGGACTGATTTGGTATTTTTCATGAAAATAGTTTAGTTACAAACATATGAGTTAAATATGTTATGTGAAGTTGAAGAATTGGTAAATTGGATTTTAGGGCTTGAAAATCCTATATAAGGTATATGCAGATTTTTGATGAGGGATTTGATCATTGATGATGAAATCTTATGAGTATGACATTTTAAAATGATTAAATGCATTATTTGATAAAGCGTAAACAATTGAAATAAATTGTTTATAAGTTTAAGAAATGATTAAAATATTACTATAATATTAACAATATTAGATTATGATTTTATTAAGTGATTGATAATATTTACATAAATTTAAAGTCTTTAATATTTATCATTGATTTAGTTTGATTAATGCTTATAATATTGTCATCATCCTCATATTTATATTATGTTGAAAGTCAATACGTGGTGCAGAGTGCATAGATGGACTTGGTATGATTATGACCAGGGATTATTCGGTATAATCATGACCGTAATGTTACAAATGATGTGGTAAAAGTCCTCATTGGCCCGTAGTGCATTGATGGACAGTTTTTGGTATGATTATGGGTATGGATTCTCTTCGGCCAATGGTGCAAAGATGAATTATTTTATGGCATGCTCACGACCGTTGATGAAAACACGATTATCTTTGGCCTGTAGTGTATGGATAATTCGTGGTCGCGATACTAAAGAATATCCTTGGCCTGTAGTGCAGGGATGATTCGATGATGTGGATTAATTATTGAGCTGAGTCTCAGCAATGAAATATTAATTCATGGATGTGATAATAATGAATATCTTTGGCCATAGTGCAAAGATGATTTAATTAGTATGATTATGAGTAGAAATTGTGATTTGGTATAACCATAATTTTTGATGTTTCAGGTGAAGATACATGATAAAAATTATCTTCGTCCGGGGTGCGAAAAGGAATTCAGAATCACAATTATGATTATGAGTTATTCATATGATTGTGGACAGGAATTGTTGATTTATGTTACAGGGATAAAACATTATTGGTGGACTCTTAACATGGAGAAGATAATTGATCTGATGGTCTATTTGAATCTTTTAGTGGATTGCTCGTTCCGCTGCAACTATGGTTGAAAAGTTTTATCATCTACCATATGTTCTAAATCTCTGAGTTATTATTGATGAAAACTATTGATAATGTAATTATCTTTAGTCATGATATTCTTTACTGGGCTAGTTATGCTCACCTTTTTGCTTCACAATTCCTTTCAGGTAATAAAAGTGTAGCTGGGTCGAGCGGGGATAACAAGGGAATAGAACGGTGGTCTACAGCTGTTGAGGTTCTCCCTAAATAGTATGAAAATAATTTTATTGAGAACTTTAGATAAGTGTATCATATTGTATACGTCTTTGGATATTTAATTTTGGTGAACCAAATAGGGTGAGGTGAACCCAACTTTGGAAGGGTGTTTTGCGACTATCAAACAAGATGTCTAATGACATACAAACTCGTGTTATCATAAGACAGGGTAGTGCACATCCACTTGCTGAGTATATCTACGAGCACTACCTATATGATCTTGGAGTTTATTTGAAATATAATTTTTACTTGGAGACAGTGGAGATAGTTATATGTCAAGAGAAGACTCACCATTGGAAAGAAGATGATAGTAATCTTCTCGTTTTTCTTTAGGGTCTATTGGGTCAACCAAGGATAATTCTGTGGACATATGATATCTATCAGAACCTAGACGCATGGCCTCCCATGTATGAAGGTTTCATTGAGCACTTCCCAAAGATTTTATTTCCTAAAATAGTTTTTGACTATACTTTTATGTAAAGTATCATTGTAAGGTTGTGGTCGAGGTACCATGAGAGTTACATACATTTTTATTAAAACTCACAGTTTACTGTGGTCATATTCTATACGACAGTTTAACAGTTGTATAAATGAAGTTTGTATTTGAATTATGTACCATGTATCTGGCGACTCAGAATGGGTGATGTATACCTATTTTGGGGGCGTCACAATTGGTATCAGAGCCTAGGGATATGATCGCTGGCGGAGATAAGAGTCTAGAACTAGGAGGGGAGAGGCGAGTTATATACTTCGCTAGTGTATGACTTACCTTAGCTGAAATTGTTTACTTGATAAATTGACAAATTGTGATTTGTCGATTAACCTTTATTTTGAAGCTATATTCTAGAATGATATCTGAAATACAGGAGATGAGAAATGGGAAAATCATGATAGCAAAGAAATAACCGGGAAGGTATAATCCGAAAAGAAAGCAAGGTGTTCTCATCTCTTCGAATATCAGGTACGTACGTAAATTTCGAGGGCGAAATTTCATAAGGAGGGGAGATTGTGAGACCCCGAATTTTATAAAATAAAAGTGTTCAATTTTTCTATTTTGGTGAATAGTTTAATTGATAAAAGTTTAAAGTTAAGGGTGACATTTAAAAATTTTTCAAAGTAAGTGATGATGAAGTTTTGTTTTATTAGTATTATTAATGTAATAAAACAGAAAAGCTTTTTATATAAAGCAGAATACTTTTATAAAGTTATTCTATAAATAGAATATATTATATTTTATTATGCATAGTATTTTGCATAGTAAAATCTTTTTATATAAAACAGAATACTTTTATAAAGTTATTCTATAAATAGAATATATTATATTTTATTTAAAAGATTTTGCTTTAAATATGGACCGACTGATTTAAAGTAAATCAATCGGGACCGTTCATGAATTAGTTACTATGCAGTCCATTCTTCTATAAATAGAAGCTCATTCCTTCATTATTTCTTAGGAATTTACTGAAACTCTAGAGAGATAAACTATAGAGAGAGTTCTTCTTCTATAATCTTGAGCATATTTCTTTAGAGTTTAAGAAAGCTTTGAGCATAGTGCAAGTTTTCTTCGAGTATATCCTCGCCCTACCAGTCGGAATAGTCTTCTTTCAAAGGTAAGGGATATCATTATTGTGGTAAGGGATATTATTTGTTGTACTCGTAATGGGTGTTATTCTTTCGTATTCATGAAGAGAACTTCTGTTATTCCATTCTTTATTATTATGTTGGAATAACTTTGTTTGTCTGCAATCTGCATACATGGTGAAATTCTTATATTATTCCGCTTTTTTATTATTAGCGCGGAATATCACGCTTAAGACATTATTACGCGACCTGGTTCCATTAATTATTCTATTAGAATAACCTGTCTATGCGGTCTATAGCATGCATGGTGATTTCTGTTGTTATTCAATTCTTTATTATTCTATTGGAATATCTTATCTGTGCGTTTTATGTCGGACATGGTTCCGTCTTTATTATTCTGTTGGAATATCCTGTCTGTGCGTTTTACGCCAGACCTGGTTCCGTCTTTATTATTCTGTTGGTAATAACCTGTCTGTGCGGTCTCTTTCGCATGCATGGTGAATCCTTCTATTATTCCATTCTTTATTATTCTATTGGAATAACCTTTCTTTGTGGATTACCACATGCATGGTGAATGATCCTTTGTATTTCATTCCTTATTAAATTATGGAAATGATATGTTTACATGGATTATGATGAAAGTCATAATAAAAACATTGGACTGATGAAAATCATGGGTATATGTGGTATTAGTAAGTGTTATGATGAGTTATGTTGGTTATTATGTGAAAACATGAAAGTTTCTTAGAAATCACAAAGGGTTGAAAAATCAGATTTTGGTGAAAATAACACATGAAATTCTTGACCATATCTCCTATTATATTTTGAATTTTTGAGTGAGGTCAAGTTCTAGAGTTAGGTCTATGAGTTTTGTAACTTATCCAAGTGGAATCACTGGAAAAGGTGTTGTAGATTTTCGTGTGGACTGATTTTAGCAAAGGAGTCAAAAGCTGCAATTTACGAAAAAGCTACTGCCCATAAATTTAAAAGAGAACGTAGCAGGGACTAGTCGGGGAATGGAGTGATGATCCTAGATGTTGTATTAGTAGTCCTCATTATTCTGTGAAATAGTGTGATAATAAATGTAATGAGGACTCCATTGTGTTTGAATACTGTCTAGATGACAATATTCTTATTAAAACTCTCAGTTTATGTTTTGTCATATTTTACACGACTGTTGTATAATTAAGTTTGTATTTGTATTTTGTACCATGTATTTGGCGACCCAAGATGGGTGATGTATACCTATTTTGGGGGCGTCACAGTTGGTATCAAAGCTTAGGGATATGATCCCTGGCTGAGATGTGAGACAAGAACTAGGAGGGGAGATACGGGGAATTCCTTTGCTAGTATGACCTACCTAAGTTTATTTGGTGTTTAATTGGTTGGTCAGAGTATAGAGATAATATGTGATATGTTAATTAACCCTTGTTTTGTGGCAGTGTTTGAAAATGACATCCGAGAATGTTGAGAATAGCAATGGAGCACAGGAGACCATTGAGTCTCCACAGATCAATAATTTGGATAATGTGCATCAGGAAGGTGACAATCCTCAGGCAGACAACAATACTGACCAAATAATGAATGATGGAACGTTCAGAGGCTTTATGCAATTCATGCAACATCAGGCAAGAGCGGCTCCTGTCCAAATGTAGGTGGAAACACTGGCAACTCTCGGACGGTCACCGCTAAGCAGTTCAAGGAACTGGGACCACCGGAGTTTATTGGAGAGACAAAACCACTTAAGGCGGAGATGTGGATAAAGCAAATTACCAATATATTTGATGTCTTGGGATGCTCCGAGGAACAAAAGGTTCCCTTTGCCACCTTCATATTACGAGGAGAGGGAGACATGGTGGGAATCAGAAAGCGCGACTCAACTTCGCTTGATGAAGATGACTTGGGAGAAGTTCCAAGAATTGTTCAACGACAAGTACTTTCCGAAAGTATTCATCACATGAAAGAGGTAGAGTTCATCAAGCTAGAGCAAAACAACATGACCAGTGTGTCGCGACGAAGCCAAGTTTGCCGAAGTTGTCCGGTTTGCGTCCCATTTGGTTGATAATGAGGAGAGAATGACACGAATGTTTCTAAGAGGTTTGAAACCCGAGATACGTCAATATCTTATCTCTCATAAAGCGTGTTTGTATTCAGGATGTTGTTAATAGGGCTCGATTATTGGAGCGCGATAATGAGTCAACCCAACCAAAAAGAGAAAAAACCAAGCAAAATGATAATACAAGTGATACCGATCATCAAGCGGTGACAATAAGCGTGGAGGAATCAACATGCCGAAATGGTAACCACTTGGTGGTAATCATGGCCAAAATAATAATAATGGATATTTTAAGAAGAGGAGATTCAACAATGATGGAAAGACGCCAAAGACCAAAGACTGGTTGTTAAGGAAGGAGATCGACCACCTATCATATGTTTCAAATACGGAGGGGAGGGACATATTAGTCCAAACTGCGCGATGCTGTCCAAGGCATGTTATAATTGTGGAAGAGAAGGTCACCTAGCCCGATTTTGTCGTGCACCAAAGTCAAGTCCAGCTGGGACGGTGGCACCAAAGGCGGATACAGACAAAACAAAGTCGGTGGTTTCAGGAAGAGTGTTTTCATAACTTCTCAAAAGTGAGTAACTTAACGAAGTTAGCTTGCAGGTTAGTTAATTATAAATTCATAAGTCTATACCTTATAAAGATACCGATTCTACCCATTATTTTATCTCTCTTGCGTGCGTTCAACGTTTAAATTTGACTCCGAAGAAGTTAGACTTTGACTTATTGGTTGAAACTTCGTTAATAGAAGCCTTCGTTACCTCCACTATTTATAAATCTTGTTTGATTCAAATAAACACTTTCACGTTACCTGTCGATCTTATCTCTTTGAAAATACTTGCATTGATGTGATTTTTGGAAACGATTGGTTAACTACTCATCATACTTTTCGTAAGGTGGTTAGCTTTCATATTCCTAACCAACCTGTTATGCGAATTCAAGCAATCAAACCACTAAAGTCAATCATTGTCATATCAAGCCATAAGTAAAGAGTCCCGATCCTTTCATTGTTGACTTCCTTGTGTGGAATGCACCGAAGCCAGACTTTCTGTAGGCGACATCGTGAATGAAGATGGCAAGTTAATAGGTATTATTGTGAGGTGCTATCCAGGTTAAGGGATAGAAGTCACGGTTGGTATCAATTTGACGTACTATCCAAGTCTTGGATGAGGGTCACAGTTTTGAATGATATTTCTTTCATTAGTAAATTTCTTGACGTATTCCTGAAGACTTCTTAGCCTACCCCTAAAGCGTGAAATCGAATTTTGTATTGACCCCAGTACAAAACCCATTTCTAAAACCCTCAAGTATTTCTTCAACTAAAATGAACGTAACATGTGTCAAAGGCGTTGGCTCGAGCTGTTGAAGATTACGATCGTACCATTCAATATCATCGTGGAAAAGCGAACATGGTAGCTAATGTGTTGAGTAGAAGATCGTATGCGTTTACAAGTGCGATGTTGATAACACAAAGACCCATTTCGTATAACTTACAAATGATGAAGATAGAGTTAAAGACTCTAGGGACCCACGTGAAGATAACGAATATACGAGTAGAACCGATTTTAATTGATAAAGTTAAAGCCATGCAAGCTCCATACTCAGAGCTGATGAATGTGAAGAAGAAGGTTCAAGAGGGCTTTATTTTAGAATCAAGAATCGATGAAGAGAGGAAATCTCAACCCTCGATTTAATTGGGCCATTTTTAATCCTCAATCGAGTAGGAACTGTGGCCTATAGACTCGTTTTACCGCCAAAAATTTCGTGTGTTTATAACGTTTGTAACGTATCGATGTTACGTAAATATGTGGACGACCCGAACCATATTATTGAGTTAGAACCGGACAAAATAGCGGAAGACTTAACGTATGAAGATGTACCTATTAAAATCTTGGATAAGAAGAATCGTATGCAACAATCAAAGGTTATATCTCAAGAGTTAGAATCTGAAATGAAGTCAAGGTATCCTCACATGTTCGGCATACCAGGTACGTACGTAAATTTCAAGGGAGAAATTCCATAAGGAGGGGAGATTGTGAGACCCTAGATTTTAAAAATAAAGATTTAAATTTCTCGAAATAGTTTTTTAATATTATGGTGTGAATTTGATATAATGTTCTAGTTGTGGGTAGTATTTAAAAATTTTGCAAAGTACGCAAGTTATTATATAATATTCGTTTGGTGGGAATATTCTTTTTGTGGGGAATATTAGATGCGACGACATAATCATTGGTGGACCCCCTAGCGGAAGCTAAGCATTTGTCAGTAGTTAGCAAACGACAAAAATATTTTTTATGAAAATAACTACGGAGGTTTTTTACCGTTAAAGCTGTTGAACTACCCGGTAGTAAAAAAGTACGATGAATGGCGTGGTTGCATAGTAGCACACAATATTGATTATTGATGCTTATGTGATAAGTCACTCAGTTATACTGCATTATTGCTACAGTAATTGCTGCATCATATCTCTTATATTATTGATTCGATTATTGTCACAGTATCTTCTGCATAATATGTTATTTTATTAAATTAATAATTGAGATGACAAAGTTATTCATATTATTAAATTACAATATTTACAATGTCTAGAAGTTCTGTCAAGGAGAGGTTAGGTAATTCTTGGTGGTGAGGTAAATCTTAAACTTAGGAAGGCCCTCTTCACAGGAACGACACGGTTGATAAATATTATGAGTTATAATATTAATGATGATTTTTAATTGAAGTTGTGTTCGGAGTTGAATTTGGAGACGCGGACGTGTTAGTTGAGTCTGGAACGACGAAATTAGTAAAAATAGTCTATAAACATAAAATTTTCCAAAATTCACTATTTAGTCAAAAAGTTAACAGTTGACTTTTTTGGGAAAAGTCAAACTTTGAAATTTCAAAATTTATATTTTTGATAAAAATAGTTTCATTATGTTGGAATTGTTTGCGTTGGTAAAAATCGACATTTATTTCGATAACAATTGATGTCTGGGGGCTATATTGATAAATCGGGTAATTTATCGAATAGATGAGCAATTAATTGCTACTAATTCACATGTTTATAACTATTTGTTCACATGTGTGTACTATTGATTCACATTCTTGTTACTATTAGGGGAGTTGGTGCAAGATTGATAATACTTGCATGACTAAGTTAAAAATAGAGATATAGATGAAGGTACTATAATGTAATTAGTTTTTTCACATGATTTTACTATTGAGTCACATGAATAAACTATTAATTCACATGATTTACTATTAGGGGAGGTGGTGCAAGTTTGATAATACTTGGATGACTAAATTTAAAATAAAAAAAGAGGGAGGTATTGTACTGTAATTTTTCGAGCCCCAAAATGTGCAATTATCGAAACTATATTTTTCTATAAATAGAAGCTCATTCTTCCTTCATTTCTCACCAATTCACTAAAGCTATAGAGCGGTTATTATAGAAAGAAATTTTAGGGAGAAATTGTAGAGATAAAGAAGAAGAGAAGTTTACTACCTCACTACTCCTTTATCCAGTTTCTTTTACGGTAAGGGGTGTTATTCTTTATTATTCATGAAGAGAACTTCTGTTATTCCATTCTTTATTATTCTGTTAGAATAACTCAGATATCTGTGAGATACCCTATACATAACCTGTATAAGCGGCATACCCTTTACTTGGTGAAATTCTTCTGTTATTCCATTCTTTTATTATTATGTTGGAATAACCTATTTATGCGAAGTACCGCATATATGGTGAAATTCTTCTATTATTCCATTCTTTAATATTCTGTCGGAATATCCTGTCGGTATGAATTTCACCTGACCTGGTTCCATTATTTATTATTCCGCATTTAATATTTTGTCGGGATATCCTGTTGGTGTGAATTTCACCTGACCTGGTTCAATTATTTATTATTTCGCATTTAATATTCTTTCGGAATATCCTGTCGGTGTGAATTTCACCTGACCTGGTTCCATTATTTATTATTTCGTTATTTATTATTCTATTGGAATAACCTGTCCATGCGAAGTACCGCATGCATGGTGATTTCTGTTGTTATTCCATTCTTTATTATACTCAGTTGGTTAAAGTTTTGATTTCTATACTCCATGAAATTAGTGGAATATCATTGATATTTGCTCTTCATCCAATATCTTTTCATGGAAATAGTCTTCTGAGCATTCTTGAATTTTACACCACAAAACAGTATCTTATTGACAATTTGGACGTTATTGGTTCCTGGACAAATTAATTCTTGAACTTGTTTTATTGAATTCATATATCATTGTCATCATCCTCACGTTTATATTTTGTTGAAAGTCATCATGGCTCTTGAAGTGTATAGATGGACTTGGTATGATTATGACCAGGGATTATTCAGTATAATCATGACCGTAATGTTACAAATGATGTGGTAAAAGTCATCTGTGGCCTGTAGTGCATAGATGGACTTGGTGTGATTATGACCAGAGATTATTCGGTATAATCATAACCGTAATGTTATAAATGATGTGGAAAAAGTCCTTATTGGCCCGTAATGCATTGATGGACATTTTTTGATATGATTATGGCTATGGATTCTCTTCGGCCAAGGGTGCAAAGATGAATTGTTTTATGGCATAATCAGGACCGTTGATGAAAACACGATTATCTTTGGCCCGTAGTACATGGATAATTTGTGGTCGTGATACTAAAGAATATCCTTGGTTGTAGTGCAGGGGTGATTCGATGATGTGGATTATTTATTAAGCTGAGTCTCGGCGATAAAAGTGATGAAAAACCTTTTAAATCTTAAAAGATAGTAGATTTTATTCTCTACTTGACTCTTTTAATGGATTACTTATTTCCGCTGCAGTTTTTGATCTAAAACTTGTTGTCTATTATAGCCTATCAGTTGTTATACTGTTGAAGGCTAAGGATAATTTATTCTGCATTATCTTAATCATAATATTTCTTACTGGGCTAGTTGAGCTCACCCTTTGCTTTCATTGTTCTCTTGTGAAATGAGAACGTAGCGAGGACTAGTCGGGGGAAGAGTGATGGTCCTAGATGGTGTATTAGTAGTCCTCATTATTCGTGAAATAGTGTGATAATAAATGTAATGAGGACTCCATTGTGTTTGAATAACATCTAGATGACAATATTCTTATTAAAACTCTCGATTTATGTTTTGTCGTATTTTTACTTAATCGTTGTATAATTAAGTTTGTATTTGTATTTTGTACCATGTATTTGGCACCCAAGATGGGTGATGTATACCTATTTTGGGGGCGCCATGAAAGCACTTCCCAAAGATTTTAATTCCTAAAACAGTTTTTGACTATACTTTTATGTTAAGTATCATTGTAAGGTTGTGGTCGAGGTACCATGAGAGTTACATACATTTGTATTAAAACTTACAGTTAACTGTGGTCGTATTCTATACAACAGATCAACAGTTGTATAAATGAATTTTGTATTTGAATTATGTACCATGTATCTGGCGACTCAGAATGGGTGATGTATACCTATTTTCGGGGCGTCACAACTAAAGTCCTCTATCATTCTTTGTATATTAAACAGTTTGTTCAAATGTCTGATTGGGGGAAAACCCCTCCAATCTTATGAATCTCTCTAGTCAAGATAACTCATTATGTTATTACGACTATATTGAATCTTGGTATAAGGTTCTCCTTCACCAAAACGAGTCACATAGTCATTCATGGTTCATTCAATTTGACCATAAATTCAAAAGTCCAATCCCTTATTGGTTCGTTCTTTGGTGGTATAGGTTAGGTTCTACCTATGACTTTCTTCCTGACCTTTTGAAGGTTCAATTGAGTCACTTCAGCAATCATAGTAAAACAGATCCAAAGAATGACGGTGTTCCCCTCACTCTTTTATTTGTTAGTAAATATAAAATCCCCTGGATTCTTAAATGGCAGTATGGGATTCCACCTCCCACTACTCCAGTCAATTCCATTCCGTCAGATCCACTCCCTCGAGTGTCTCGCCTCTTTTATATCAAGTGGTGGGATAAATTCGACATTAACAGGATAGTTGGTCAGGTTCAGCAGTAATTTCCTGTTGCTCCGATTTCTCCTCTTCCAGTCACAGCCATTCCTCCGACTAGTAAAGAAAAAGAGTCTGTTCCAAAAGAGTCAAAATCCAAGTCAAAAGAGTCTAGAGTCAGTCCCACTGGTCCTTTGTGTCAGACGCAGTCTGATTTGTTTTTAAACAAAAATTTTTACAAAATCAATGAAATTTTGAAGATGGTGACCACTTGTTCGGTGAAAATTTTTTCTCCTCTCTTTATAAACCTAATTTTTGGGGGTGAAGGGTAAATTCCTGGATATTTTTTTTGAGGCCGAAGAGTATAGGGATGGTGATCCATCTAAGAAGATGATCAACAACACCCTCTGGGACCGACATAAGAAGAACCAGTCAGTCAACAAAGATTTCCCGATCATCATCACTTTTTCAAGAAAAGTTAACAACAAAGATCCTTTGTTGTCCCCAAGAATCAAATTAGAAAGTAAAGTAAAGAAAATACTTTTACATTTACTTCTGCTTTTACTTTAAGTAAAATGTTTTTACTTTTACCTTAGTAAATGTAAATGTAAAATGTTTCTTACTTTTACTTTTACTTTAGTAAATTACTTTTACTTTAGTAAATGTAATAGTGAATCCTGCGTGATTCAATAGTAATTTACTTTTTGGTTTTCTATTTAAGTAACTCGAAGTGTTTAGAGTTACTCAGGCTTTTCTTTTGTAAGAAAACCTCACCTGAGGTCCTCTCTCTGTCTTCTTTCTAGATTACCGAAGAAGAAGCTTATTGCTTCCTTCTTCTAGTAAGATGAAGAAGAAGCTCTTCATACTTCTCTCTTCCATTTATAATTTATCTAGGTTATATGTAATCCCTTCCTTAAATGTTTATAAATAAAAGAAAGAGATTACTTTACCGATTCACCGGTCATCTTCTTTAAGTTTCTTCTTTCTGTTCTTTAGGGGAGACTCTGGGAATATTCCAGTTGTGTAACACTTGACTGATGTTCTCATAACTATGTTCTTCTTGGTTAAATATGTCTGGTACTGGTGGCAAAGTTGACCGGTGACTAGCTGAGGAGTTAGATCTAAATAATCTACTAATTTTTACTAAATTCAAAACAAATTTTCACTCTTTATCTTCCATACAGACCCTCTTACCTGAAGTAGACTCATACCCATAATCTAATACCCGACACTGCTTGTACAAGAGACTTACAAGAACTAAGGGAATCCTTAGATCTTATGGTATGTGTTTACTTAAGGCAAGAACGATACGTACTTAAGTGATTTGGCATGTGCTTAAGCGGAATGCCAAAAGAACAAATTTTTGATTAAACAATTAAAATGAAGTAGACTGTTTAGATTGAGTTCACTGATAGATCAAGGCCAATCGAGTGATCCTTTGTGTCAGACGCAGTCTGATTTGTTTTTAAACAAAATTTTTTACAAAATTAATGAAATTTTGAAGATGGTGACCACTTGTTCGGTGAAAATTTTTTCTCCTCTCTTTATAAACCTAATTTGATTTTGATGACAAAAAGTCTGATCTTCAAATCAATGATTCCAGAACTGTTTATCTAGATTTCTTTCCTCAAACTGTAAGTCTGGAGGAGTAGGTCTAGAATACCAATTTCTGGTCATACTGGAATTTTTAACTGTTAATTTATTTAACTCGGCGGAAGCAGATAATATTCTAAATCTAAGCCAAGTTGGCTTTGATATTTTTTGATGGAAGTGTCAAAGTAAGCTTTGAACGTTCGAGAAGACCAGTCATTATAGAAGATTACTCTAGTTCTTCAGCCCCTTCAATGGTTCAGACCCGACGGGATGTAGAAGTTCTAAGTAACCCTTCTATTAGAGATATCAAAATGAAAGAAATATTAAATCAAGGTCAGGCGAGTCATCCTTGTTACACTCAGAATTACCTAGTTGAAGAAAAAGGTTCTTCCTCTCCAACTCCTTCTGAGCTCCCGACTCAGTCAGATTTTGATATTCCCATTAATAGTCAATTAAGAGTTATTAAAAAAGATTTCGTATTAGATTGGGACAATCTTGTACAAGATTTCAATTCCAAGTCTAATAAAGAAAAAAGACATTTATTCAGATCTAATCACCCCACAGAAAAGGAACGTGATAAGATAGTAAATATATGGAAAAGATTTATTGTTAATGAAAAATTAAACATTACGTTTTACGTTTGGTATGAGCAATATCAAAGTAAGTGTAATGTTATAACTAAAGCACAGTGGATTAAAGAAGATAAATCTAAGGTCTCTTCTAGTCATCCCCCTTTAAAAACTATCCTAATTTCAGTTAAAAATACATCCGTTGTTGCTAGTCCGTTTAAAATTTCAGATAGTAATAAAGATGATAAAAAAATTATTGAACAGTTGAATTTTAGTAATCAATATTATGCAACTGTAGGAAAACAGTTAGATCATATTGAAGAAAATATGATTAAAAAACCCGATTCAAAAATTGATCAACCTCTGTTAAAATTACCAGAAAATAAAAGTAAATTAGGTTTACTTAATAATGATAGTGAACTTACCAGAACAATCGATAAGTTATTTAAAAATCTAAAAACTGAACTTAAGTCAAGCGGTACTATAGCAATCATTGACCAGATTGAATCTGATAATGAGAGCAATAGTCAGTCTGATCAGTCAGACATTGTTTCAGTTCAAGAATTTAATGATCAGTTAAATAAATTAATGATTAAAAACACCCGAGATGACCGTAAATTGGTATTCTAGACCTACTCCTCCGGACTTTGGTTTGAGGAAAGAAATCTAGATAAACAGTTCTCTGTTTCATCTAATAAAATTTATGAATGGAACATTGATGGTTTTAGTGAACAAGAGATTCTAAATAAATTGAATCACATGTCCATGGTAGCAAATAGCTATATAACTAAGTTCAACAATCTGACTCAGCCAGACATTGTTGGGTTATTAGCTAGTGGATTCACAGGTATACTTAGATCTTGGTGGAAAAAACATCTCACAAAAGACACTAGGTTATCTATTATCCATGCTGTCCAGTTGGATGCAAACGGCAACCCCATCTTTGATGAAGATGTAGGTGTTGGTCCGCCTGATGGAGTTAATACATTAATATTTACCATAATAAAACATTTGGTAGGAACCCCCAGTAATATTACAGAAAGAATTCACGACCAGCGAAGTAATCTCACTTGTCCCACTCTAAGTGACTTTAGATGGTACAAAGATGTTTTTACTTCCAGAGTTATGATCTTGAATGACAAAGAATAAACCATTCTGGAAAGAAAAATTTGTTAATGGTTTACCTTCATTGTTTGCACATAAAGTTCATGAAGAATTGAGTAAAAACTTAGGATATATTGATTATGATAATCTCACTTACGGTGACATAATCAGTTATATTCAAAAGATTGGATTAAAAATGTGTATTGATTTTAAGTTAACTAAACAAGCTAGTAAAGACAAAAAGAAAGCCAAATATGAGCTAGGAACATTCTGTGAACAATATGGTTTACCTCCTGTTGCTCCCTCTAGAGGAAAGCACAAATATAAACATATTGATTCTCATAAAAGTCATAGACATCACAGGAAAAAATGAAGTCACCACAAAGATAAAAATCAAGATAGTTATTATAATAAACCCAAAACTACGAATAAAAATTATAATAAAAAATCTAAATCTAAAAAATATGATAAGAGTAAAATTATTTGTCACAATTGTGGGTAGAAAGGTCATTATAAAAATGAATGTAAAATAAAACAAAAATTATCTCAATTAAATGTTTCTAGTGAAGACATTGAACATATATTAGAGTTAATGAGAATTGAGAATGAAGTCAGCAATGACGATGATTCTGATATTCCTTATTCCTCTAATAATAACAACAGTAGTAATGAATCAAGCAGTGACACTGAAGAAGTCACTATTTGTGCAGATAATTGCAATGAAAATTGTTGCAATAAAAGTGTTAATGTGATTAACAAAGATGACGAAGAAAGTTCTTTGTTAATTGACCTAATTAGTAAAATCACTGATCCTAAGCTAAAGGCTCAGTGCACAAAATAGTTAAAAGATTTATTAACCAAAGATAATAAAGATAGTGACAGGTTTATTAAAGCTAAAGAGAAACCAATTTTTAGTCTTAATAAAACCCTAGAAAGATTTAAATCCCCAGTTAAAGAAGTTACTCTTCCAGAATTAAATCAAGAGGTTAATAAACTCAAGAAAGAGATTGCTAATTTAAAATTAGAAGTTTATAATTTAAGAAAAGATTTTGATGACAAAAAGTCTGATCTTCAAATCAATGATTCCACGTCTAGTAATGAAGATCACGATTTACCGAATCATCTGGTGCTAAAGATTATCCAGATCTATTTGTACAAGGTCTTTCACTTAAAAGAATTAAATATATTACCATTCAGAAATGGTATGTCTCTATTAACCTGGTTGTTGATAAAAACTTCTCTATACAGCTTCCTACCTTGGTGGATACATGTGCATATTTAAACTGTATACAAGAAGGATTAATCCCAACCAAATATTATAAGAAAACTAGTGAAAAACTTAATTCAGCTAATGGCAGTCAAATGGAAATAAAATGTAAATTGCCTAAAGTTCATATCTGTCAAGATAGTATGTGTTTTAAAACATCATTTGTTTTAATCCGCAATCTTACAGACAAAATAATTTTAGGATTACCATTTATATATTTATTATACCCATTTACTACTAGTAATGAAGGTTTAAGCTGTAGACATTTAGGAAAGAAGATAACATTTAAATTTCTTATTAAACCAAAAGAAAGAGATTTAAAATTTATTCAAGAGGAGTCTATCTCCAAGTCATTAAACTTATTAGATTGTAAATCCTCCCATTTAAAATTTTTAAAGGAAGAAATTAAATACAAAAGAATTGAGGAACAGCTTCAGAATGAAGGTGTTCAGAATAAAATTGAAGAATTAAAATCTTATTTAAAGGATAACCTTTGTTCAGATTCTCCTAATGCCTTTTGGCATCGGAAAAACATGTGGTTAGGCTTCTTTATGCTAAGGAATTTAAAGAACATTTAATTCCTACTAAAGCCAGGCCTATTTAGATGAATCATGAACAAATGGAATTGTGTAAAAAGGAAATTAATGATCTCCTTAGTAAAGTTTTAATTAAACCCAGTAAATCCCCTTGGTCTTGTCCTGCTTTCTATGTTAACAATGAAGTAGAGAAAGAAAGAGGTGTACCTTGTCTAGTCATTAATTACAAACCATTGAATAAGGTTCTAGAGTGGATTAGGTATCCCCTTCCCAACAAAGACGACCTTATCAATAGATTGAGTAATGCCACAATATTCAGTAAATTTGACCTTAAGTCTGATTTCTGGCAAATTGTCATTCATCCTGATGATAGGTACAAAATAGCATTCACCACTCCATTCAGTCACTACAAATGGAATGTCCAGGCATTCGACCTAAAAAATGCTTCCAGTGAATTCCAAAATATTCTGACATATTAAACCCTTTCAGTCATTTTAGTGTTGTTTATATCGACGATATACTCATTTTTTCCAAGTCCATTGAAGAACACATTAAACATTTGAAATCATTCTTCAAGACCGTTAAAGACAATGAACTTGTTCTTTCACCTTCCAAATGCAGCCTATTTCAGGGCAAAATAAGGTTTCTTGGTCTTAATATCTTCAGAGGACAAGGTCAGCCCATTGAAAGAGCTATTTAATTCGCTGACAAGTTTCCCGATAAGATAACCAATAAAACCCAACTGCAGAGATTTCTTGTCTCGCTCAATTATATTGGCAAGTTTTATAAGAATCTCAGGAAGATCTGCAAACCTCTTTTTCAGCGTTTGCAAGACAATTCTCCACCTTGGACTGACATTCATACTTCTGTCGTCCAACAAGTCAAAAAATACGTCAAGGCATTGCCCTGTCTTGGTATTTCCAATGATTCAGCATATAAAATTGTTAAAACTGACGCCTCAGATATTGGATTTGGAGGCATTCTTAAACAAAAGTTAACACCAGAATCCCCAGAACAAATTGTTCGTTTTCATTCCGGCGCATTGAATAATACACAATTACATTACAGTACCATTAAAAAGCAAATACTTTCATTAGTATTATGTATTAATAAGTTTTAAAGTGATTTATTGAACCATAAATTTCTAGTTCGCATTGATTGCAAGTCAGCAAAATATATATTAGAAAAAGATGTTAAAAATCTAGCCTCTAAGCATTCCTTCGCTAGATAGCTTTGTTAAGCATTTTTTATTTTGAAATTGAATACATTAAAGGTAGTAACAATTCAATTCCTGATTTTCTCACTCGGGAATTTATCAATACAGGTATTATTCAGTCATGAGCATTAGAGGATCATCTTCCTCAAAGGGTCCGAGTCGTCCTACAGGCCCAAGTAATCAACCAGAGGAACTCTAATTCCTCACCCAGTCACCCCAGTTTATCAGTCAAACAAATTCACAGTCCTTGGGACAATTCCCAAACCCTATAGTTCAGCTTTAACCAGTAAGCCTGAACCAATTGACCCTTTTAGTGATCTAGCTAAGGCTTCATCCTCAGCTCCTAGTCATCCTCCTTTTGAGTATATGCTTAAATGGGAAAATTACCTATTTCATATTGAACCCTACATGAAACCAAAATATGACCCCGTTAAGCTTGCCACTCAGTTCTTTCCCCTGGATGGCATTTCCAGCCCTTTGCTCCTTATAAATCTCTTGTGTATTATAAGGACATTCTTCTGGAAATAGAATCAGTAAACATTAAACCTATTTACGCTAATAATGATAAGACTAAAGTCCTCTATCATTCTTTGTATATTAAACAGTTTGTTCAGATGTCTGATTGGGGGAAAACCCCCTCCAATCTTATGAATCTCTCTAGTCAAGATAACTCATTCTGTTATTACGACTATATTGAAGCTTGGTATAAGGTTCTCCTTCACCAAAATGAGTCACATAGTCATTCATGGTTCATTCAATTTGACCATAAATTCAAAAGTCCAATCCCTTATTGGTTCGTTCTCTGGTGGTATAGGTTAGGTTCTACCTATGACTTTCTTCCTGACCTTTTGAAGGTTCAATTGAGTCACTTCAGCAATCATAGTAAAACAGATCCAAAGAATGACGGTGTTTGTGATGCCCCCAAAATAGATATACGTCACCCATCTTGAGTCGACAGATATCACTCTATAAAAATCAAATACAAACTTCATTTATACAACTGTTGAATTGTCGTGCAGAAGAAGACAACAGATAAACTATGAGTTTCAATACAAAATCTATGTAACTCTCATGGTGCCTCGACCACAATACCTTACAAAGGTATTTTACATAAAAGTATAGTCAAAAACTGTTTTAGGAATTAAAATCTTTGGGAAGTGCTCAATGAAACCTTCGTACATGGGAGGCCATGCGTCTAGGTTATGGTAGATATCATATATCCACAGAATTATCCTTGGTTGACCCAATAGACCCCAAAGAAAAACGAGAATATTACTATCATCTTCTTTCCATTGGTGAGTCTTCTCTTGGCATATAACTATCTCCACTGTCTCCAAGTGGAAATTATATTTCAAATAAACTCCAAGATCTTATAGGTAGTGCTCGTAGATATACTCAGCAAGTGGATGTGCACAACCCTGTCTTATGATAACATGAGGATGTATGTCATTAGACATCTTGTATGATAGTGACAAAACACCCTTCCAAAATTGGGTTCGCTTCACCCTATTTGATTCACCAAATATAACTATTAAATGTCGTATAAAATACAACACACTTATCTTAAAGTTCTCAATGAAATTATTTTTATACTGTTTAGGGAGAACCTCAACAGCTATAGACCATCGTTCTAATCCCCAGTTACCTCCGCTCAACCCAGCTACACTCTTATTTTTGTTAATTGACATAATTAGTAAAATCACTGATCCTAAGCTAAAGGCTCAGTACACAAAACAGTTAAAAGATTTATTAACCAAAGATAATAAAGATAGTGACCGGTTTATTAAAGTTAAAGAGAAACCAATTTTTAGTCTTAATAAAACCCTAGAAAGATTTAAATCCCTAGTTAAAGAAGTTACTCTTCCAGAATTAAATCAAGAGGTTAATAAACTCAAGAAAGAGAATGCTAATTTAAAATTGGAAGTTTATTGTAAGACCCCAACTTATTATAAATAAAATTAAATTTTCCTCTATTCATTATTCTAAATTAATAAGGGTTAATTTGATATAATGTTTTGGTTATGGGTGAAATGTGCAAATTTTGCAAAATAAGCAAGTGGTTATAAAATATTCATTTCTGTCGGGGAATATTCGTTTGGTCGTGGAATATTCTTTTTGTTGGGAATCTCCGTACGAAGGCGCAGTCATTTGTGGGCCCCATAACGAAAAACAGATGGATGAAAGAAAATGACAAGTATGTGTTTTTATAAATAACTACAGTAGTTATTACCAATTAACCTTCGTTGGATTACTCCGGTGGTTAAAATCTGATGAATCTGGCGTTGTTGACAAGCGATGATTACCAGATTGCACAATATTATGAATTAGTGATCCTTACGTAAGAAGGCACTGCTCAATAATTGTTACAGTAGTTACTGTTCAATATTATATTTTATTGATTCAATAATTGCTACGTTGATATTTTATATTATTGTTGTTCAATAATTGTGTTGCGATGAGATTTCTATTATCAGATCAATAATTCATATTATTTTAATAATATTATTAGATAACATTATTGGCAATGTCTAGAAAGATCTGTCAAGGAGAGGTTAGGTCATCTAATTGCGCGCCAGTAAGGAGAAATCCTTATCGAAAGCCCCTCTTTCAGGAGCAACTGGTTGTCATAATTGTGATTCTGTAATATTATTTGTGAATAATTAATTATTGATTTATATGATAATGAAATATTTATTTGATATAAATAATGGATTTATTTATGTGGTTATAATTGAAGGAATTAATATTGAGGTGTTTTATCAATATTTTGTCGGATTTCGGTGTTCTTAAAGCTTTATTGCATGACTTATAATTTTAATTCGACCGTTGGATCGTTGTGATTTTTGGATATGTTATACATGTATGATTTGTTATGAATTTTAAAAGGTGTTGAAATAGTGTTTAAAATCATCCGTTTGTGGATTTCGGATATTTTTGGTCTGGAATTTGGAAAAACTTTCTTCTGCAAAGTTGTAGAGAATTTGATTTCAGGCAGAATGAACATAGAATGCGTATTTTTTTGATAAATGAGCTATTTTCTATGAATTACTGAAGTTTTGGAAAATAAAATGATTTTTATTAATTTATGGGTGGGACCCACTTTTTGGTTGGTGGTGATTATGTATGTGGCTGCTGGAAAATTCAGATTTTGCATGCCTTGATAGTCATGGTCTTGGCATGCGTAAAGAAAAAATAAATAAAATATTATATTTTATTATTTTAGTCTCCTATGGCGTTCTAGCATTTTCTTATAAATAGAGGGCTAAGTTAGAATTGAAAATCACACCAGAAACATGTTTTCTCTCTTTCTCTCTCTAGATTATCAAGCGTATTCTTGTGAATATACTTTGAGTGTTGCTATACCGTGCAAGTTTCACAAAGACTATATACAAAATTGATTAAAATACGGTTATTTTGAGGTAAAGGATGTTATTTCTTTCGAAATGGTATTATTTTCTTCAATATCATTATGCCAAAATATTGGTTGAACTTTTTATCAAATTTGGAACTTTTTTGTGCTGGGGTTATTATTCACGATACTAAGACTATTCACGAATCTGACACTATTCATCTAAAAAATAAAAATTTTCCTTTTTGTCCAAAATGTCTATTATGGTTACTAGCTTTGATTGTATCCATGTTTTGATCTTTATTCTTGAAGTTTGGCTCATAATTGTTTATTATGGAGTATTTTTAAATTTTGACAAACTAAAGTACGAATCCTTAATCCTTAATCCTTGTCATTTTGTTTCACTGGATTCGTTTCTTTAAAAAAATATTTTTCATCATCCTCAGTCCTAAATGATGATACTACTGAATATCTTTGGCTTGTAGTGCAAAGATGAATGATTAACTGATGAATATCTTTATTCAGAAGTGCAAAGATGAAATATGTATTGAGATGAACATGACCGATTGGTGATTTAAATGAATATCTTTGGCTGTAGTGCAAAGATGAATATTGATTGTTATTTGAGGATAAAATATTGATGATGGACTTTAAATCTTAGAAGATAGTAGAACTCATTCTCTACGTGGCTCTTATAATGGATTCTTGTTTCATTTGATTTTCTTGATCTAAAACTTGTTGTCTATTGTATTCTATCGATTTTTCCCGTTGAGGACTAATGATAATTTGTTGTATATTATCTTAGTCATAATATTCTTTATCGGGCTAGTTGAGCTCACCCTTTTCCTTGTTGTTCCATTTTTCTTCTCGGAGGTGAGAATATATAATGATGACTCAATAGGGGTATGGAGTGATGATTCAAGATAGTTATTTTAGTAGTCCTCACTATTTTGTAAAATAGTGTATTAATAAATGTATTGAGGACTTATTTAGTTGTGGATATTTTCTAGAAGACAATATTTGTATTTAAACTTACAGTATGTGTTGTCGTATTTTGCACGACAATTGTAATAATAAAGTTGTAGTTTTCTTTTCTCGTACTCATGTATTATGGCGTACTCGGAATGGGTGTTGTATACCTATTTTGGGGCGCCACGGTTGGTATCGAGCTTAGGATATGATCTCTGGCGTGAGATCGGGGAATAGAACTAGGAGGGAGAGACGAGTAAATCCTTCGCTAGTGTGTCCTACCTAAGCTTATTTGTTGGTGGTCATTATAATATAGGGATATTATGTGATATGTTAATTTATTTAATTAACCCTTGTTTTATGGCAATATTTAAGATGGCAGCTGAGAACGTTAACAATGGAGTGTATGAGACTGTGGAGACACCTTTAGTCACAAACCAGGAGAACGTGCAACAGGAAGGCAATATTCCTCTTGTAAACAACACTACCGAGCAAACAATGAATGATGGAATGTTTAGGAGCTTTTTGTAGTTCATGCAAAATCAGACGAGGGAGACTCGTGTACAAAATACGGGTGGAAATGATAGCAACGCGCGGTCTATCACTGCCAAGCAGTTCAAGGAGTTGGGACCACCAGATTTCCATGGAAAGCCGGATCCGATCAAGGCAGAAACGTGGGTCAAGCAAATTACCAAGATATTTGATGTCTTGGGATGCACGGAGGAACATAAGGTTCCATTCGCCACCTTTATGTTTCGTGGTGAAGCGGATTACTGGTGGGAATCTGTGAAGCGCATCTCAAATGTGATGCACTCAACATGTCTTGGGAAAGATTTCAGAAACTATTTAATGACAAGTACTTTCCTGAAAGTATTCGTCATATGAAGGAGGTAGAGTTTATTAGACTGGAACAAAATAACACGATGGTGTCCCAAAGATGAGGCGTAAGTTCATGAGTTATCGTGTTTGCACCTCATTTGGTGGAAAATGAAGAACGTATGACGCGGATGTTTCTAAGGGGTCTAAAACCCGAGATTCGACAATATCTTATCTCTCATAAATTTTCTTTATATTCAGATGTTGTAAACAGGGCTCAATTATTAGAGCGTGATAATGAGTATGTTCAACCGAGGGACAACAACCGTGGTCATCATCTGGACAATGAAATCCTGGAGTGATGATAACCAAATGAGGAGGAAAGAATACGGACAAAAGCGGTAACCACTCGGGTGGTAATCGTGGGCCATAATAATAGGAGAGGTGAGTCAGTGGAAATTTCAAAAGGAAGAGATTCAACAATGGACGGAAGACATCAAAGAACTCCAAAGATCAACCGGTTTTAAGGAGGAGAACGACCACGTCTGGTCAGATGCTATAAATGCAGGAAAGAGGGTCATATCAGCCCAAACTGCCCACAACAATCCAAGGTATGTTATAACTGTGGAAAAGAAGGTCATATAGCTCGGGATTGTTCTATAGCAAAACCAAGTTCAGCAGGGATGGTAACTCCAAAGGCTGTCCCGGAAAAGTCAAAATCAGCGGTTCCTGGAAGAGCATTTGTCGTGACTGGCCAAAATGCGAGAAACCCGAACGAGGTGATCACGGGTAAGTTAATCGTGAACTCTTGCGAAGTTTATACCTTATTAGATACCGGTTCTACCCATTCTTTTATCTCTCCTGCTTGTGCTCAACGTTTAAACTTGACTCCGGAGAAAATGGACTTTGACTTATCTGTTGAAACTCCGTTGGGTGAAACCTTCATTACATCTACAGTTTATAAATCTTGCATGATCCAAGTTGGCACTATCACATTACCTGTTGATCTTATCTCTTTAAAGATACTTGCTTTTGATGTGATTTTAGGAATTGATTGGTTAACCACTCATCATGCCAAAATTGATTATTTTTATAAGGTTGTTAGTTTTCATATTCCTAACCAACCTGTCATACGAATTCAAACTACTAAACCACTAAAATCAGTCAATGTCATATCAAGCCACAAAGCTATTCGTTTATTGAAAAACGGATGCCAAGCTTTCTTAGCCCATGTTATGGATTTGAATAAAGACAAGTCGGATTTGAATAATATTTCTGTGGTTAAAGAATTTCCTGATGTATTTCCTGAAGAGCTTCCCGATCTACCCCCAGAACGTGATGTTGAATTCTTTATTGACCTTGAACTGGGTACAAAACCCCTTTCTAAAACCCCATATCGAATGGCTCCTATTGAACTTCAGGAGTTAAAAGTCCAACTACAGGAGTTATTAGACATCGGTTTCATTTGTCCTAGTACATCTCCTTGGGGTGCTCCTGTTTTATTCGTAAAGAAGAAAGGCGGGAGTATGCGACTTTGTATTGACTACCGAGAATTAAACCATGTCACCATCAAGAATAAGTATCCGCTACCTCGCATTGATGACTTGTTTGACCAGTTGCAAGGAGCACAATTCTTTTCAAAGATCGATCTTCGTTCTGGATATCATCAGCTGAAAATTAAAACTGAGGATATTCCAAAGACTGCATTCAGAACTCGGTACGGGCATTATGAATTCTTAGTCATGTCTTTTGGATTGACTAATTCTCCTGCTGCTTTCATGGATATTGTGACGCCCCCAAAATAGGTATACAACACCCATTCTGAGTCGCCAAAATACATGGTACAGAAAAACTACAACTTCATTATTACAATTGTCGTGCAAAATACGACAACACATACTGTGAGTTTAAATACAAATATTGTCTTCTAGACAATATCTACACCCAAATAAATCCTCAATACATTTATTGAAATACTGTTTTACAAAATAGTGAGGACTACTAAAATAACTATCTCTGCAACCATCACGTGATACCCCTATTAGTCCCTCGCTATATTCTCACCTCCCGAGAAGAAAAATGGAACAACAAGGAAAAGGGTGAGCTCAACTAGCCCAGTAAAGAATATTATGACTAAAATAATATGCAACAAAATTATTATTAGTCCTCAACAGGGAAAAATCTGATAGAATATAATAGACAACAAATTTTAGATCAACAAATGCAGCGGAAACAACAATCCATTAGAAGAGTAACATAGAGAATGAGTTCTACTATCTTCTAACATTTAAAAGTCCATCATCATTATTTTATCCTCGTAATAACAATCAATATTCATCTTTGCACTTTGTGCCAAAGATATTCATTTATATCACAACGATCTGGTCATGTTCATTTCAACACTGCTCATCTTTGCACTACATGTGCCAAAGATATTCAAGAAGTATCATCATTTAGGACTGAGGATGATGAAAAATATTTTAAAAGATACGAATCCAGTGAAACAAAAGGACAAATATTAGAGATTCGTCTTTCAGTATATCCAAATTTAATAATACTCCATAATAATCAAATATGAAGCAGAATTCCAAAAATAAAGACCAAAAAATGGATACAATCAAAGATAGTACCCATAATAGATATTTTGGACAAAAAGAAAATTTTTTATTTTTCGGTGAATAGTGCCGTATTCGTGAATAGTGCCATATACGTGAATAGTGCCGTATACGTGAATAGTAACCCCGACACAACAAGTTCCAAATTTGATAAAAAGTTCAACCAATATTTTGGCATAATGATATTGAAGAAAATAATATCATTTGCGAAAGAAATAACATCCCTTACCTCAAAATAACCGTACTTCTAATTGAATTTCGGATATAAAGCCGACAGAAACTTGAACAGAATAACAACTCTCAAAGTATCTAAATACTCACAAAAATACGCTCGACAATATAGAGAGAGAAAACTTATGTTTCTGGTGTGATTTTCAATTCTAACTTAGCCCTCTATTTATAGGAAAATGTTAGAACGCCATAGGAGACTAAAATAATAAAATATATTATTTTATTCTTTCTTTCTACGCATGCCCACATGTTTGATCAGCCACCAGCCATTTTTGACAAAGGTAGCAGCCCACATGTTTAATCCACCAACCAAAAGTGGGTCTCGCAATTTAATAAAAATTATTTTATTTTTTGAAACTTCAACAATTCATAGAAAATAGCCCGGTTATTAGAAAAATTCGAAACTCGTGTTTTTTTATAGGAAATTCAATTCTCTACAACTTTACAGAAGAAAGTTTTTCCAAATTCCAGACCAAAAATATCCGAAATCCACAAACGGATGATTTTAAACATCGTTTCAACACCTTTTAAAATTCATAACAAATCATGCGTTAATTTTCAATGGTTCAAAATTTGTGGACATATACTCAACTTATATATGTATAACATATCCAAATATTACAACGATCCAACGGTCGGATTAAAATTATAACTCACGCAATAAAGCTTTAAGAATACCGAAATCCGACAAAATACTGAAAAAAAATACCTCAACATTAATTCCTTCAATTATATCCACATAAAATAAATATATCCATCAATTATATCCACATCAAATAAATATTTCCTTATCATATGAATCAATAATTAATTATTCTTAAAATATTATTACAGAATCATAATTATGACAACCAGCCGCTCCTCAGAAAGAGGGCCCTTCCTAAGTAAGGATTTCTCCATCATGCGCCGCAATTAAATAACCTCTCCTTAGACAGAACTTTCTAGACATTGTCAATAATGTTATCTAATAATATTATTTAAATAATATGAATTATTGATCTAATAATGGAAAATACTGTGCAGTGACAATTATTGAAACAATAATAATATAAACTAACAATGCAACAATTATTGAATCAATATAATAATGAACAGGACTACAGGTAATAATTATTGAGTAAAGGCTTCTTCACGTAATGATCAATAATTCAAAATATCGCGGTAATACCGTGGTGCCATCGCTAAGCAACAACGCCAGACATCAGTATTTTAACCACTGTGTAATAATCAACGATGTTAATCAGTAATAATTTACGTAGTTATTTATAAAACTCAATCTTTGTCATTTTCTTTCATCCAACTGTTTTTTTCGTTATGGGGCCCATAATTGATGTGTCAGTCGCATCACGGAGATTCCTGACAAAAAGAATATTCCACGACCAAACGAATATTCCCCGACAGAAATAAATATTTTATAGCCAATTGCTTATTTTGTAAATTTTGCACATTTCACCCATAACCAAAGCATTATATCAAATTAACAACCTATTATCAAGAATAATAATTAGAGGAAATTCGATTTTATTTATAAAAAAAAATTGGGGTCTTACAACCTCCCCTCCTTATGAAATTTTGTCCTCGAAATTGATGTACGTACCTGATGTATCGAAAAGGTGAGGGTACCTCGCTTTCATTTCTGACTCCAACTCCCATGTCATTTCCTCAATAGCATGGTTTCTCCACAAAACCTTAACTTGTGGTATAATCTTGGTGCGTAGGACATGTTCTTTCCTATCCAAGATCTTAATAGGTACCTCTTCGTATGTTAAATCTTCGGCTCTCTCGTCTGGTTCTAACGAAATAATGTGGTTCGGATCTTTCACATATTTACGAAGCATAGATATGTGAAAAACATTATGAACACGAGACATGTTTGGAGGTAACGTGAGTCTATAGGCCACGTTTCCTATTCGGTCAAGAATCTCAAATGGACCAACAAACCTTGGATTGAGCTTTCCTCTTTTCCCAAATCTTGTAACTCCTTTCCATGGAGCAACATGTAACAATACATGATCTCTAATATTAAACTCCACATCCTTTCTATGAAGATCAGCATAACTCTTTTGTCGATCTTGTGAGGTTTGAATACGTTGTCGAATCATTTGGATCTTTTCTGTAGTTATGCATACTAATTCTGGTCCCAACAACGTTGCTTCTCCCACCTCGTCCCAGCATACTAGAGAACGACATTTTCGTCCATACAACGCCTCAAATGGAGCCATGCCTATACTTGCTTGATAACTGTTGTTGTAGGAGAATTCCACCAATGGTAAATACTTATCCCAACTCCCTTTGAAATCAAGGACACAAAGTCTTAATAGATCTTCAAGAGTTTGAATAGTCCTCTCTGATTATTCGTCTGCTTGAGGGGGTGGTCGCGGCCGAATCAATCAGAATCTGCGCCCATAGCTTTCACAAGCTAACCCAAAATCTTGAAGTGAATCTTGGGTCACGATCCGAAACTATGGATACTGGCATGCCATGCAATCTTACAATCTCATTCACATACATACGAGCAAGACGTTCAAGGGAATAAGTCTCACGTATTGGCAAGAAATGAGCAGACTTCGTTAATCTATCAATAATAACCCAAATCGCATCTATGCCTTGAGAAACCTTGGGAAGACCCGTAACGAAATCCATAGTAATGTGTTCCCACTTCCATTCCAGAATCTCAAGTGGTTGCAATGGACCTTTTGGCACTTGATGTTCTGCCATTACACGTTGACAAGTTAAACACCTCGAGATAAACTCTGCGATCTCTCTCTTCATATTGTTCCACCAAAATGTATGTCGAATATCATGATACATTTTGGTACTCCCAGGATGGATTTCAAACGGGGTGTTGTGTGCCTCCATCATGATTCTATGCTTCAAGTCAGAATCGTTAGGAACGCAAAGTCTAGAGTTGAATCGAAGTATTCCTTCTTCATCGATTCTTGCTTCCGGAATAGCACCTTCTTGCACTTTCTTCTTCATATTCATCAGCTCCAGGTCTGTAGCTTGAGCATCTTTAACGTTATCAATTAAAGTCGATTCTACTTATATATCATCACGTGAGTCCCTAGAGTCTTTAACTCTATCTTTATCGTTTGTAAATTATACAAAATAGGTCTTTGTGTTCGAAAATATCGTACTCGTACTCGCATACGATCTTCTACTCAACGCGTCAGCTACCACGCTCGCTTTTTCGGGATGGTATGGTCAGAACATGTGTCGAAATGAGTCTCCTCTTGAGTTCTTGGAAAATATTCTCGCATTCCTCGCTTTATACGAATTTTATATCTTTCTGAGTCAGCTAAATTAACAAAGTAGCGATTCGAGAAAATCCTTCCACGAATCTTCGATAGTAACCAGCTAAGCCTAGAAAGCTAGATATTTCGATTACTGACTTAAGTTGCTCTCAACTGTGAATTATATCCCAATCTTGGATATCACGTCACAATAACACCTATCATTTACCACCAAACAAATATAGTGACACCTACGGAGAATCTGGCTTTGGTGCATTCCACAAAGGGAGTCACCAGCTGGAGGCTCAGGTACCAACTCTTGTACTTAGGTTTTTAACTCCTGAAGTTCAATAGGAGTCATTTGATATGGATTTTTGAAAATGGGTTTTGTACCGGGTTCAAAGTCGATACAAAATTCAATATCACACTCTGGGGTAGGCCAGGAAATTCTTCAGGAAATTCATTAAAAACATGAATATTATTCAAATCTGACGTGTTTTTGTTCAAGTCCATAATATAGGCTAAGAAAGCTTGACATCCGTTTTTCAATAAACGAATAGCTTTATGGCTTGATATAATAGTGGCTGATTTTAGTGGTTTAGTTGCTTGTATTCGTATAACAGGTTGGTTAGGAATATGAAAACTAACAACCTTACGGAAACAATCAATTTTTGCATGATGAGTGGTTAACCAATCAATTCCTAAAATCACATCAAAAGCAAGTATCTTTAAAGAGATAAGATCAACAGGTAATGTGATAGTGCCAACTTGGATCATGCAAGATTTATAAACTGTAGATGTAACAAAGGTTTCACCCAACGGAGTTTCAACAGATAAGTCAAAGTCTATTTTCTCCAGAGTCAAGTTTAAACGTTGAGCACAAGCAGAAGAGATAAAAGAATGGGTAGAACCGATATCTAGTAAGGTATAAACTTTGAAAGAATTTATAAATAACTAACTCGTGATACCTCCGTTTGGGTTCCTAGCATTTTGGGCAGTCACGACAAACGCTCTTCTAGAAACCGTCGACTTCGTTTTTGTTTGTATCCTCCTTTGGTGCCACCATCCCAGCTGGACTTGATTTCGCTACAGGACAAAATCGAGCTATGTGACCGTCTTTTCCAAAACTAAAACATACCTTGGAAGGTTTTGAACAGTTTGACCTTATATGTCCCTCCTCTCCGCATCTGTAGCATCTAACTGGCGGTCGTTTTCGTCCCATAGACTTTGTTCTTTGGTGTTGGTCTTTGTGCTTTAACGCCTTCCGTCATCGTTAAATCTTCTCTTCTTAGATCAGACATCTCTTTCCATAATATCAACGCGTCGTGCGGCTTTTACCCATGCATCACTCATTCTTACTCGTTCAGTTGTTTCTTCTTTCAGCTGATCCTTGATATTTGAATTCTCAAATTCCAACTTTTTCAGCTGATCCTTGATATTTGAATTCTGAGATTCCAACTTTAATAGCTTACACTCTGCCAAAGCGTGATTTTGTTCGAGCATCACATATCGGGTAACACAAGCTTGAATCGTTGCATCCTTTTGCTTGCTCCATGACCGCCTGCCGTTCTTCAGCCTGCTCTTCTAACTCATGGATACGATCTTTTAATTCTACATTTTGATCATAAAGTACCTCTAATAAATTCTCCTCAGGTGCCTCTTCTTCCTCTTCTTCCTCACTCTCAGCTGTTACCTCTGCGACTATCTCGGGTGCAACTATCAATTCTTCACTCACCACATGGATATCTCTAATTCTTCTTCCTCGACATCACATTATCCACGGTTGGCAATTAGAGGTGTCTCCACGATCTCATTCACTCCATTGTTAACGTTCTCAGCCGCTATTCTTAAATACTGCCATAAAACAAGGGTTAATTAAACAAATTAACATGTCACATAATATCCCTATATTATGATCGACCCACAAATAAGCTTAGGTAGGACACACTAGCAAAGGGTTTACTCATCTCTCCCCTCCTAGTTCTATTCCCCTATCTCCGCCAGAGATCATATCCCTAAGCTCTGATACCAACTGTGACGCCCCCAAAATAGGTATACAACACCCATTCTGAGTCGCCAAAATACATGGTACAGAAAAACTATAACTTCATTATTACAATTGTCGTGCAAAATACGACAACACATACTGTGAGTTTAAATACAAATATTGTCTTCTAGACAATATCTACACCCAAATAAATCCTCAATACATTTATTGAAATACTATTTTACAAAATAGTGAGGACTACTAAAATAACTATCTGCAACCATCACTGCATACCCCGGCTAGTCCCTGCTATATTCTCACCTCCTGAGAAGAAAAATGGAACAACAAGGAAAAGGGTGAGCTCAACTAGCCCAGTAAAGAATATTATGACTAAGATAATATGCAACAAAATTATCATTAGTCCTCAACAGGGAAAAATCTGATAGAATATAATAGACAACAAATTTTAGATCAACAAATGCAGCAGAAACAATAATCCATTAGAAGAGTAACGTAGAGAATGAGTTCTACTATCTTCTAACATTTAAAAGTCCATCATTATTATTTTATCCTCAGAATAACAATCAATATTCATCTTTTGCACTATGTGCCAAAGATATTCATTTATATCACCAGTTGGTCATGTTCATCTCAACACTTGTTCATCTTTGCACTATAGGCCAAAGATATTCATCAGTTAATCATTCATCTTTGCACTACAGGCCAAAGATATTCAATAGTATCATCATTTAGGATTGAGGATGATGAAAAATATTTTAAAAGAAATGAATCCAGTGAAACAAAAGGACAAATATTAGAGATTCGTCTTTCAGTATATCCAAATTCAATAATACTCCATAATAATCAAATATGAAGCAGAATTCCAAAAATAAAGATCAAAACATGGATACAATCAAAGATAGTACCCATAATAAATATTTTGGACAAAAAGAAAAATTTTTATTTTTCGGTGAATAGTGTCGTATTTGTGAATAGTGCCGTATACGTGAATAGTAACCCCGACACAATAAGTTCCAAATTTGATAAAAAGTTTAACCTATATTTTGGCATAATGATATTGAAGAAAATAATATCATTTGCGAAAGAAATAACATCTCTTACCTCAAAATAACCGTACTTCTAACTGAATTTCGGATATAAAGCCGATGGAAACTTGAACGGAATAGCAACTCTCAAAGTATCTAAATACTCACAAAAATACGCTCGACAATATAGAGAGAGAAAACTTATGTTTCTGGTGTGATTTTTAATTCTAACTTAGCCCTCTATTTATAGGAAAATATTAGAACGCCATAGGAGACTAAAATAATAAAATATATTATTTTATTCCTTCTTTCTACGCATGCCCACATGTTTGATCAGCCACCAGCCATTTTTGACAAAGCTAGCAGCCCACATGTTTAATCCACCAACCAAAAGTGGGTCCCGCAATTTAATAAAAATTATTTTATTTTCTGAAACTTCAACAATTCATAGAAAATAGCCCGGTTATTAGAAAAATTTGAAACTCGCGTCTTTTTATAGGAAATTCAATTCTCTACAACTTTACAGAAGAAAGTTTTTCCAAATTCCAGACCGAAAATATCCGAAATCCACAAACGGATGATTTTAAACATCGTTTCAACACCTTTTAAAATTCATAACAAATCATGCGTTAATTTTCAACGGTTCAAAATTTGTGGACATATACTCAACTTATATATGTATAACATATCCAAAAATCACAGCGATCCAACGGTCGGATTAAAATTATAACTCACGCAATAAAGCTTTAAGAATACCGAAATCCGATAAAATACTGAAAAAAATACCTCAACATTAATTCCTTCAATTATATCCACATAAAATAAATATATCCATCAATTATATCCACATCAAATAAATATTTCCTTATCATATGAATCAATAATTAATTATTCTTAAATAATATTACAGAATCACAATTATGACAACCAGATCGTTCCCAGGAAAGAGGGGGCCTTCCGGTAAGGATTTCTCCTTACTGGCGCACAACTAAATAACCTCTCCTTAGACAGAACTTTCTAGACATTATGAATAATGTTATCTAATAATATTATTTAAATAATATGAATTATTGATCTGATAATGGAAAATCATGTAAATGCAATTGACAATTATTTAAACAATAATAATATAAACTAACAATGCAAAGAATTATTGAATCAATATAATAATGAACAGTAACTCACAGTAATAATTATTGAGTTGTGCCTTCTTACGTAAGGATCAATAATTCAAAATATCATGCAATACCGAGTAGCTCTTCGCGGCAACAACGGCGTATTTCGTATTCTAACCACGTGTAATCCAACAAAGTTGTTAATTGGTAACAATTTACGCCGTTATTTATAAAACTCAATCTTTGTCGTTTTCTTTCATCCAATTGTTTTCCGTTATGGGGCCCACAATTGACTGCGCCGTCGTACGGAGATTCCCGACAAAAAGAATATTCCACGACCAAACGAATATTCCCCGACAGAAATGAATATTTATAGCCACTTGCTTATTTTGTAAATTTTGCACATTTCACCCATAACCAAAGCATTATATCAAATTAACACCTTATTATCAAGAATAATAATTAGAGAAAATTCGATTTTATTTATAAAAAAAATTGGGGTCTTACAGATATGATGAACCGAGTATTCAAGGAATATGTGGATCAGTTCGTTGTTGTTTTTATTGATGACATCCTCATCTATTCCAAAAGTCGCGAAGATCATGAGCACCATTTGAAGCTGATACTTCAAAGACTTCGTGACAACAAGCTATATGTCAAGCTGAAGAAATGCGAGTTCTGGCTTAAGGAAGTAGCATTCCTTGGGCACGTGGTGTCAAAACATGGAGTATCTGTTGACCCGGCGAAGATTGAAGCAATACAAAGTTGGGAGCAACCGAAGTCGGTGACCGAAGTACGCAACTTTCTGGGCTTAGCTGGTTATTATCGGAGGTTCGTGGAAGGATTTTCTCGAATTGCTACTCCTTTAACTCAGTTGACTAGAAAGATACAAAATTTGTATGGACCGAGAAATGCGAGAAGAGTTTCCAAGAGCTCAAGAGGAGACTCTTTTCGGCACCTGGTCTGGCAATACCATCTGGTTCGGATGGATTTGTTATATACAGCGATGCTTCAGGCAAAGGGTTAGGATGTGTTCTCATGCAACATGAGAAAGTCATAGCCTATGCCTCGCGACAACTCAAAGAATATGAGAGGAATTATCCTACTCATGATCTGGAGTTGGCAGCAGTCGTATTCGCGTTGAAGATATGGAGACACTACTTGTATGGGAAGAAAGTGGAGATTTCTACGGACCATTAAAGCCTCAAATATTTCTTCACCCAAAAAGAACTCAACATGCGGCAACGACGTTGGCTTGAGCTATTGAAAGATTACGATCACACTATTCAATATCATCCTGGAAAGGCGAACGTAGTAGCTGACGCATTGAGTAGAAGATCGCATGCGAGTACGAGTGCAATATTGTCAACGCAAAAGCCCATTTTGTATGACTTATAAAGAATGGAGGTAGAATTAAAGACTCCAGGGTCCCACATGATGATGGCGAATATACGAGTAGAACCGACTTTAATCGATAAAGTTAAAGTTGCTCAAGCTACGGACCTGGGGCTGATGTGTATGAAGAAGAAAGTGCAAGAAGGTGCTATTCCGGAAGCAAGAATCGATGAAGAAGGAATACTTCGATTCAACTCTAGACTTTACGTTCCTAACGATTCTGACTTGAAGCATAGAATCATGATGGAGGCACACAACACCCCTTTCGCAATCCATCCTGGGAGTACCAAAATGTATCATGATATTCGACATACATTCTGGTGGAATAATATGAAGAGAGAGATCGCAGAGTTTATCTCAAGGTGTTTAACCTGTCAACGTGTAAAGGCGGAGCATCAAGTGCCAAAGGGTCCATTGCAACCACTTGAGATTCCAGAATGCAAGTGGGAACATATTACCATGGATTTTGTTACAGGTCTTCCCAAAGTTTCTCAAGGCATAGATTCTATTTGGGTTATTATTGATAGATTAACCAAGTCTGCCCATTTCTTGCCGATACGTGAGACTTATTCCCTTGAACGTCTTGCTCGTATGTATGTGAATGAGATTGTGCGATTACATGGCATGCCTGTATCCATAGTTTCAGATCGTGACCTAAGATTCACTTCAAGATTTTGGGTTAGCTTGCAGAAAACTATGGGCACAGATTTACGATTCAGTTCAGCATATCATCCTTAAATGGACGGACAATCAGAGAGGACTATTCAAACCCTTAAAGATCTACTAAGACTCTGTGTTCTAGATTTCAAAGGAAGTTGGGATAAGTACTTGCCACTGGTGGAATTCTCCTACAATAACAGTTATCAAGCAAGTATAGGTATGGCTCCATTCGAGGCGTTGTATGGACGAAAGTGTCGTTCTCCAGTATGCTGGGATGTGGTAGGAGAAGCAACATTGTTGGGACCAGAATTGGTACGCATGACTACAGAAAAGATCCAAATGATTCGACAACGTATTCACACTTCACAAGATCAACAAAAGAGTTATGCTGACCTTCAAAGAAAGGACGTGGAGTTTAATATTGGAGATCATGTATTGTTACGTGTTGCTCCATGGAAAGGAGTTACAAGATTTGGGAAAAGAAGAAAGCTCAATCCAAGGTTTGTTGGTCCATTTGAGATTCTTGATCGAATAGGAAACGTGGCCTATAAACTCGCATTACCACCAAACATGTCCCGTGTTCATAATGTTTTTCACGTATCTATGCTAATGTAAATATGTGAAAGACCCGAACCATATTATTGAGTTAGAACCAGACGAGATAGCCGAAGATTTAACATACGAGGAGATACCTGTTAAGATCTTGGATAGGAAAGAGCATGTCCTACGCACGAAGGTTATACCACAAGTTAAGGTTTTGTGGAGGAACCATGCTATTGAGGAAATGACATGGGAGTTGGAATCGGAAATGAAAGCGAGGTACCCTCATCTTTTCGAGGACGAAATTTTATAAGGAGGGGAGGTTGTAAGACCCCAACTTATTATAAATAAAATTAAATTTTCCTCTATTCATTATTCTAAATTAATAAGGTTTAATTTGATATAATGCTTTGGTTATGGGTGAAATGTGTAAATTTTGCAAAATAAGCAAGTGGTTATAAAATATTCATTTCTATCGGGGAATATTCGTTTGGTCGTGGAATATTCTTTTTGTCGGGAATCTCCGTACGACGGCGCAGTCATTTGTGGGCCCCATAACGGAAAACAGATGGATGAAAGAAAACGACAAGTATGTGTTTTTTAAAATAACGGCGTAGTTATACCGTTAACACTATTGGATTACCTGGTGGTTAAAATACGATGAATACGTTGTCACGCATGCAAAGAAGCATTACCCAGATTGTATGCGCGATATTTTGAATTATTGATCCTTACGTAAGAAGGCACTACTCAATAATTGTTACGATGAGTTATTATTCAATATTATATTTTTTGATTCAATAATTGTTTGTGTTGATATTTTATATTATTGTTGTTCAATAATTGTCCTTTGACAAGATTTCTATTATCGATCAATAATTCATATTATTTTAATAATATTATTAGATAACATTATTGGCAATGTCTAGAAAGATCTCATCAAGGAGAGGTTAGGTCATCTAATTCTTGGCGCCAAGAAGGAGAAATCCTTATTGAAAGCCCCCTCTTTCGGAACTACTGGTTGTCATAATTGTGATTCGTAATATTATTTGTGAATAATTAATTATTGATTTATATGATAATGAAATATTTATTTGATATAAATAATGGATTTATTTATGTGGTTATAATTGAAGGAATTAATATTGAGGTGTTTTATCAGTATTTTGTCGGATTTCGGTGTTCTTAAAGCTATATTGCATGACTTATAATTTTAATCCGACCGTTGGATCGTTGTGATTTTTGGATATGTTATACATATATGAGTTGAGAATATATCCACAAATTTTGAACCGTTGAAAATTAACGCATGATTTGTTATGAATTTTAAAAGGTGTTGAAACGGTGTTTAAAATCATCCGTTTGTGGATTTCGGATATTTTCGGTCTGGAATTTGGAAAAACTTTCTTCTGTAAAGTTGTAGAGAATTCAATTTTAGGCAGAATGGATATAAAATTCATATTTTTCTGATAAACGAGCTATTTTCTATGAATTACTGAAGTTTTGGAAAATAAAATGATTTTTATTAATTTATGGGTGGGACCCACTTTTTGGTTGGTGGTGATTATGCATGTGGGCTGCTGGAAAATTCAGATTTTGCATGCCTTGATAGTCATGGTCTTGGCATGCGTAAAGAAAAAATAAATAAAATATTATATTTTATTATTTTAGTCTCCTATGGCGTTCTATCATTTTCCTATAAATAGAGGGCTAAGTTAGAATTGAAAATCACACCAGAAATAAGTTTTTGTCTCTTATTCTCTCTAGATTATCGAGCGTATTCTTGTGATTATACTTTGAGTGTTGCTATACCGTGCAAGTTTCTGTCAGCACTATACCCGAAATTCAGTCAGAAGTACGGTTATTTTGAGGTAAGAGATGTTATTTCTTTCGCAAATGGTATTATTTTCTTCAATATCATTATGCCAAAATATTGGTTGAACTATTTATCAAATTTGGAACTTTTGTGTCTGGAGTTCTTATTCACGATAAGGCACTTTATTCACGATACAAAGACTATTCACTTAATACGACACTATTCAATTAGAAAAATAAAAATTTTCTTTTTTGTCCAAAATGTCTATTATAGTTACTAGCTTTGATTGTATCCATGTTTTGATCTTCATTCTTGAAGTTTGGTTCATAATTGTTTATTATGGAGTACTTTTGAATTTGGACAAACTAAAGTACGAATCCTTAATCCTTAATCCTTAATCCTTGTCATTTTATTTCACTGGATTCGTTTCTTTAAAAAAATATTTTTCATCATCCTCAGTCCTAAATGATGATACTACTGAATATCTTTGGCATGTAGTGCAAAGATGAATGATTAACTGATGAATATCTTTGGCCTGTAGTGCAAAGATGAACAGGTGTTGAGATGAACATGACCGACTGGTTATTTAAATGAATATCTTTGGCCTGTAGTGGAAAGAATAAAATTTGATTTTTGTTCCAGGATAAAATATTGATGATGGACTTTTAAATCTTAGAAGATAGTAGAACTCATTCTCTACGTGACTCTTCTAATGGATTGTTGTTTCAGCTGCATTTGCTGATCTAAAACTTGTTGTCTATATTATTCTATCAGATTTTTCCCTGTTGAGGACTAATGATAATTTTTTGTATATTATCTTAGTCATGATATTCTTTACTGGGCTAGTTGAGCTCACCCTTTTCCTTGTTGTTCCATTTTTCTTCTCAGGATGTGAGAATATAGCAGGGACTAGCCGGGGTATGGTGTGATGATTCAAGATAGTTATTTTAGTAGTCCTCACTATTTTGTAAAATAGTGTATTAATAAATGTATTGAGGACTTATTTGGTTGTGGATATTGTCTAGAAGACAATATTTGTATTTAAACTTACAGTATGTGTTGTCGTATTTTGCACGACAATTGTAATAATAAAGCTGTAGTTTTCTTTCTGTACTATGTATTATGGCGACTCATAATGGGTGTTGTATACCTATTTTGGGGGCGTCACATTTATAATTTAAGAAAAGATTTTGATGACAAAAGGTCTGATCTTCAAATCAATGATTCCACGTCTAGTGATGAAGATCATGATTTATCGGAATCATCTGGTGCTAAAGATGATCCAGATCTATTTGTACAAGGTCTTTCTGTGAGACCCCAGATTTTATGAATAAAGATTTAAATTTTTCAAAATATTTTTTAATATTATGGTGTGGATTTGATATAATATTATAGTCGTGGGTAGTATTTATAAATTTTACAAAGTCTGCAAGTTGTTAAATTATATTCGATTGGTCGGGGAATATTCATTTTAATAGGGAATATTCTTTTTGTCGGGGATATCCGTACGACGGCACAATCATTGGTGGACCGCACAACAGAATTATTGTCGGATGGAGAAAACGACCAAAATATTTTATTAAAAATAACGGCGAAAGTTTAACCAATTATCTTTGTTGAACTACTTGGTAGTAAATTACGATGAATCGCGTGGTTGCATAGTAGATTTTACGGTATTGATTATTGATGCTTACGTGAGAAAGTCACTCGGTTTTGTTCAATTATTGCTATAGTAATTGTTGCATAGTATCTCACGTTATTTGATTTAAATATTGTCGATATTTTATATATTATTAAATCAATAATTGAGACGACAAAGTTATTAATATTATTATTTGCAATATTAACGATGTCTAGAAGTTCTGTCAAGGAGAGGTAAAATATATTTATATATATATATGTATGTGATGTGTGTGTGTATATATATATATATAATATAATGTTAGTGGGGGATGGTAGAAAAGGTGGAGTGTCTTATATATATATATTTATATAATGTGTGTGTGTGTGTAAGAGAATGTGTGACGACCCCAAAATAGGTATACATTGTCGACGTTGGGATTTTTATTGTCCCTTTTCGTTACTTGTTCTTTGGTGTTCTCATGTTAATGTGAGATTTGTTTGAAAAACAAGTGAAAAAGGTCCGGCACGTGTAATGTCGATGATTTGACTTTAAGAGTCGCCATTGGTGTTTTTAATCGGTTTCACCAACGCAAGAACCTAAAAAGGTTTGCACATTGACCCAAGTGATTTGGCATCGCTAAACCAAGTCGGTGAAACCGAGATTCATTAAGGGTTCGGGGGCTTGATTATGCGGAGGGAAGGTGTTAGGCACCCCCCGACATCCGTGTTGCCACGGTGACTGCCACTCTTCAAAGAAACTGTTATATGAATGTGTGTGTGTGTGTGTGTGTGTGTGGATCAATGTGCAATTATATGAAAGTAGTCTTATGCCTCGTTTGCACCTATGTACATAGAGTTTGAATTTATAGAAAAATTCGGGTTTTAAACAAGATATAAAGATGATGTTTTTGTAAAAGAGGTTTTTCAAACCCTCGTGCTCAATAAGTAATTGAGGCCTTTGATACTTCCATTTTATTACTAAGCCTTCTGCTTGTTTGCTTTTTATTTTTAGATGCAAGCATCTGCGATAAAATAATATCTGAAGAAGCTTCAATTCCTCACACGGGCATGAGATGACCATCCAAGGAAACTTCGGACACTTTGTAATATAATGTACAAGTCACATACGGTGAAAAAACGTCCATCATGGGAACTGAATCGACTCATCATGTCAATCTGTAAGATCACATGATTCCTAGGCTCACATGATACTGCAGATTGATATGGAAAGCGATAAATGATATATATATATATATAAGTCATGAAATATATATATATATATATATATATATATATATATATATATGTCGATATGATAGCCACCATGAATTATTCTCCATGGGGAATCACGCAATGAAAGCAAATATATATATAAAAGTGGTAAATATATATATATATATATATATATATATATATATATATATATATATATACACATACGATCATCACCATGAATGATTCTCCATGGGGATCAGAAAGTAAATAAAGCAAGAATGTTATCACCGCCACGAAGTGAACTCCAAAGGGACAAAATGTAAAGAAAGTCAGAAAGCGATCATCGCCACGAAGTGAACTCCAGCGAGACGGAATGTAAAGAAAGTCAAAAAATCACCACCGCCAAGTGAACTCCAAAGCGGACGTAAATGTATATATATATATATAAAAGCAATAAATGCACCGGATGTGAATCCAGGCTCATCGGATATGTCCGACAACAGTTATATATATATATATATATATATAAAAGTAGTTAAACGCTCCGGATGTAAAATCCAGGTTCATCAGAAAGAGTCTGACCACAGTTCATATATATAAGTATATATATATGAAAGAAAGTAAACGCTCCAAACCGAAGTCTAGGCTCATCAGACAGAGTCTGACCACAGTTCATATATATAAGTATATATATACAAAAGCAAATAAACGTTACAGCATCAAGTTCAGGCTCAATCGAGGCATAACTCGATAATGTTAGTCCATATATATAAGAAATATATATATATATATATATATATATATATATATATATATATATATATATATGAGCATGAAATGAAAACCACTATCATAAGTTAGGGCAAACACACTCACACGACTCTCAATGTGTGCAACAATGTGTAATAATGAAAGAAAGTGGCTTTATAAAACACAAGAAGGCTTACAATGGACTGCTAAGGTAGACTTCTTGGACTGCAAGTGGATGAAAAACTCGCCTCCCGCCGGATAAAAGTAGCTATATATGAGCTAACTAGTGTTTAAAATAAAGAAAACACTGAAAAGATGTGTATGTAGAGCTAAATGGACAGGACTTCCTCGCCTTTTTCCCTCTCTTCCTCCTCTCAAATGGCTGACCCCCCCCCCCCTCTATATTTATAGACGGATGGCCGCAGGTCTACCTACGGCTAGTCGTGGTGGGTCCGGGCCTCGCGGGTCCCGTCGTCTCGTAGTACGTGTACTCGCATACTGTAATGTCCAATCGAACTTTCAGAACTTCAATCCTAGCATCCAAACGAAGCGTGTCATACTTCTTCTGGATCATTTGGTGTCGAGAGAGTTACGTAATGACATGGATTAGAGGTTGTATGAAGTCAGGAAGCGGGGTCTATGCCTATGGTCTTCAAGCTTCAAATTCTATCCAACGTACTGTCACACGTAATAGTCACTCGGTATTGTCATTCCTCGGTTATTCAGGACATTATTGTATGTATGTATGTCTGAAATGTTGAGACGACGTGCCATTTGTTGGACGAACAAGATGATGTTTGACTCTTTGCCGGAGTTATCACCGGGTTAAGTTGAAAGTAGACGTTGCTCAGGGTTACAGCTGAGATTGGACTACTTGTTAGTATGCCACTGTATCATCTTGTTGACGTTGCGAGATGACGTTAGTGACTCTTCACCGGGGTTATCACCGGTTTGAGCGGAAAGCAGACGTTTCTCAGGGTTATAGCTGAGATTGGACTGCTGGTTTGTGTGCCTCACTGTCATCTGTAATTGAAGCTGATTGCATGTGGTTGAAACAAGCAATTCCGGAGTTATCGCCGGAATTGCGATGGTCATCTCTTGGGGTTATCACCAAGGATGGGATTGCTATTCCCAGTGTTGTCTCTGGGACTGGAACGGAACGTCGTAGTGTTATCGCCGAGACAAGACTGTCCTCTCCGGTGTTGTTGCCGGTTTTTTTGATCTGCAAGTCTCGGGGTTATCTCCGAGATTGGAAATGACATTCCCGATGTGTGTTCCGGGTTTGGCACCAATGCTTCCGGTTTGTGCTCCGGGTTGGAACAGAACTTCCGGTAGTATCCGGTATTGTTGTAAGCTGTCTTTCAGGGTTATCTCCAAAAGACGAATCTACCCTCCTGCAATGTTAGTAATAGGAGTGCAGAAAATTTCGAGTGTCTACATACATCACCCATTTTGAGTTGTCAAATACATGGTATAGAAACAACTACAACTTTATTAATACAATATAAAAACTGTGAGTTTAAAAATAAATATTGTCCTCTAGACAATATCCACAACCAAATAAGTCCTCATTACAATTATTGAAACTTTATTTTACAAAAATGGTGATGACTACTAAAATAACTTCTAGAACCTTCACTCCATACCCCGACTCGTACTCGCTACATTCTCGCCTCCTGAGAAGAAAAATAGAACAACAAGGAAAAGGGTGAGCTCAACTAGTCCAGTAAAGAATATTATGACTATGATAATATAGAACAAATTATTGTTAGTCCTCAACAGGGAAAAATCTGATAGAATATAATAGATAACAAATTTTAGATCAATATTCGCAGTGGAAATAATAATTCATAGAAGAGTTACGTAGAGAATGAAATCTACTAGTATCTATGAATTTAAAAGTCCATCATCAATATTTTATCCCTGTAACATCAATCAATATACATCTTGAATCAAATATTCATCTTTGCACTACAGGCCAAAGATATTCATAAGTTGGTCATGTTCATCTCAACACCTGTTCATCTTTGCACTACGGGCCAAAGATATTCATAAGAAAATCAACCATCTTTGCACTACAGGTCAAAGATATTCAGTAACATCATCATTTGAGACTGAGGATGATGAAAAATATTTTTAAAGAAACGAATCCAGTGAAACAAAAGACAAGGATTAAGGATTAAGGATTCATAATTCGGTTTATTCACGTCCAAAAATACCTCAATAATAATCATAGTGGAGAAAAATTCAAGAATGATCAAAACATGGATACAATCAAAGCTAGTATCCATAATAGATATTTTGAACAAAAATAAGAATTTAATTTTTCTGTGAATATTGCTGTATTCGTGAATAGTGCCGTATACGTGAATAGTAACCCCGACACCAAAAAGTTCCAAATTTGATAAAAAATTCATATCAATATTTCGGCATAATGATATTGAAGAAATAATATCATTTACAAAAAAAATAATATCCCTTACCTTCGAAAGAGCAAAGATTTTAGTTGAAATCTGGGATATAAGCTATGACTTGAACTTGCACCGTAAAGCAACACTCAAAATACTCACAAGAATACGCTCAATATATCGAGAGTGAAAGACAGAGAAAACTTCAGTTTCGTGTAATTTTCAATTCTAATCTAAGCATCCTATTTATAGGAAAATGCTTAACACAAAAAGTTAGTAAAATTTAATAAAATATTAATATATTTTTATTAAATTCCTACGCATACAATCTTCAACTGAACTCAAATTTCTAGCACATGTTAAATGAGTCTCACAAAATGTAAAAACATTTTCTTAATAAAATAATTAAAACTTTAAAATTAATTATTTTGAGCTTCAAATTTCAATAATTCATAATAAATAGTCCTTTTGTCAGAAAAATTCAAAACTCAAGTCTTTTCCATAGGAAATCCCATTATCTACAACTTTACAGAAGAAAGTTTTTCTAAATTCCAAACATAAATTGACTGAAATCCACAAACGGGCGATTTTACAAGCTATAATCAAATTTCAGTCAATAAATGGGGTCCACAAACATGTTTAACATGTTTTAAACAATTTTCGTAACAAAAATACTCTTCCTCCTCATATACTCATATATCACACACTCATTGTAAAAATATCACCATTATTATATTATTAAAATATAATAATATATTTAAATGAATTATTTTATCAGAAAAAGATAAAATATTAATTTTCAACAATTGTCACATTAAAAATTTTCTCCATCTATATCCACATAAAATGAATATTTTTTTCATCATAAAAATCAATAATTAATTATTCACAAATAATATTATAGAATCACATTATGACAAACTGCATAGTTCTGTGAAAGCAGGGGCCTTAGGTAAGGATTTCTCCTTAGTGGCGCGCAATTAAATAACCTCTCCTTAGACAGAACTTTCTAGACATTGCCAATAATGTTATCTAATAATATTATTCAGATAATATGAATTATTGCTCTAGTAATAGAAATACCGTGTAGTGACAATTATCAAACAACAGTAATATAAAATATCAACGCAACAATTATTGAATTAATAAAATCAAATATTGAATCGTAATTATCGTAATAATTATTGAGTAGTGCCTTCTTCACGTAAAAATCAATAATTGGTGCAATACAAAGAAGCTTCCGTATTTTTAACCACCGAGTATTTCAACAAAGATAACTCAGTAATAACTACGCCCGTCATTTATAAACAACTTATATTTGTCATTTTCTTCATCCAATCGCTTTCATTATGGGGCCCACATTAAGGTAGTGTGTTGGTCGAATCTAATATTCTCCAAACAATAAGAATATTCCACGACCAAACGAATATTCTAACAACAATGAATATTTTATAACCATCATGATTTCACCCATAATTAACCACATTAATCAAATTAACCCTTACTATTTCAACATAATAAATAGAGAAAATTTTATTTTATTAATAAAAAGTCGGGGTCTTACAGAATGTGTTATATATATATATGATAATGACAGGTGGGGACCACATATTGGTGGAAGTTGAAAAATGGAGGAAAGAGAAATGGAGTTATGGGGAGGGAAATTGTAGTGTCGGGTGGGAGAAATGAATTGATGGTGGTGGGTGATGTTGGGTACTGATATATATATATATATATATATATATATATATATAACATATGAGAATATTAAGTGGTGGTGGTAGTTTGGCAGGACATGCAATGTTTTTCAAAGCTTTCACTTTATTGATTGATTACCAAATTGATGAGTAAGGCCATTTTTTTTATTGGTTAATGTCCTCAAGTGGTCAAGTGCTAGTTTGTTTTTCTTCTCTTTTAATTGGCCAACACCTTGAAAAATGATGTGGGTGGTAGTATTTTCTTCAACATAGCATGTGTTTATATATATATATATATATATATATATATATATATATATATATATTATATTATTTGTTAGTTGATTGAAATCGATTCTGCAAAATAATTTCATCCATGAACAGTGCCCTTCCAGTCTCTTATAAATAGAAGCTCATTCCTTCATTATTTTCTTACGAATTCACTGAAACTCTAGAGAGAGAAAACTATAGAGAGAAAGAAGAAAAGTATTCTGCTACTTAACTACTCTTATATCCAATTTCTTTTACGGTAAGGAATATTATTTGTTATACCCGTAAGGGGTGTTATTTCTTTTGTATTCAAGAAGAGAACTTCTGTTATTCCATTTCTTTATTATTCTGTTTGAATAACCTGTATACACGGGCTACCCTATACTTGGTGACATTCTTCTATTATTCGTCTTTTTTATTATTCTCGTTGGAACATCACATCGTGTGTTTCACAGGACACGGGTTCCGTCGTTATTATTATTCTGTTGGAACATCCTGTCTGCGTGTTTTACACCGGACCTGGTTCCGTCGTTATTATTATTCTGTTGGAACATCCTGTCTGCGTGTTTTACACCGGACCTGGTTCCGTCTTTATTATTTGTGAGACCCCAGATTTTATGAATAAAAAAATTTAATTTTCTCGAAATATTTTTTTAAAAAAATTATGTTGTGGATTTGATATAATGTTATAGTTGTGGGTAATATTTATAAATTTTGCAAAGTACGCAAGTTGTTATAAAATATTCGTTTGGTGGAGGAGAATATTAAATAGACGACGGCACAATCATTGGTGGACCCCACAATGGAATTATTGTCGGATTGAGAAAACGACAAAAATACTTTATGAAAATAACGGCGGAGGTGTTACCGTTAAAACTATTGAACTACCCGGTAGTAAAAGTACAGTAATACGCGTGGTTGCATAGTAGCACACGGTATTGATTATTGATGCTTACGTGAGAAGTCACTCAGCTATACTCAATTATTGCTACAGTAATTGTTGCATCATATCTCTTATATTATTGATTCAATTATTGTCACAGTATCATCTGTATAATATGTTATATTATTAAATCAATAATTGAGACAACAAGTTATAAATGATTAATAATTGTTGAAAGATTAATTATGTGTTGATTAAAAATAAAATAATTTATGGTAATATGTATTCAATCCTTGATGTATATAAAGAGTCTGTTATGAGACGTTTGTGGTAAATTTAGTTATTTTATGGGGGGACCCATATGTCATCATCTAAGAGTCTCTTCGTCAATAGTAATTACCTTCGTCAATAGTAATTACCTTTACCAGACGTCAAACCACTTGCCGTTTCATATTACAGGCGTCGAACCACTTGTCGTTTCATATTACAGGCGTCGAACCACTTGTCGTTTCACATTACAGGCGTCGAACCAATTGTCGTTTCACATTACAGGCATCGAACCAATTGTCGTTTCACATAACAGGCGTCAAACCACTTTTCTTTTCACATCACCAAACCGTCAAGCCACTTGCCTTTTTCACATGGCGCAAAAAGCTAGAAATCTTCTATAAATAGAGGCCTAGTGCTTCATTATTTTCACTTAATTCATTCAAGCTATAGAGAGAGAAAGTATAGAGAAAATAAAGAGAAAGAAGAAGAGTATTCTCGTTCTTACACTATCAGTAAGATTCAATCTCCTACTAAAGTAAGGGGTGTTATTCTTTCTTATTCATGAAGAGAACTGTTGTTATTCCATTGCTTATTATTCTGTTGGAATAACCTCTATACTTGGTGACATTCTTCTATTATTCTGTTGGAACATCCTGTCTGTGTGTTTTACACCGGACCTGGTTCCATCTTTATTATTATTCTATTGGAACATCATGTCTGTGTGTTTTACACCGGACCTGGTTCCGTCTTTATTATTATTCTGTTGGAACATCCTATCTGTGTGTTTTACGCCGGACCTGGTTCCATTCTTTATTATTCATTGGAATACTACTGTCTGCATGCATTTTACGTGGGACCGGTTCCGTTATTTATTATTTCGTTGGAATAACTCCGCCTGTAAGGGTCTATCGCATGCATGGTGATTTCTTTGTTATTCCATTCTTTATTATACTCAGTTGGTTAAAACTTTAACTTCTATACTCCATGAAATTAGTGGAATATCCTTAATATTTGCGCTTCATCCAGTATCCTTTCATGGAAATATTCTTCTAAGTATTCTTGAATTTTATTCCACAAAGCAGTATCATGTTGACAGTTTGGATGTTATTGGTTCCTGGATAAATTAATTCTTGAACTTTTTTTATTGAATTCTTATATCATTGTCATCATCCTCATATTTATATTTTTTGAAAGTCATCTCGTATTCAGAAAGTGCATAGATGGACTTGGTATGATTATGACCGTGGATTATTGATGTAATCATGAATCGTAGTAATGTTACAAATGATGTAAAATTAAAAGTCATCATTGGCTGTAGTGCATTGATGGACAGTTATTGGCAGCATGATCATGACCATTAATGAATACACAAATATTCTCGCCCAGTAGTGCATGGATAATTGTGGTCATGATACTAAAGAATATCTTTCGTCAGTAGTCGCGAGGGGTGATTCGATGATGTGAAATATTTATTATTGTCGAGTCTCATTTATAACAGATTATGAAAACCTTTAAATCATAAAGATAGTAGATTTTATTTTCTACTTGACTCTTTTAATGGATTGCTTGGTTCCGCTATGCAGTTAAACTTGATGTTTATTATATTTTATCGTTTAACATCATTGAAGGCTAATGATAATTTATTCGCATTATCTTAGTCATAATATTTCATTGGGCTAGTTGAGCTCACCCTTTCTTTCACTATTCTCGTGAAATGAGAATATAGCCGGGACGAAAGTCGGGGAGCGGAGTAATGGTCCAGAGGATAGCATTAGTAGTCCTCACTATTCTGTGAAATAGTGTGATAATAATTGTAATGAGGACTCCTTTTGAGTTTGTATAATCTCTAGTAGACAATATTTGTATTCAAACTCACAGTTTATGTTTTGTCGTATTGTACACGATAGTTGTATTAGTAAGTTGTATTTGAATTATGTACCATGTATTTGGCGACCCAAGATGGGTGAGTATACCTAATTTTGGGGGCGTCACATTATTATTCTATTGGAACATCCTATCTGTGTGTTTTACACCGGACCTGGTTCCGTCTTTATTATTCTGTTGGAATAACCTGTCTATGCGAAGTGCCGCATGCATGGTGATTTCTTTTGTTATTCCATTCTTTATTATACTCAGTTGGTTAAAGTTTTAACTTCTATACTCCATGAAATTAGTAGAATATCCTTGATATTTGCGCTTCATCCAATATCTTTTCATGGAAATATTCTTCTGAGCATTCTTGAATTTTACACCACAAAACAATATCTTGTTGACAATTGGGACGTTATTGGTTCCTGGATAAATTAATTCTTGAACTCTTTTTATTGAATTCTTATATCATTGTCATCATCCTCATGTTTATATTATGTTGAAAGTCATCTGTGGCTTGTAGTGTATAGATGGACTTGGTATGATTATGACCAGGGATTATTCGGTATAATCATGACCGTAATGTTACAAATGATGTGGTAAAAGTCCTCATTGGCCCGTAGTGCATTGATGGATAGTTTTTGGTATGATTATGGCTATGGATTCTCTTCGGCCAAGGGAGCAAATATGAATTATTTTATGGCATGATCACGACCGTTGATGAAAACACGATTATCTTTGTCCCATAGTGCATGGATAATTCGTGGTCGTGATACTAAAGATTTATATCCTTGGCCTGTGGTGCAGGGATGATTTAATGATGTGGATTATTTATTGAGCTGAGTCTCAGCGATAAAAGTAATGAAAAACCTTTTAAATCATAAAAGATAGTAGATTTTATTCTCTACTTGACTCTTTTAATGGATTGCTTATTTCCGCTGCAGTTTTTGATCTAAAACTTGTTGTCTATTATATTCTATCAGTTGTTATACTGTTGAAGGCTAAGGATAATTTATTCTGCATTATCTTAGTCATAATATTTCTTACTGGGCTAGTTGAGCTCACCCTTTCTTTCATTGTTCTCTTCAGGAAATGAGAACGTAGCAGGGACTAGTTGGGGAACAGAGTGATGGTCCTAGATGGTGCATTAGTAGTCCTCACTATTCTGTGAAATAGAGTAATAATAAATGTAATAAGGACTTATTTGTGTTTGAATACTGTCTAGAAGACAATATTCGAGTTAAAACTCATAGTATATTTTTGTCGTATTTAACACGACTATTGTATAATTAGTTTGTATTTGTATTCAGTACCATGTATCTGGCGACTCAAGATGGGTGATGTATACCTGTTTTGGGGGCGTTACAGTTGGTATCAAATCTTAGGGATATGATCCCTGGCTGAGATGTGAGACAAGAACTAAGAGGGGAGAGACATAGAATTCCTTCGCTAGTATGACCTACCTAAGTTTATGTGGTATTTAATTAGTCGGTCAGAGTATAGGGATAATATGTGTTATGTTATTTAACCCTTGTTTTGTGGCAGTATTTGAAAATGGCATCCGAGAATGTTGAGAATAGCAATGAAGCACATGAGACCGTTGAGTCTCCACAGATCAATACCTAGGATAATGTGCAACAGGATGGCGATAATCCTCCTGTAAACAACAACACTGATCAATTGACGAACGACGGTAAGTTTAGGAGCTTTTTAGAATTCATGCAACATCAGGCAAAGGCGGATCCTGTTCATAATGCAGGAGGAAATAATGGCAACCCACGGTTGGTCACCGCTAAGCAGTTCAAGGAGCTGGGACCACCAGAGTTTTTGGGAAAGCCAGAGCCACTTAAGGCAGAGACATGGATAAAGTAGATTACCAAGATATTTGATGTCTTGGAATGCTCAGAGGAGCAAAAGGTTCTATTCGCCACCTTTATGTTGCGTGAAGAAGCAGATCATTGGCGGAAATCTATAAAACGTACCCAGACTGACGCACTCAAGATGTCTTGGGAGATGTTCCAAGAGTTATTCAATGACAAGTACTTTCCTAAAAGCATTCGTCACATGAAGGAGGTGGAATTTATCAAGTTGGAGCAAAACAACATGACCGTGTCGAAGTACGAAGCCAAGTTTGCCAAGTTGTCTCAATTTGCATCCCATTTGGTTGATAATGAGGAGAGAATGACGCGAATGTTTCTAAGAGGTTTGAAACCTGAGATACGTCAATATCTTATCTCTTATAAACTGTGTTTGTATTCAGATGTTGTTAATAGGGCTCAGTTATTGGAGCGCGATAATGAGTCAACCCAACCAAAAGAGAGCAGCCGACAAAATGATAATACCAGTGATAACAGTCATCAAAGCAGTGACAATAAGCATGGAGGGAATTAACATGTCAAAAATGGTAACCACTTCGGTGGTAATCATGGCCAAAACAATAAGAATGGACATTTCAAAAAGAGAAGGTTCAACAATGACGTGAAGACGTCGGCACCAGCACCCATTTCAAAGGAAGAAGAATGACCACCGGTCGTATGTTTTAAATGCGGACAGGAGGGACACATCCGTCCAAATCAGACGCAAAGAATCCAAAGTGTGTTTTAATTGCGGAAGAGAAGGTCACCTAGCTCGATTTTGTCGTATGGTGAAGTCAAGTCCAGCTGGGATAGTGATGCCAAAGGATGTCCCAGACAAGCCAAAGCCGGTAATTTAAGAGAGAGCATTTTTTTTTCCATGACGAGGAACCTGAATAAAATTATCACGGGTATGTTAGTAATAAACTCTTGCGAAGTCTATACCGTGTTAGATACCGGTTCTACTCACTCTTCTATTTCACCTAGTTTTGTTCAATGTTTGAAGTTAACTCCGGAGAAGTTAGACTTTGATATGTCTGTTTAAACTCAGTTGGGAGAAATCTTCGTTACCTCCACTATTTATAAATCTTTTTCAAATCAACACTTTCACGTTACCTGTCGATCTTATCTCTTTGAAAATACTTGCCTATGATTTTAGAAATTGATTGGTTAACTACTCATCATGCTTTTCGAAAGGTTGTTAGCTTTCATACTCCTAACCAACCTGTTATGTGAATTCAAAGTAACCAAACCACTAAAGTCAATCACTGTCATATCAAGCCATAAGTAAAGAGTCCCGAGCCTTTCGTTGTTGACTTCCTTGTGTGGAATGCACCGAAGCCAGACTTTCTGTAGGCAACACCGTGAGTGACAATGACAAGTTGATAGGTATCAATGTGACGTGCTATCCAAGTCTTGGGATGAGAGTCACAGTTTTGAATGTTATTTCTATTGTTAATAAATTTCTTAGCCTACCCCTAGAGCGTGAAATCGAATTTTGTATTGACCCCAGTACAAAACCCATTTCTTAAACCCTCAAATATTTCTTTAACTAAAATAAACGTATCATGCGCCAAAGACGCTGGCTTGAGCTGTTGAAGATTACGATCGTGCCATTCAATATCATCGTAGAAGAGCGAACGTGGTAGCTGACGTGTTGAGTAGAAGATCATATGCGTTTACGAGTGCGATGTTGTTAACACAAAGACTCATTTCGTATAACTTACAAATGATGAAGATAGAGTTAAAGACTCTAGGGACCCACGTGAAGATAACAAATATACGAGTAGAATCGACTTTAATCGATAAAGTTAAAGCCGCTCAAGCTACATACTCAGAGGAGATGAATGAAGAAGGTTCAAGAGGGCGTTATTCTAGAAGCAAGAATCGACGAAGAGAGGAAATCTCAACCCTCGATTTAATTGATCCATTTGAAATACTTGATCGAGTAAGAACTGTGACTTATAGACTCGCGTTTACACGCCAAGTATGTCGCGTGTTCATAATGTTTTTAACGATCGATGTTACGTAAATATGTGGACTAATTCAACCACATTATTGATTTAGAAACAGGACGAGATAGCGGATGATTTAACGTATGAAGATGTACTGTTAAAATCTCGGAATATATTCTATGCTTAAAGGTTATACCTCAAGAGTTAGAATCGTGAAGTGTCCTCATCTCACATTAGGTATACCGTGTGCACGACGTAAATTTTGAGGCTTAAATTCCATAAGGAGGGAGATTGTGAGACCCCAGATTTTATGAATAAAGATTTAAATTTCTCAAAATATTTTTAATATTATGGTGTGGATTTGATATAATGTTATAGTTGTGGGTAGTATTTATAAATTTTGCAAAAGTATGCAAGTTGTTGTATTATATTCGATTAGTGGGAATATTCGTTTTAATAGGAATATTCTTTTGTTTCGGGGATATCCGCATTTACTCAAGACAATCATTGGTGGACCGCACAACGGAATTATTATTGTCGATGGAGAAAACGACAAAATAATTTATTGAAAATAACGGCAAAAGTTTTACCGTTAATACCGCTGAACTGAACTACTTAAGAGTAAAAAATGTTGATACGCTGTGGTTGCATATAAGAGTACACCAGTATTGATTATTGATGCTTACGTGAGAAGTCACTCGGTTTTTGTTCAATTATTGCTATAGTAATTGTGTGACATAGTATCTCACGTTATTTGATTCAATTATTGTTGATATTTTATATATTATTAAATCAATAACTAAGACGACAAAGTTATTAATATTATTATTTGCAATATTAACGATTCTAGAAGTTCTGTCAAGGAGAGGTAAAATATATTTATATATATAGTATGTGATGTGTGTGTATATATATATATAATATAATGTTAGTGGAGGATGGTGGAAAAGGTGGAGTGTATATATATATATATATATATATATATATATATATATATATATATATATATATATATAATGTGTGTGTGTGTAAGAGAATGTGTTATATATATATATATATATATATATATATATATATATGATAATGACAGGTGGGGACCACATATTGCTGGAAGTTGAAAAATGGAGGAAAGAGAAATGGAGTTATGGGGAGGGAAATTGTAGTGTCGGGTGGGAGAAATGAATTGATGGTGGTGGGTGATGTTAGGTACTAATAGGTATATATATATATATATATATATTATATAACATGTGAGAATATTAAGTGGTGGTGGTAGTTTGGCAGGACATGCAATGTTTTTCAAAGCTTTCACTTTATTGATTGATAATCCCATAATGCTACCAAATTGATGAGTAAGGCCATTTTTTTCATTGGTTAATGTCCTCAAGTGGTCAAGTGCTAGTTTGTTTTTCTTCTCTTTTAATTGGCCAACACCTTGAAAAATGATGCGGGTGGTAGTATTTTCTTCAACATAGCATGTGTCTATATATATTATATTTTATTTGCTAGTTGATTGAAATCGATTCTGCAAAATAATTTCATCCATGAACAGTGCCCTTCCATTCTCCTATAAATAGAAGTTCATTCCTTCATTATTTTCTTACGAATTCACTGAAACTCTAGAGAGAGAAAACTATAGAGAGAAAGAAGAAAAGTATTCTGTTACTTAACTACTCTTATATCCAGTTTCTTTTACGGTAAAGGACATTATTTGTTGTACCCGTAAAGGGTGTTATTTCTTTTGTATTCAAGAAGAGAACTTCTATTATTCCATTTCTTTATTATTCTGTTTGAATAACGTATATACGCAGGCTACCCTATACTTGGTGACATTCTTCTATTATTCTGTCTTTATTATTCTGTTGGAACATCTTGTCTGTGTGTTTTACACCGGACATGGTTCCGTCTTTATTATTTTTCTGTTGGAACATTCTGTCTGCGTGTTATACACCGGACCTGGTTCCGTCGTTATTATTATTCTGTTGGAACATCCTTTTTGCGTGTTTTACACCTGACCTGGTTCCGTCTTTATTATTATTCTGTTGGAACATCCTGTCTGTGTGTTTTACACCGGACTTGGTTATGTCTTTATTATTCTGTTGGAATATCATGTCTGTGTGTTTTACACGGACACGGTTAAAATTTTTATTATTCTCGTTGAATAACTGTCTATCACAAGTACCGCATGCATGGTGATTTCTTTTGTTATTCCATTCTTTATTATACTCAGTTGGTTTAAATTTTGACTTCTATACTCCATGAAATTAGTAGAATATCCTTGATATTTGCACTTCATCCAATATCTTTTCATGAAAATATTCTTCTGAGCATTCTTGAATTTTACACTACAAAACAATATCTTGTTGACAATTGGGACGTTATTGGTTCCTGGATAAATTAATTCTTGAACTTGTTTTATTGAATTCTTATGTCATTGTCATCATCCTCATGTTTATATTATATTGAAAGTCATATGTGGCCTGTAGTGCATAGATGGACTTGGTATGATTATGACTGAGGATTATTCAAAGATAATCATGACCGTAATGTTACAAATGATGTGGTAAAAGTCCTCATTGCCCCGTAGTGCATTGATGGATAGTTTTTGGTATGATTGTGGCTATGAATTCTCTTCAGCCAAGGGAGCAAAGATGAATTGTTTTATGGCATGATCAGGACCGTTGATGAAAACACGATTATCTTTGGCCCGTAGTGCATGGATAATTCGTGGTCGTGATACTAAAGATTTATATCCTTGGCCTGTGGTGCAGGGATGATTTCATGATGTGGATTATTTATTGAGCTGAGTCTCAGCGATAAAAGTGATGAAAAACCTTTTAAATCATAAAAGATAGTAGATTTTATTCTCTACTTGACTCTTTTAATGGATTGCTTATTTTCGCTACAGTTTTCGATCTAAAACTTGTTGTCTATTATATTCTATCAGTTGTTATACTGTTAAAGGCTAAGGATAATTTATTCTTCATTATCTTAGTTATAATATTTCTTACTGGGCTAGTTGTGCTCACCCTTTCTTTCATTGTTCTCTTCAGGAAATCAGAACGTAGCAGGGACTAGTTGGGGAACAGAGTGATGGTCCTAGATGGTGCATTAGTAGTCCTTACTATTCTGTGAAATAGTGTAATAATAAATGTAATAAGGACTTATTTGTGTTTGAATACTGTCTAGAAGACAATATTCGATTTAAAACTCACAGTATATTTTTGTCGTATTTAACACGACTGTTGTATAATTAGTTTGTATTTGTATTCAGTACCATGTATTTGGCGACTCAAGATGGGTGATGTATACCTGTTTTGGGGGCGCCACACTTTCACTTAAAAGAATTAAAGATATTACCATTCAGAAATGGTATGTCTCTATTAACCTGGTTGTTGATAAAAACTTCTCTATACAGCTTCCTGCCTTGGTAGATACAAAAAGTGATTTAAATCAGATACAAGAAGGATTAATCCCAACCAAATATTTTAAGAAAACTAGTGAAAAACTTAATTCAGCTAATTGTAGTCAAATGGAAATAAAATATAAATTGCCTAAAGTTCATATATGTCAAGATAGTATGTGTTTTAAAACATCATTTGTTTTAATCCGCAATCTTACAGACAAAATAATTTTAGGATTACCATTTATATATTTATTATACCCATTTACTACTAGTAATGAAGGTTTAAGCGGTAGACATTTAGGAAAGAAGATAACATTTAAATTTCTTATTAAACCAAAAGAAAGAGATTTAAAATTTATTCAAGAGGAGTCTATCTCCAAGTCATTAAACTTATTAGATTGTAAATCCTCCCATTTAAAATTTTTAAAGGAAGAAATTAAATACAAAAAAATTGAGGAACAGCTTCAAAATGAAGGTGTTCAGAATAAAATTGAAGAATTAAAATCTTATTTAAAGGATAACCTTTGTTCAGATTCTCCTAATGCCTTTTGGCATCGGAAAAAAACATGTGGTTAGGCTTCCTTATGCTAAGGTATTTAAAGAACATTTAATTCCTACTAAGGCCAGGCCTATTCAGATGAATCATGAACAAATGGAATTGTGTAAAAAGGAAATTAATGATCTCCTTAGTAAAGGTTTAATTAAACCCAGTAAATCCCCTTGGTCTTGTCCTGCTTTCTATGTTAACAATGAAGCGTAGAAAGAAAAGAGGTGTACTGCCTAGTCATTAATTACAAACCATTGAATAAGGTTCTAGACTGGATTAGGTATCCCCTTCCCAACAAAGACGACCTTATCAATAGATTGAGTAATGCCAAAATATCCAGTAAATTTGACCTTAAGTCCGGTTTCTGGCAAATTGTCATTCATCCTGATGATAGGTACAAAACAGCATTCACCACTCCGTTCGGTCACTATGAATGGAATGTCCAGGCATTCGGCCTGAAAATGCTCCCAGTGAATTTCAGAATATTCTCAATGACATATTAAACCCTTTCAGTCATTTTATTGTTGTTTATATCGACGATATACTCATTTTTTCTAAGTCCATTGAAGAACACATTAAACATTTGAAATTATTCTTCAAGACAGTTAAAGACAATGGACTTGTTCTTTCACCTTCCAAATGCAGACTGTTTCAGGTCAGAATAAGGTTTCTTGGTCTTAATATCTTCAGAGGACAAGTTCAGTCCCTTGAAAGAGCTATTCAATTCGCTGACAAGTTTCCCGATAAGATAACAAATTAAACCCAACTGCAGAGATTTCTTGGCTCGCTCAATTATATTGGCAAGTTTTACAAGAATCTCAGGAAGATCTGCAAACCTCTTTTTCAGCGTTTGCAAGACAATATAACACAAAAAAAAATATTAGGAGAATGAATGGTATCAAAGCAAAAAATATTAAGGAAAACGAATGGTGCATACAAGAACACACAATTACTTACTAAAATAAAAATAGTTTTATTGATTACTGGAACTATGTACAAACAGAAATTAAAATAACTTACAAGATTAACTTGCAAAGTAAAACATTTAACTGAAGAAGTAGAGAACAGGGGTTAAGTAGGCTAAACAGCGGTAGAAACCAAAGATTTGTCTGAGAGAGAGAGCTCAGAGTCTTTCTAAGTTTCGAAATCTGATTTGCCAAATGAGTACGGTTTCCTTTTATAGATCAAGTAAGGGAACTATTACATTAACTGGGGCAAAGTAAGAAACATTTTACTTAAGTGAAAATATTTTACTTAAGTAAAAGCAGAAGTAAAAGCAAAAGTAAAAGTAAAAGTACAGACACTTTACTGTCGATGAATAGTGACTACTTTTGACTAAATACAAATGCTTTCGGCTACTTTTAACTAAGTGGTCGACAGCTTTTGACTCATTGATGCTTTTGGTGGAAAAGAGAGCATCTTTTGACTTATGGGGCATACGCATGTGACTGGGGTTGCTTTCGGTGAAAAACAGATTCTTCTGAATAATTGGCTGCTGGAGCAGGTGCTGGCTGACTATAGACTTCAGGCGAATGGATCCTGAGCATCCTGTAGATTGATGGTGCCATATGGGTCATCATCATCTCTGAGGTTACTGTGAGAACCTTGACTGAAAGATGAAGAACATGCAGAGGCTTTTTCATGTAGTTCATCAATTCTTTTATTTAGTGCTTAAGCAATTAATTTCAATTCTTTACTGGAACAGTCTTTGAAATCAGAAATTTCACGGGAACAAGCTGAACTAGAGGGACTGACTCTAGACTCTTTTGACTTGGATTTTGACTCTTTTAGAACAGACTCTTTTTCTTTACTAGCCAGAGGAATGGCTGTAACTGGAAGACGAGAAATCGGAGCAACAGGAAATTCCTGCTGAACCTGACCAACTATCCTGTTAATGTCGAATTTATCCCACCACTTGATATAAAAAGAGTAGACACCCGAGGAGTGGATCCGACGGAATGGAATCGACCGGAGTAATGGGAGGTGGAATCCCATATATCGCCATTTAAGAATCCAGGATTTTATATTTACTAACAAATAAAGAGTGAGGGAACACCGTCATTCTTTGGATCTGCTTTTACTATGATTGTCAAGTGACTCAATTGAACCTTCAAAAGGCCGTGAAGAAAGTCATATGAAAGTAGTATGCACACAAGCCAATCATGTTTGATGATAAAACATATACTTTATAACAATCTTATTCATTTATTAATAAAAAGTATTAATTTATTAAAGGCTTTTAATTATCTACATGATGTCTTTTTATAATATGTGATAAACCCATAGTTTTAAGCAATGCTTTTAGAATAATGATGATGATCATTCTAATGAGATCTAAATTCTTGTAAAGCTTAAAACTAAAATAGTTCCCAATCGTTGGATTACTAAATCGGGGATTAGTGAATCCGGATAGATTGGTACATACGCTTGCTTCATCGATGAGGATGATCGATCTCATGATCATTTGTGTGGAGACACTAAAGCAAGTATATAGGTGCTTATTAGAGAATAAGTTAATCGAACGTGGCTCGCTAAGGAATACCTAATGGAGTTTTACTTGCTCGTCAATAGGAATTCTCAGTAGTAATAGTAAGACAAGTGATCCTGGACTTGAGATCATCATAAGATTCGTGTATGATGAGTTATACTTTGACTTATTCCTTAAGACCCTTAGGGTATATCAAAGGGTATGCTTGGGTATAATAAATTGTACATGGAGATAATATATGATCAATAAAGAATCTACCACTTCTAAAAAAAGAAGAGAAATGTCCTATATGATTCGATAAATGACAACCCAAAGAGTCCTCGGGTTAAGGCGTAATGAAATTAGAAATGAGTTTCTAATTTACATTATTGGAGTTATGCATTTAAGGATCGAAATACATATAATTAAATAAAATAAGACTTGACAAGAATTCCATGTTTTATATTTAATTGGGACATCAGTATGGTGAAAGGATTGAATTGTACAAAGAACTATTTACTCAAAGGTTATTTTATGATTAATGTTGAAATCTATATTATCCGGAAAGTCATTGATCGCTAGGGAGGCTTATCCCTATGTAGAATAAATATTATTTATTTAAATAAATTATTAGTTTAATTTATTTATTTAAATAAGATTAGAATTGTTCTAATTGATTTATTCACAACCGGCTTAATATGGAGAACCTAAAGGGTCACACATATAAAGGAAGAATAATTATTTAAGAAGTTAATGGCATAATCGTAATAATATAGTTAAGTATATTTAATTTAATCTATGGTGATAGAATAAATTAAATAGCTTAATATTTATTATTTAATATTTTAGAAATATTAAATATAAATTAATAAGAGGAGTCTTATTATTATTATTATTATTATTATTATTTTAATTTCTAAAAGAGTTTAGGAATTAATTTAATATAAGTATCTCATTTATTCCTAATAAGATTAGGATGCTAATTAATTAAAAGTTTAATTAATTATTCCTAATAAGATTAGGAGCCTAATTAATTAAAAGAATTTAATTAATTAAAATAAAAAATCCAATTACTTAATTGTTAATGAGGTTGTCCACATCTATAAATAAGAGGAGTCTTATTATATAGGTAGGTGGTTGACATTTTTTCACAACACGTGAATACGTAATTCCAATAGTGAGAGAGACGCCTTTTCTATAGAGATAGAAAACTAGAGTTTTGCCAAATACCCATCTTCTTGAATTCTTCTTCTTCCTTGGTGGATCACCTCTCAGAGGCCAAACACTTGGGTGGCTAACGCCGATCAAAGGAAGGAACCAAACCCGGTGGATTCAAGTTGAACGCGAAAAGGATTGAAGGTGAACTTCAGACGAGGAAGCTCGGATCTTCAAGGGTATGATTCTTATTCTTTATCTTTTTCGCTTAATTAATAATTGTGTATAAAAGGATGATAAAGTATATGATTTGTAAAATTTTAAAACTCGATTTTACACGCTTCGCTTATTTTGTGCAATTTGATCAAGGTTCATGAATATTACAAACCTAATAGTGGTATCAGAGCCAAACCTTTATGCTAATAATTATTAATTATTTTAATTTGATATGTATATTGATATGTGTTTAGAACAATTTAATTAGGCATAATTTTGTTGTATAAAATTTATTTAAAAAAAAAAAATGTGAATCCTGATTTTTTTTTTGGTCGATTCCGTGTTTATTTGTTATATATATATATATATATATATATATATATATATATATATATATATATATATATATATATATATATATATATATATATATATATATATATATATATATATATATATATATATATATATATATATAATTTTAATAATTTTATAATTAAAATAAAAGTTTATTTTAATCTTTAAAATAAAAAGTTTATTTTAATTTTAAAATTAAATTTCATGCTAACTAATTAGAGTTGGAATTGGATTCCATGATAACTAATTGGAGTTGAAATTGATTCCATGTTTCTTAAATAAAGGAGTTTATTTAGATATGATGAAATAAATAAGATTTCATATTATTCAAAATAAAAGAGTTTATTTATTTGAATAGAAAGAGAAGAATCTTTTTTTAAATAAAGGAGTTTATTTAGATATGAAATAAGATTTCATATTATTCAAAATAAAGGAGTTTATTTGTGAATAGAAAGAGAATCCGTGTGTTTCCTTTAATAAAGGAGTTTTTTTTTTTACTTGAATTCGATTCCATAATTAATTAAAATAAAGGAGTTTATTTTGATTAAAGATTTTGATTAAAATAAAATAGTTTATTTTATTCAAAATTGGATAAATTAAAATAAAAGAGGTTTATTTTGATTTAAATTTGGATTAAAATAAAGGAGTTTATTTTGATTCAAAATTAGATTTTATACTAACTAAATTTGCCCATTAAATGATATCAATATATATATTGAATGTTTATTATTCATGAGATGAATGTTATTTATCGATGCATATGGTGATGTGTATGATAATAAATGGGATTGATTATGGACTATCAACCAATGTGATTGGATTTTATTTTAGTTGGATGCATTGAATGTATGTAGTTTTATTAAATGGGGGTCTCATGACTCTGCCTTCTCTAATTTTTCTTAATGTAAATTCTATCTCCTCCTATGTATTTTCCCTCGATCACGATCAAGGTTTCTATTTATTTTAAATAGTTTTGTAATAGAATAGTTAGAATTAATTTTGAAGAATTGGAGATCAAGGAGCAAGGAGCGCTTGAAGACCCGCTTTTGTAATGGAGCCCAAGTTTAAATGTAATAGTTATATTTAAATATTAATTTTGCACCCCTGGGGGTTTGAATTTTGGTTCACTTGGTGGCTCTAGTGAACCAAACTAGAATAAAAGTCCATAATCAATCCGTGTAGAATATAGTATTCTATATGTATATGCTTATACTATATATATATATATGCAAATATATGCATGTTAATTATATATCGCATGTTAATTAATATATATATATATATATATATATATATATATATATATATATATATATATATATATATGTGTGTGTGCATGCGCTTAAACAAGATGAGACAAATTAATAACAAACCCTCAAATATTTTATATTAAGTTGTAACGCTCAAAGATATTTGGAATATCGAACGTCGCTTTCTAAGCAAGATGATAGAAATAATAGAGTATTCAATATTTAATATGAGTTTGTTTGTGCACACACAAGGCAAGTATTAAATATTTAAGATGTTGTTTTTATTACATATGATGTTTATAAGGAATTGAACATTATCGCTCGCTTTGTTGCACACACAAGGGTCGTAGTAGTTTTCTTCACTTATATGGAAATGTTGGTTCGATTTAACTTAAATCATTTTAGTTCTGACATGCACACACACTGACCATTATGATTTAAGAGGCAAAATACAAGGAGTTACATAGTTGATGTAATCGACAAGAGTTGTCTACCTATTTATTTATATATATAGTTTGTTGTGCACACACAAGGCTATATACATTTGAAATGGGATCCTTATTCTCACTAAAGATATCTTTTAATTAGATATTGTTTAACTATATATATTGAGGGTATATATAGTTTGAAGAAAAAATAGTGGGAGATACCAATTTAAAACAAGACCTAATTTATTTTGGTAATTAATAAAAGAATGTATGCTAAAATGTTGTTAATTATAAATTCATTTACGTAATTTTACAATGTCTAAATTATTATCATCGCAGAAGCATATTAGATGTTAAATTAACCTAATCAATTAAACTGGATTGGTTAAGGAATTTGAGAATAGTTCTCATGGTCGAAAAAGCTATCTTATGTCCTTAATACGCCTATCCCTCGCAATGGTTGCAGCATAATGCCTCCGAGGAAGAGATTGCTACTTTTAGAAAGTGGCAAGATGATGCACAATTGGCTCAATGCATCATGCTCAGATCCACGAAAGTAACGAAGCTTCAAGCCACAAGATGAAACTATGGATGCTCCTACTATATTCCCGCACATCAAGTAGTTGATGGTGAGGAAAGTAGGACCGATAGATATCGAGATATTCAAGGAGCTCTTCCGATCTAGAACGACCGAACGACACACTACAAAGATGTATAAAAGTCCTTAACATAATCAATTTGATTGATCAATTAGACAACGGGTTTTGTCATGGATGGAGAGTTGAGCCAAGATTTGATCTTGCACTCACTCCCTAACTCTTTCACAATTGTTGTGAATTTTTCATATGAACAAGCTAGATATCGCCTCACCGATTTGCTTAACATGTTGAAAAATGTCGAGAGTCACTTTCCAACCAAGAAAGACCAAGTCTTATCGGTAGGGGCCAAAGGATCTTCAAAAAAGAAGAACGATTCAAAGAAGGTAAATATAAAGGCAAAAAACAAAGGATAATAAGAAACAAAACTCGATACGGATAAGAAAGGAGTTTGCTTCCACCGCAATAAGCCTCGACATCGGAAAGAAATCATGAGAAAGATCTTGCAGAGGCTAACCAAAGAAGCTTTAGTGAAGTTTTAAGTTATAAATACAAATTTTGTTCATGATTTAAAATAAATTTTTCTTTAAGTCAAGGTTCTACTGGGTATTGGATACCGACTTTTGGTTATCATAAATATAGATTTATGAAAGGACCAAAGTAGTAGTAGAAAGCTAAACAAAGATAAGTAATCCTATGTGTGGAAATGAAGCAAAGGTTGCTACATTATTATAGAAACTTATAGTTTAGCAATGCCTACGGCAAATCTATTAAGTCAATAAGTTGTTATCAGATTCCATTTCGTTAGAAACATTATTTCCATTTTATTGTTGGACAATGAAATCTTTGGTATTATATTTAAGAACAATTGTTGTTCTATTTATAATAATAATGTTTTGTATAGAAATCGAATATTACTTAATGGATTTTGTATACTGATTTACGTGAAAAATATATTTTGCAAATTGAACAAACTAGGTATAATAAAAAGGAGATGATCATTCAAAGAGTCGAATGTGTGTATTTGTCGAATACAAGTGTGAATTATTTGAAAGGTTCAAAGAATTCGTAATGAAACAAATTGGCAAAGTATTAAGATTCTTTGATTAGATCAAGGAATAAATACTTGTGCAATAAGTTTCTAGATCATCTCAAATGGTTTTTCATAATGGACGCCTCCCGACACGCAATAATTGATTGATGTATCCGAAAGGAAAAATCGTACTTGTTGGACATGGTGCGCATCCATAATGATTTTACCGACATTCCAAAGATCCTTCGGGATCATGTCCTAGAAATGGTCAGATATCTATTAAAAAGGTAACCTCAAAATCCGCCCCAAGACTCCATAAAAGTTATGGACAGGAGGATTCCTAATCTTAAGTATGTTAAGATAAGGGGTTGTCCAACTTATGTGAAAAGGTTTCAAAGGATAAGTTTTGGGACAAGATTTGACAAGTACAGATTTGTGGGACATCCCTAAAGTAAGTTTAGGGTATATGTTCTATAATCCTACTTAGCAAAAAGGTGTTTGTTCATAAACACGCTACCTTCTAAGATAAAGGTGTTTATCATCAAAGGGCTAGTGGGAGGATAATAGATCTCAAGAGTTCAAGAACCACAAAACACTATAAGTCAAATAAGAGGAACTCAGAGATAACCTATTATTACCACAAACCAATCGTAAATCGAATAGTACATCAAGATACTAGAGAGGTATGGATTCATCATATGATGATGATGATGATGAGGTACATCATCATGAAGATGATGATCCAGCTTATATACGATGAGGTAAGAGTCAGACACTCAGAGAAATGGATCAAGCAAGCTTTCAAAATGGAACATCTATTTTGATGAGACAATCAAAAGAGTTTGATTTTATCAAAAACAAGAATGAACCTAGTGTGTACAAAAGGGTCAAGGGAGAGCGCCGTGACATTCCTAGTATTATATGTTGATATACTACGGATAAGGATATGACATACCAATGCTACAATCAAGAAAGATAAAGTTGTCTAAACATTCCTCCATGAATGATTTGGGAAGAGTATCTTAATTGGGGATACAAATCTATATAGATAGATTTAAAAGGATGCTCGACTTAACCCAAGGAACGATATTCATTTGATGCTAAAGTCGTTTTTAGCATGGAAAACTCCAAGAGATGTCTCATGTTGATGAGCCATGGAGTGTATCTCTCTTAATAGTCCCCATAGACTCTAAAAGAGAGATCGCATGAAATAACAATCATGTATGCAATGAAATATACGAGACCCGATGTCGATCACCATATATTCGAGAAGATCATCATGAAGACAAAGTTGAAAACATCTTAAAGTACTTAACCAACACTAAGGATGATGATCATATTTATGGTGGGTCTAAATTAAAACTAGAGGGCTTAATGACTCAAGTTTTTAGATGCACTCAAGAAGACGACGTAAAATCCACATTTTAAGGTAAAAGCGTTACTCGAATGGTGTGCAGTTGAATCGAAAGGTTCCAAACAAACAAAAGAGTTGTTGGTTTAGTGATAAAGACAAAGTATATAGCTATAAATGAAGTCGCAAGTTGATTGTTTGGATGAAAAGTTCATTACGTAACCTAGAATAGTTCCTAAGTCTCATCTTCGATCTAAACATGTGTCAGGGCACTTTCATTTGATTATAGGAATCATCGAAAGATGGGAAATCACTATAGAGATAGTGGACTCTCAAGAACAACATTACATATCCATTAACTAAAGCTTATCCAACAAACAGGATAATCGCTCACTTAGAGAAGAAGGGTATGAGATACCACGACGATCGGCTTTTAGTGCAAGTGGGAGATTGAAAGTAGTATGCATACACAAGCCAATCATGTTTGATGATAAAGCATATACTTTGTAATAATCTTATTCATTTATTAATAAAAAGTATTAATTTATTAAAGGCTTTTAATTATCTACATGATGATGTTTTTTATAATATGTGATAAACCCATAGTTTTAAGCAATGCTTTTAGAATAATGATGATGATCATTCTAATGAGATCTAAATTTTAGAAAGCTTAAAACTAAAATAGTTCCCAATCGTTGGATTACTAAATCGGGGATTAGTGAATCCGGATAGATTGGTACATACGCTGCTTGCTCTCATCGATGAGGATGATCGATCTCATGATCATTTGTGTGGAGACACTAAAGCAAGTATGTAGGTGCTTATTAGAGAATAAGTTCACCGAACGTGGCTCGCTAAGGAATACCTAATGGAGTTTTACTTACTCTCGTCAATAGGAATTCTCAGAGTGATAGTAAGACAAGTGATCCTTCGACTTGAGATCATCATAAGATCTTGTGTATGATGAGTTATACTTTGACTTATTCCTTAAGACCCTTAGGTATATCAAAGGGTATGCTTGGGTATAATAAGTCAGTATATGGAGATAATGTATGATCAATAAAGAATCTACCACTTCTAGTAAAAGAAGAGAAATGTCCTATGTGATTCGATAAATGACAACCCAAAGAGTCCTCGGGTTAAGGCGTAATGAAATTAGAAAGGAGTTTCTAATTTGCATTATTTGGAGTCATGCATTTAAGAGTCAAAATACATATAATTAAATAAAATAAGACTTGACAAGAATTCCATGTCTTATATTTAATTGGGACATCAGATGGTGGAAGGATTGAATTGTATTTAAGAACTATTTACTCAAAGGTTCTTTTATGATTAATGTTGAAATCTATATTATCCGGAAAGTCGTTGATCGCTAGGAGGCTTATCCCTATCAGAGAATAAATATTATTTATTTAAATAAATTAATAGTTTAATTTATTTATTTAAATAAGATTAGAATTGTTCTAATTGATTTATTCACAACCTGCTTAATATGGAGAACCTAAAGGGTCACACCATAAAAGGAAGAATAATTATTTAAGAAGTTAATGGCATAATCGTAATAATAATAAGTTAAGTATATTTAATTTAATCTATGGTGATAGAATAAATTAAATAGCTTAATATTTATTATTTAATATTTTAGAAATATTAAATATAAATTATATAAGAGAGAGTCTTATTATTATTATTATTATTATTATTATTTTAATTTCTAAAAGAGTTTGGGAATTAATTAATAAAAGTACTCTCATTTATTCCTAATAAGATTTAGAGGCTAATTAATTAAAAGAGTTTAATTAATTATTCCTAATAAGATTGGGAGCCTAATTAATTAAAAGAATTTAATTAATTAAAATAAAACCCAATTCCTTAATTGTTAAGGAGGGTTGCTTACATCTATAAATAAGAGGAGTCTTATTATGGGGTAGGTTGTCGACATTTTCACAAAACACGTGAATACGTAATTCCAATAGTTGGGAGAGTACGCTTTTTCTATGAGAGATAGAAAACTAGGGTTTTGCCAAACACCCATCTTCTTGAATCTTTCTTCTTCCTCGTGGATCACCTCAGAGGCCAAACACTGGGTGGCTAACGCCGATCAAAGAAGGAACCAAACCCGGTGGATTCAAGTCGAACGCTAAAAGGATCGAGGTGAACTCAGACCGAGGAAGCTCAATCTTCAAGGGTATGATTTTTGTTCTTTATCTTTTTTTTTTAATTAATAATTGTGCATAAAGGATGATCCGTATATGGTTTGTAAAATTTTAAAACTCGATTTTACACGCTTCCGCTTATTTTGTGCAATTTGATCATGTTCATGAATATTACAAACCTAAAAACTTATTAATACATAATACTAATGAAAGTATTTCCTTTTAATGGTAATCGTAATTTAATCGCATGTATTATTTCATACGGAATGAAACGAACAATTTGTTTCGGGATTCTCGTGTTAACTTTTTGTTTAAGAATGCCTCCGAATCCAATATCCGACGCGTCGGCCCAACAATTTTATATGTCAATCATTGGAAATACCAAGACAGGCAATGCCTCGACGTATTTTTGACTTGTTGGACGATTTAAGTATATGAATGATATTCAAGGTGGAGGATTGTCTTGCAAACGCTGAAAAAGAGGTTTACAGATCTTCATGAGATTCTTGTAAAACTTGCCAATATAATTGAACGAGCCAAGAAATCTCTGCAGTTGGGTTTTATTGGTTATCTTATCGGGAAACTTGTCGGCGAATTGAATAGCTCTTTCAATGGGCTGAACTTATCCTCTGAAGATATTAAGACCAAGAAACCTTATTCTGACATGAAACAGGCTGTATTTGGAAGGTGAAAGAACAAGTCCATTTTCTTTAACTGTTTTGAAAAATGATTTCAAATGTTTAATGTGTTCTTGAATGGACTTGGAAAAAATGAGTATATCGTCGACAAAAACAACAATAAAATAACTGAAAGGGTTTAATATGTCATTGAGAATATTCTGGAATTCACTGGGAGCATTTTTCAAGCCGAATGCCTGGACATTCCATTCGTAGTGACCGAGCGGAGTGGTGAATGTTGTTTTGTACCTATCATCAGGATGAATGGTAATTTGCCAGAAATCGGACTTAAGGTCAAATTTACTGAATATTGTGGCATTACTCAATCTATTAATAAGGTCGTCTTTGTTGGGAAGGGGATACCTAATCCACTCTAGAACCTTATTTAATGGTTTGTAATTAATGACTAGATGAGGTACACCTCTTTCTTTCTCTGCTTCATTGTTAACATAGAAAGCAGGACAAGACCAAGGGGATTTACTGGGTTTAATTAAACCTTTACTAAGGATATCATTAATTTCCTTTTTACACAATTCCATTTGTTCATGATTCATCTGAATAGGCCTGGCCTTAGTAGGAATTAAATGTTCTTTAAATTCCTTAGCATAAGGAAGCCTAACCACATGTTTTTTCCAATGCCAAAAGGCATTAGGAGAATCTGAACAAAGGTTATCCTTTGAATAAGATTTTAATTCTTTAATTTTATTCTAAACACCTTGATTCTGAAGCTATTCCTCAATTCTTTTGTATTTAATTTCTTCCTTTAAAAATTTTAAATGGGAGGATTTACAATCTAATAAGTTTAATGACTTGGAGATAGACTCCTCTTGAATAAATTTTAAATCTCTTTCTTTTGGTTTAATAAGAAATTTAAATGTTATCTTCTTTCCTAAATGTCTACAGCTTAAACCTTCATTACGAGTAGTAAATGGGTATAATAAATATATAAATGGTAATCCTAAAATTATTTTGTCTGTAAGATTGCGGATTAAAAGAAATGATGTTTTAAAACACATATTATCTTGACAGATATGAACTTTAGGCAATTTATATTTTATTTCCATTTGACTACCATTAGCTGAATTAAGTTTTTCACTAGTTTTCTTATAATATTTGGTTGGGATTAATCCTTCTTGTATACAGTTTAAATCTGAACCTGTATCCACCAAGGCAGGAAGCTGTATAGAGAAGTTTTTATCAACAACCAGGTTAATAGAGACATACCATTTCTGAATGGTAATATCTTTAATTCTTTTAAGTGAAAGACCTTGTACAAATTGATCTGGATCATATTTAGCACCAGATGATTCCAGTAAATCGTGATCTTCATCACTAGACGTGGACACATTGATTTGAAGATCAGACTTTTTGTCATTAAAATCTTTTCTTAAATTATAAACTACTAATTTTAAATTAGCAATCTCTTTCTTGAGTTTATTAACCTCTTGATTTAATTCTGGAAGAGTAACTTCTTTAACTGGGGATTTAAATCTTTCTAGGGTTTTATTAAGACTAAAAATTGATTTCTCTTTAGCTTTAATAAACCTGTCACTATCTTTATTATCTTTGGTTAATAAATCTTTTAATAGTTTTGTGTACTGAGCCTTTAGCTTAGGATCAGTGATTTTACTAATTAGGTCAATTAACAAAGAACTTTCTTCATCATCTTTGTTAATCACATTAACTTTTTTATTGCAACAATTTTCATTGCAATTATCTGCACAAATAGTGACTTCTTCAGTGTCACTGCTTGATTCATTACTACTATTGTTATTATTAGAGGAATAAGGAATATCAAAATCATCGTCATTGGTGACTTCGTTCTCAATTCTCATTAACTCTAATATATGTTCAGTGTCTTCACTAGAAACATTTAATTGAGATAATTTTTATTTTATTTTACATTCATTTTTATAATGACCTTTCTGCCCATAATTGTGGCAAACAATTTTACTCTTATCATATATTTTAGATTTAGATTTTTTATTATAATTTTTATTCGTAGTTTTGGGTTTATTATAATAACTATCTTGATTTTTATCTTTGTGGTGACTTCGTTTTTTCCTGTGATGTCTGTGACTTTTATGAGAATCAATATGTTTATGTCTGTGCTTTCTTCTAGAGGGAGCAATAGGAGGTAAACCATATTGTTCACAGAATGTTCCTAACACATATTTGGCTTTCTTTTTGTCTTTACTAGCTTGTTTAGCTAACTTAAAATCAATACACATTTTTAATCCAATCTTTTGAATATAACTGATTATGTCACCGTAAGTTAGATTATCATAATCAATATATCCTAAGTTTTTACTCAATTCTTCACAAACTTTATGTGCAAACAATAAAGGTAAACCATTAACAAATTTTTCTTTCCAGAATGGTTTGTTACTGTCATTGCGCATCATAACTCTGGAAGTAAAAACATCTTTGTACCATCTAAAGTCACTTAGAGTGGGACAAGTGAGATTACTTAGCTGGTCGTGAATCCTTTCTGTAATATTACTGGGGGTTCTTACAAAATGTTTTATTATGGTAAATATTAATGTATTAACTCCATCAGGCGGACCAACACCTACATCTTCATCAAAGATGGGGTTGCCGTCTGCATCCAGCTGGACAACATGGATAATAGATAACCTAGTGTCTTCTGTGAGATGTTTTTCCCACCAAGATCTAAGTATACATGTGAATCCACTAGCTAATAACTCAACAATGTCTGGCTGAGTCAGATTGTTGAACTTAGTTATATAGCTATTTGCTACCATGGACATGTGATTCAGTTTATTTAAAATCTCTTGTTCAGTAAAACCATCAATGTTCCATTCATAAATTTTATTAGATGAAACAGAGAACTGTTTATCTAGATTTCTTTCCTCAAACTGTAAGTCTGGAGGAGTAGGTCTAGAATACTAATATCTGGTCATACTGGTTTTTTTAACTGTTAATTTATTTAACTGATCATTAAATTCTTGAACTGAAACAATGTCGTCGATCGATCGATCGACTATCGCTTCTCATTATCGATTCAAACGGTCAATGATTGCTATAGTACCGCTTGACTCGGGTTCAGTTTTTAGTTTTTTAAATAACTTATCGATTGTTCTGGTAAGTTCACTATCATTATTAGGTAAACCTAATTTACTTCTATTTTCTGGTTATTTTAACAGTGGTTGATCAATTTTTGAATCGGGTTTTTTAATCATATTTTCTTCAAATTTTTCTTCAATACGATCTAATTTTTTCCTACTGATTTGCAAGATATTGATTACTAAAATTCAATTATTCAATAATTTTTTATCATCTTTATTACTATCTAAAATTTTAAGCGGATCAAAGAATAAACAACGGATGTATTTTTAACTGAAATTAGGATAGTTTAAAGGGGATGACTAGAAGAGACCTTAGATTTATCTTCTTTAATCCATCTGTCTTTTAGTTATAACATTACACTTACTTTGATATTGCTCATACCAATCATAAAAGCGTAATGTTTAATTTTCATTAACAATAAATCTTTTCAATCTATTTACTATCTTATCATGTTTCCTTTTACGTAGGGGTGATTAGATCGAATAAATATCTTTTTCTTTATTAGACTTGGAATTGAAATCTTGTACAAGATTGTCCCAATCTATCTGTAATTTTTTTAATAACTCTTAATTGACTATTAATGGGAATATCAAAATCGATCGAAGTGGGAGCTCAGAAGGAGTTGGAGAGGAAGAACCTTCTTCTTCAACTGGGTAATTCTGAGTGTAACAAGGATGACTCGCCTGACCTTGATTTAATATTCCTTTCATTTTGATATCTCTAATAGAAGGGTTACTTAGAACTTCTGCATCCCGTCGGGTCTGAACCACTGAAGGGGCTGAAGAACTAGAATAATCTTCTATAATTACTGGTCTTCTCAAACGTTCAAAGCTTACTTTGATAGTTCCATCAGAAAATTACCTAACATTTTCTATATTCATTAAGTTATTAACTACAGGTTGTTGTGGTATTTCACTGGGTAAAGTCTATTGACTAGGTAACGTAATATCCTTCCAGAGGATAGTTCTCGGGATCTGGATATTTGCATCACTAGTTGAACTTTGAATTAAGACTGTTTGATCTTTAGGGCTTTTATTCAGAGCATGAACATTTAAGTTAGTTTTCATGGTCTTATAATAAATCCTATAAATCAAAGCAATAGGTTGAGAGCCTTCAATCATTTGTGTAATTTCTCCTGCTGTTTTAATGTTTAATGTTAAAGCTTTTAACAGATGTTGGTCACTAAGGCTAAGTGTGAAGTCAGGAAAGCAATTGAAATGGATCGGTCCATTGTGCAAACTTGAATCCATAGCACCAATCATGCTAGGATAGTAATTCAAAAATCTAGCATCTCTGAGACAGAGGTAGATACTTGAATTAATTCCTTTAATGTTCAATGGCTTGACTGCAACTTGAACTAAACCTATATGAATAAAATTATAACCCTTTTTTCTATGTTTTTTAATAACATCTGGGGATAAAAGGCTATAATTTTTATATTCTTTATTAATTGCATAAACTTTTTCAATTGTTTTAACATTGTAATCAGTTTTAAAATTATCTAAAAATGTTGAATGATAAATTTCTTTAGGGGAGACTCTGGGAATATTCCAGTTGTGTAACACTTGACTGATGTTCTCATAACTATGTTCTTCCTGGTTAACTATGTCTAGTACTGGTGGCAAAGTTGACCGGTGACTAGCTGAGGAGTTAGATCTAAATAATCTACTCATTTTTACTAAATTCAAAACAAATTTTCACTCTTTATCTTTCATACAGACCCTCTTACCTAAAGTAGACTCATACCCATAATCTAATACCCGACAGTGCTCGCACAAGAGACTTACAAGGGTAGACACTACTTTTACTATAATAAAACAATTTGTAAGAACCCCCAGTAATATTACAGAAAGGATTCATGACTAGCTAAGTAATCTCACTTGTCCCACTCTAAGTGACTTTAGATGGTACAAATATGTTTTTACTTCCAGAGTTATGATGCAATGATAAAGAATAAGCCATTACGAAAGAAAAAATTTGTTAATGGTTTACCTTCATTGTTTGCACTTAAAGTTCGTGAAGAATTGAGTAAAAACTTAGGATATATTGATTATGATAATCTCACTTACGGTGACATAATCAGTTATATTCAAAAGATTGGATTAAAAATGTGTATTGATTTTAAGTTGGCTAAACAAGCTAGTAAAGACAAAAAGAAAGCCAAATATGAGTTAGGAACATTCTGTGAACAATATGGTTTACCTCCTATTGCTCCCTCTAGAAGAAAGCACATACATAAACATATTGATTCTCATAAAAGTCACAGACATCACAGGAAAAAACGAAGTCACCACAAAGATAAAAATCAAGATAGTTATTATAATAAACCCAAAACTACGAATAAAAATTATAAAAAAATCTAAATCTAAAAAATATGATAAGAGTAAAATTGTTTGCCACAATTATGGGCAGAAAGGTCATTATAAAAATGAATGTAAAATAAAATATAAATTATCTCAATTAAATGTTTCTAGTGAAGACACTGAACATATATTAGAGTTAATGAGAATTGAGAACGAAGTCACCAATGACGATGATTTTGATATTCCTTATTCCTCTAATAATAACAATAGTAGTAATGAATCAAGCAGTGACACTGAAGAAGTCACTATTTGTGCAGATAATTGCAATGAAAATTGTTGCAATAAAAGAGTTAATGTGATTAACAAAGATGATGAAGAAATTTCTTTGTTAATTGACCTAATTAGTAAAATCAACCGATCCTAAGCTAAAGGCTCAAGACACAAAAAGCGATTAAAAGATTTATTAACCAAAGATAATAAAGATAGTGACAGGTTTATTAAAGCTAAAGAGAAACCAATTTTTAGTCTTAATAAAACCCTAGAAAGATTTAAATCCCTAGTTAAAGAAGTTACTCTTCCAGAATTAAATCAAGAGGTTAATAAACTCAAGAAAGAGATTGCTAATTTAAAATTAGAAGTTTATAATTTAAGAAAAGATTTTGATGACAAAAAGTCTGATCTTCAAATCAATGATTCCACGTCTAGTGATGTAGATCACAATTTACCGGAATCATCTGGTGCTAAAGATGATCCAGATCTATTTGTACAAGGTCTTTCACTTAAAAGAATTAAAGATATTACCATTCAGAAATGGTATGTCTCTATTAACCTGGTTGTTGATAAAAACTTCTCTATACATCTTCCTGCCTTGGTGGATACAGGTGTAGATTTAAACTGCATACAAGAAGGATTAATCCCTACCAAATATTATAAGAAAACTAGTGAAAAACTTAATTCAGCTAATGGTAGCCAAATGAAAATAAAATATAAATTTCCTAAAGTTCATATCTGTCAAGATAGTATGTGTTTTAAAACATCATTTGTTTTAATCCGCAATCTTACGGACAAAATAATTTTAGGATTACCATTTATATATTTATTATACCCATTTACTACTAGTAATGAAGGTTTAAGCTGTAGACATTTAGGAAAGAAGATAACATTTAAATTTCTTATTAAACCAAAAGAAAGAGATTTAAAATTTATTCAAGAGGAGTCTATCTCCAAGTCACTAAACTTATTAGATTGTAAATCCTCCCATTTAAAATTTTTAAAGGAAGAAATTAAATACAAAAGAATTGAGGAACAGCTTCAGAATGAAGGTGTTCAGAATAAAATTGAAGAATTAAAATCTTATTTAAAGGATAACCTTTGTTCAGATTCTCCTAATGCCTTTTGGCATCGGAAAAAACATGTGGTTAGGCTTCCTTATGCTAAGAAATTTAAAGAACATTTAATTCCTACTAAGGCCAGGCCTATTCAGATGAATCATGAACAAATGGAATTGTATAAAAAGGAAATTAATGATCTCCTTAGTAAAGGTTTAATTAAACCCAGTAAATCCCCTTGGTCTTGTCCTGCTTTTTATGCTAACAATGAAGCAGATTAGTTGTTTACACAATGTTACTAATATGGAGGAAGAAGAATGGCGCATACAAGAACACACAGTTACTTACTAAAATAAAAATAGTTTTATTGATTACTGGAACTATGTACAAACAAAAATTAAAATAACTTACAAGATTAACTTATAAATTAAAACATTTAACTGAAGAAGTAGAGAAGAGGGGTTAAGTAGGCTAAACAGCGGTAGAAACCAAAGATTCGTCTGAGAGAGAGAGCTTAGAGTCTTTCTAAGTTTCGAAATCTGATTTGCCAAATGAATTCGATTCCATTTATAGATCAAGGAAAGGGAACTATTGTGACGCCCCCAAAATAGGTATACATCACCCATTCTGAGTTGTCAAATACATGGTACAGAAACAACTACAACTTTATTAATACAATATAAAAACTATGAGTTTGAAAACAAATATTGTCTTCTAGACAATACCCACAACCAAATAAGTCCTCATTACAATTATTGAAACTTTATTTTACATAAATGGTGAGGACTACTAAGATAACTTTCTAGAACCATCATTCCACACCCTGACTCCTACTCGCTACATTCTCGCCTCTTGAGAAGAAAAATGGAACAACAAGGAAAAGGGTGAGCTCAACTAGCCCAGTAAAGAATATTATGACTAAGATAACATAGAACAAATTATCGTTAGTCCTCAACAAGGAAAAATCTGATAAAATATAATAGACAACAAATTTTAGATCAATATTCGCAGCGAAAATAATAATTCATAGAAGAGTTACGTAGAGAATGAAATCTACTAGTATCTATGAATTTAAAAGTTCATCATCAATATTTTATCCCTGTAACATCAATCAATATACATCTTGAATCAAATATTCATCTTTGCACTCTGTGCCAAAGATATTCATCGATTGGTCATGTTCACCTCAACACTGCTCATCTTTTTGCACTACGGGCCAAAGATATTCATATAAGAAATCAACCATCTTTTTGCACTCTGGTGTCAAAGATATTCAAGAACATCATCATTTAGGATGAGGATGATGAAAAATATTTTAAAGAAACGAATCCAAATGAAACAAAAGACAAGGATTAAGGATTAAGGATTAAGGATTCATAATTTGGTTTATTCACGTCCAAAAATACCTCAATAATAATTATAGTGGAATAAAATTCAAGAATGATCAAAACATGGATACAATCAAAGCTAGTATCCATAATAGATATTTTGAACAAAAACAAGAATTTAATTTTTCTGTGAATAGTGTCGTATTCGTGAATAGTGTCGTATACATGAATAGTACCGTATACGTGAATAGTAACCCCGACACCAAAAAGTTCCAAATTTGATAAAAAAATTCATATCAATATTTCGGCATAATTATATTGAAGAAATAATATCATTTACGAAAAAAATAATATCCCTTACCTCAGCAAGAAAAAGATTTCAGTTGAAAACAGGATATAGGCTATGACTTGAACTTGCACCGGTATAGCAACACTCAAAATATTCACAAGAATACGCTCAATATATCGAGAGAGAAAGAGAGAGAAAACTTCAGTTTCTGGTGTAATTTTTAATTCTAACCTAAGCATCTTATTTATAGGAAAATGCTTAGAACACCAAAGCAGAAAATTTAATAAAATATTAATATATTTTTATTAAATTCCTACGTACACAATCTTCAACTGAACTCAGCCCCTAGCACACGTTAAATGAGTCTCACAAAATGTAAAAAATGTTTTTCTTAATAAAAATAATTAAAACTTCAAAAATTAATTATTTCGAAGCTTCGGAACTTCAATAATTCATAATAAATAGCCCTTTTGTCAGAAAAATTCAAAACTCGCACCTTTTCCATAGGAAATCCCATTATCTATAACTTTGCAGAAGAAAGTTTTTCTAAATTCCAAATAGAAATTGACCGAAATCCATAAACGGGCGATTTTACAGGCTATAATCAAATTTCAGTCAATAAATGGGCTCCACAAATATGTTTAACATGTTTTAAAAAATTTTTGTAACAAAAATACTCTTCCTCCTCATATACTCATATATCACACACTCATTATAAAAATATCACCATTATTATATTATTAAAATATAATAATATATTTAAATGAATTATTTTATCAGAAAAAGATAAAATATTAATTTTTAACAATTGTCACATTAAAAATTTTCTCCATCTATATCCATATAAAATGAATATTTTCCTCATCATAAAAATTAATAATTAATTATTCACAAATAATATTACAGAATCACATTATCGACAAACTGGTAGTTCTGAGAAAGAGGGGCCTTTAGGTAAGGATTTCTCCTTCTTGGCGCCGCAATTAAATAACCTCTCCTTGAGGCGTAACTTTCTAGATATTGCCAATAATGTTATCTAATAATATTATTCAGATAATATGAATTATTACTCCGGTAATAGAAAATACTGTGTAGTGACAATTATTGAAACAACAGTAATATAAAATATCAACGCAGCAATTATTGAATCAATAAAATCAAATATTGAGCAAGAATTCTATCGTAACAATTATTGAGTAGTGCCTTCTTACGTAAAAAAATCAATAATTGGTGCAATATCGCGGTAATCTTCTTGTGTTTTTAACCACCGAGTATTTCAACAAGATTCTTCTGTAATAACTACGCCGTCATTTATAAACAACTTATATTTGTCATTTTCTTCATCAATCGCTTTCGTTATGGGGCCCACACAAGGTCAAGGCCATCATCATTTCACGAATATTCCCAAGCGGTAAGAATATTCCACGACCAAACCGAATATTCCAACAACAATAATGAATATTTTATAACCACTTGTGCATTTCACCCATAATTAACCATATTAATCAAATTAACCCTTACTATTTCAAAATAATAAATAGAGAAAATTTTATTTTATTAATAAAAAGTCGGGGTTTTACAACCTCCCTCCTTATGAAATTTCGCCCTCGAAATTGACGTGACGATACTGGTGTTTTGAAAAGGTGAGGTACTCGCTTTCATTTTCAGTTTCCAACTCCCAAGTCATTTCCTTTATAGCATGGTTTCTCCACAAAACTTTAACTTGTGGTATAACCTTCGTCATCGTAGGACATGCTCCTTCCTATCCAAGATCTTGGCAAGTACCTCCTCGACGTTAAGTCTTGGCTATCTCATCCGGTTTCTAACTCAATAGCGTGGTTCGGGTCTTTCACATATTTACTGAAGCACTGAATATATCGAAAAACATTATGAACACGAGACATACTTGGAGGTAACGCGAGTCTATAGGCTACATTTCTTACTCGGTCAAGAATCTGAAATGGACCAATAAATCGTGGATTAAGCTTTCCTCTTTTCCCAAATCTTGTAACTCCCTTCCATGGAGCTATCACGTAACAATCGTGATCCCCGATACTAAATTCCATGTCCTTTCGATGAAGATCGCATAACTCTTTTGTCGATCATGTGCCGTTTTGTATACGTTGTGAATCATTTGGATCTTTAAAGTAATCATACGTATCAACTCGGGTCCCAACAATGTTGCTTCACCCACCTCATCCCAACATATTGGAAAGCGACACTTTTCGTCCATATAATGCTTGAATGGAGCTACACCTATACTTGCACGATAACTATTGTTGTAGGAGAATTCCACCGATGGTAAATACTTATCCCAACTCCCTTTGAAGTTCAGGACACGAGTCTTAATAGATCTTCAAGAGTTTGGATAGTCCTCTCTGATTGTCCGTCCGTTTGAGGATGGTATGCTGAACTAAATCGTAAATCCTTACCCATAGCTTTTTGCAAGCTAACCCAAAATCTTGAAGTGAATCTTGGGTCACGTTCTGAAACTATGGATACTGGCATGCCATGCAACCTCACAATCTCATTTACGTATATACGAGCTAGACGTTCAAGGGAATAAGTTTCTCGTATAGGCAAGAAATGAGCAGACTTGGTTAATCTATCAACAATAACCCAAATAGCATTTATGCCTTGAGAAACCGTGGGAAGACCCGTAACGAAATCCATGGTAATATGTTCCCACTTCCATTTCGGAATCTCAAGTGGTTGCAATGGACCCTTAGGCACTTGATGCTCCACCTTTACACGTTGACAAGTTAAACACATCGAGATAAACTTTACAATCTCTCTCTTCATATTGTTCCACCAAAATGTATGTCGAAGATCACGATACATTTTGGTACTTCCAGGATGGATTGCAAATGGTGTATTACGTGCCTCCATCATGATCTTATACTTCAAATCAGAATCGTTAGGAACACAAAGTCTGGAATGGACTCGAAGTATTCCTTCTTCATCGATTCTTGCTTCTGGAATAGCACCTTCTTGCACTTTCTTCTTCATCGCATCTACTCCAAGGTTCGTGGATCGAGCAACTTTAACTTTTTCGATTAAAGTTGGTTCTATACGTATACTTGACATCATTACATGGGTCCCCGGAGTCTTGAATTCTATCTTCATCTTTTGTAAATCACACAAAATGGGCCTTTGTTTTAACAACATCGCATTCGTTCCCGCGTATGATCTTTTCTACTCAACGCGCTACTACCACGCTCGCTTTTCCGGGATGGTATTGAATGGTGTGATCGTAATCTTTCAACAAGCTCGAGCCAGCCAACGTCATTTGTCGCATGTTGAGTTTTTTTTGAGTGAAGAAATATTTGAGGCTTTTATGATCTGAATATATCTCCACTTTCTCCCCGTATAGATAGTGCCTCCATATCTTTAGCGCGAAAACGACTGCTGCCAACTCTAGATCATGAGTAGGATAATTCCTCTCATATTCTTTAAGTTGTCGCGAGGCATAGGCTATGACTTTCCCACGTTGCATGAGAACACATCCTAAACCTTTGCCTGAAGCATCGCTGTAAATAACAAATCCATCTGAACCAAACGGTATTGTCAGAACAGGTGCCGAAATGAGTCTCCTCTTAAGCTCTTGGAAACTCTTCTTGCATTCCTCGCTCCATACGAATTTTGTATCCTTCCGAGTCAACTGAGTTAACGGAGTAGTGATTCGAGAAAACCCTTCCACGAATCTCCGATAATAACCAGCTAAGCCCAGAAAGCTACGTACTTCAGTCACCATCTTCGGTTGCTCCCAACTTTTTATTGCTTCAATCTTCGCCGGGTCAATAAATACTCCATGTTTTGACACCACATGCCCAAGAAATGCTACTTCCTTAAGCCAGAACTCGCATTTCTTTAACTTGGCATATAACTTGTTTTCACGAAGCCTTTGGAGTACCAGCTTCAAATGGTGCTCATGATCTTCACAACTTTTGAAATATATGAGGATGTCATCAATAAAGACAACAACAAACTGATCCAAATATTCCTTGAATACTCGGTTCATCATATCCATGAAAGCTGTAGGAGCATTAGGCAATCCAAAATACATGACTAGGAATTCATAATGCCTGTACCGAGTTCCAAAGGCAGTCTTTGGAATATCCTCAGTTCTAATCCTCAATTGATGATATCCAGAATGAAGATCGATCTTTGAAAAGAATTGTGCTCCTTGTAACTGATCAAACAGGTCATCAATATGAGGTAGTGGATACCTATTCTTGATAGTGACATGATTCAATTCCCGATAGTCAATACAAAGTCGCATACTCCCGTCTTTCTTCTTTACGAATAAAACAGGAGCACCCCAAGGAGATGTACTAGGACGAATGAAACCGATGTCCAGCAGCTCTTATAGATGGACCTTTAACTCCTGAAGTTCAATAGGAGCCATTCGATATGGGGTTTTAGAAATGGGCTTTTTACCAGGTTCAAGATTAATAAAGAATTCAACTTCACGTTCTGGGGGTAGACCGGGAAGTTCTTCAGGAAATACATCAGGAAAGTCAATAACAACAGGAATATTATTCAAATTTGATGTGTCTTTATTCAAATCCATAACATGGGCTATGAAAGCTTAACATCCGTTTTTCAATAAACGAATAGCTTTATGATTAGATATGACAGTGATTGATTTTAATGGTTTAGTTGCTTGAATTCGAACAACATGTTGTTTAGGAATCTGAAAACTAACAACCTTACAAAAATAATCAATTTTGGCATGATGAGTAGTTAACCAATCAATCCCTAGAATCACATCAAAAGTAAGTATCTTTAAAGAGATAAGGTCAACGAGGTAAGGTGATGGTGCCAACTTGGATCAAACAAGATTTATATAAGCGATGGATGTGATGAAAGTTTCTCTAACGGAGTTTCCACGAGATAAGTCAAAGTCTAATTTTTTCCGAGTCAAATTTAAGCGTTGAGCACAAGTAGAGAGATAAATGAATGGGTAGCACCGGGTATCTAGTAAGGTATAAACTTCACAAGAATTTATGATTAGCTTACCGTGATCACCTCGTTTAGGTTCCTCGCATTTTGACCGATCATAACAAACGCTCTTCGAGAACAGATTGACTTTGACTTTTCGGGGATGACCTTTTGAGTCATCGTCCCCGCTGAACTTAGTTTCGCTATCGTATAATCTTGAGCGATATGTCCTTCCTTTCCATAATTATAGCATACCTTGAACTGTTGTGGGCAGTTTGGACTGATATGTCCTTCTTTCTCGCATTTGTAGCATATAATGGGTGGTCGTTCTCTCCCTTGGAACCGATTCTTCTTTGGTCTTTGGCGTCTTCGCATTGTTATTGTTAAATCTCCTCTTTTAAAATCTCCCCCAACTCGCTTCTTCTATTTTCATGGCCATGATTACCACTCAGAGTGGTTACCATTTTGTCCGTTTTTTCTTTCTCCATTGGTTATCGTTGTTTTGTTGATCGCTTTATCTCCCAGATGATCCTGGTTCAGGGTCCTCAATTGGCCGTACTCGTTATCTCGCTTCTAATAATTGAGCCACCGTTGACAACATCTGAATAGAGAGAAAATTTATGAGAAATGAGATATTGACGTATGCCGGGTTTCAAACCTCTCAGAAACATCCGCGTCATACGTTCCTCATTCTCCACCAAATGAGGTGCAAACCTAGATAACTCCGCGAACTTTGTCTCGTACTGGGATACCGTCATGTTATTTTGCTCTAGTCTAATAAACTCTATCTCCTTCATATGACGAACACTTTCAGGAAAGTATTTGTCATTGAACAGTTTCTGAAATATTTCCCAAGACATCTTTGGCTGCTAGCTTTGGGTGGGTACGCTTAATAGATTCCCACCGAGAATCGCTTTCATTACGGAACATAAAGTGGCGAATGGAACCTTACATTCCTCCGTGCATCCCAAGACATCGAATATCTTGGTAATTTGCTTGACCCACGTCTCCGCCTTAATCAGATCCGGCTTTCCCCAGAATTCTGGTGGTCCCAACTCTTTGAACTTCTTGGTTGTGACCAGCTGTGCGTTACCATTGTTTCTTCCTGTATTTTGAACAGGAATCTCCTTTGTCTGATTTTGCATAAATCGCAAAAAGCTTCTAAACATCTCATCGTTCATCGTCTGCTCAGTGCTGTTGTTTATAGGAGGAACAATGCCAGCCTGTTGCACGTTCTCCTCGTTGATGAGTACAAGCGTGTCCACGGTCTCATTTACTCCATTGTTAACATTCTAAGTTGCCATTCTTAAATACTGCCATAAAACAAGGGTTAATTAAACAAATTAACAAATCACATAATACCCCTATATTATGACCGACCAATCAAATAAGCTTAGGTAGGACACACTAGCGAAGGATTTACTCGTCTCTCCCCTCCTAGTTCTATTCCCCGATCTCCGCCAGAGATCATATCCCTAAGCTCTGATACCAACTGTGACGCCCCCAAAATAGGTATACATCACCCATTCTGAGTTGTCAAATACATGGTACAGAAACAACTACAACTTTATTAATACAATAAAAAAACTGTGAGTTTGAAAACAAATATTGTCTTCTAGACAATATCCACAACCAAATAAGTCCTCATTACAATTATTAAAACTTTATTTTACATAAATGGTGAGGACTACTAAGACAACTTTCTAGAACCATCATTCCACACCCCAACTCGTACTCGCTACATTCTCGCCTCCTGAGAAGAAAAATGGAACAACAAGGAAAAGGGTGAGCTCAACTAGCCCAGTAAAGAATATTATGACTAAGGTAACATAGAACAAATTATCGTTAGTCCTCAACAGGGAAAAATCTGATAGAATATAATAGACAACAAATTTCAGATCAATATTCGCAGCGGAAATAATAATTCATAGAAGAGTTACGTAGAGAATGAAATCTACTAGTATCTATAAATTTAAAAGTTCATCATCAATATTTTATCCCTGTAACATCAATCAATATACATCTTGAATCAAATATTCATCTTTGCATTCTGAGGCCAAAGATATTCATCGATTGGTCATATTCACCTCAACACTGTTCATCTTTTTGCACTATGGGCCAAAGATATTCATAAGAAAATCAACCATCTTTGCACTACTGGTCAAAGATATTGAAGAACATCATCATTTAGGGTGAGGATGATGAAAAATATTTTTAAAGAAACGAATCCAGTGAAATAAAAGACAAGGATTAAGGATTAATGATTCGTAATTCGGTTTATTCACGTCCAAAAATACCTTAATAATAATCATAGTGGAGTAAAATTCAAGAATGATCAAAACATGGATACAATCAAAGCTAGTATCCATAATAGATATTTTGAACAAAAACAAGAATTTAATTTTTTTGTGATTAGTGTCGTATTCGTGAATAATGTCATATACGTGAATAGTGTCGTATACGTGAATAGTAACCCCGACACTAAAAAGTTCCAAATTTGATAAAAAATTCATATCAATATTTCGACATAATGATATTGAAGAAATAATATCATTTACAAAAAAAATAATATCCCTTACCTTGCAAAGACAATACTTCTAGTTGAAACACCGGATATAGGCTATGACTTGAACTTGCACCGTATAGCAACACTCACAATACTCACAAGAATACGCTCAATATATCGAGAGTGAAAGAGAGAGAAACTTCAGTTTCTGGTGTAATTTTCAATTCTAACATAAGCATCCTATTTATAGGAAAATGCTTAGAACACCAAAGTAAAAAATTTAATAAAATATTAATATATTTTATTAAATTCCCTCATTACACAATCTTCAATTGAACTCATTCTCAGCACATGTTAAATGAGTCTCACAAAATGTAAAAACATTTTTCTTAATAAAAATAATTAAAACTTCAAAAATTAAATATTTGAGCTTCGGAACTTCAATAATTCATAATAAATAGCCCTTTTGTCAGAAAAATTCAAAACTGTCACCTTTTCCATAGGAAATCTCATTATCTACAAATTTGCAGAAGAAAGTTTTTCTAAATTCTAAACAAAAATTGACCGAAATCCACAAATGGACGATTTTACAGGCTATAATCAAATTTCAGTCAATAAATGGGGTCCACAAACATGTTTAACATGTTTTAAAAAAATTGTGTAACAAAAATACTCTTCCTCCTCATATACTCATATATCACACACTCATTATAAAAATATCACCATTATTATATTATTAAAATATAATAATATATTTAAATAAATTATTTTATCGAGAAAAGATAAAATATTAATTTTTAACAATTGTCACATTAAAAATTTTCTCCATCTATATCCACATAAAATAAATATTTTCCTCATCATAAAAATCAATACTTAATTATTCACAAATAATATACGAATCACATTCATGTGACAGGCAAAGGTTCGAGAAAAGAGGGCCTTTAGGTAAGATTTTTCTCTTTCTTGGTGGCCGCAATTAAATAACCTCTCCTTAGACAGAACTTTCTAGACATTGTCAATAATGTTATCTAATAATATTATTCAGATAATATGAATTATTACTCCGATAATAGAAAATACTGTGTAGTGATAATTATTGAAACAACAGTAATATAAAATATCAACGCAGCAATTATTGAATCAATAAAATCAAATATTGAACAGTAATTACTGTAACAATTATTGAGTAGTGCCTTCTTACGTAAAAATCATAATTGGTGCAATACCGTGTGCTACTGTGTTTTTAACCACCAAGTATTTCAACAGTATTAACGGTAACAACTACGCCGTCATTTATAAACAACTTATATTTGTCATTTTTTTCATCCAATCGCTTTCTGTTATGGGGCCCACACAAGGCTGCATCGTCGTACGAATATTCCCCGACAGTAAGAATATTCCATGACCAAACGAATATTTCCCGACAACAATGAATATTTTATAACCACTTGCGCATTTCACCTATAATTAACCACATTAATCAAATTAACCCTTACTATTTCAAAATAATAAATAGAGAAAATTTTATTTTATTAATAAAAAGTCGGGGTCTTACAACTATTACATTAACTGGGGTAAAGTAAGAAATATTTTACTTAAGTGAAAACATTTTACTTAAGTAAAAGCAGAAGTAAAAGTAAAAGTAAAAAGTAAAAGTACAGACACTTTACTGTTGATGAATAGTGACTACTTTTGACTAAATATAAATGCTTTCGGCTACTTTTGACTAAGTGGTCAATAGCTTTTGACTCATTGATGCTTTTGGTGGAAAAGATAGCATCTTTTGACTTATGGGGGAGGCGCATGTGATTGGGGGCTGCTTTCGATGAAAAACAGATTCTTCTGAATAATTGGCTGCTTGAGCAGGTGATGGCTGACTGTAGAGTTCAGGTGAAAGGATCCTGAGCGTCCTGTAAATTGATGGTGCCATATGGGTCATCATCATCTCTGAGGTTACTATGAGAACCTTGACTGGAAGATGAAGAACATGCAGAGGCTTCTTCATGTAGTTCATCAATTCTTTTATTTAGTGCTTGAGAAATTAATTTTAATTCTTTACTGGAACAGTCTTTGAAATCAGAAATTTCACGGGAATAAGTTGAACCAGTGGGACTGACTCTAGACTCTTTTGACTTGGATTTTAACTCTTTTGGAACAGACTCTTTTTCTTTACTAGCCGGAGGAATGGCTGTGACTGGAAGAGGAGAAATCGAAGCAACAGGAAATTCCTACTGAACCTGACCAACTATCCTGTTAATGTCGAATTTATCCCACCACTTGATATAAAAGAGGTGAGACACTCGAGGGAGTGGATCTGACAGAATGGAATTGACTAGAGTAGTGGGAGGTGGAATCCCATACTGCCATTTGAGAATTCAGGGGATTTTATATTTACTAACAAATAAAAGAGTGAGCAGAACACCGCCATTCTTTGGATCTGTTTTACTATGATTGCTGAAGTGACTAAATTGAACCTTCAAAAGGTCAGGAAGAAAGTCATAGGTAGAACCTAACCTATACCACCAGAGAACGAACCAATAAGGGATTGGACTTTTGAATTTATGGTCAAATTGGATGAACCATGAATGCCTATGTGACTCATTTTGGTGAAGGAGAATGTTATACCAAGCTTCAATATAGTCGTAATAACAGAATGAGTTATCTTGACTAGAGAGATTCATAAGATCGGAGGGGTTTTTCCCCCAATCAGACATCTGAACAAACTGTTTAATATATAAAGAATGATAGAGGACTTTAGTCTTATCATTATTAGCATAAATAGGTTTAATGTTTACTAATTCTATTTCCAGAAGAATGTCCTTATAATACACAAGAGATTTATAAGGAGCAAAGGGCTGGAAATGCCATCCAAGGGGAAAGAACTGAGCGGCAAGCTTAATGGGTTCATCTTTTGGTTTCATGTAGGGTTCAATATGAAATAGGTAATTTTCCCATCTAAGCATATACTCAGAAGGGGGATGACTAGGAGCTGAGGATGAAGCCTTCCATTTGGATCAACTAAAAGGTCGATTAGTTCGAACTTCTTGGTTAAAAATTTGAACTATAGGGTTTTGGGAATTGTCTCAAGGATTTGTGAATTTATTTGGTGATAAAGCTGGGGTGTTGGGTGAGGAATCGAGTTCTCTCAGGTTGATTACTTGGGCGATGGGACGACTGGACCCTTTGAGGAAGATGATCCTCTAATGCTCATGACTGAATAATACCTGTATTGATAAATTCCCGAGTGAGAAAATTAGGAATTGAATTGTTACTACCTTTAATATATATTTTGCTGACTTGCAATCAATACGAACTAAAAATTTCTGGTTCAAATAACTATATAACTAAGTTCAACATTCTGAATCAGCCAGACATTGTTGAGTTATTAGCTAGTGGATTCACAAGTATACTTAGATCTTGGTGGGAAAAATATCTCACAGAAGACACTAGGTTATCTATTATCCATGTTGTCCAGCTGGATGAAGACGACAACCCCATCTTTGATGAAGATGTAGGTGTTGCTCCGCCTGATGGAGTTAATACATTAATATTTACCATAATAAAACATTTTGTAGGAACCCCCAGTAATATTATAGAAAGGATTCACGACTAGCTAAGTAATCTCACTTGTCCCACTATAAGTGACTTTAGATGGTACAAAGATGTTTTTACTTCGAGGAGTTATGATCTTGTGATAAGCGATAATAAACCATTACGGAAAGAAAAATTTGTTAATGGTTTACCTTCATTGTTTGCACATAAAGTTCGTGAAGAATTGAGTAAAAACTTAAGATATATTGATTATGATAATCTCACTTACGGTAATAAGGTCTCTTCTAGTCATTCCCCTTTAGAAACTATCCTAATTTATGTTAAAAATACATCCGTTGTTGCTAGTCCGTTTAAAATTTCAGATAGTAATAAAGATGATAAAAAAATTATTGAACAATTGAATTTTAGTAATCAATATCTTGCAATTGTAGGAAAACAGTTAGATCGTATTGAAGAAAAATTTGAAGAAAATATGATTAAAAAACCCGATTCAAAAATTGATCAACCACTGTTAAAATTACCAGAAAATAGAAGTAAATTAGGTTTACCTAATAATGATAGTGAACTTACCAGAACAATCGATAAGTTATTTAAAAAACTAAAAAACTGAACCCGAGTCAAGCGGTACTATTGCAATCATTAACCAGATTGAATCTGATAATGAGAAATAATAGTCGATCGATCGATCGAACCTTTATTTGATTCAAGAATTTAATGATCGATTAAATAAATTAATGATTAAAAACACAATTATGACGAAATTGGTATTCAGACCTCTCCTCCGGACTTACAATTTGAGGAAAGAAATCTAGATAAGCAGTTCTGTTTCATCTAATAAAATTTATGAATGGAACATTGATGGTTTTCTTGAACAAGAGATTCTAAATAAATTGAATCACATGTCCATGGTAGCAAATAGCTATATAACTAAGTTCAACAAATCAATTTCGGCCGGACATTGTTGAGTTATTAGCTAGTGAATTCACAGGTATACTTAGATCTTGGTGGGAAAAACATCTCACAGAAGACACTAGGTTATCTATTAACCATCTTTGTCCAAATTTGGATGCAGGGCACACAACCCCATCTTTGATGAAGATGTAGGTGTTGGTCCGCCTGATGGAGTTAATACATTAATATTTACCATAATAAAACATTTTGTAGGAACTCCTAGTAATATTACAGAAAGGATTCACGACCAGCTAAGTAATCTCACTTGTCCCACTCTAAGTGACTTTAGATGGTACAAAGATGTTTTTACTTCCAGAGTTATGATCTTGTGATAGCGGTAACAAACCATTCTAGAAAGAAAAATTTGTTAATGGTTTACCTTCATTGTTTGCACATAAAGTTCGTGAAGAATTGAGTAAAAACTTAGCATATATTGATTATGATAATCTCACTTACGGTGACATAATCAGTTATATTCAAAAGATTGGATTAAAAATGTGTATTGATTTTAAGTTAGCTAAACAAGCTAGTAAAGACAAAAAGAAAGCCAAATATGAGTTAGAAAGCCAAATATGAGTTGTTTATATCGACGATATACTCATTTTTTCCAAGTCCATTGAAGAATACATTAAACATTTGAAATCATTCTTCAAGACGGTTAAAGATAATGGACTTGTTCTTTCACCTTCCAAATGCAGCCTGTTTCAGGTCAGAATAAGGTTTCTTGGTCTTAATATCTTCAGAGGACAAGTTCAGCCCATTGAAAGAGCTATTCAATTCGCTGACAAGTTTCCCGATAAGATAACCAATAAAACCCAACAACAGAGATTTCTTGGCTCGCTCAATTATATTGGCAAGTTTTACAAGAATCTCAGGAAGATCTGCAAACCTCTTTTTCAACGTTTGCAAGACAATCTTCCACCTTGGACTGACATTCATACTTCTGCCGTCCAACAAGTCAAAAAATACGTCAAGGCATTGCCCTGTCTTGGTATTTCCAATGATTCAGCATATAAAATTGTTGAAACTGACGCCTCAAATATTGGATTCGGAGACATTCTTAAACAAAAGTTAACACCAGAATCTCCAGAACAAATTGTTCGTTTTCATTCCGGCGCATGGAATAATACACAATTAAATTACATTACCATTAAAAAGGAAATACTTTTATTAGTATTATGTATTAATAAGTTTCAAAGTTATTTATTGAACCAGAAATTTCTAGTTCGCATTGATTGCAAGTCAGCAAAATATATATTAGAAAAAGATGTTGAAAATCTTGCCTCTAAGCATTCCTTCGCTATATGGCAAGCTTTGTTAAGCATTTTTTATTTTGAAATTGAATACATTAAAGGTAGTAACAATTCAATTCCCGATTTTCTCACTCGGGAATTTATCAATACAGGTATTATTCAGTCATGAGCATTAGAGGATCATCTTCCTCAAAGGATCCGGATCGTCCTACTGGCCCAAGTAATCAACCTAGAGGAACTCTGATTCCTCACCCAGTCACCCCAGTTTATCAGTCAAACAAATTCACAGTCCTTGGGATAATTCCCAAACCCTATAGTTCAGCTTTAACCAGTAAGCCTGAACCAATTGACCCTTTTAGTGATCCAGCTAAGGCTTCATCCTCAGCTCCTAGTCATCCTCCTTCTGAGTATATACTTAGATTGGAAAATTACCTATTTCATATTGAACCCTACATGAAACCAAAAGATGACCCCATTAAGCTTGTCGCTCAGTTCTTTCCCCCTGGATGGCATTTCCAGCCTTTTGCTCCTTATAAATCTCTTGTGTATTATAAGGACATTCTTCTGGAAACAGAATCAGTAAACATTAAACCTATTTACACTGATAATGATAAGACTAAAGTCCTCTATCATTCTTTGTATATTAAATAGTTTGTTCAGATGTCTGATTGGGGCAAAAACCCCTCCGATCTTATGAATCTCTCTAGTCAAGATAACTCATTCTATTATTACGACTATATTGAAGCTTGGTATAAGGTTCTCCTTCACCAAAATGAGTCACATAGTCATTCATGGTTCGTTCTCTGGTGGTATAGGTTAGGTTCTACCTATGACTTTCTTCCTGACCTTTTGAAGGTTCAATTGAGTCACTTCAGCAATCATAGTAAAATAGATCCAAAGAATGACGGTGTTCCCCTCACTCTTTTATTTGTTAGTAAATATAAAATGTGAGACCCCAGATTTTATAAATAAAGATTTAAATTTCTCAAAATATTTTTTTAATATTATGGTTTGAATTTGATATAATGTTATAGTTGTGGGTAGTATTTGAAATTTTTGCAAAGTACGCAAGTTGTTATATAATATTCGTTTGGTGGAGAATATTTTTTTATCGGGGAATATTAAATGCAATGACATAATTATTAGTGGACCCCCTAGCGGAAGCTTCTTTGTCGTAGTTAGAAAATGACAAAAATATTTTATAAAAATAACGGCGGAAGTTTCACAATTAAATTGTTGAACTACCCGGTAGTAAAAAGTACGATGTCTGGCGTGGTTGCATAGTAGCACAAGGTATTGATTATTGATGCTTACGTGATAAGTCACTCAATTTTACTCAATTATTGCTACAGTAAATGCTTTGCATCATATCTCTTATATTATTGATTCGATTATTATCACAGTATCATCTGCATAATATGTTATTTTATTAAATCAATAATTGAGATGACAAAGTTATTCATATTATTAAATTGCAATATTTACAATGTCTAGAAGTTCTGTCAAGGAGAGGTTAGGTAATTGCTTGGCCGATGAGGAGAAATCCCTTAGGAAGGCCCCTCTTTCACAGGAACGACACGGTTGATAAATATTGTGAGTTATAATATTAATGATGATTGATTAATTAATGGAGTTGAATTTTGTGTTAGTTGAGTTGAATGAAATTAGTAAAATAGTCTATAAACACAAAATTTTTGGAAATTCACTATTTGGTCAAAAAAGTCAACGATTGACTTTTTTTGGGAAAAGTCAAACTTCAAAATTTCAAAATTTATATTTTGATAAAAATAGTTTCATTATGTTGGAATTATTTGTGTTAGTAAAAATTGACATTTATTTAGATAAAATTGATGTCTGGGGCTATATTGATAAATTGGGTAATTTATCGGATAAATGAGCAATTAATTACTACTAATTCACATGTTTATAACTATTTGTTCACATGTGTGTACTATTGATTCACATTCTTATTACTATTAGGGGAGTTGGTGCAAGATTGATAATACTTGCATGACTAAGTTAAAAATGGAGGTATAGATGAATGTACTATAATGTAATTAGTTTTTTCACATGATTTTACTATTGAGTCACATGAATAAACTATTAATTCACATGATTTACTATTAGGGGAGGTGGTGCAAGTTTGATAATATTTGGATGACTAATTTTAAAATAAAGAAAAAAGAGGAGGTATTATCTTGTAATTTTTTGAGCCCCAAAATGTGCAATTATCGAAACTATATTTTTCCATAAATAGAAGCTCATTCTTCTTCATTTCTCACCAATTCACTAAAGTTATAGGCGGTTATTATAAAGAGAAATTGTAGAGAGAAATTCTAAAGAAAAAAAGAAGTTTACTACCTCACTACTCCTTTATCCAGTTTCTTTTATGGTAAGGGGTGTTATTCTTTCTTATTCATGAAGAGAACTTCTATTATTCCATTCTTTATTATTCTATTGGAATAACTCAGATATCTGTGACATACCCTATACATAACCTGTATAAGCGGCATACCCTTTACTTGGTGAAATTCTTCTGTTATTCCATTCTTTTATTATTATGTTGGAATAACCTGTTTATGCGAAGTACCGCATACATGGTGAAATTCTTCTATTATTCCATTCTTTAATATTCTGTCGGAATATCCTGTCGGTGTGAATTTCACCTGACCTGGTTCCATTATTTATTATTCCGCATTTAATATTCTCGGAATATTTGAATATCGACTGGTTCCATTATTTATTATTCGCATTAATAATTTTCACGAATATGGTTCCATTATTTATTATTTTGGTTGTTATTTATTATTACATTGGAATAACTTTATCTATGCAATCCGCATGCATGGTGATTTCATTGTTATTCCATTCTTTATTATACTCGGTTAGTTAAAGTTTTGATTTCTATACTCCATGAAATTAGTGGAATATCCCACGATATTTGCGCTTCATCCAATATCTTTTCATGGAAATATTCTTCGAGCATTCTTGAATTTTACACCACAAAGCGTATCTTGTTGACAATTTGGGCGTTATTGGTTCTGGACAAATTAATTCTTGAACTTATTTTTATTGAATTCTTATATCATTGTCATCATCATCATGTTTATATTTTGTTAAAAAGTCATCTGTGGCACTAGAGTGCATAGATGGACTTGATATGATTATGACCGAGGATTATTCGGTATAATCATGACCGTAATGTTATAAATGATGTGGTAAAAGTCATCATGTGGCTGTGAAGTGCATAGATGGACTTGGTGTGATTATGACCGTGGGATTATTCGGTATAATCATAACCGTAATGTTACAAATGATGATGGAAAAAGTCCTCATTGGCTCGTAATGCATTGATGGGACGAGTTTTTGGTATGATTATGGCTATGGATTTTCTTGACCAATGGAGCAAAGATGAATTATTTTATGGCATGATCGGGACAGTTGATGAATACGAATATCCTTGGCCTAGTAGTGCATGGATAATTTGTGGTCGTGATACTAAAGAATATCCTTGGGGCGTAGTGCGGGGTGATTCGATGATGTGGATTATTTATTAAAAGTCGAGTCCCAATGATAAAAGTGTTGAAAAAATTTTAAATCTTAAAAGATAGTAGATTTATTCTCTATTTGACTCTTTTAATGAATTGCTTATTTCCATTGCAGCTTTTTGATCTAAAACTTGTTGTCTATTATATTCTATCGGTTGTTATATCTTGTTGAAGGCTAAGGATAATTTATTTTGCATTATCTTAGTCATAATATTTCTTATTGGGCTAGTTGAGCTCACCCTTTGCTTTTTCATTCTTCTCTGTGAAATGAGAGCGTAATGAGGGACTAGTCGGGAGAAGAGTGATGGTCCTAGATGGTGTATTAGTAGTTCTCTCATTATTCTATAAAAATAGTGTGATAATAAATGTAATGAGGACTCCATTGTGTTTGAATACTGTCTAGATGACAATATTCTTATTAAAACTCTCAGTTTATGTTTTGTCGTATTTTACACGACTGTTGTATAATTAAGTTTATAGTTGTATTCAGCATAATGTAAGTGGCGACCCAAGATGGGCGATGTATACCTATTTTGGGGGCGTCACAGTTGGTATCAAAGCTTAGGGATATGATCCCGGTGAGATGTGAGACAATCTAGGAGGGAGAGATGGAGAATTCCTTCGCTAGTATGACCTACCTAAGTTTATTTGGTATTTAATTGGTTGGTCAGAGTATAGAGATAATATGTGATATGTTAATTAACCCTTGTTTTGTGGCAGTGTTTGAAAATGACATCCGAGAATGTTGAGAATAGAAATGGAGCACAGGAGACCGTTGAGTCTCCACAGATCAATAATCAAGATAATGTGCATTAGGAAGGTGACAATCCTCAGGCAGACAACAACACTGACCAAATGATGAACGATGAAATTTTCGGAGGCTTTATGAAATTCATGCAACATCGAGAAAGAAGCGGCTCTGTCCAAAATGCTGAGTGGAAACACTGGCAACTCTCGGATGGTCACCGCTAAGCAGTTCAAGGAACTGGGACAACCGGAGTTTATTGGAGAGCCAAAACCACTTAAGGCGGAGACGTGGATAAAGCAGATTACCAAGATATTTGATGTCTTGGGATGCTCCGAGGAACAAAAGGTTCCCTTTGCCACCTTTATGTTGCGAGGAGAGGCAGATTACTGGTGGGAATCTGTAAAGCGTACTCAACTTGCCGCACTAAAGATGACTTGGGAGAAGTTCCAAGAATTGTTCAACGACAAGTACTTTCCCGAAAGTATTCGTCACATGAAAGAGGTAGAGTTCATCAAGCTAGAGCAAAATAACATGACCGAGTGTCAAAGAAGACGAAGCCAAGTTTGCCGAATTGTCATGGTTTGCGTCCCATTTGGTTGATAATGAGGAGAGAATGACGCGAATGTTTCTAAGAGGTTTGAAACCCGAGATACGTCAATATCTTATCTCTCATAAACTATGTTTGTATTCAGATGTTGTTAATAGGGCTTAGTTATTGGAGGCGAGATAATGAGTCAACCCAACCAAAAGAGAAAAAATAGGAAAAATGATAATACAAGTGATACCATCATCGAGCGGTGACAATAAGCGTGGAGGAATCAACATGCGAAATAGTAACCACTTGGTGGTAATCATAGAAAAACAATAATAATGGATATTTCAAGAAGAGGAGATTCAACAATGATGGAAAGACGTCAAGACCAAAGACACCGTTGTTAAGGAAGGAGATCGACCACCACCTATCATATGTTTCAAATGCGGAGGGGAGGGACATATTAGTCCAAACTGCGCGATGTCATCCAAGGCATGTTATAATTATGGAAGAGAAGGTCACCTAGCCCGATTTTTTCGTGCACCAAAGTCAAGTCCAATTTGGGGACGGTGGCACCAAAGGCGGATACTGGACAAAATAAAGTCGGTGGTTTTAGGGAAAAGCATTTTTGTGACTTCTCAAAAGCGAGTAACCCGACGAAGTTAGCATGGGTTAGTTAATTATAAATTATGAAGTCTATACCTTATAAGATACCGATTCTACCCATTATTTTATTTCTCTTTGCTTGCGTCAACGTTTAAATTTGACTCAGGAGAAGTTAGACTTTGACTTATTGGTTGAAACTTCGTTAGTAGAGCCTTCGTTACCTCCTTTATTTATAAATCTTGTTGATTCAAATCGACATTTTCACGTTACTGTCGATCTTATCTCTTTGAAAATATATTTTCCTTTGATGTGATTTTAGAAATCGATTGGTTAACTACTCATCATGCTTTTAGTAAGGTGGTTAGCTTTCATATTCTAACCAACTGTTATGCGAATTCAAGCAACCAAACCACTAAAGACAATCATTGTCATATCAAGCCATACGTAAAGAGCCCCGATCCTTTCGTTGTTGACTTCTTTTATATGGAATGCAAAGCGGACTTTACGTAGGCGACATCGTGAATGAAGATGGCAAGTTGATAGGTATCATTGTGAGGTCTTTATCCGGGTTAAGGGATAGAAGTCACGGTTGGTATCAATGTGACGTCTTATCCAAGTCTTGGATGAGGGTCACGATTTTGAATGATATTTCTTTGTTAGTAAATTTCTTGGCGTATTCTCGAAGACTTCTTAGCCTACCCTAGGCGTGAAATTGAATTTTGTATAGACCCGAAAGACAAAACCCATTTCTAAAACCCTCAAGTATTTCTTCAACTAAAATGAACGTAACATACGCCAAAGGCGTTGGCGCGAGCTATTGAAGATTACGATTGTACCATTCAACATCATCATGGAAAAGCGAACGTGGTAGCTGACGCGTTGAGTAGAAGATCGTATGCGTTTACAAGTGCGATGGTGTTAACACAAAGACTCATTTCGTATAACTTACAAATGATGAAGATGGAGTTAAAGACTCTAGGGACCCACGTGAAGATAACGAATATACGAGTAGAATCGATTTTAATTGATAAAGTTAAAGCCATGCAAGCTACATACTCAGAGTTGATGAATGTGAAGAAGAAGGTTCAAGAGGGCATTATTCTAGAAGAAAGAATCGATGAAGAGAAGAAATCTCAACCCTCGATTTAATTGGCCCATTTGAAATCCTCGATCGAGTAGGAAGCGTGGCCTATAGACTCGTTTTTACCGCCAAAAAATGTCGCGTGTTTATAATGTTTGTAACGATCGATGTTACGTAAATATATGGGACGACCCGAACCACATTATTGATTTAGAACCGAGACGAGATAGCGGATAATTTAACGTATGAAGATGTACCTGTTAAAATCTTGGATAAGGAGAATCATATTCAACACTCAAAGGTTATACCTCAAGAGTTAGAATCGAAATGAAGTCAAGGTATCCTCACTTTTTTCAGGCATACCGTGTAACGCACGTAAATTTTGAGGGTGAAATTCCATAAGGAGGGAGATTGTGAGACCCCGATTTTATAAATAAAGATTTCAATTCCTCAAAATATTTTTTTTAATATTATGGTGTGAATTTGATATAATGTTATAGTTGTGGGTAGTATTTGAAAATTTTGTAAAGTATGCAAGTTGTTATATAATATTCATTTGGTCGGGGAATATTCTTTTTATCGGGGAATATTCGTACGATGACATAATCATTGGTGGACCCATTAGCGGAAGCTTAATCGTCAGTAGTTAGAAAGCGACAAAAATATTTTATGAAAATAACGGCGGAAGTTTTACAGATAAATCTTTGTTGAACTACCGAGTAGTAAAAGTACGAGATAATACAGCGTGGTTGCATAAGTAGTACACACGGTATTGATTATTGATGCTTATGTGATAAGTCACTCGGTTTTACTCAATTATTGCTATAGTAATTCTTTACGCATCATATCTCTTATATTATTGATTCGATTATTATCACAATATCATCTCGCATAATATGTTATTTTATTAAATCAATAATTGAGACAACAAAGTTATTCATATTATTAAATTGCAATATTTACAATGTCTAGGCGTTACATCGAGGAGAGGTTAGGTAATTCTTGGCGCCCGGTGAGGAGAAATCCTACTAGGAAGGCCCCCTCTCACAGGAACGACACTGGTTGATAAATATTGTGAGTTATAATATTAATGATTATTATTAATTAAAGTTGTGTTCGGAGTTGAATTTGGAGATGCGGACGGGATAGTTGAGTCCGGAATGACGAAATTAGTAAAAATAGTCTATAAACACAAAATTTTCGGGGATTCACTATTTGGTCAAAAAGTCAACAGTTGACTTTTTTGGGAAAAGTCAAACTTCGAAATTTCAAAATTTATATTTTTGATAAAAATAGTTTCATTATGTTGGAATTATTTGTGTTAGTGAAAATTGACATTTATTTAGATAAAAATTGATGTCTGGGGGCTATATTGATAAATTGGGTAATTTATCGGATAAATGAACAATTAATTACTACTAATTCACATGTTTATAACTATTTGTTCACATGTGTGTACTATTGATTCACATTCTTGTTACTATTAGGGGAGTTGGTGCAAGATTGATAATACTTGCACGACTAAGTTAAAAATGGAGGTATAGATGAATGTCTTTATAATGTAATTAGTTTTTCACATGATTTTATTATTGAGTCACATGAATAAACTATTAATTCACATGATTTAATATTAGTGGAGGTGATGCAAGTTTGATAATACTTGGATGACTAAATTTAAAATAAAGTCTCCTCCAAAATGAAAAAGAGGAGGTATTGGATTGTAATTTTTGAGCCCCAAAACGTGTTGTAATTATCGAAACTATATTTTTCTATAAATAGAAGCTCATTCTTCCTTCATTTCTCACCAATTCACTAAAGCTATAGAGCGGTTATTATAGAGAGAAATTGTAGAGAGAAAGAAGAAGAGAAGTTTACTACCTCACTACTCATTTATGCAGTTTCTTTTACGGTAAGGGGTGTTATTCTTTATTATTCATGAAGAGAACTTCTGTTATTCCATTCTTTATTATTCTGTTGGAATAACCTATATACGCGGCGTACCCTATACATAACTTGTATAAGCGGCATACCCTTTACTTAGTAAAATTCTTCTGTTATTCCATTCTTTTAATATTATGTTGGAATAACCTGTTTATGCGAAGTACCGCATACATGGTGAAATTCTTCTATTATTCCATTCTTTAATATTCTGTTGGAATATCCTGTCGATGTGAATTTCACCTGACCTGGTTCCATTATTTATTATTTCGCATTTAATATTCTGTCGGAATATCTTCTCATTCAATTTCACGACTGGTTCCATTATTTATTATTCGCATTTAATATTCTCGTTGGAATATCATATAGGTGTAATTTCACGACTGGTTCCATTATTTATTATTACGTTATTTATTATTTTGTTGAATAACTTTTCAATACATGCAATCGCATGCATGGTGATTTCTTTTGTTATTCCATTCTTTATTATACTCAGTTGGTTAAAGTTTTGATTTCTATACTCCATGAAATTAATGGAATATCCTTAACATTTGCGCTTCATCCAATATCTTTTCATAGAAATATTCTTCTGAGCATTCTTGAATTTTACACCACAAAACAGTATCTTGTTGACAATTTGGACGTTATTGGTTCCTGGACAAATTAATTCTTGTACTTGTTTTATTGAATTCATATATCATTGTCATCATCCTCACGTTTATATTTTGTTGAAAGTCATCTGTGCCCTGTAGTGCATAGATGGACTTGGTATTATTATGACCGAGGATTATTCGGTATAATCATGGTAGTAATGTTACAAATGATGTGGTAAAAAGTCATACGTGGCTGTAGTGCATAGATGGACTTGGTGTGATTATGACCGAGGATTATTCGGTATAATCATGCTTAGTAATGTTACAAATGATGTGGAAAAAGTCCTCGTTGGCTCGTAATGCATTGATGGACAGTTTTTTGGTATGATTATGGCTATGGATTCTCTTAGGCCAAGGGTGCAAAGATGAATTTTTTATGGCATGATCGGGACAGATTGATGAAAACATAATTATCTTTGGCTGCGTAGTGCATGGATAATTTGTGGTCGTGATCTTAAAGAATATCCTTGGTTAAGTAAGTGCGAGGGTGATTCGATGATGTGGATTATTTATTAAGCTGAGTTTCAGCGATAAAAGTGATGAAAAACTTTTTAAATCTTAAAAGATAGTAGATTTTATTTTCTACTTGACTCTTTTAATGGATTGCTTATTTTTGCTGCAATTTTTGATCTAAAACTTGTTGTCTATTATATTCTATCAGTTGTTATACTGTTGAAGGCTAAGGATAATTTATTCTGCATTATCTTAGTCATAATATTTCTTACTGGGCTAGTTGAGCTCGCCCTTTGTTTTCATTGTTCTCTTCAGGAAATGAGAACGTAGCAGGGACTAGTCGGGGAACGGAGTGATGGTCCTAGATGGTGTATTAGTAGTCCTCACTATTCTATGAAATAGTGTGATAATAAATGTAATGAGGACTCCATTGTGTTTGAATACTGTCTAGATGACAATATTTTTATTAAAACTCTCAGTTTATGTTTTGTCGTATTTTACACGACTGTTGTATAATTAAGTTTGTATTTGTATTGTGTACCATGTATTTGGCGACCCAAGATGGGTGATGTATACCTATTTTGGGGGCATCATAGTTGGTATCAAAGCTTAGGGATATGATCCTTGGCTGAGATGTGAGACAAGAACTAGGAGGGGAGAGACGGGGAATTCCTTCGCTAGTATGACCTACCTAAGTTTATTTGGTATTTAATTGGTTGGTCAGAGTATAGAGATAATATGTGATATGTTAATTAACCCTTGTTTTGTGGCAGTATTTGAAAATGACATCCGAGAATGTTGAGAATAGAAATGGAGAACAGGAGACCGTTGAGTCTCCACAGATCAATAATTAGGATAATGTGCATCAGGAAGGTGACAATCCTCAGGCAGACAACAACACTGACCAAATGATAAACGATGGAACGTTCAGAGGCTTTATACAATTCATGCAACATCAGGTAAGAGCGGCTCCTGTCCAAAATGCAGGTGGAAACATTAGCAACTCTCGGACGGTCACCGCTAAGCAGTTCAAGGAACTGGGACCATTGGAGTTTATTGAAGAGCCAAAACCACTTAAGGCGGAGACATGGATAAAGCAAATTACCATGATATTTGATGTCTTGGGATGCTCCGAGGAACAAAAGGTTCCCTTTGCCACCTTCATGTTACGAGGAGAGGCAGATTACAGGTGAGAATCTGTAAAGCGTACTCAACCTGCCGCACTAAAGATGACTTGGGAGAAGTTCCAAGAATTGTTCAACGACAAGTACTTTCCCGAAAGTATTCGTCACATGAAAGAGGTAGAGTTCATCAAGCTAGAGCAAATCAACATGACCATGTCGCAGTATGAAGCCAAGTTTGCCGAGTTGTCCCGGTTTGCATCTCATTTGGTTGATAATGAGGAAAGAATGACGCGAATGTTTCTAAGAGGTTTGAAACCCGAGATACGTCAAAATTTTATCTCTCATAAACTGTGTTTGTATTTAAATATTGTTAATAGGGTTCAGTTATTGGAGCGCGATAATGAGTCAACCCAACCAAAAGAGAGCAGCCGACAAAATGATAATATAAGTGATACCAGTCATCGAAGCGGTGACAATAAGCGTGGAGGGAATCAACATGCCAGAAATGGTAACCACTTCGGTGGTAATCATGGCCAAAACAATAATAATGGATATTTTAAGAAGAGGAGATTCAACAATGATGGAAAGACGTTAGCACCAGCACCCGTTGTTAAGGAAGGAGATCGACCACCTATCATTTGTTTCAAATGCGGAGGGGAGGGACATATTAGTCCAAATTGCGCGATGCCGTCCAAGGCATGTTATAATTATGGAAGAGAAGGTCACCTAGCCCGAATTTTTCGTGCACCAAAGTCAAGTCCAATTTGGGGACGGCACCAAAAAGCGGATCTGGACAAAATAAAGTCGGTGGTTTCAGGAAGAGCGTTTTTCGTGACTTCTCAAAAAATGAGTAACCCGAACGAAGCTAGCACGGGTTAGTTAATTATAAATTGAGAAGTCTATACCTTATAAGATACCGATTCTACCCATTATTTTATCTCTTTTATGTACGTTCAACGTTTAAATTTGACTCTGGAGAAGTTAGACTTTGACTTATTGGTTGAAACTTCGTTAATAGGAGCCTTCGTTACCTCCACTATTTATAAATCTTGTTTGATTCAAATAAACACTTTCACGTTACCTGTCGATCTTATCTCTTTGAAAATACTTGCATTGATGTGATTTTTGGAAACGATTGGTTAACTACTCATCATGTTTTTCGTAAGGTGGTTAGCTTTCATATTCCTAACCAACCTGTTATGCGAATTCAAGCAATCAAACCACTAAAGTCAATCATTGTCATATCAAGCCATAAGTAAAGAGCCCCGATCCTTTCATTGTTGACTTCATTATATGTAATGCACCGAAGCCAAACTTTCTGTAGGCGACATCGTGAATGAAGATGGCAAGTTGATAGGTATCATTGTGAGGTGCTATCCAGGTTAAGGGATAAAAGTCACGGTTGGTATCAATGTGACGTACTATCCAAGTCTTGGATGAGGGTCACAGTTTTGAATGATATTTCTTTCATTAGTAAATTTCTTGACGTATTCCTGAAGACTTCTTAGCCTACCCCTAGAGCGTGAAATTGAATTTCGTATTGACCCCAGTACAAAACCCATTTCTAAAACCATAAAGTATTTCTTCAACTAAAATGAACGTAACATGCGTCAAAGGCATTGGCTCGAGCTGTTGAAGATTACGATCGTACCTTAGAGATGATGATGACCCATATGGCACCATCAATCTACAGGACGCTCAAGATCCATTCGCCTAAAGTCTACGATCACCAAAGACCGCTCCTCCAAACAGCCTAATTATTCGGAAGAATTTGCTTTTCACCGAAAAGCCATTCGAATACACGCGCTTCGCCCCATAAGTCAAAAGATGTTCTCTTTTCCACCAAAAGCATCAATGAGTTAAAAGATGTCGACCACTTAGTCAAAAGTAGCCGAAAGCATTTGTATTTAGTCAAAAGTAGTCACTATTCATCAACAGTAAAGTGTCTGTACTTTTACTTTTACTTTTGCTTTTACTTAAGTAAAATGTTTCCACTTAAGTAAAATGTTTCTTACTTTACCCCAGTTAATGTAATAGTTCTCTTTCCTTGATCTATAAAAGAAAACCGAACTCATTTTGCAAATCAGATTTTGAAACTTAGAAAGACTCTGAGCTCTCTCTCTCTCTCTCTCAGACGAATCTTTGGTTTCTAACGCTGTTTAGCCTACTTAACCCCTATTATCTACTTCTTCAGTTAAATGTTTTAATTTATAAGTTAATCTTGTAAGTTATTTTAATTTTTGTTTGTACATAGTTCTAGTAATCAATAAAACTATTTTTATTTTAGTAAGTAACTATGTGTTCTTGTATGCGTCATTCTTCTTCCTCCATATTATCTGCTTCCACCCTAAATGGTATCAGAGCCAAGTTGTTTACTTGTTTTTAGTTGCCAGTAAGATTTTAATAATCTTTTATTTACACTATTTTCAAAACTTTTTCTTTATTCTTAATCTGAAGTCACCTAACTTACTGTAGTTCACCCTTCATCGTGTCTACCCTTGTAAGTCTCTTGTGCGAGCAGTGTCGGGTATTAGATTATGGGTATAAGTCTACTTCAGGTAAGAGGGTCTGTATGGAAGATAAAGAGTGAAATTTTGTTTTGAATTTAGTAAAAATGAGTAGATTATTTAGATCTAACTCCTCAGCTAATCACTGGTCAACTTTGCCACCAGTACCAGACATAGTTAACCTGGAAGAACATAGTTATGAGAACATCAGTCAAGTGTTACACAACTGGAATATTCCCAGAGTCTCCCCTAAAGAAATTTATCATTCAACATTTTTAGATAATTTTAAAACTTATTACAATGTTAAAACAGTTGAAAAAGTTTATGCAATTAATAAAGAATATGAAAATTGTAGCCTTATATCCCCAGATGTTATTAAAAAACATAGAAAAAAGGGTTATAATTTTATTCATATAGGTTTAGTTCAAGTTGCAGTCAAACCATTGAACATTAAAGGAATTAATTCAAGTATCTACCTTTGTCTCAGAGATGCTAGATTTTTGAATTACTATCCCAGCATGATTGGTGCTATGGAGTCAAGTTTGTAAAATGGACCGATCCATTTCAATTGCTTTCTTAACTTCACACTTAGCCTTAGTGACCAACATCTGTTAAAAGCTTTAACATTAAACATTAAAACAGCAGGAGAAATTACACAAATGATTGAAGGCTCTTTACCTATTGCTTTGATTTATAGGATTTATTATAAGACCATGAAAACTAACTTAAATGTTCATGCTCTGAATAAAAGCCCTAAAGATCAAACAGTCTTAATTCAAAGTTCAACTAGTGATGCTAATATCCAGATCCCGAGAACCATCCTCTGGAAGGATATTACGTTACCTAGTCAATGGACTTTACCCAGTGAAATACCACAACAACCTGTAGTTAATAACTTAATGAACATAGAAAATGTTAGGCAATTTTCTGATGGAACTGTCAAAGTAAGCTTTGAACGTTCTAGAAGACCAGTCATTATAGAAGATTACTCTAGTTCTTCAGCCCCTTCAGTGGTTCAGACTCGACGGGATGCAGAAGTTCTAAGTAACCCTTCTATTAGAGATATCAAAATGAAAGGAATATTAAATCAAGGTCAGGCGAGTCATCCTTGTTACACTCGAATTACCGGTTGAAGAAGAAGGTTCTTCCTCTCCAACTCCTTACGAGCTCCAGACTCGATCGATTTTGATATTCCATTAATAGTCAATTAAGAGTTATTAAAAAAGAATTCGTATTGGATTGGGACAATCTTGTACAAGATTTCAATTCCAAGTCTAATAAAGAAAAAAGACATTTATTCAGATCTAATCACCCCACAGAAAAGGAACGTGATAAGATAGTAAATAGATGGAAAAGATTTCGAAACTTAGAAAGACTTTGAGCTCTCTCTCAGACGAATCTTTGGTTTCTACCGCTGTTTAGCCTACTTAACCCATCTTCTCTACTTCTTCAGTTAAATGTTTTAATTTGTAAGTTAATCTTGTAAGTTATTTTAATTTCTGTTTGTACATAGTTCCAGTAATCAATAAAACAATTTTTATTTTAGTAAGTAACTGTGTGTTCTTGTATGCGCCATTTTTCTTCCTCCATATTATCTGTTTTCGCCCTAAATGGTATCAAAGCTTGTTTCACTGGTTCACTTCAATGTGAATGTAATGTTTTAGTAGCATACAAGAACACACAGATTACTTACTAAAATAAAAATAGTTTTATTGATTCTTTCGAATTTATGTACAAATGTAAATTAAAATAACTTACAAGATTAACTTACAAATTAAAACATTTAATCAAGAAGTAGAGAATAGGGGTTAAGTAGGCTAAACAATGAGAAACCAAAGATTCATACGAGAGAGAAAGCCTCGTAGTCTTTATAAGTTTCGAAATCTGATTTGCCAAATGAGTTCGATTTCCTTTTATAGATAAAGGAAAGGGAACTATTACATTAACTGGGGTAAAGTAAGAAACATTTTACTTAAGTGAAAACATTTTACTTAAGTAAAAGCAGAAGTAAAAGAAAAAGTAAAAGTAAAAGTACAAACACTTTACTGTTGATGAATAGTGACTACTTTTGACTAAATATAAATGCTTTCGGCTACTTTTGACTAAGTGGTCGACAACTTTTGACTCATTGATGCTTTTGGTGAAAAAGAGAGCATCTTTTGACTTATGGGGCGGCAGCGTGTATTTGAAATTTGCGCTTTCGAAAAGCAGATTCTTTGAATAATGGGTGCTTTGGAGTAGGTCTTTGGTATTTGTAGACTTCAAAGTGAATGGATCCCGGCGTCACTGTAGATTGATGGTGCCATATGGGTCATCATCATTTCTGAGGTTACTGTGAGAACCTTGACTGGAAGATGAAGAACATGCAGAGGCTTCTTCATGTAGTTCATCAATTCTTTTATTTAGTGTTTGAGTAATTAATTTCAATTCTTTACTGGAACAGTCTTTGAAATCAGAAATTTCATGGGAACAAGCTGAACCTGTGGGACTGACTCTAGACTCTTTTGACTTGGATTTTGACTCTTTTGGAACAGACTCTTTTTCTTTACTACTAGGAAGGAATTCTTTGTGTTGGAAGAGAGAAATCGAACAACACGGAAATTCTCGACGATCCTGACCACCTATCCTGTTAATGTCGAATTTATCCCACCACTTGATATAAAAGAGGCGAGACACCCGAGGGAGTGGATCTGACGAAATGGAATTGACTGGAGTAGTGGGAGGTGGAATCCCATACTGCCATTTAAGAATTCAGGGGATTTTATATTTACTAACAAATAAAAGAGTGAGGGGAACACCGTCATTTTTTGGATCTGTTTTACTATGATTGCTGAAGTGACTCAATTGAACTGAGCGGCAAGATTAATGGGGTCATCTTTTGGTTTCATGTAGGGTTCAATATGAAATAGGTAATTTTCCCATCTAAGCATATACTCAGAAGGAGGATGACTAGGAGCTGAGGATGAAGCCTTAGCTGGATCACTAAAAGGGTCAATTGGTTCAGGCTTACTGGTTAAAGCTGAACTATAGGGTTTGCGAATTGTCCCAAGGACTATGAATTTGTTTGACTGATAAACTGGGGTGACTGGGTGAGGAATCAGAGTTCCTCTAGGTTGATTACTTGGGCCAGTAGGACTACCCGGACCCTTTGAGGAAGATGATCCTCTAATGCTCTTGACTGAATAATACCTGTATTGATAAATTCCCGAGTGAGAAAATCAGGAATTGAATTGTTACTACCTTTAATGTATTCAATTTCAAAATCAAAAATGCTTAACAAAGCTTGCCATCTAGCGAAGGAATGCTTAGAGGCAAGATTTTCAACATCTTTTTCTAATATATATTTTGCTGACTTGCAATCAATGCGAACTAGAAATTTCTAGTTCAATAAATCACTTTGAAACTTATCAATACATAATACTAATGAAAGTATTTCCTTTTTAATGGTACTATAATTTAACTGTGTAATATTCCATGCGCCGGAATAAAAACGAACAATTTGTTCTGGGGATTCTGGTGTTAACTTTTGTTTAAGAATGCCTCTGAATCCAATATCTTAGGCGTTAGTTTCAACAATTTTATATGCTGAATCATTGAAAATACCAAGACAGAGCAATGCCTTGATGTATTTTTTAACTTGTTGGACGACAGAAGTATGAATGTCAGTCCAAGGTGGAGGATTGTCTTGCGAACGCTGAAAAAGAGGTTTGTAGATCTTCCTGAGATTCTTGTAAAACTTGTCAATATAATTGAGTGAGCCAAGAAATCTCTGCAGTTGGGTTTTATTGGTTATCTTATCGAGAAACTTGTCAGCGAATTTAATAGCTCTTTCAATGGGCTGAACTTGTCCTCTGAAGATATTAAGACCAAGAAACCTTATTCTGACCTGAAACAGGCTGCATTTGGAAGGTGAAAGAACAAGTCCATTGTCTTTAACTGTCTTGAAGAATGATTTTAAATGTTTAATGTGTTATTGAATGGACTTGGAAAAAATGAGTATATCGTCGATATAAACAACAATAAAATGACTGAAAGGGTTTAATATGTCATTGAGAATATTCTGGAATTTACTGGGAGCATTTTTCAGGCCGAATGCTTGGACATTCCATTCGTAGTGACCGAACGGAGTGGTGAATGATGTTTTGTACCTTTCATTAGGATGAATGTCAATTTGCCAAAAACCGGACTTAAGGTTAAATTTACTGAATATTGTGTCATTACTCAATCTATTGATAAGGTCGTCTTTGTTGGGAAGGGGATACCTAATCCACTCTAGAACCATATTCAATGGTTTATAATTAATGACTAGACGAGGTACACCTCTTTCTTTCTCTGCTTCATTGTTAACATAGAAAGCAGGACAAGACCAATGGGATTTACTGGGTTTAATTAAACCTTTACTAAGGAGATCATTAATTTTCTTTTTACACAATTCCATTTGTTCATGATTCATCTGAATAGGCCTGGCCTTAGTAGGAATTAAATGTTCTTTAAATTCCTTAGCATAAGGAAGCCTAACCACATGTTTTTTCCGATGCCAAAAGGCATTAGGAGAATCTGAACAAAGGTTATCCTTTAATAAGATTTTAATTCTTCAATTTTATTCTGAACACCTTCATTCTGAAGCTATTCCTCAATTCTTTTGTATTTAATTTCTTCCTTTAAAAATTTTAAATGGGAGGATTTACAATCTAATAAGTTTAATGACTTGGAGATAGACTCCTCTTGAATAAATTTTAAATCTCTTTCTTTTGGTTTAATAAGAAATTTAAATGTTATCTTCTTTCCTAAATGTCACAAATTTTTAAACCTTCATTACTAGTAGTAAATGGGTATAATAAATATATAAATGGTAATCCTAAAATTATTTTGTCAGTAAGATTGCGGATTAAAACAAATGATGTTTTAAAACACATACTATCTTGACAGATATGAACTTTAGGCAATTTATATTTTATTTCTATTTGACTACTATTAGCTGAATTAAGTTTTTCACTAGTTTTCTTATAATATTTGGTTGGGATTAATCCTTCTTGTATACAGTTTAAATCTGCACCTATATCCACCAAGGCAGGAAGCTGTATAGAGAAGTTTTTATCAACAACCAGGTTAATAGAGACATACCATTTCTGAATGGTAATATCTTTAATTCTTTTAAGTGAAAGACCTTGTACAAATAGATCTGGATCATCTTTAGCACCAGATGATTCCGGTAAATCGTGATCTTCATCACTAGACGTGGAATCATTGATTTGAAGATCAGACTTTTTGTCATCAAAATATTTTCTTAAATTATAAACTTCTAATTTTAAATTAGCAATCTCTTTCTTGAGTTTATTAACCTCTTGATTTAATTCTGGAAGAGTAACTTCTTTAACTGGGGATTTAAATCTTTTTAGGGTTTTATTAAGACTAAAAATTGGTTTCTCTTTAGCTTTAATAAACCTGTCACTATCTTTATTATCTTTGGTTAATAAATCTTTTAACTGTTTTGTGTACTAAGCCTTTAGCTTAGGATCAATGATTTTACTAATTAGTCCAATTAACAAAGAACTTTCTTCATCATCTTTGTTAATCACATTAACTCTTTTATTGCAACAATTTTTATTGCAATTATCTGCACAAATAGTGACTTCTTCAGTGTCACTGCTTGATTCATTACTACTATTGTTATTATTAGAGGAATAAGGAATATCAGAATCATCATCATTGCTGACTTCGTTCTAAATTCTCATTAACTCTAATATATGTTCAGTGTCTTCACTAGAAACATTTAATTGAGATAATTTTTGTTTTATTTTACATTCATTTTTATAATGACCTTTCTGCCCACAATTGTGGCAAACAATTTTACTCTTATCATATTTTTTAGATTTAAATTTTTTTATTATAATTTTTATTCGTAGTTTTGGGTTTATTATAATAACTATCTTGATTTTTATCTTTGTGGTGACTTCGTTTTTTCCTGTGATGTTTGTGACTTTTATGAGAATCAATATGTTTATGTCTGTGCTTTCTTCTAGGGGGAGCAACAGGAGGTAAACCATATTGTTCACAGAATGTTCCCAACTCATATTTGGCTTTCTTTTTATCTTTACTAGCTTGTTTAGCTAACTTAAAATTAATACACATTTTTAATCCAATCTTTTGAATATAACTGATTATGTCACCGTAAATGAGATTATCATAATCAATATATCCTAAGTTTTTACTCAATTCTTCACGAACTTTATATGCAAACAATGAAGGTAAACCATTGACAAATTTTTCTTTCCAGAATGGTTTGTTACTGTCATTGCGCATCATAACTCTGGAAGTAAAAACATCTTTGTACCATCTAAAGTCACTTAGAGTAGGACAAGTGAGATTACTTAGCTGGTCATGAATCCTTTCTGTAATATTACTGGGGGTTCCTACAAAATGTTTTATTATGGTAAATATTAATGTATTAACTCCATCAGGCGGACCAACACCTACATCTTCATCAAAGATGGGGTTCTTTGTCTCGCATCCAAATTAGACAAACATGGATAATAGATAACCTAGTGTCTTCTGTGAGATGTTTTTCCCACCAAGATCTAAGTATACCTGTGAATCCACTAGCTAATAACTCAACAATGTCTGGCTGAGTCAGATTGTTGAACTTAGTTATATAGCTATTTGCTACCATGGACATGTGATTCAATTTATTTAGAATCTCTTGTAGACTAAAACCATCAATGTTCCATTCATAAATTTTATTAGATGAAACAGAGAACTGTTTATCTAGATTTCTTTCCTCAAACTGTAAGTCTAGAGAAGTAGGTCTAGAATACCAATTTTTGGTCATATTGGTGTTTTTAACTGTTAATTTATTTAACTGATCATTAAATTCTTGAACTGAAACAGTGTCTGACTGATCAGACTAACTATTGCTCTCATTATCAGATTAAATCTGGTCAATGATTGCTATAATCTTTGCTTGATTTCGAGTTCGCTTTTTTAGTTTTTAAATAAATTATCGATTGTTCTAGTAAGTTCACTATCATTATTAGGTAAACCCAATTTACTTCTATTTTCTGGTAATTTTAACAGTGATTGATCAATTTTTGAATCGGGTTTTTTTAATCATATTTTCTTCAAATTTTTCTTCAATACTATCTAACTGTTTTCCTACAGTTGCAAGATATTGATTACTAAAATTCAACTGTTCAATAATTTTTTTATCATCTTTATTACTATCCGAAATTTTAAGCGGATTAGCAACAACGTATATATATATATATATATATATATATATATATATATATATATATATATATATATATATATATATATATCTGATGCAGATTAAGTGCGTACCCTTATCTTACTCACCCGTGCTCATCTCGCCTTTAGCGACGGACGACGACGATTAGATTTCATACAACAAGTAAATACATACTTTTAGCGACGCTTATATATTTATGCGTCAGCTAAAAGTATGTAGCGACAGTTGTATGACTAAAATCGTCGTCAGAATTCCGCTATATGGGGGTGAGCACGGGTGAGTAAGATAAGAGGTAATGACTTGATCCATATATATATATATATATATATATATATATATATATATATATATATATATATCGGTTGAGACAAATTATTGAATTTAGTTATGTAATTTATTTCTTTACCATAGACATATGATTCAATTTATTTAAAATTTCTTGTTCACTAAACCCATCAATGTTCCATTCATAAATTTTATTAGATGAAACTGAGAACTGTTTATCTAGATTCCTCTCTTCGAACTGTAAATCCAGAGGAGTGGGTCTAGAGTACCAATTCCTAGTTCTACCATTTAGGACGGAACAGAGATTACAGAGATTACAGAGATTAGAAGTGCATAAATAACACAATAATTACTAAATAAAACAATTTTATTGATTTAATAAAACTATGTACAAACTGACATCTAAAATTATTAACTTACAACTTAGAACATTTAACTGGAGAAGTGGAGAAGAGGGGTTAAGTAGGTTACTCAGAGGTAGAAACTAAAGATTCATCTGAGAGAGAGAGCTCAAAGTCTTTCTAAGTTTCGAAATCTGAAGAACCAAATGATCTCGATTTCCTTTTATAATGCTGAGGAAAGAGAAGCATTACAATAGTAGGGGTAAAGTAAAAACATTTTACTTAAGTGGAAACATGTTACTTAAGTAAAAATAAAAGTAAAAGTAAAAGTAAAAGTAAACTGTAACTACTTTTGACTAAATACAAAACTTTAATTTGCTTTTGAAAAAGCGGTAAATGACTTTGACGATGGAGGGACGCGTATGTGATCGCAAATTTGCTTTTTCGGTGGAAAAGAAGATTCCTTTGACTAAGTGGCTGCCCGAAGCGAGGAAATGGTGGCCGAACGAGGCCCGACTCGAAGCTGGATAATATTGTTGAACTCGGTGAATGGATTTTGAGCATCTGTGTAGGTTGGACTGCGTGTAGTAAGGATCATAATTGCCATCATCATTGGCGATCTGGTGATTGAATCACCACAGGAAGAATGATTAGAAGCCTCTTCATGCAAAGCTTCATCAATTCTTTTATTAAGTACAGGCAATCTTTAGTAACTCTTTCTTTGGTGCAATCTTTAAAATCTAAAATACTACGGAACATGTTGATCCGAAGGGTGACTTTGGATATTGACTTTGAGGATGACTTTGAATCTTTTTTCTTTAATGGTAGGGAACAAGCCTTGTTGGGAGCTGGGATCGAACAACAAGAAATTCTCTTTGAACAGAGTAACTATTCTTTTAATGTCAAATTTATCCCACCACTTAACATAAAAAAGGCGAGACACACGAGGAAGTGGATCATTGGGAATGTTATTAATTGGAGTACCGGGGATTTGCCGGATGATACTCTCATTTAATAATCAAGGGATCTTGTATTCTTGACGAATAAAAGAGTGGGTGGAACTCCTTCATTCAATGGGATAGGTTTATAGTGATTATTGAAGTGATTTAAGCTTGAACCTTGATGGGTTAGGAAGAAGATCATAACAAGATCCTAACCTATACCACCAAAGGACGAACCAATAAGGAAATGGACTTTTGAACTTATGGTCAAATTGAATGAACCATGAATGACTAAGTGACTCGTTACGGTGAAGGAGAACCTATACCGAGCTTGATATAATCATAGTAACAAAAGCGATGATTTTGGTTGGAGAGATCCATGAGATCGGAGGATTTTTTCCCCAATCGGAGATCTGAACAAAGCTATTTAATATACATAGAATGATAGAGGACTTTTGATTTATCATTACATGCATAAATGGGCTTGATGTTTCTTGACTCTGTTTCGAGAAGAATATCCTTATAGTACACTGAGGACTTATAAGGAGCTAGAGGTTGGAAATGCCATCCGGGAAAAAAGCTGGTGAAGAGTTCTTTGGGGTCATTTTTGGGCTTCATCTTTGGGTTGATATGAAATAAATAACTTTCCCATCGAGCATATACTCGTGAGGAGAATGACTAGGAGTGAGGGCGAGTCCTTAGCGGGATTCTTGAAAGGTCATTTGGAATAAATTTGGTGGCCAAAGCTGCTGTATGGCTTAGGCATGCAAATGCAAAACGATGAATTTATTCTTGATGCGAATAGTTGGGTTAATGGATGAGGAACCATGGCTCCCACTGAAATTTGATTAAATGGGCGGAAAGGCGGCGGACCCCTTGAGGGCGATGCTCCTCTAGTGCTCATTTTTGAATAGTACTATATTAATAAATTCCGAGTAAGAAAATCGAGAATTAAATTGTTACTTCCTTGATATATTCAATTTCAAAATCAAAAATGCTTAATAAAGCTTGCCATCTAGAAAAAAAGAATGCTTAGAGGCTAGATTTTGGACGTCTTTTTCTAATATGTATTTTCTTTGACTTACAATCAATCTGAACTAAAAATTTTGGTTTAATAAATCACTTTGAAATTTAGTAATACATAAAACTAAAGAAAGTATTTCTTTTTAATAATCTTTGTAATTTAATTGTGTAGTATTCCATGCACCAGGAATGAAAGCGAACAAACAATGCAGGGAATCGGTGTTAACTTTTGTTTGAGAATGCCCCGAAACCAATATCTCGAGGCGTCGGTTTCAACAATTTTAAATCTTTGAATCATTGGAAATGCAAGACAGGGTAATGCCTTGGCGTATTTTTAACTTGTTGGATGACGAGTAGTATGAATGTCGATCTGAGGCGGTGGATTGTCTTTGCTTATTGAAAAAGAGGTTTGCAGATCTTCACGAGATTCTTGTAAAACTTTACTATGTAATTAAGCGAGCCAAGAAATCTCTGCGGTTGGGTTTTGTTGGTTATCTTATCGGAAACTTGTCGGTGAATTGAATAGCTCGTTCGATGAAATTTGGACATGTCTCTAAAGATATTAAAACTAAGAAACCTTATTACGACTGAAGCAGTTTGCATTTGGAAGGTGAAAGAACTAGACCATTATCTTTACTTGAGACTTGAAGAATGATTTCAAGTGTTTAATGTGTTCTTGATGGTCATTGAAAAAATAAGGATATCGTCAATATAGGCGACAATAAAATGTGAAAGGGTTTAATATGTCATTGAGGATATTTTGAAATTCACTTGGAGCATTTTTTAGGCCAAATGCTGGACATTCCATTAAGTAATGGCCGAGCGAAGTGGTGAATCTTTATTTTGTAACTATCATACGGATGAATGGCAATTTGCCGAAATCGGATTTGAGGTCGAATTCTTTGAATATTGTGGCATTACTTAACTTTGTTGACAAGGTCGTCTTTATTGGGTAGGGATACCTAATCCATTCTAAGACTTTATTCGATGGTTTGTAATTGATAACTAGGCGAGTACTCCTCTCTCTCTTTTACGCTTCATTGTTGACATAGAAGGCGAGGACAAGACCGGGGAGATTCTTTGGGTTTAATAAGACCTTTACTAAGGAGATCATTGATTTCCTATTTACAAAGCTCCACTTGTTCATGATTCATTTGAATAGGCTGGCCTTAGTAGGAATTAAATGTTCTTTAAATTCCTTAGCATAAGGAGCCTGAACCATATGCTTTTTAGATGCGAGAAAGCATTGGGAGAGTCGAACAAAGGTTATCCTTTAAATAGATTTTAAATCTTCAATTTATTCTTGATCCTTTTTACTCGGAAATTTGATCTTCAATTCGTTTATATTTAATTTCTTCTTTCAAAAATTTCAAATGTGTTGTTTTTACAATTGAGTAGATTTAATGATTTAGAGATAGATTCTTCTTGAATGAATTTTAAATCCCTCTCTTTTTGGTTTAATAAGAAATTTAAATGTTATTTTCTTTCTTAAGTGTCTACAGCTTAGACCTTCATTATTAGTAGTAAATGGGTAGAGTAAATATATAAATGGTAATCCTAAGATGACCTTATCAGTAAGATTGCGAATTAAAACAAACGATGTTTTAAAACACATATTATCTTGACAGATATGAACCTTAGGCAATTTATATTTAATTTCCATTTGACTACCATTAGTTGAATTTAAATCTTTCACTAGTTTTCTTAAAATACTTGGTTGGGATTAAGTCTTCTTGTATACAGTTTAAATCTGCACATGTATCAACCAGAGCAGAAAGTCGTATGGAGAAGCTTTTATCAACAACCAGGTTAATCGAGACATACCATTTTTGAATGGTAATATCCTTGATTCTTTTAAGTGTAAGACCTTGTATAACTTGATCTGATTCATCTTTAACTCTAGATGATTCTGGTTCATCAGGATTTTCATCACTAGATGTGGAATCATTAATCTGAAGATCTGACTTTTTATCATCAAAATCTTTTCTTAAATTGGAAACTTCTAGTTTTAAATTAGCAATATCCTTTTAAGTTTATTAACTTTTAGATTTAATTGCAGGAGAGTGACTTCTTTAACAGGAGATTTAAATCTTTCGATGTTTTATTGAGGCTAAAATTGGTTTTCTTTTAGCTTTAATAAATCTGTCATTACTATTATCTTTGGTTAATAAATCTTTTAATTGTTTTAGTATCTTGAGCTTTTAGTTTAGGATCAGTAATTTTATTGATTAGTTCGATTAACAAAGAGCTTTCTTCATCATCTTTGTTAAGTACATTAACTCTTTTAGTGCAGCAATTCTCATTGCAATTATCAGCACAAATAGTGACTTCTTACGTATCCTTTGCTTGATAATATATCTGTTTTTAGAAGAATTAGAGATTGAAGAACCTTCATCATTCTTAACGTCGTTCTCAATTCTCATAAGTTCTAATATGTGTTCGATATCTTCTTTAGAGATATTTAGGTAGTATTTAGTTTTTGTTTTATTTTACATTCACTTTTATAATGACCTTTTTGCATGATTGTGGCAAACAACTTTATTCTTATCGTATTTTTGGACTTAGATTTTTTTTTAATATGTCTTTTATTAGTGGTTTTAGGCTTATTATAATAATTGTCTTGATTTTTATCTTTGTGGTAACTCGTTTTTTCTATGATGTTTAGTATTTTGTGAGATTCAATATGTTTATGCCTATGCTTCCTTCCGGGAGGGAGCTATTGGCGATAAGCCATATTGTTCACGAGAAAGTGCCTAACTTCATATTTGGCCTTTTCTTGTCTTTACTAGCTTTGTTTGGCTAATCTAAAATCAATACATTTTTAATCCAATCTTTTGAATATAACTAATTATATCACAGTAGGTTAAGTTATCATAGTCGATATAACAAAGATTTTTACTCAATTCTTCACGAACTTTGTGGGCAAACAATGAAGGTAAACCATTGACAAATTTTCTTTCCAAAATGGTTTATTATTATCATTGCGTAACATAACTACGGAAGTAAAAAACATCTTTGTACCATCTAAAAGTCGCTTAGAGTGGGACAAGTGAGATTATAGCGATCGTGAATTAAGCAAATTGATATTACTAGGAGTACTTAGATAAAGTGTTTTATTATGGTAAATATAAGTGTATTAACTCCATCGGTGGACCAACACCAAGCTCTTCATTGAAGATAGGGTTTCCATCATCATCGATTAGATGACATGGATTATTGATATTCTAGTATCTTGGTGAGATGTTTTTCCCACCAAGATGCGAGGATACCCGGTGAATCCACTAACTATCAATTCAACAATATGCGGTTGAGACAAATTATTGAATTTAGTTATGTAACTATTTGCTACCATAGACATATGATTCAATTTATTTAAAATTTCTTGTTCACTAAACCCATCAATGTTCCATTCATACATTTTATTAGATGAAAGCGAGAAGCTGTTTATCTAGATTCCTCTCTTGAGCTGCAAAACCAGGAGGGTGGGTCTGCAGAATACCAATTCCTAGTTATCTTGGTGTTTTTGTGATTAACTTTTTAGGTGATCATTGAAATTTGGTATTGAATCGATTATGATTTATACGAATCACTCTTTGCTTTTAATATCGGTTTGACTTGATCAATAGTGGAAATTGTACCACTCGTGCGGAGTTCATTTTTAGTTTTTGAATAACTTATCAATGGATTTAACTAAATTATCATCATCGGATGGTAAACCTAATTTATATCTATTTTCGGTAATTTTATTAAAGGATGTTCAATTTTGAATCGGGTTTTTTAATAATAGACTCTTCAAATTTTCTTCTATCTATCATTTGTTTTCCTACGATTTGCTAGATATTGATTCTTTGAAGTTTAATTGTTCAATAATTTTCTTATCATTATTACTAGCATCGAAATTTTGAATGGGTGGCTTCTGTTGAAGTATTTTTAACTGAAATTAGAACAATTTCTAAAGGAGGATGACTAGAAGAAACTCTTAACTTATCTTCTTTAATCCATTGAGTTTTGGTTATTACATTACATTTACTTTGAAATTGTTCATACCAATCATAAAATGTAATATTCAAACTCTCACTTTTAATGAATCTTTTCCATCTATTGACTATCTTATCACGTTCTTTTTCAGTGGGGTGATTAGATCTGAATAAATGTCTTTTTCCTTATTAGATTTGGAATTAAAATCTTTTGCAGTTGTCCCAATCTAATCGAACTCTTTTTAATGACTCTTAATTGATTGTTAATAGGAATATCGAAATCATTGAGTGGGCATCACGGAAGAAGTGGGAGAAGAAGAATCTTCTTCTTACAAAATCTTTATGAAGAGAGATTAGCAGAGATTAAAGTGCATAAATAATTCTTTAGGGCGATAAAGATAAGCAGAGATTAAATGAGAGATTTAGAAGTGCATAAATAACACAATAATTACTAAATAAAACAATTTTATTGATTTAATAAAACTATGTACAACCGACATCTAAAATTATTAACTTACAACTTAGAACATTTAAGCTGGAGAAGTGGAGAAGAGGGTTAAGTAGGTTACTCGGAAGTAGAAACTAAAGATTCATACGAGAGAGAGAGCTCAAAGTCTTTACTTATGTTTAAAAATCGAAGAAAGTAAAAATGATCTCGATTTCCTTTTATAATGCGAGGAAAGAAGCATTACAATAAGTGGGGTAAAGTAAAAACATTTTACTTAAGTGAAACATGTTACTTAAGTAAAAATAAAAGTAAAAGTAAAAGTAAAAGTAAACTGTAACTACTTTTGACTAAATACAAAACTTTTAATTTGCTTTTTGAAAAGCGGTAAATGACTTTGAATATTTGGGACGCATATATGTGAGTGAATCGCATTTGCTTCGATGGAAAAGAAGATTCCTTTGACTAAGTGGTACTTTGAAAGGCGAAATGGTGGCCGAACAGAGGCTATCTAGAAGCTGGATATCTTGTTGAACTCAGGCGAATGGATCTTGAGCATCCTGTAGGTTGACCGTGCCGTAAGGATCATAATTGCCATCATCATCGACGATCTGGCTGATTGAATCACCCTGGGAAGAATGATTAGAAGCCTCTTCATGCAAAGCTTCATCAATTCTTTTATTGAGTACCTAGGTAATCTTTAGTAACTCTTTACTGGTGCAATATTTAAAATTTAAAATACTACGGGAACATGTTGAACCCGAAGGACTGACTTTGGATATTGACTTTGAAGTGACTCGACTCTTTTTCTTTAATGGCGGGGAACAAGCCTTGTTGGGAGAGAGGTTGGGATCGAACAACAAGAAATTCTCTTTGAACACAGGTAACTATTCTTTTAATGTCAAATTTATCCACCACTTAACATAAAAAAGCGAGACACACGAGGAAGTGGATCATTAGGAATGTTATTAATTGGAGTACGAGGGGCGCGGATGATACTCCCATTTAATAATCAAGGGATATTGTATTCTTGACGAATAAAAGAGTGGGTGGAACTCCTTCATTCAATGGGATAGGTTTATAATGATTATTGAAGTGATTTAAGCTGAACCTTGATGGGTCGGGAAGAAGATCATAACAAGATCTAACCTATACCACTAAAGGACGAACCGATAAGGAAATGGACTTTTGAACTTATGGTCAAATTGAATGAACCATGAATAGCTAAGTGACTAGATTACGGTGAAGGAGAACCTATACCGAGCTTGATATAATCATAGTAACAAAAGCGATGATTTTGGTGGAGAGATCCATGAGATCGGAGGATTTTTTCCCCAATCGGAGATCTGAACAAACTATTTAATATACATAGAATGATAGAGGACTTTTGATTTATCATTTACGTGCATAAATGGGCTTGATGTTCTTGACTCTGTTTCGGAAGAATATCCTTATAGTACACTGAGGACTTATAAGGAGCTAGAGGTTGGAAATGCCATCCGGGGAAAAAAGCTGGGCGTGCAAGTTCTTTGGGGTCATTTTGGGCTTCATCTTTGGGTTGATATGAAATAAATAACTTTCCCATCTGAGCATATACTCGTGAGGAGAATGACTAGGAGTGAGGGCGAGTCCTTAGCGAGGATTCTTGAAAGATTCTTTGGAATAATTTGTTGGCCAAAGCCGAATGTATGGCTTAAGCATGATGCAAAACGGTGAATTTATTCTTTGATGCGAATAGTTGGGTTAAGCTGGATGAGGAACCATGGCTCCACAAATTTGATTAAATGGGCGGAGAAAGGCGACATGGACCCCTTGAGGGCGATGCTCCTCTAGTGCTCATTTTGAATAGTACTGTATTAATAAATTCCGAGTAAGAAAATCGAGAATTAAATTGTTACTTCCTTTGATATATTCAATTTCAAAATCAAAAATGCTTAATAAAGCTTGCCATCTAGCGAAAAAGAATGCTTAGAGGCTAGATTTTGGGCGTCTTTTTCTAATATGTATTTTCTTGACTTACAATCAATCTGAACTAAAAATTTTGGTTTAATAAATCACTTTGAAATTTAGTAATACATAAAACTAAAGAAAGTATTTCTTTTTAATAATCTTGTAATTTAATTGTGTAGTATTCCATGCACTTAGGAATGAAAACAAACAATCATTATGCGGGGAATCGGTGTTAACTTTTGTTTGAGAATGCCCCGAAACCAATATACGAGGCGTCAGTTTCAACAATTTTAAATCTTTGAATCATTGGAAATTCCAAGGCGGTAATGCCTTAGCGTATTTTTAACTTGTTGGATGATGAAGTATGAATGTCGATCTAGAAGCGGTGGATTGTCTTCTTGCTTATTTGAAAAAGAGGTTTGCAGATCTTCACGAGATTCTTGTAAAACTTGCCTATGTAATTAAGCGAGCGAGAAATCTCTGCGGTTGGGTTTTGTTGGTTATCTTATCGGAAACTTGTCGGTGAATTGAATAGCTCGTTCGATGAAATTTGGACATGTCCTCTAAAGATATTAAAACTAAGAAACCTTATTACGACTGAAGCAGTTTGCATTTGGAAGGTGAAAGAACTAGACCATTATCTTCTTGATCATGAAGAATGATTTCAAGTGTTTAATGTGTTCTTGATGGTCATTGAAAAAATAAGGATATCGTCAATATAGGCGACAATAAAATATTGAAAGGGTTTAATATGTCATTGAGGATATTTTGAAATTCACTTGGAGCATTTTTAGGCCAAATGCTCGGACATTCCATTAAGTAATGGCCGAGCGAAGTGGTGAATCTTTATTTTGTAACTATCATACGGATGAATGGCAATTTGCCAGAAATCGGATTTGAGGTCGAATTTACTGAATATTGTGGCATTACTTAACCTGTTGACAAGGTCGTCTTTATTGGGTAGGGGATACCTAATCCATTCTAAGACTTTATTCGATGGTTTGTAATTGATAACTAGACGAGGTACTCCTCTCTCTTTTTCTGCTTCATTGTTGACATAGAAGGCAGGACAAGACCAGGGAGATTTACTGGGTTTAATAAGACCTTTACTAAGGAGATCATTGATTTCCGTTTTACAAAGATCCACTTGTTTATGATTCATTTGAATAGGCTGGCCTTAGTAGAATTAAATGTTCTTTAAATTCCTTAGCATAAGGGAGCCGAACCATATGCTTTTTCTGATGCCAGAAAGCATTGGGAGAGTCAGAACAAAGGTTATCCTTTAAATAGATTTTTAAATCTTCAATTTGTTCTTGAACCTTTTTACTCAGAAGCTACTCTTCAATCCGTTTATATTTAATTTCTTCTTTCAAAAATTTCAAATGTGTTGTTTTACAATTGAGTAGATTTAATGATTTAGAGATAGATTCTTCTTGAATGAATTTTAAATCCCTCACTTTTGGTTTAATAAGAAATTTAAATATTATTTTCTTTCCTAAGTGTCTACAGCTTAGACCTTCTTTATTAGTAGTAAATGGGTAAAGTAAATATATAAATGGTAATCCTAAGATGACCTTATCAGTAAGATTGCGAATTAAAATAAATGATGTTTTAAAACACATATTATCTTGACAGATATGAACCTTAGGCAATTTATATTTAATTTCCATTTGACTACCATTAGCTGAATTTAATCTTTCACTAGTTTTCCTAAAATACTTGGTTGGGATTAATCCTTCTTGTATACACTTTAAATCTGCTTTTGTATATCGGAGGCGAGAAGAAAGTCGTATGGAGAAGCTTTTATCAACAACTAGGTTAATCGAGACATACCATTTTTGAATGGTAATATCCTTGATTCTTTTAAGTGTAAGACCTTGTATAACTTGATCTGATTCATCTTTAACCCCAGATGATTCTGGTTCATCAGGATTTTCATCACTAGATGTGGAATCATTAATCTGAAGATCTGACTTTTTATCATCAAAATCTTTTCTTAAATTGGAAACTTCTAGTTTTAAATTAGCAATATCCTTTTTAAGTTTATTAACTTCTAGATTTAATTTTGGGAGAGTGACTTCTTTAACAGGAGATTTAAATCTTTCCAATGTTTTATTGAGGCTAAAAATTGGTTTTTCTTTAGCTTTAATAAATCTATCATTACTATTATCTTTGGTTAATAAATCTTTTAATTGTTTAGTATACTGAGCTTTTACTTTAGGATCAATAATTTTACTGATTATTTCGATTAACAAAGAGCTTTCTTCATCATCTTTGTTAAGTACATTAACTCTTTTAGTGCAGCAATTCTCATTGCAATTATCAGCACAAATAGTGACTTCTTACGTGTCCTTTGCTTGATAATATATCATTTTAGAAGAATTAGAGATTGAAGAACCTTCATCATTACTGACGTCGTTCTCAATTCTCATAAGTTCTAATATGTGTTCAGTATCTTCACTAGAGATATTTAGCTGATTTAGTTTTTGTTTTATTTTACATTCACTTTTATAATGACCCTTTTGCCCCTAATTGTGGCAAACAACTTTACTCTTATCGTATTTTTGGACTTAGATTTTTTAATATGTCTTTTATTAGTGGTTTTAGGCTTATTATAATAATTGTCTTGATTTTTATCTTTGTGGTAACTCGTTTTCTTCTATGATGTTTAGTATTTTGTGAGATTCAATATGTTTATGCCTATGCTTCCTTCTTGAGGGAGCTATTGGCGATAAGCCATATTGTTCACGCGGAAAGTGCCTAACTTCATATTTGGCCTTTTTCTTGTCTTTACTAGCTTTGTTTGGCTAATCTAAAATCAATACACGTTTTTAATCCAATCTTTTGAATATAACTAATTATATCATAGTAGGTTAAGTTATCATAATCGATATAACAAAGATTTTTACTCAATTCTTCACGAACTTTGTGGGCAAACAATGAAGGTAAACCATTGACAAATTTTTCTTTCCAAAATGGTTTATTATTATTGCGTAACATAACTCGGAAGTAAAACATATCTGTACCATCTAAAAGTCGCTTAGAGTGGGACAAGTGAGATTATAGCGATCGTGAATTAGCTCGTTGATATTCTTTGGGAGTCTTAGATAAAGTGTTTTATTATGGTAAATATAAGTGTATTAACTCCATCGGTGGACCAACACCAAGCTCTTCATTGAAGATAGGGTTTCCATCATCATCGAATTGATGACATGGATTATTGATATTCTAGTATCTTGGTGAGATGTTTTTCCCACCAAGATCGAGGATACTTAGTGAATCCACTAACTATCAATTCAACAATGTCGGTTGAGACAAATTATTGAATTTAATTATGTGACTATTTGCTACCATAGACATGATTCAATTTATTTAAAATTTCTTGTTCACTAAAACCCATGAATGTTCCATTCATAAATTTTATTAGATGAAAGCGAGAAGCTGTTTATCTAGATTCCTCTCTTGACTGTAAATCCAGGAGGAGTGGGTGCAGAGTACCATTTCTAGTTATCTTTGGTGTTTTTGATGATTAACTTTTTAGGTGATCATTGAAATCGGTATTGAATCGATTGTCGATTTATCGAATCACTCTTGCTTTTAATATCGGTTTGAAACGATCGATAGTGGAAATTGTACCACTCGTACCAGGTTCATTTTTTAGTTTTTTGAATAACTTATCAATGGATTTAACTAAATTATCATCATCAGATGGTAAACCTAACTTATATCTATTTTCTGGTAATTTTATTAAAGGATGTTCAATTTTTGAATCAGGTTTTTTTAATAATAGACTCTTCAAATTTTTCTTCTATCCTATCTAGCTGTTTTCCTAAAGTTGCTAGATATTGATTACTGAAGTTTAATTACTCAATAATTTTCCTATCATCATTACTAGCATCAGAAATTTTGAATGGACTGGCTACAACTGAAGTATTTTTAACTGAAATTAGAACAGTTTCTAAAGGAGGATGACTAGAAGAAACTCTTGACTTATCTTCTTTAATCCATTGAGTTTTGGTTATTACATTACATTTACTTTGAAATTGTTCATACCAATCATAAAATGTAATATTCAAACTCTCACTTTTAATGAATCTTTTCCATCTATTGACTATCTTATCACGTTCTTTTTCAGTGGGGTGATTAGATCTGAATAAATGTCTTTTTTCCTTATTAGATTTAGAATTAAAATCTTTTACCAGATTGTCCCAATCTAATACGAACTCTTTTTTAATGACTAATAATTGATTGTTAATAGGAATATCGAAATCTGACTGAGTGGGCATCACAGAAGAAGTGGGAGAAGAAGAATCTTCTTCTTCTACAAAATCTCTATGAGCATAACAGGGATGACTAGCTTGGCCTTGATTAAAAATACCTTTTAATTTAATATCTTTAACTGAAGGATTACTGAGTACTTCAGTATCTCTTCGAACGTAATATTTAACGAGCAGTGAGGAACTAGTAAAGTCTTTAATAATGATGGTGGTCTTTTGATACGTTCAAAACTTATTTTGGTAGTTCCATCTCCAGGAAAAATTGCCTAACGTTTTCTATATTTAATAAACTATTAATTATAGGCTATTGAGGTATTTCATTAGGTAAATTCCTTTGACTAGGGAGCGTAATATCTTTCCAAAGAATTGTTCTTGGGACTTGAATATTAGCATCGATAGTAGAACTTTGAATTAACATTGTTAAATCTTTAGGACTTTTATTTAAAGCATGAACATTTAAATTTGTTTTCATTGTTTTATAATAAATCCTATAAATTAAAGCAATTTCTTTGTGACCCTCAATCATGTGAGTGATTTACTTTGAAGTTTTAATGTTTAATGTTAAAGCTTTTAGTAAATGTTGATCACTAAGGCTCGAGGGTGAAATCGGAAAGCAATTAAAATGGATTTGGTCCATTATGCGAGACTTGACTCCATTAGCGCTTTATTATCTTTGGGGTGGTAATTCAAGAACCTAGCATCTCTAAAGACGAGAGATAGATGCATGAATTAATTCCTTTGATGTTTAATGGTTTAAGCGCAACTTGAACTAAGTTGATATGAATAAAATTGTAACCCTTTTCCTATGTTTTTAATAACATCGGGGTTAAGAAGACTACAATTTTCATATTCTTTGTTAATAGCATAAACTTTTTCGACTGTTTTGACATTATAATCAGTTTTAAAATTATCAAGAAATGTTGACTGATAAATTTCTTTAGGGGAAACCCTAGGTATATTCCAATTATGTAGGGCTTGAATGATATTTTCGTAACTGTGAGTTTCTTGGTTAACTATGTCTGGAACTGGAGGCAAAGTTGACCGGTGACTAGTTGAAGAGTTAGATCTAAATAACCTATTCATTATACTAGTTTCAAAATAAAACTTCACTCTTTATCTTCTATACAGACCCTCTTACCTTGAGTAGACATATACCCAAAACCAAATATTTTAAGAAAACCAGTGAAAGATTAAATTCAGCTAATGGTAGTACTGTTATTTGTTTCTAGTTGCTAGTTAGTTGGATTTCAGTAATCTTTCATTCATACTATCTTCATAACTTCTTCTTCTTTTTGCATCTGAAGTCACCTAACTTACTGTAGTCTACCCTACATCGTGTCTACCCTGGTAAGTCTCCTGAGCGAGCAGTGTCGGGTATTTAGTTTAATTCATGCATCTATCTCTGTCTTAGAGATGCTAGGTTCTTGAATTACCACCCCAGCATAATAGGCGCAATGGAGTCAAGTCTGCATAATGGACCAGTCCATTTTTATTGCTTTCCTGATTTCACCCTGAGCCTTAGTGATCAACATTTACTAAAAACTTTAACATTAAACATTAAAACTTCAGGCGAAATCACTCACATGATTGAGGGGTCACAGCCAATTGCTTTAATTTATAGGATTTATTATAAAACAATGAAAACAAATTTAAATGTTCATGCTTTAAATAAAAGTCCTAAAGATTTAACAGTGTTAATTCAAAGTTCTACTACTGATGCTAATATTCAAGTCCCAAGAACAATTCTTTGGAAAGATATTACGCTCCCTAGTCAGTGGAATTTACCTAATGAAATACCTCAGTAGCCTATAATTAATAGTTTATTAAATATAGAAAACGTTAGGCAATTTTCCGATGGAACGGTCAAAATAAGTTTTGAACGTACCAAAAGACCAGTCATTATTAAAGACTTTACTAGTTCTCACTTCGTTTCGTCTTTACGTTAGAAGAGATCTTTGAAGTACTCATTAATCCTTGATTAAAGATATTAAATTAAAAGGTATTTTTAATCAAGGCCAAGCTAGTCATCCCTGTTATGCTCATAGAGATTTTGTAGAAGAAGAAGATTCTTCTTCTCCCACTTCTTCTGTGATGCCCACTCAGTCAGATTTCGATATTCCTATTAACAATCAATTATTAGTCATTAAAAAAGAGTTCGTATTAGATTGGGACAATCTGGTAAAAGATTTTAATTCTAAATCTAATAAGGAAAAAAGACATTTATTCAGATCTAATCACCCCACTGAAAAAGAACGTGATAAGATAGTCAATAGATGGAAAAGATTCATTAAAAGTGAGAGTTTGAATATTACATTTTATGATTGGTATGAACAATTTCAAAGTAAATGTAATGTAATAACCAAAACTCAATGGATTAAAGAAGATAAGTCAAGAGTTTCTTCTAGTCATCCTCCTTTAGAAACTGTTCTAATTTCAGTTAAAAATACTTCAGTTGTAGCCAGTCCATTCAAAATTTCTGATGCTAGTAATGATGATAGGAAAATTATTGAGCAATTAAACTTCAGTAATCAATATCTAGCAACTGTAGGAAAACAGCTAGATAGGATAGAAGAAAAATTTGAAGAGTCTATTATTAAAAAACCTGATTCAAAAATTGAACATCCTTTAATAAAATTACCAGAAAATAGATATAAGTTAGGTTTACCATCTGATGATGATAATTTAGTTAAATCCATTGATAAGTTATTCAAAAAACTAAAAAATGAACCTGGTACGAGTGGTACAATTTCCACTATTGATCAAGTGAAAGCCCGATATTAAAAAAAAGTAGTGATTCAGATAAATCTGACACTGATTCAATACCAGATTTTAATGATCAGCTAAAAAAGTTAACTGTCAAAAACACCAGTATAACTAGGAATTGGTACTCTAGACCCACTCCTCCGGATTTACAGTTCGAAGAGAGGAATCTAGATAAACAGTTCTCAGTTTCATCTAATAAAATTTATGAATGGAACATTGATGGGTTTAGTGAACAAGAAATTTTAAATAAATTGAATCATGTCTATGGTAGCAAATAGTCACATAATTAAATTCAATAATTTGTCTCAACCAGACATTGTTGAATTGATAGTTAGTGGATTCACTAGTATCCTCAGATCTTGGTGGGAAAAACATCTCACTGAAGATACTAGAATATCAATAATCCATGCTGTCCAATTGGATGATGATGGAAACCCTATCTTCAATGAAGAGCTTGGTGTTGGTCCACCAGATGGAGTTAATACACTTATATTTACCATAATAAAACACTTTATCGGCACTCCCAGTAATATCACTGAGCGAATTCACGATCAGTTAAGTAATCTCACTTGTCCCACTCTAAGCGACTTTAGATGGTACAGATATGTTTTTACTTCCAGAGTTATGTTACGCAATGATAATAATAAACCATTTTGGAAAGAAAAATTTGTCAATGGTTTACCTTCATTGTTTGCCCACAAAGTTCGTGAAGAATTGAGTAAAAATCTTTGTTATATTGACTATGATAACTTAACCTACGGTGATATAATTAGTTATATTCAAAAGATTGGATTAAAAACGTGTATTGATTTTAGATTAGCCAAACAGGCTAGTAAAGACAAGAAAAGGGCCAAATATGAGTTAGGCACTTTCTGTGAACAATATGGCTTACCGCCAATAGCTCCCTCAAGAAGGAAGCATAGGCATAAACATATTGAATCTCACAAAATACTAAACATCATAGAAGAAAACGGAGTTACCACAAAGATAAAAATCAAGACAATTATTATAATAAGCCTAAAACCACTAATAAAAGACATATTAAAAAATCTAAGTCCAAAAAATACGATAAGAGTAAAGTTGTTTACCACAATTGCGGGCAAAAGGGTCATTATAAAAGTGAATGTAAAATAAAACAAAAACTAAATCAGCTAAATATCTCTAGTGAAGATACTGAACACATATTAGAACTTATGAGAATTGAGAACGACGTCAGTAATGATGAAGGTTCTTCAATCTCTAATTCTTCTAAAACAGATATATTATCAAGCAGTAACACAGAAGAAGTCACTATTTGTGCTGATAATTGCAATGAGAATTGCTGCACTAAAAGAGTTAATGTACTTAACAAAGATGATGAAGAAAGCTCTTTGTTAATCGAACTAATCAATAAAATTACTGATCCTAAACTAAAAGCTCAGTATACTAAACAATTAAAAGATTTATTAACCAAAGATAATAGTAATGACAGATTTATTAAAGCTAAAGAAAAACCAATTTTTAGCCTCAATAAAACATTGGAAAGATTTAAATCTCCTGTTAAAGAAGTCACTCTCCCAGAATTAAATCTAAAAGTTAATAAACTTAAAAAGGATATTGCTAATTTAAAACTAGAAGTTTCCAATTTAAGAAAAGATTTTGATGATAAAAAGTCGAGATCTTTGATTAATGATTCCACATCTAGTGATGAAAATCCTGATGAACCAGAATCATCTAGAGTTAAAGATGAATCAGATCAAGTTATACAAGGTCTTACACTTAAAAGAATCAAGGATATTACCATTCAAAAATGGTATGTCTCGATTAACCTGGTTGTTGATAAAAGCTTCTCCATACGACTTTTTACTCTAGTTGATACAGGTGCAGATTTAAACTGTATACAAGAAGGCTTAATCCCAACCAAGTATTTTAAGAAAACCAGTGAAAGATTAAATTCAGCTAATGGTAGTCAAATGGAAATTAAATATAAATTGCCTAAGGTTCATATCTGTCAAGATAATATGTGTTTTAAAACATCATTTGTTTTAATTCGCAATCTTACTGATAAGGTCATCTTAGGATTACCATTTATATATTTACTTTACCCATTTACTACTAATAATGAAGGTCTAAGCTGTAGACACTTAGGAAAGAAAATAACATTTAAATTTCTTATTAAACCAAAAGAGAGGAATTTAAAATTCATTCAAGAAGAATCTATCTCTAAATCATTAAATCTACTCAATTGTAAAACAACACATTTGAAATTTTTGAAAGAAGAAATTAAATATAAACGAATTGAAAGAAGCGAACTTACGAGTAAAAAGGTTAAAGAACAAATTGAAGATTTAAAAATCTATTTAAAGGATAACCTTTGTTCTGACTCTCCCAATGCTTTCTGGCATCGGAAAAAGCATATGGTTCGGCTCCTTTATGCTAAGGAATTTAAAGAACATTTAATTCCTACTAAGGCCAGGCCTATTCAAATGAATCATAAACAAGTGGATCTTTGTAAAAAGGAAATCAATGATCTCCTTAGTAAAGGTCTTATTAAACCCAGTAAATCTCCCTGGTCTTGTCCTGCCTTCTATGTCAACAATGAAGCAAAAAAAGAGAGAGGAGTACCTCGTCTAGTTATCAATTACAAACCATTGAATAAAGTCTTAGAATGGATTAGGTATCCCCTACCCAATAAAGACGACCTTGTCAACAAAAGTTAAGTAATGCCACAATATTCATAGAATTGACCTCAAATCGGTTTACTCGCAAATTGCCATTCATCCGGATGATAGTTACAAAAGATTCACCACTTCGCTTTTCGGTCATTACGAATGGAATGTCGAGCATTTGGCCTAAAAAATGCTCCAAGTGAATTTCAAAATATCCTCAATGACATATTAAACCCTTTCGGTCATTTTATTGTAAATACATATTGACGATATCCTTTGTTTTTTCAATGACCATTGAAGAACACATTAAACACTTGAAATCATTCTTCAAGACTGTTAAAGATAATGATCTAGTTCTTTCACCTTCTAAATGCAGCCTGTTTCAGGTCAGAATAAGGTTTCTTGGTTTTAATATCTTTAGAGGACAAGTCCGACCCATTGAACGAGCTATTCAATTCAATCGACAAGTTTCCGATAAGATAACCAACAAAACCCAACCGCAGAGATTTTTCGCTCGCTTAATTACATAGGAAAGTTCTACAAGAATCTCGGGAAGATCTGCGAACCTCTTTTTCGGCGTTTGCAAGACAATCCATACTGGACCGACATTCATACTTACGTCATTCCAACAAGTTAAAAAATACGTCAAGGCATTACCCTGTCTTGGCATTTCCAATGATTCAAAGATTTAAAATTGTTGAAACTGACGCCTCAGATATTGGTTTGGGGCATTTCAAACAAAAGTTAACACCGATTCCCAGAATAGATTGTTTGTTTTCATTCATTAGGTGCATGGAATACTACACAATTAAATTACAAGACTATTAAAAAGAAATACTTTCTTTAGTTTTATGTATTACTAAATTTCAAAGTGATTTATTAAACCAAAAATTTTTAGTTCGTATTGATTGTAAGTCAGCAAAATACATATTAGAAAAAGACGTCCAAAATCTAGCCTCTAAGCATTCTTTTCGCATTAGATGGCAAGCTTTATTAAGCATTTTTATTTTGAAATTGAATATATCAAGGAAGTAACAATTCAATTCTCGATTTTCTTACTGGGAATTTATTAATACAGGTAATATTCAGAAATGAGCACTAGAGGAGCATCGTCCTCAAGGGGTCCGGGTTGCCCTTTTGGCCCATTTAATCAGCCCAGAGGAGCCATGGTTCCTCATCCAGTTAACCCAACTATTCAGACTAGTAATAAATTCACATTTTTGCACCATGCCTAAGCCATACATTTCGGCTTTGGCGGTCAAATTTATTCGATTGACCCTTTCGGTAATCCTGCTAAGGACTCGTCCTCGACTCCTAGTCATTCTCTGCGCCGAGTACATGCTTAGATGGGAAAGTTATTTATTTCATATTGAACCCAATATGAAGCCCAAAATGACCCCGATAAAACTTGCCGCCCAATTTTTCCCCCCCGATGGCATTTCCAACCTCTAGCTCCTTATAAGTCCTTGTGTACTATAAGGATATTCTTCTGAAGCAGTCGAAGAAACATCAAGCCCATTTATGCACGTAATGATAAATCAAAAGTCCTCTATCATTTTATGTATATTAAGCAGTTTGTTCGAGATCTCCGATTGGGGAAAAATCCCTCCGATCTCATGGATCTCTCGGTCAAAATCATCGCTTTTGTATTCTTATGATTATATTGAAGCCTGGTATAGGGTTCTCCTTCACCAGAACGAGTCACTCAGTCATTCATGGTTCATTCAGTTTGACCATAAGTTCAAAAGTCCATTTCCTTATTGGTTCGTCCTTTGGTGGTATAGGTTAGGATCTTGTTATGATCTTCTTCTTGACCCATTGAAGGTTCAGTTAAATCACTTCAATAATCACTATAAACCTATCCCATTGAATGAAGGAGTTCCATCCACTCTTTTATTCGTCAGTAAATACAAAATCCCTTGGATTATTAAATGGGAGTATCATCTGGCAGTCCCTGGTACTCCAATTAATAACATTCCCAATGATCCACTTCCTCGTGTGTCTCGCCTCTTTTATGTTAAGTGGTGGGATAAATTTGACATTAAAAGAATAGTTACTCTGGTTCAGCAGGAATTTCTTGTTGCTTCGATCCCAGCTCTCCCGATCGATGCTGTTCCCTACCATTAAAAAAAAAAGAGTCGATGTCGACCTCAAAGTCAATATCCAAAGTCAGTCCTTCGGGTTCAACATGTTCCCGTAGTATTTTAGATTTTAAAGATTGCACCAGTAAAGAGTTACTAAAGATTGCCCAGGTACTCAATAAAAGAATTGATGAAGCTTTGCATGAAGAGGCTTCTAATCATTCTTCCCAGGGTGATACAATCAGCCAGATCGCCGATGATGATGGCAATTATGATCCTTACGGCACGGTCAACCTACAGGATGCTCAAGATCCATTCGCCTGAGTTCAACAGTATTATCTAGTTCTAGTCAGTTCCTGTTCCGGTCAGCCAGTTCCTGCTCGGGTAGCCACTTAGTCAAAGGAATCTTCTTTTCCATCAAAGCGATTGCGATCACATATCTACGTCTCAATCATTCAAAGTTTGTTACGATTTTTTCAAAAGCAGCCGAAAGTTTTGTATTTAGTGAAAAGTAGTTACTGTTTACTTTTACTTTTACTTTTACTATTACTTAAGTAACATGTTTCCACTTAAGTAAAATGTTTTTACTTTACCCCAGTTATTGTAACAGTTCTCTTTCCTTGCATTATAAAAGGAAACTAAGATCATTTGGTTCTTCAGATTTCGAAACTTAGAAAGACTTTGAGCTCTCTCTCAGATGAATCTTTAGTTTCTACCTCTGAGTAACCTACTTAACCCCTCTTCTCCACTTCTCCAGTTAAATGTTCTAAGTTGTAAGTTAATAATTTTAGATGTTAGTTTGTACATAGTTTTATTAAATCAATAAAATTGTTTTATTTAGTAATTATTGTGTTATTTATGCACTTCTAATCTCTGTAATCTCTGTTCCGCCCTAATTATTTATGCACTTTAATCTCTGTAATCTCTGTTCCGCCCTAAATAGAAGAAGAAGATTCTTCTTCTCCCACTTCTTCTGTGATGCCCACTCAGTCAGATTTCGATATTCCTATTAACAATCAATTAAGAGTCATTAAAAAAGAGTTCGTATTAGATTGGGAAAATCTGGTAAAAGATTTTAATTCCAAATCTAATAAGGAAAAAAGACATTTATTCAGATCTAATCACCCCACTGAAAAAGAACGTGATAAGATAGTCAATAGATGGAAAAGATTCATTAAAAGTGAGAGTTTGAATATTACATTTTATGATTGGTATGAACAATTTCAAAGTAAATGTAATGTAATAACCAAAACTCAATGGATTAAAGAAGATAAGTTAAGAGTTTCTTCTAGTCATCCTCCTTTAGAAATTGTTCTAATTTCAGTTAAAAATACTTCAGTTGTAGCCAGTCCATTCAAAATTTCTGATGCTAGTAATAATGATAAGAAAATTATTGAGCAATTAAACTTCAGTAATCAATATCTAGCAACTGTAGGAAAACAGCTAGATAGGATAGAAGAAAAATTTGAAGAGTCTATTATTAAAAAACCTGATTCAAAAATTGAACATCCTTTAATAAAATTACCAGAAAATAGATATAAGTTAGGTTTACCATCTGATGATGATAATTTAGTTAAATCCATTGATAAGTTATTCAAAAAACTAAAAATGAACTCGGGTAATGAAAGTGGTACAATTGCCACTATTGATCGTTTTGAAACCGATATTAAAAGCAAAAGTAGTGATTGAGATAAATCATTAATCGATTCAATACCAGATTTCAATGATCAGCTAAAAAAGTTAACTGTCAAAAACACCAGTATAACTAGGAATTGGTACTCTAGACCCACTCCTCCGGATTTGCAGTTCGAAGAGAGGAATCTAGATAAACAGTTCTCAGTTTCATCTAATAAAATGTATGAATGGAACATTGATGGGTTTAGTGAACAAGAAATTTTAAATAAATTGAATCATATGTCTATGGTAGCAAATAATTACATAACTAAATTCAATAATTTGTCTCAACCAGACATTGTTGAATTGATAGTTAGTGGATTCACTGGTATCCTCAGATCTTGGTGGTAAAAACATCTCACTGAAGATACTAGAATATCAATAATCCATGCTGTCCAATTGGATGATGATGGCAACCCTATCTTCAATGAAGAGCTTGGTGTTGGTCCACCAGATGGAGTTAATACACTTATATTTACCATAATAAAACACTTTATCTAAGACTCCCAAAGTAATATCATCGAAGTTTAATTCACTATCAGTTAAGTAATCTCATTTGTCCCACTCTAAGCGACTTTAGATGGTACAAAGATGTTTTTACTTCCAGAGTTATGTTACGTAATGATAGCAATAAACCATTTTGGAAAGAAAAATTTGTCAATGGTTTACCTTCATTGTTTGCCCACAAAGTTCGTGAAGAATTGAGTAAAAATCTTGGTTATATTGACTATGATAACTTAACCTACGGTGATATAATTAGTTATATTCAAAAGATTGGATTAAAAATGTTTAAGGGGCAAGATCAAAGTATTAAGGACTTCGTCTTCATCTTAACTAAGAAGATCGAAGCTGAAAGCTTCGTCTCCGGCTAACTCTAGAGAGAAGGGAGAGGACCTCGGAAGAGCTTTCTAGAGAGAGAAGCTCTGAGGCTACATTGAATTAAGCCTAAACAACTCTAAACACTTCGAGTTGTTTAAATAGAAAACTGAAAAGTAAATTACTATTTGATTCACGCAGGAATCACTATTACATTAACTGAAGTAAAAGTAATTTACTAAAGTAAAAGTAAAACGTAAGAAACATTTTACATTTACTTTTACATTGGTAAATGTAAGAAACATTTAACTAAGTTAAAAACATTTAACTTTAGTAAAAGCAAAAGTTATTCTTTTACTTTTACTTTTACTTTTACATTTTACTAAAGTAAAAGAGATGATGGCGTGGGCCATCACCTGTCGGTGACTGAAGACTCCTCTGGCGTCTTCTTGGTTGACTGGTCCATCTCCTGTGGATGCCGGAAGGTGCTGTTGATCATCTTCTCAGATGAGTCACCATCCCCATACATTTCCACCTTAAAATTTTTATCCAGGAAATAACCCTTTCACCCCCAAAAATTTTGTTTACAAAAAGAAGGAGAAAAATTTTTCACCGAAAAACTTGGTCAAAATCTTCAAAATTTCTTAGATTTTTTAAAAGAAATTTGTTTAAAAACAAATCAGATGAAATCTGAAACAAAGGATCACTCGATTGGTCCTGATCTATCAGTGAAATCGATCTAAAATAGAAGACTCAAATTTGTTAACTGTTTAAACAAAAATTCTTTCTCTTGAAGGTCTACTTAGAAAGCCTTACTTGCCTTAAACTCATACCCGTAGATCTAAAGATTCCCTTTGGCCAATCACTGCTCCCACTTTGGAGACTTACAAATAGGCACTACTCGGGACTTAAGGCAATCTTGGGTGTTTTACGGCGAAGGTCGGGACTTATAAAAGTAGAGCAAGAAAACTGAAAGTTTTAAAAAACATTTAAGTAAACAAATCAAACTGTTTTCAATCAAAATCGCCGAACAGAATCAAGTTGTTAATCAAGTGGGAGAAGATTCTTCTTCTCCCACTTCTTCTGTGATGCCCACTCAGTCAGATTTCGATATTCCTATTAACAATCAATTAAGAGTCATTAAAAAAGAGTTCGTATTAGATTGGGAAAATCTGGTAAAAGATTTTAATTCCAAATCTAATAAGGAAAAAAGACATTTATTCAGATCTAATCACCCCACTGAAAAAGAACGTGATAAGATAGTCGATAGTATATATATATATATAGCAACATATCAATATATCAATATCATAGCAACATGTATATATGTATATTTATATTCATAGCAACATATCAATTCATATATGTATACATTACCCAAATTAATTAGATTTATTGTATAATTAATTATTAGTATATATAAAAGGAAATACATACCTAATGTGACGAAAGTGACGTTGGCGTTGGCGGTGGCGGTGGCGGCAGTCTCCCTCTTCTCTTCTGCCCCTCACTCTCTCCTGGTTTCCCTCTTTTTTCTTTTTGTCTGGTATATTGAGGCGCCTGATGCTGAGTACATTAAAAAGGATCAGCGACATCTATCAGATACCGTATACGGTCGCTAACTTTTTAATGACTAGCGGTCGCTGATTCTGAGAGGTCGTAACAAAATAACCCGTCAACACTTTATGCCAATTTTTCGGCGACAAAAATATATCGGCGATCGAACAACGACCGGATATCATCTAGTGACCAGATTCAATATATCACGCCAAAGGCGTCATTATTAATCATATCAACGAACCGGATAGTGCGATCATTTAAAACCGATGATTCTTCGTTAGGCCATTTTCTTGTAGTGAATTACATGATAAGTTGTTTTTACGTTTACTCATGATTTGCCCAGATTAATAAACTTGTGTATTTTTAATATTTTTAATGAGTCTTTACCATCACGTGAGAGGATAACATGTGTAAATATTAAAAATATATGCGAAAATATCATTTTCCAACTGAAAAAAAGGAGAACAAAAAGAAAAACAAAACATTTAATTTGGAATCCTATAAATTGATATACATCCTAGTGGTAGAGCCATCTCAACAGAAGTAAAAACATGAAAATTTAACCAAATACACTATAAAAAAAGTAAGTTTCCCCAGAGTTCCTAACTCCAAGCTAAGTTCCCCCAAGCTCTCTCGGGGCCATTTCCCCAAGCTCTTAAAAAACTTCACCCAAGCTCTCCTCTAGGTCTTAAAAAACTTCACTAGACCATGTTTTTCAAAAGCTTGCAAAGGTTATACTTAAGATTGGACTATTAATCTTAAGTCTATTATTTATTTTTAAAAATAGACTTAAAGACTATTAGTCCCGGGATAATAAAATGACTTAAAAGGGGTGAATTATTTAATACAATTTCCAACTGGGTATTATAATCCCTACCAATTGGGACCAAAAATTTATGGACAAAATTAACTTTTAACTTTGTTTAAAAAGACCGATGTATCTTATTCTATCTATTTATACTTAAACTAATGAGAATATGATATCTTTGTTATTAGTAGTAAGGATATGATAGTTCAAACAGTAAGTTTTTATCAAATCCTTTAAATAATCATGTATAAAACAAATATAACATGAGATAATTTTAAGTTATCTCATGAATAATTTCATAAAAAAATATGTGACTAGAACTATTTAATTCTAAAATTAATAGTTTTGGGATTATAATACATGAAAATGTAGTTTCAAGATTATAATCCTTATAAACAAACATGACCTAAGTTTCCCAGTAGGTTCTCAAAAAAAACATAAAAAAAGAACCAAATAAGGGCATGATCGGGATAGGGTCGATCAAGCACGTTTGTCAACGATTTACAAAGGATAAAAGTCACAATGCCATAACACGGCTAAATGCAAAGTCCTAAACGCGACTTAAGTGACGTTCCACTTAATCAAACATTAACCCCATGCTATCTTATTTAATAAAAAGGCATGAATATTTTAAAGGCATATCAAATATATATTGGCACATAAATTATCACATATATGATCTCATAAAATTACTGTTGAATTGCGGGTCTACCTAAAACTATAAGTCGACAAGTTTCTTCCTATAACGTTCTTAGTTAAAACAATTAATTGTTTTGATTTATTAAACTCTTCTAAAAAATAAGAATGATTATGGGTGTTTGTTGTAGTTTGATATGCTGTATAATAAAGATTACTGTTTTCAATATGATAATCTAAAAGATTAAGCAAAGACACATAATAATCAACCGAAGCAATAATTAAACTTATAGGTGAGCCTTGTAGATATCTTTAAACTTTAAAATTTTATATATTAAGTATTTAACAGAGAGAATGTTGAGAGAGAGAATATAAAGAGAGAAACTAAAAAGAAAAGTTCTGCCTCAACATGGGTGAAGGCTTCCCAATTTATACAAGGAAGGAGATAAGGTAAGGACTGAAGCGTGTCCTAGGTTTGTCAATCCTTATATTTCTTCTTTAAATCTCATCCATAGGAAGTTGGCATGAGACAGATTGTCGGCTGAGTGGATAATAATTAAGGACAGCTGGTGTCGTCTTCTGATAATTAAAGACAATTGGTGTCGTCTTCTGATAATTGAGGACAGTTGATAGCTGGCTTCTCTTTTTCTGATAGTGGAGACAACTATTGTATTTTTTTGATTATTGGGCATCTTTTCTGTAGTGGGGAATAACTTTAGGCTTTTTCATTTTCCTTTTTTATCTTGCTCCATTTTTTCGGAAATCATAGAGGTAAGAGAATCCCAGAAATCTCCCATTGTGGGTTCCCTGTCTTGGCTCTCCCTTACTAAGACGTTGAACTCATTGTCATCGTGGTCAGATCCTTCATTACTGCTAATAGTTTTCATGGAACAATCATCTTGGACTAAGGATTGTAGGAATTGGTTTTTCATATAATCCATAGTCTTAACAATTAATTCTGTTTTAGTTAAATCCAGAAACTTCTATTTTAAATCTGTTTGTATTTTGACAAAAGAATTTACTAGTTGTACTGGAAGGTTCTTAGGAATAGCATCCAGGCAGGCCTGAGTATGATTCTTAATGGCCTTGAGAAGTTCTAGTAGTTTAGGATTAAGTCCTTTATCCCACCATTTAGTAAAAATACTCTTTTAAAGCGGGGGATCTTATTCTGATAGTAACATTGAAAATCCCATTTCCAGATCCAGGGGATTTCAAAATGGAATATGAAATGAGCAAGTAATTTAAGCATAGATAAATTTTTGTTTACTGGTATGTGGGCATAGGCAACTTGCTACTCCTTAAATGTTGTTTGGACTGATTCTGGTAAAGTTTCAATAGTAATACCGAATATATCCCACAAAACGAAAAACTAATTTGGGAGTTCATTTTTAAGATCTTCGGGACATATACGGATAAACCAAGTATGGTTATGAAAGTGATTATGGTAATAGAATACCTGCGTAAAGGAATCAATATAATCCCAATAGCTTTATTTTGTTTCTGTATGACTAGTTTCAACAGTACGGATAGTATGGGGAATAATGCCCCAATTTGCAAGAGACATAATTCTCTTAATAGTTGTTTTACTGTATTGGGTTGGACTAGTTGGTTTGGTAAGATCATGAAGCGTATGCTTAATGTCCATTGACGATGTTTCAATGATAATCTGTTCATAAACATATCAATACTGGTTAAAACGATGAGGAAATTGTTGTGTCCTTCAATAATGCCTCTTGATTTCCCAAGGATCTGTCATCCATTTTTCATTATTCGGTTCAATAATTAATACTATTTCTTCCACATATTTGTTTGGGATGTACTGTTCTGGTAAAAGAAGAACATCTTTTACTATTCCATATAGAAGAAAAGATGTGGAAGAAATGGTATTGATTATTGAACCGAATGATGAAAAATGGATGACAGATCCTTGGGATATCAAGAGGCGTTATTTAACGACTCAACAATTTCCTCCTCATTTTAACCAGTATCGACATGTTTATGAACAGATTATCATTGAAACATCATCAATGGACATTAAGCAAACGCTTGATGATCCTACCAAACCAACAAATCCATTCCAATACAGTAAAACAACTATCAAGAGCATTATGCCTCTTGCAAATTGGGGCATTAATCCTCATATTACCCGTACTTTTGAAAATAGTCATATAAAAACAAAATACAGCTATTGGGATTATATCGATTCCTTTACACAAGTATTCTATTACCATAATCACATTCATAACCATACTTGGTTTATCCGTATATGTCTCGAAGTTCTTAAAAACGAACTCCCAAATTGGTTTTTCGTTTGGTGGGATAAATTAGGCATTACTATTGAAACTTTACCAGAATCAGTCCAAACAACATTTAAGGAGTAACAAGTTGCCTATGCCCACATACCAGTAAACAAAGATTTATCTATGCTTAAATTACTTGCTCATTTCATTATCCGTTTTGGAATCCCCTGGATCTAGAAATGGGATTTTCAATGTGACTATCAAAATAAGATCCCCTACCTTAAAAGAGTATTTTTTACTAAATGGTGGGATAAAGGACTTAATCCTACACTACTAGAACTTCTCAAGGCCATTAAGAATCATACTCAGGCCTGCCCAGATGCTATTCCTAAGAGCCTTCCAGTACAACCAGTAAATCCATTTGTCAAAATATAAACAGATTTAAAACAGAAGTTTTCGGATTTAAATGAAACATAATTAATTATTAAGACTATGGATTATATGAAAAACCAATTCCTACAATCCTTAGTCCAGGATAATTTTTCAATAAAAACTATTAATAGTAATGAAGTATCTGACCAGGATGACAATGAGTTCAGCGTCTTAGCAGGGGAAAGCCAAGAACCGGAACTCACTATGGGAGATTTCTGGGATTCTCTCACCTCTATGATTTCCAAAAAAATGGAGCAAGACAAAAAAAGGAAAAAGAAAAGCCTAAAGTTATTCTCCACTACAGAAAAGATGCCCAATAATCAAAAGAAGACAACAGTTGTCTCCACTATCAGAAAAAGAGAAGTCATCTATCAACTGTCCTCAATTATCAGAAGACAACACCAACTGTCTTCAATTATTAGAAGACGACACCAGATGTCCTCAATTATTCTCCACTCAGCCGAAAATCTGTCTCATGTCCACTTCCTATAGCTGAGATTTAAAGAAGAAATATAAGGATTGACAAACCTAGGACACGCTTCAGTCCTTACCTTATTTCCTTCCTTGTATAAATTACGAAGCCCTCACCCATGTTGAGGCAGAACTTTTCTTTTGATTTAATCTCTTTGTATTCTCTCTCTCTCTCTCTCTCTCCATTCTCTCTGTTAAATACTTAATATATAAAAGTTTGAAATTTGAAGATATCTAAAAGGCTCACCTGTAAGTTTAATTATTGCTTCTGTTGATTATTATGTGTTTTTGCTTAATCTTTTAGATTATCATATTGAAAATAGTAATCGTTATTATACATCATATCAAACTACAACAGACACCCATAATCATTCTTATTTTTTAGAATAGTTTAAAAAATCAGAACAATTAATTGTTTTACTAAGAATGCCATACTATCTTATTTAATAAAATGGAATAAATATTTTTAAGGCATATCAAATATATATTGGCATATAAATTATCACATATATGATCTCATAAAATTACTGTTGAATTGGGGGTCTACATAAAATTATAAGTCGGTAAGTTTCTTCCAGTATAGCATTCTCTGTTAAAACAATTAATTGTTCTTATTTATTAAACTGTTCTAAAAAATAAGAACGATTATGGGTGTCTGTTGTAGTTTGATATGCTGTATAATAACGATTACTATTTTCAATATGATAATCTAAAAGATTAAGCAAAGACACATAATAATCAACAGACGCAATAATTAAACTTACAGGTGAGCCTTGTAGATATCTTCAAATTTTAAACTTTTATATATTAAGTATTTAACAGAGAGAATGGAGAGAGAGAGAGAGAGAGAATACAAAGAGAGAAAATCAAAAGAAAAGTTCTGCCTCAACATGGGTGAGGGCTTCCCAATTTATACAAGGAATGAGATAAGGTAAGGAGTGAAGCGTGTCCTAGGTTTGTCAATCCTTATCTTTCTTCTTTAAATCTCAGCCATAGGAAGTGGGCATGAGATAGATTATCGACTGAGTGGAGAATAATTGAGGACAGTCGGTGTCGTCTTCTGATAATTGAAGACAGATGGTGTCGTCCTCTGATAATTGAGGACAGTTGATAGCTGGCTTCTCTTTTTCTGATAGTGGAGACAACTGTTGTCTTCTTTTGATTATTGGACATCTTTTCTATAGTGGAGAATAACTTTAGGCTTTTTCTTTTCCTTTTTTTTTCTTAGTCCATTTTTTCGGAAATCATAGAGGTGCGAGAATCTTAGAAATCTCCCATAGTGGATTCCGATTCTTGGCTCTCCCCTGCTAAGACGCTGAACTCATTGTCATCCTGGTCCGATCCTTAATTACTGCTAATAATTTTTATGGAACAATCATCCTGGACTAAGGATTGTAGGAATTAGTTTTTCATATAATCCATAGTCTTAACAATTAATTTTGTTTCAGTTAAATCTAGAAACTTCTATTTTAAATCTATTTGTATTTTGATAAATGGATTTACTGGTTGTACTGGAAGGCTCTTAGGAATAGCATCCAAGCAGGCCTGAGTATGATTCTTAATGGCCTTGAGAAGTGCTAGTAGTGTAGGATCAAGTCCTTTATCCCACCATTTAGTAAAAAAAATACCTTTTTAAGGTAGGGGATCTTATTCTGATAGTCACATTAAAAATCCCATTTCTAGATTCAGGGGATTCCAAAACGGATAATGAAATGAGCAGGCAATTTAAGCATAGATAAATCTTTGTTTACTTGTATATGGGCATAGGCAACTTGACACTCCTTAAATGTTGTTTGGACTGATTCTGGTAAAGTTTCAATAGTAATACCGAATTTATCCCACCAAACGAAAAACCAATTTGGGAGTTCGTTTTTAAGAACTTCGGGACATATATGGATAAGCCAAGTATGGTTATGAATGTGATTTTGGTAATAGAATACCTGCATAAAGGAATCAATATAATCTCAATAGCTGTATTTTGTTTCTGTATGACTAGTTTCAACAGTACGGGTAGTATGAGGATTAATGCCCCAATTTGCAAAAGGCATAATGCTCTTGATAGTTGTTTTACTGTATTGGATTAGACTAGTTGGTTTGGTAGGATCATGAAGCGTATGTTTAATGTCCACTGATGATGTTTCAATGATAACCTGTTCATAAATATATCGATACTGGTTAAAACGAGGAGGAAATTATTGAGTCATTAAATAACTCCTCTTGATTTCCCAAGGATCTGTCATCCATTTTTCATCATTCGGTTCAATAATCAATACCGTTTCTTCCACATGTTTTCTTTCACATGGAATAGTAAAAGATGTTCTTCTCTTACAAGAATAGTACATCCCAAACAAATACTTGGTTAAAACAACTATCAAGAGCATTATGCCTCTTGCAAATTGGGGCATTAATCCCCATACTACCCGCACTATTGAAACTAGTCATACAGAAACAAAATACAGCTATTTGGATTATATTGATTCCTTTACGCGGGTATTCTATTACCAGAATCCCATTCATAACCATACTTGGTTTATCCGTATATGTTCCGAAGTTCTTAAAAATGAACTCACAAATTGGTTTTTCGTTTGGTGGGATAAATTCGGTATTACTATTGAAACTTTACCAGAATCAGTCCAAACAACATTTAAGGAGTGACAAGTTGCCTATGCCCACATACCAGTAAATAAAGATTTATCTATGCTTAAATTACTTGTTCATTTCATTATCCATTATAAAATTCTCTGGATCTGGAAATGGGATTTTCAATGTGACTATCAGAATAAGATCCCCCGCCTTAAAAGAGTATTTTTACTTAATGGTGGGATAAAGGACTTAATCCTACACTACTAGAACTTCTCAAGGCCATTAAGAATCATACTCAGGCCTGCCTGGATGCTATTCTATAGAGCCTCCAGTAAATCCATTTGTCAAAATACAAACAGATTTAAAATAGGAGTTTCCGGATTTAACTGAAACATAATTAATTGTTAAGACTATGGATTATATGAAAAACCAATTCCTACAATCCTTAGTCCAGGATGATTGTTCCATGAAAACTCTTAGCAGTAATTAAGGATCTGACCATGATGACAATGAGTTCAGCGTCTTAGCAGGGGAGAGCCAAGACTCGAAACCCACTATTGGAGATTTTTGAGATTCTCTCACCTCTATGATTTTCGAAAAATTGGAGCAAGACAAGAAAAGAAAAAGGAAAAGCCTAAAGTTATTCCCCACTACAGAAAAGATGCTCAATAATAAAAAGAATACAACAATTGTCTCCACTATCAGAAAAAGAGAAGCCAGCTATCAACTGTCCTCAATTATCAGAAGACGACACCAATTGTCTTCAATTATCAGAAAACAACACCAGCTGTCCTCAATTATTCTCCGCTCAGCCGACAATTTGTCTCATGCCCACTAGAGATTTAAAAAAGAAAAATAAGGATTGACAAACCTAGGACACGCTTCAGTCCTTACCTTATCTCCTTCCATGTATAAATTGGGAAGCCCTCACCCATGTTGAGGCAGAACTTTTCTTTTGATTTTCTGTCTTTGTATTCTCTCTGTTAAATACTTAATATATAAAAGTTTAAAGTTTGAAGATATCTACAAGGCTCACCTGTAAGTTTAATTATTGCTTCTGTTGATTATTATGTATTTTTGCTTAATCTTTTAGATTATCATATTAAAAACAGTAATCGTTATTATACAACATATCAAACTACAACAGACACCCATAATCGTTCTTATTTTTTAAAACAGATTAATAAATCAGAACAATTAATTGTTTTAACTAAGAACGCTACAGGAAGAAACTTGTCGACTTATAGTTTTAGGTAGACCCCCAATTCAACAGTAATTTTATAAGATCATATATGTGATAATTTATATGTCAATATATATTTGATATGCCTTTAAAATATTCATGTCATTTTATTAAATAAGATAATATGGGGTTAATGTTTGATTAAGTGGAACGTCACTCAAGTCGCGTTTAGAACTTTGCATTTAGCCGTGTTATGGCATTGTGACTTTTATTCTTTGTAAATCGTTGACAAACGTGCTTAATCGACCCTATCCCGATCCTGTCCTTATTTGGTATCAAAGCAGATTTTGTAAAACAAAATACACTAATAATAAACCCCAATAACTAAAATAACAAAACAACCCACCAGTGATTTTTTTTAGAGAGACCAGATTTTGTAAAATTTCCACACCAAAAGAAGAATTTATTTTTTTTGAAAAAACTGTTTAATTTAACAAAAACTCCAACAAGTACATGCATGCCTGCCTACATATATATTGAAACTACTTTTCAGTTAAACTTTTCTTTTCCTTGGGACTTTTGCCATGCGTCTTGGATGCAATCAGTTGAGCATGTCTCTCCTTAACTTCATTTAATTTTGTTGATAATATTTCAAATGTTTTTGTGAATGATGCAATCTTTTCTGTTAATGCTGCAATCTCTTCCTCTGCTTCATCAAGTAGTTTTTGTGTTGCTATCTCTTTATCAATCTCTCCAAGCCCAACCTCACTTTCATCTGCATTTTCTTGCATATAACTAATTACCTGAAATGGCATAATTCTTTCGTTTTACAAAAAGAGTCCAATTTTTTTTTTAATTTTTTTTTGTTTTGTTTTGTTTCACAAACAGATATAAAGATGACATAATATTCTCAAATTTATCATTTTAATTTTATCATATCGATATACTATACTAATAACTTATTATTTGAGGAGTATACATGCATGAAAGCAGAATATATTAATATAAAGTTTGCAAATGAAACTCTTTTTTGTGGATCAGATGAATAAACATATCAAATGTAGTAACGAATGAAGATCAAAAACTTGTAAATATACGTACGTACCTCGGAGATCACGCAATGGACATGAGAAACAAAGTGACATTCTTGACAGTAATAAGTTGGATGATGGAGATGTCGTCCCTCCTCGCACGCATCGCAGTATAGTTCAGCATTCTCGCCTTCCTCAGGGAAGTCTCTGATGGGAGAGTACGTGAGACTGAGGGGATGCAAGTGACACTTGTGCTTGGCGGTAGGCGGCAAATCTGGTTGAGAGAGACAATGGGCATGGAGATAGAAATCACACCCCTGGCAATGTAAGAAGGGGTAATTGAATTTTTGATAACATTTTCTGCATTTGATCCTTTCCGGATGATGATTAGGACGAGGTATAGAATTGGAGAAAACAAGGGGGTGGTTGTGGAGCTCAGACTTAACCATGGGGTACACTATTGGCTGCAACGCACATCGCGCTTCTATTTTGAAATCACAAGGATCGCATTGGTAGGAAAAACAGCGGCTGCATGTCTCTAGACATAACTTACAAGAGAAAGGTACTTGTTTCCTTCGAATATCATCCACTGAATCGTGGAGGGTGAGAGGATGTTGAGGGTGGATGATGTGTTGGATCTGCTGAGGCAACTGAATACACGATTTGTGTAAGAATATCTCGCGACTAACGCAAAAGGAGATCCAATGTTTCAACGGCAGGTTGCACGCGAAGCAGGGACGAGTATGACCAAAACTTTTATCACCAACGTCACAATTTATCAATGGATGTGGGTGTGGGTCATTTTGAGACATCGTATGATGATAAGCAGATTCTGAATTGGTTTGTATTATGGTAGCACAGAGAATGTCTAGTATAAAGGGACAGTCGGAGCATTTAAAGGCTAAACCTTTTCTAGATTCATGACAGGCAGAGCACTGAAAATTCCTATTGATGACCCGACTGCGAAACTCGAGACGGCTGTGTTGTGGGTGAAACGGATGGTTTATTATATCTTGGGGTAGACTGGCGCATGATTCATGAAGCAAGCGTCTGCATGATAAACAGACATAAATGGGGGAGGAAGAGAAACCCCGATTATCAAATGAAAGCTCACACCCACCACACTGAAACTCAAAATTGATGCTTTGTTCACAGAGAATCAAGGGGTGTTGATGGCTAGAAATCTGATTACTCGACCAAGAAGAATCAATTAGGGGCACCAGAGTGGCACACTTCAAGTCCAACATAAAAAAGTTATCACAGTCGAAACAGCGGTAGCTATAAGTGCTGTTGATGAAATTTCCGCAAGCATTGCATCGCGGGAATTCGTTAGACCTTTTAGGTGTGTTTGTAAGAGTTAGAGAGTGCTCCGGGTGGAAGGAGTGTCAGCACTCGAGGGAAGTCTTTGCATGTTTTGTGCAAACCGAACCAGCAGTCATACATGCAACAAAAATGTTCCTCCCACTTGATTTCCTCTCCACAAATCTCGCAGTATAGATTTCCTCTCCACGAAGCTCGGCTAATTGTTCCCGCTTGATCCGTGAGTTTCAGCATATGCACATGACTGAAATGTTTAGACATTTCTCTGCTCTCCCTCTCGTGTTTGTAACTAGTAATTTAATTTTTCTAGACTAGGTGTAGAAAAATTTCATTCCGAAGGAGGTCCTCTAAAACCATTAAATAAATGCTCAAATATAAATTTCTTTTCTAAATTATTGGCTTTTTTCCACTTTGACGATGGACCTTACTACCCTATATTTTCTACGTCACTTTTTAATTTTTTCAATTAGTTCTCAATTTTTAATTCTACTTCGATTATCTTTTAATTTTTTTTTCAAACCCTAAATTTTTTAATTTCAACTAGTAGTACTGTTATCTCTAAGATGGAATATATATATATATATATATATATATATATATATATATATATATATATATATATATATATATTTTTCTTTTCTGTTCTAAATGTATAGAAGAAGGAAAATGAAGTCATGAAACATTAGATTCATTCCACTTGCTAATGGGCTAGTTGACACAATTAAATTTATTATTTTCATGTTTCTACTAATAAATAAATTGAATTTATTATTAATGATGTTTTGGTGATTTTTTTAAAAAAATAAATAAATAATTAGGGATAATTTATAAGGGGAATTTCACTAATAAACAAACTTACCTGAGTAAGAAGCTTGAGAACTTCAAACTTAAGCGTACACTAGACTTCGAAAACTTTAAGAACTTACTTCGAAATCTTGTAAAAAGAGGAACTTAAGTAGATTCTTTTTACAAGATATTTTTCTCACACTAGACTTCGAAAACTTAGATAAAAAATCTGATGCTCAAAACAATGGAGCAGCCGCTTCTTAAAAGGAAATACAAACCACACACTGATTACAAAAGACAAGAAACTTTTAAAATGGACAATAATCTGCTACTTTATTAAAGCAGATTGCTCTTAAAAAAAAAGTAATTCTTGTAGCTGACGCGTGTCCTAAAAAAAGTGGAGTGAGTTAGACAACAGAGGAAAGAACAAAAGAAACTGGAACCCAGCCATATGCTTTAAGCATTGGATACCTTCTTTTATAGAAGCATGCCTGAATTATTGAGGCTGATTGATTAATCAATCACTTTCTTGCATAATTTTGGTATCTCTATCCTTTATTTGTTTATAAGAATTATAATTCTAAAATTATAATTAAATTTTCAAGATTATTAAATAATTCCTAGATTAATAGTTTTAAGTTTAAATTTGAAAACAAATAAGACACTGGATTAATAATTATATCACAAGTATATTCCTTGAAAACAAACATAGCCTATGAATTTTGAGAAAGTCTAGAATTTTATTTATAGGGATACCCTTCAAACAGAGGCGGAACTAGGGGGAGGGGGGTCATCGACCCCCGGTGAGATCAGCCGGTCCGAGGCGGAACTAGGGAGGCGGGCCACCGAGGCACCAAACCACGAGCCCTTTGCTCATCTGCGATCTCGCTTTCTCTTGCTCGGTTTTCTTCCATGCGTTTGGGCTCGGATCTTGTTGGTTGATGGTGATGGGGTTTTGAAAGAGAGCTTTGCTTCGGATCTGGATCATCCAGTGCGGTCGTCTTGTGACGCCCCAAAAGCAGTATACATCACCCATCTTGGCCGCCACTTTACATGGTACATAAATTCAACTACAAACTTAATTATACAAATGGTTGTAAAAAATCGACAAAACATACCGAGAGTTTAAAGCAAGAATATTGTCATCTAGACAATATCCACACTCAATAGTGTCCTCACTATAATTATTATCACATTATTAAAGTAGAATAGTCGGGACTACTTAAAGCCATTTATCCCGGACCATCACTCCATTCCCCACTAAATCAAATTTATATTCTCATTTCCTAAAGAGAACAATGAAAGAAAGTGTGAGTTCAACTAGCCCAAGAAGAAATATTATGACTAAGATAATGCAGAATAAATTATCCTTAGCCTTCAACGATATAACAACCGATAGAATACAATAGACAACAAGTTTTAGATCAACAATGCGCAATTGAAATAAGCAATCCATTAGAAGAGTCAAGTAGAGCATAAAATCTATGACGCCCCCAAAATTAGGTATTCATCACCCATCTTGAGTCGCCAAATACATGGTACATAATACAAATACAAACTTAATTATACAACTATTGAACTGTCGTGTAGAATACGACCGCGATTAACTATGAGTTTTAATACAACGTATGTAACTCTCATGGTACTCATTTTCTGCTTAGACAATATCCATTCTCAATGGAGTCCTCATAGGCGATTATACAAACTCAAATTCAATCCTCGTTACATTTATTGTCACACTATTTAATGAATAGTGAGGACTACTTATTGCAATCATCCGGGATGATCAAACCGTTCCTCGAGGCTCGTCCCAAATTTATATTCTCTATTCACAAGAGAGCGGTGAAAGAAAGGGTGAGCACAACTAACCCAGTAAAGAATATCATGACTAAAGATAATTACATTTGTGACGCCCCCAAAATAGGTATACAACACACATTCTGAGTCGCCAAATACATGGTACATAAAGCAACTACAACTTCAATAATACAAATGTCATGTGAAATACGACAATACATACTGTGAGTTTAAATACAAATATTATCTTTTAGACAATATCCACACGCAAATAAGTCATCATTACAATTATTCAAACACTATTTTATAGAAATAGTGAGGACTGCTAAAACATCTTCTTAGAACCATCACTCCATACTCCGACTCGATCCTGCTATGTTCTCACCTCCTGAGAAGAAAAATGGAACAAAAAGGAAAGGGTGAGCTTAACTAGCCCAGTAAAGAACATTATGACAAAGATAATATACAACAAATTATTGTTAGTCTTCAACAGGGAAAAATCTGATATAATATAATAGACAACAAGTTTTAGATCAACAAATACAGCGGAAACAACAATCCATTAGAAGAGTCACGTAGAGGATGAATTCTACTATCTTCTAATATTTAAGATTCCAACATCAATATTTTATCCCTGTAACAACAATCAATATACGTCTTTAATCAAATATTCATCTTTGCACTACAAGCCAAAGATATTCATTTGTATCACGGTTGGTCATGTTCATCTCAACACTGTTCATCTTTGCACTTACTGAGCCAAAGATATTCATCAGTTAATTATTCATCTTTGCACTACAGGCCAAAGATATTCAATAATATCATCATAAAGGACTGAGGATGATGAAAAATATTTTAGAGAACGAATCCAGTGAGACAGAAAAAAAATATTAGGGATTCGTATCATAGTTTATCCAAGATCAATAATACGTCATAATAACCAATTTTTGAAGCAAAATTTAAAAATAACGATCAAAACATGGATACAATCAAAGATAGTAGCCAAAATAGACATCTTGGACAAAAAGAAGAAATTTCATTTTTTTCGGTGAATGGTGTCGTATTCATGAATAGTGCCGTATACGTGAATAGTGTCGTATACGTGAATAGTAACTCCGACACAAAGAGTTTCAAATTTGATTAAAAAGTTCACCATTATTTGGCGATAATGATATCAAGAAAATAATATCATTTAAGAAGAAAATAACATCCTTACCTCAAAATAATCGTACTTCGATTGAATTTGGGTATATAGTTTTGTGAAACTTCATACCGTATAAAGCAATACTCAAAGTATACTCACAAGAATACGCTCGATAATATAGAGAGAAAAGAGAAAACTTTGTTTCGGTGTAATTTTAATTTAACTTAGCCCTCTATTTATAGGAAAATGTTAAGACGTAGAAGTAGACTTGACTGCCTTACGACGGCGACTTTACTGCTACTATTGCCACCCACCACATTTGAAATTCAATTGAGCACATTTCTCACCAACCAATTCTAGAATTTTCCAAAATCTTTTATCATTTAAATAATTTTTCGAAACTTCAACAATTCATAGAAAATACACCGGTTATCAGAAAAATACGAATTTTATGTCCATTCTGCCTGAAATCGAATTCTCTACAACTTAGTAGCTTTGTGTTTTTCTAAATTCCAAACCAAAAATATCTGAAATCCACAAACGGATGATTTTTAATACTTCTCTTCCGACAAAATACTGATAAAACACCTCAGCATAAATTCCTTCAATTATATCCACATAAAATAATATAGTCATCAATTATATCCACATCAAATAAATATTTCCTTATCATATGAATCAATAATTAATTATTCTTAAATAATATTACAGAATCACAATTATGACAACCAAGTTCTGCCTTAGGAAAGAAGGGCTTTCCAATAAGGATTTCTCCTTCTTTGGCGCCATGATTAGATGACCAAACCTCTCCTTGACAGAACTTTCTAGACATTGCCAATAATGCTATCTAATAATATTATTCAAATAATATGAATTATTGATCTGATAATGTGACATACTGTGCAGTGACAATTATTGAAACAATAATAATATAAATTAACAATGCAGCAATTATTGAATCAATATAATAAAATAATGAACAGTAACCACTGTAACAATTATTGAGTAGTGTCTTCTTACGTACGAATCAATAATTCAACAATACTGTGCAATACCGTGTGCTACTCTGCAACCACGCATATTACTATATTTTAACCACCAGGTAACCCAATGATTGTTAATCGGTAACAATTTCTGTAGATTATTTATAAAACTCAATCTTTGTCGTTTTCTTTCATCCAACTGTTTTCCGTTATGGGGCCCACAAATGACTGCGCCGTCGTACGGAGATTCCCGACAAAAAAAATATTTTATAACCACTTGCTTATTTTATAAACTTTGCACATTTCACCCATAACCAAAGCATTATATCAAATTAACCCTTATTAATTTAGAATAATGAATAGAGAAAAAATCAATTTATTTATAATAAGTTGGGGTCTTACAACATTATTAATAGTTTTCATTAATAATAACTCAGAGATTTAGAACATATGGTAGATGATAAGACTTTTCAACCATAGTTGCAGCGGAACGAGCAATCCATTAAAAGAGTCAAATAGACCATCAGGTCTATTATCTTCTCCATGTTAAAAGTCCACCAATAATGTTTTATCCCTGTAATTGAACCACATCATCAAATCATCCCTATACTACGGGCCAAGGATATTCATTAAATCATCAATGGTCATAACTTATACCGAATAATCCTTGATCACAATCATACCCAGTCCATCTCTGTACGTAAGCCAAAGATATACAACAATAAAACTAATAATCAACAATCCATTTTTGCACATAAGCCAAATATATACAATTCAGTATTCAACAGTCCATCTTCGCACGTAAGCCAAAGATAACTTTCATCACCATATAAGCATGAGGATGATAACAATGATATAAACTTTAATCAACTGAAAATAAGAATAAATATTAAAGACTTTAAATTTATCGAAATATTATCATTCACATAATAAATTCATAATCCAACATCATAACAATATTTTAATCACTTTTTAACTTATAAATAATTTATTTCAATTGTTTACCCTTTACCAAATAATGCATTTAAATCATTCAATAAAAGTCATCCTCATAAGATTTCATTACTAATGATCAAATCCCTTATCAACAATATGCGTATACCTTATATAGGATTTTCAAGCCATAAAATCCTATTTTCCAACTTTGTTACTTCACATAACATATTTAACTCATATATTCGTAACTAAACTATTTTCATGAAAAATAACAAATCAGTCCCAAAAATATTTCTTTTCTGAGATTCAACATAATATAGTCCCATAATGAAAATATATTTTTCTCGGAATTTTTAAAATTCATTTACTATTTTTCAAAAATCAATTTCCAATTAATTCCTTAAGAAATTAGCTACCTCAAGTGTAACTCCAAAAATTTCCAAATCTTGGCAGGACCTTATACATGTTAATGTGAGCCTCCAGTTTAAATTTCATGGTCATCGGAGTTGTAGAACTCCGGTTATAGCATTTTTCGTCGAAAAAACCTAAATATTGATATGGTCAGAACTTGCTCATTTTAACTCGGAATGAGCTCATTTTTGGACAGGAGTTACCTTATACCATATACTTTCATTTCCCAAAAGGCTAGAATTTTCTCATAAATTAAGTGGACGAAAATGCCCTTTTAAAAATCTGAACAGTAGCTTTTTTGGTTTTTACATCTTTTACTAAAATCAGTCTACACAAAAATCTACAACATCTTTTCCAGTGATTCCACTTGGATAAGTTAGGTAACTCATAGATCTAACTCTAGGACTTAACCACACTCAAAAATTCGAAATATATTAGGAGATATGGTCAATTGAATTTCATGTTCCGTTTTTACCAAAATCTGATTTTTCAACCATTTGTAATTTCTAAGAAACTTTCATGTTTTCACATAATAACCAACATAACTCATCATGACAATGACATATAACTTAATAAAATAAGTTCAAGAATAAATTTTAAAGGTTTATAAGTTAATTTATCCTGAACTCAATAATGTCTAAATTGTCAACATGATACTTCTTTGTAGAGTAAAATTGAAGAATGCTCAAAAGAATGTTTCCATGAAAAGATACTGGATGAAGCGCAAATATCAAAGATATTCCACTAATTTCATGGAGCATAGAAATCAAAACTTTAACCAACTGAGTATAATAAAGAATATATGAAACTGTAAATGGATTTTCACCGCCGTGCAGTAATCCACGATATCTGAGATCATTTCCACAATTTAATAAGGAATGAATACAAAGGATCATTCACCATGCATGTGGCAATCCACATAGAGGCGAGTTATTCCAACGTAATAATAAAGAATGGAATAACGTGAAAGATTTACCATGCATGCGATAGAGACCGCATGATACAAGTTATTGTCAATGTAATAATAATAACGGAACCAGTCGTGAAATTCACACAAACAAGATGTTCCAACAGTAATAATAAATGGAATAATAAATGATAGAACCGGTCCCATGTATAGCACAGATGCGAGGATATTCCCACGTAAATATAAAGACAAAATAATAAAAGAATGTCACCAAGTATAGGGTATTCCGCGTATACAGGTTATTCCAACAGAATAAATAAGAATGGAATAACATAAAGATTTCACCAAGTATATGGTATGCCGCGTATACAGGTCATGTATAGGGTATGCCACTTTTACAGGTTATTCCAACAGAATAATAAAGAATGGAATAACAGAAGTTCTCTTCATGAATATAAAAGAATAATATCCCTTACCGTAAAAGAACTGGATATAAAAGTAGTGAAGTAGCAGAAAACTTTTCTTCTATCTCTCTATAGTTTCTCTCTCTAGAGTTCAGTGAATTCGTAAGAAAATAATGAAGGAATGAGCTTTTATTTATAGGAAAATGGAATGCATAGTAACTAATCCATGAACGGTCCAGATTGATTTACTTTAATCTGACGGTCCATATTTAAAGAAAAATCTTTTAAATAAAATATAATATATTCTATTTATATAAAAAGATTTTTACTATGCAAATACTATGTAACACTATGCAAAACACTATGCAAAACACTATGCAACACTATGCAACACTATGCATAATAAAATATAATATATTTTATTTATGGAATAACTTTAATAAAGTATTCTGTTTTATATAAAAAGATGTTTCTGTTTTATTACGTTAATAATCTGAATAAAACAAAATGTCATTATCGTTATAATAATTATATATTAATTAATCAATAAATAATTGAATCAAACCGGTGACTTCTCACATAAATATCAATAATCAATACCGTGTCTTACTACGCAACAACGCCAGACATCAGATTTACTTTCTTACTAAAGTAGTTCAAACAAGATCAACGGTAAAACTTCCATTGTTATTTTCAATAAAATATTTTTGTCGTTTTCTCAATCAAATAATAATTCTATCATGGGTCCACTAATGATTGTACCGCCAGTAAATCGAATATTTCCGAAAAAAAGAATATTCCCCAACCAATCGAATATAATATGACAACTTGCATACTTTGCAAAATTTATAAATACTACCCACAACTATAACATTTCTCAAATTCACATCATAATAAAAAAAATTATTTCGAGAAAAATTAATTCTTTATTCATAAAATCTGGGTTCTCACAAAATCTACTATCTTTTATGATTTAAAAAGTTTTTCATCAACTTTATCGCTGAGACTCAGCTTAATAAACAAAATCAAATCATCCCTGCACAAGGGCCAAGGATATTCATGTAATCATCAATGGTCATGATTATACCGAATAATCTATGGTCATAATCATACCAACAATCATCCATCGATGAACTACGGACCAATGAGGACTATCACCACATCATTCGTCACATTACGGCCATGATTATACAAGAATAATCCACGGTTATAATCATACCAAGTCCATCTACGCACGTAAGCCAAAGATGACTTTCATCACAATATAAGCATGAATATGATGACAATGACATAATAATTCAATAAAATAAGTTCAAGAATAAATTTTAAAGATTTATAATTTAATTTATCCGAGAAATCAATAACGTCAAATTGTCAACATGAATCCGCTTTGTAGAGTAAAATTCAAGAATAATATTCATGTACCAAAAATAATTTGAATGAGCGGAAATATATTTTTTGGGTGAATAGTACCCGTGAATAGTACTTGAGAATAGTATCCAAGTGAATAGTACCCGGATTACGAAAAGTATCCCGAATACCCGAGTGAATGATACTAGAGTGAATAGTAATCGGGTGAATAGTAACCTGTGAATAGTAACTCATGAATAGTACTCTAGCACAAAAAGTGCCCCGAATACCCGAGTGAATAATACTAGAGTGAGTAGTAACCGGGTGAATAGTAACCCGTTAATAGTAACTCGTAAAAAAAATACCAAAAAAAATGATATTGCATGACAAGTACAAAAGAAATGATATCTCAGACGAGTATAATAGAATATATGAAACTGCAAATGGATTTTTACCCGTCATAAGGTAATCCACGTAGACTGATTATTTCCACAATTTAATAAAGAATGAATACGAAGGATCATTCACCATGCATGCGGTAATCCACATAGACAAGGTTATTCCAACAGAATAATAAAGAATGGAATAACAGAAGAATTCACCATGCATGCGATAGTCCGCGTAGACAGGTTATTCCAACAAAATAATAAATAATGGAACCAGGTCCTGCGTAATCCCGCATGCATACGATATATTATTAATGTAATAATAAAGAATGGAATCAAGTCATGCGTAATCCGCACAGACAGGATATTCCAACAGAATAATAAAGAATGGAACCAGGTCATGTGTAATCCACACAGACAAGTTATTCCAATAGAATAATAAAGAATGGAATAGCAGAAGAATTTCACCATGTATGTCGTACTTCACATAGATAGGTTATTCCAACATAATAATAAAGAATGGAATAATAATAGCTCTCTTTATGAATATGAAAGAAATAATACACCTTACCTCAGAAGAAGACTGGATATTGAAATAGTGAAGTAGCAGACTACTCTTCTTCTTTCTCCCTATAGCTTCTCTCTATAGCTTCTCTCTATAGCTTCTCTCTCTATAATTCCTCTTGTTAGTCTTAGTGAATTGGTGAGAATGAAGGAAGAATGAGCTTCTATTTATACGAAAATATATTTTTGATAATTGCACGTTTTGGGGCTCAAAATATTACAGTATAATACCTTCATCTTTTCCTTCATTTTTTATTTAGTCCTGCAAGTATTATCAAACTTGCACCACTTCCCCTAATAGTATATCATGTGAATCAATAGTATAATCATGTAACTCAATAGTATAATCATGTGAAAAAACTAATTACAGTATAATACATTCATCTATACCTCCATTTCTAATTTAGTCATGCAAGTATTATCAATCTTGCACCAACTCCCCTAATAATACATGCATGTGAATCAATAGTACACACATGTGAATAAATAGTTATAAGCATGTGAATTAATAGCAATTAATTACTCATTTATCTGGTTAATTACCCGATTGGTCAATATAACCTCTAGACATCAATTATTATAGAAATAAATGTCTATTTCCACTAACACTAATAATTCTCACACAATGGATTATCAATTTCATCTTTAATCAACACGAACTTATTCATCATTAATATTATAACTCACAATATTTAATAACCAGATCGTTTCCAGGAAAGAGGGTGCTTTTCGATAAGGATTTCTCCATATTGGCGCGCAATTAGATTATCTAACCTCTCATTGACAGAACTTCTAGACATTGTTAATATTGCAAATAATAATATGAATAACTTTGTCCTCTCAATTATTCATTTAATGATATATCATATTATGCAGATGATACTGTGATAATAATTGAATCAATAATATGAGAGATATGATGCAGCAATTACTATAGCAATAAATGAGTATAACTGAGTGACTTCTTACGTAAGCATCAATAATCAATACCGTGTGCTACTATGTAACCACGCGTATTACTGTACTTTTATCACCGATTATTTTATGACAACTAGCTTACTTTAAAAAAAGTTTCACATATCACCCTTAACTTTAACCTTTTATTAATTTAACCATTTACTAAATATAATAATTATAAGAAAATTGAATACTTTCATTTCATAAAATTTGGGGTCTCACACGTACCATCTTTCTCCATATCTCGATTTGATCTCGCCGGTACCTGGTAATGGGTTCTTTCTGGTGATCTTTAACAGCTGATTTTTTATCCGAGTGTTTTCGATCTGTCATATGGATTTATTGCTTATATATTTATGTTTTATTGCTTATTTTTTCTTGTATATCTGTATTGATTTCATTACCCTTGGTTCCTTCCCCTGTTGTCGTCATTTATGGTTTGGGTTTTTCGATCTGACCTCGCATGATTGTGAAGGGTTGTGTTCCAATTATCCGATCTTTATTGTTATTTCTTAGCCTCTAATTGATTGGTTTTATTGGATTTTGATTTATCTTCTGTTGTCCAATTTGCCGGCATCTATGGACTATTACGTGTTTGGACCTGGGATGGCTGGGGTTCATTGTCTTATTTTTTCCATGTTGGATTCCTTTTTTTCCTCTGCTGTTAATTGTTTATGTTGGGATCTGTTTTGTGGAGTGTACTTGTTCGTTGCTAATCATGGCTGGAAATGTGTTCTTGCAGGTGAACCACGACTTCCTTGTCGGGAGTCGCCGGCAGCTAGCCAACGACATTAATGGCTTAACTCCGCTCCTCATCACTGCAAACCTACATCGTCATTCATTAGGACCTCCGTGCTTAGCCTCAAATTTTGACCCCCCTCAAATTTTGTTCTGGTTTTGCCACTGCCTTCAAAGGTGATTTTATTCTTTGTGAAGCAGTATATTCGTCCATATTATAAGAGGGAGTAGGAATTGGTAACTCGACGTTTTTAGCTACCTGATCTTCATCAAATTTATCAAAAAAAATCATTATATCCCTTTTAAACATTTTATTTCATTTGATATTTTGTAGGGATAAAGGATACACAAATAAAGTATAAAATATACTTCGTTCTCGTCTTTCTTTTAAACTAAGAAAAGAGACATTTGAATGATCTAATTATATAGATTAGGATATCTATTAGTAATGGCTAACGTTTGTTCGAGTGATTTGAAATAGATTAATAATAATATATTCTTTGTAAAACAGTAAAACATCTCCATATAAAAATTTATAATTAAGATATGAATATAGACTTAGTTGTACAAAAAGAGCCACCATTTTATAGATGTAAAATAAATCATATATTACCTCATTCTCTCTCTGTCAACAAGAATCAAACACTCAATCTTTATATTAATAAAAATAAATCATACCAGTAGAACCTCAACCTCTATAAAAAATTTCTCCTTCTCTTTTTTTTCTCTCTCCCTCTTCACCAGTTCTCTTTACCTCATTCTCTATCTTTTTTTTGTCTCCTCATTTATCTCTCTCTTCTTTTCCTTTTTTTGCCCCATCTTCTGTCTCTTTTTCTTTTCCTTTTTTTCTCTCTATTTTGCTTCTTTTACACTTTTATTTTATACTTAGATTTAATGTTATCCAAATAATTCTTTAAGTGTAAAATTAATATTATTATTATTCTAGTGGAGAGAGATAGAAAAAGAAGAGAGCTAGAGGAGTTAAAAAGGAGAGAGAACAAAAAAGAGATGGAAAATAAGGAGAAAACAATGGAAAGAAAAAATAGATAGAGAAATTTGAAAAATAAGAGCACTATTTTCACATATATTTTTGATATTTTTCATGATCTCTTCTCATATGAGAGTAGAGTGAGTTCCACCTTCACGTGAGAGGAGAACATGTTGGAACTTTTGCCATTGGACATTGCTGAAATTTTGAAAAACAATAACAGTGCCGCTTGAATCAGATGGAAGTCCACCATCACCTTAAAATAGTATTGACTGCCTATATTACTGTATAGGTTACAACGAATCTGTCTCCCAAGATAAGACATACATATAAATTATTAAATGTAATTTCGAGTATGTGCACACCTAGAGAGGGGGTGAATAGGTCTCTAAACTAAAACATGTTTAACAATGACTAATTTTTAATTATTTATTTCAGTACTAAAATAGACATGCAGTTGTAACTAGTGTTTTATAGTGTCTGCTTTAGAATAAATTCTACTTTTCTTATAATGCAGACAGGAGAAAGCAAAGAAAGATAGTGTCTGAATTAGAAAATTTATATTTTAGTTATAATATAGACATGTGAAACGTGTGTGAATTAGTGTCTGGATTAGTAAACTTTTTTCTATGAGCAGAATACTTTTATGTGAATGTATTTAGATGCAAAGTGAGACTCAAACAATCAAACCATAAGAAATAACAAACCACAAACACAAGGATTTTTACAGGTTCAGCCCCTATCCTCTAGTCTAGTAGCTTAATTCACGTCCAATACCAACAGTTATTGGAGACTCTTTTTATTAATTTAATAACTCAATTAAATACAACAAAAAGAACTCTCTGTTCAAATAAAGTTTTTCACTGCGTAGGACACCTCTACCCCCTTCGCACCTCTGCAAATTTTGCACCTTTGCAACCTTGAAAGCTTTCTTTGAACAAACCTATCCACTACTGGATCTGTCATGCTACACAATGCTTGAACTTAGAATATAAGGGTTTTGATTACAATGAATTCCAGCCAACAAAGAATGTAAAGATAATACAATGGTTTATTGAAAAACAAATATTGTTAGCTTTTGAACAAAAAAATGTCTCTATATAAGGTCTGATATAGGCTTCCAGTGAGTACCTGTTTAGCCGATAGGAAGATATATATGTGATAACTCAAAAATTTATGAGACTTGTAAATAAGATTTCAAATAATTAAATAAAGGTTTAAAGAATAAAACCTAGATTTGAAAATAGAGAAATGATTAAAAAAATTAAGAACCTATATGGTTTAACATATGAAAAAATGTAAAGAGAATTAAATGTGAAAGATAGAAAGGTTGAAGAGTAAGATATTACTAAGTGATTAATAATATGGCAAGTCAAAATAATATATATAGCAAGTCATATGATCATAGTAAACAAGCCTAAATATTTAATTATTAAAAGGACTTGTCACAAGTTATTAATATGTTACCTAAATTTAAGAATATGACTAAAAGATATTGAAAAGTTGGATTAATAAAATTTATTATGTCAAGCCATTTGAAAATGACTTATTGAATGTAGCAAACTAAATAAAGATGTTTTAATAAACGTTGAATTAAATGTCTAGCCTAATATATGAGAATATGAATTATTTATCATTGAAGTGAATACTTATGACTAATGTAAAGAATGTGCATGATTGAATAAGTAATTATTTAAAGTTCAAAGTAAGTGGACTAGAAACCATAATTAAATAATTAGGATAATGAAAGATTTATGAGACATGTCCCAAACAATTTATTGGATAGCCCAAACAAGTAAAGAAATGGCCCAAAATTTAGCCAAAACTTGGGAGGAATTTCTAGAAGCAAGTTAAAACTCAAAATTTGAGTTAGGGATAGAATTTTGAAGCACGGACTTGTCGGTTGCGTCTAGAACGTCAAGTTTAGATAGAAAAGACTGTAAACACAAAATGTGTAAGGATTGACTTTTTAGTCAAAGTCAACAATTGATTTTTATGGAGAAAAAGTTAAAATCAGAATTAAGAGTGGAATTTGAAGACGCGAACGAAATATTTGAGTCCGGAATGTCAAAAGTAGTAAGAATAGACTCTAAACACTAAATGTATCGAGGTTTGACTTTTTTTTATCAAAGTCAACCGTTAGCTTTTATGGAGAAAAGTCAAACTTAAAATTCAAAGATAAATTTGAAGAAATGGATGTGCCCATGACGTTGGGAGCGTCGAATTTAGTAGGAAATAACTATTAACTCAAAAATTTGATTTTTTGGGTCCGAAAGTCGAAGACGAGATTAAATACACAAAACGAGGAAATAAAAGCTGGACTCACATGGACTAAATCAGCTGGGTTTCTAGCCCATGTGCAGCCCACCTACTCCCAACAACTCCCTCACCAACTCTCACCTAATGCTACCTAATCCTAACTACTCCCTCTCTCTCTCTCTCTTAAATGATTTATTACTTAGCTAAAGAAAATAAAAGAAAATGAAGAACTCTTCTCTCACCCCTCCCTCACATACTCGGCCAAAATGAGAAGAAGAGAGAGAATGGGCAGCCATGGAAGTAGGACGAGAATAGAAGAAAGAAAGTGGAAATAAAGAGGAAGATCATCAAAGGTATAAAATCTCAAACCCTAATTTGATTTCCTAGTTCATGTTCTTGTTGTTTGAAGAGATTAATGATGGATCATGGTGGATCCATGAGAATAAGAGGTATTAAGATGTATTATGTTGATTAATTTTGATTAATCAAAAGATCATGGAAGTTATCTTAGAAAACATTCAAGTATGAAAAATTGATTTTCTAGAAAACAAAACATGAAATTCAAACAATCGGATCTCTCATTCTACTTGAAATTTTTAATTGTGGTCAAGTCCTCGAGTTAGATCTATGAATCTTCTAGCTTCTCCAAGTGGAATCACCGAAAAAAGTGTTTTAGATTTTTGTATGGACTATTTTTGGCAAAGTAGGAAAAATCTGGAAAAAAACCCTAAATATTAGCCACTTTGAGGCAGTACCATTTAAAACCTACAAATTATTTTTGAGAACCGTCAAAGAGGAGTGTTAGATACGTGAGTATCTGTTAAACAAAAATAGTAGCACTCAAAAATGTTCAACCAATCAACCCTAGTATCATTTTTCCCAAAACTCTCCCAACAGACCAAAAATATGGAAAAACTGGATGAGTTTTCGGCCTATTTTTGTTGATGGTTGTTTCGATCCTTTTGGTTGCTCATAAGATCCTGATATTTTGTGGGACTTTATCATAATAAGTTAACTAAGTCATGTCCAAAGATGGGAATTTTTGTATGTCTAGAATGAGAGTAATGATTTTTGCAAGAAAATGCTATTTTAAAAGTGAACGGGAATAACTCTTTGTGTGCAAATCAGAAAATTGTAAAATGTTTACAAGAATGCTATAATGATAACAGGAAACGACCCTGAAAATTTTATAATTTTTGGAAAAAAGGAGAATTTATGATAAATGTAACAATTTTGGGTTGTTTTGGACCATTTAAAAATAACAAAATAAATTAGAAAAATACAGGAAAATTAATTTATTACTAAAATATCATATAATGATATTCCTAGAAAATAAAAAAAAAGTTGTTTTGGTATTTTTCATGGTTATGTTTAGGTTAAGAATAAATAAGAAAATTTAGTTATGTTAAGTTGAAAAATGTGTAAATGTAATTTTATTGCTTAAAGACCCTTAATACGATATATTCAGATTTTTGGAGGGTTTTTTGGTCTTTTTTAATAAAATGTTATGTGTATGACATTTTACGATTGCTAAATAAGGTAATTAGTAAGAGATAAAATAATTAAAGTAAATTGTTCATGAGTTTAATAAATGATTAAAATACTATTAAATGTTTACTAATATTAGATTAAAATATTATTAAAAGATTAATAATTTTACATTAAATTAATAATTAAAATATTATTAAATAATTAATAATATTAGATTAAAATATTATTTAATGGTCAATAATATTAGTAATTGCATAAAATATTATTAAATAATTAATAATATTCAAAATTAAATAAAATATTATTAAGTGATTAATAATATTAGAAGATGATTAAATTATTATTAAATGATTAATAATATTTATAAAGGATTAAGATATTATTAAATGATTAATAATATTAGAAGGTGATTAAAATATTATTAAATGATTAATAATATTTGTAAATGAATGGAACATTATTAAATGATTAATAATAGTTGTAAAGGAATAAAATATTATTAAATAATTAATAATATTAGATGAGAGTTTAAGATGAATGATAAAGAGGTACGTTAAGAAGGCTTAATAAGGGTATTAGACTTTCATTGGAATAAAAATAATTATAAAATGACGATTTGGAAATCGTCAAAGCAAATTAAATCGACTAGATTCGGTCGACTTACGATGTATGAGACTACGAAAAGTTTAATCACATATTTTTATGCGAATAATATATAAGTAATGTGAAGGGATGTATACTTTGTTATAAGTCGAAAGGACAACTGCCAGATTAAGTTATATGTTAATTACTTAATCAAATCGATGTTTATTGATGCTGTGAGTTATCATTTGAAGTAAATAATTATGAATGAGGATGAAGTAGATGATAAAACGCCGGTGCGTGGGAGTTTTTCAGAACTTGAGTTTATATGTTAAGTATAAAGAAAGAGGAAACGTAATAAGACGTAAAATGAAGTTTAACGTAATAACTGAATGGATAATAAAGTGTCCTAGCAAGACTTCAATACAAGATTGAATATTAGAGTTAAAAAAAGAACGATGAAATGTAAAGTAGAGCTAATATAAGTGACTAATAAGCGTCATTATGTGGCTAATTGTGGTTGTACATACACTTAATCATGTAGGACTGTGGAAGGATGAATTTTCCTAACCGCGCAAGGAACGCTTCGAGGCAAGTTCTTAAGTAACTTGCTTTTATGTGATAATGTGTATTACACCATATATGTTTACAGTGGTTAATCATATATGTTACTTTATGTGAAATCGTTGATTACATGAATGTTATGTGACTAAATGCAAAGAATGGAATTTGTGAAGTATGGGTTAAATATGTGACGCCCCCAAAATAGTTATACCCAACCCATTCTGAGTCGCCAAATACATGGTACAAAATTCAAATACAAACTTCATTAATACAATACGACAAAACGTAGCTAAGAGTTTTAACACAAATATTATCTTCTAGACAATATCCAAACTCAAACACTACAAGAAAAGGATTTATCTCCAATGGAAGTAACGCCGACGGAGTACATTCAGTCGAGATTAGTCCTCATTACAATTATCACAATATTTTATAAAATAGTGAGGACTACTATAGCCACCATCTCGGACCATCACTCCGTTCCCCGACTAGTCTCAGCTATATTCTCATTTCCTGAAGAGAACAATGAAAGCAAAAGGTGAGCTCAACTAGCCTAGTAAATAATATTATGACTAAGATAATGCAGAATAAATTATCGTTAGCCTTCAACAGTGTTAAATTGATAGAATACAATAGATAACAAGTTTAACTACAATGGAACAAACAATCCATTAAAAGAGTCAAGTATAACATGATATCTACTATCTTTCATGATTTAAAATTTATCATCAATTTTATCGCTGAGACTTAGCTCAATAAATAATTCACATCACTGAATTATTTATGCACTACGGGCCAAGGATATTCAATATTATCACATCCACGAATCATCCATGCACTACGGGCCAAGGATATTCGTATTATCATCAATGGTCATGATCATGCTCACAGCTGTCTATCAATGCATTATGGGCCAATGAGAACTTTTACCACATCATTTGTAACATTATAAATTATGATTATACCTAATAATCCCTGGTCATAATCATACCAATCAATAGTCCATCTATGAATATAAGCATGATGATGATGACAATGATATAAGAATTCAATCAAACGAAATCGAGGATAAATATTAAAGATTTTTAATTTATCCAGAGTTTAAAAATGTCCAAATTGACAACATGATAACTGCTTTGTAGAGTAAAATTCAAGAATAATATCCATGTATCAAAAATAATTTGGACATAAAAAAAATCAATTTTTTAGGTGAATAGTACCCGAGTGAATAGTACCCTATGAATAGTACTACATGAATAGTATCCCGTAAATAGTACCCCGACATGAAAAGATTAAAATTTAACAAGGATATTCAGAAAAATATTCTCGTGAAAAGATAATCGATGAAACGCAAATTTCAAGGATATTCTAATAATATCAAGGAGTATAGAAGCAAAACTTATCAACATGAGTGTAGAATTAAGAATACGAAATGAAATAATATTACTTGCATACTATAGAGTATGGAAGAAAATATTATTTCATACGAATATTGAACAAAAATAATATCCCTTACCTTAAAAGAAGAGTATTTATGACTGGTAGGGCGGGGATATTATTGAAGAAAACTTACACTATTTTCTACACTTAAAGCTTCCTTAAACTCTAAAGAAATACGCTCAATATTATAGAAGAAGAATTCTCTGATTCTAGTGTGATTTTCAATTCTAAACTAAGCATCTTATTTATAGGAGAATGACATGGTACTATTTGAAAAGAAAATTCACGGGTGAACAGAGAAAATTTCACGGGCGATTCGGCATGATTTTATTTTCTAAATAGTATCCTGCCATTCTCCTATAAATAGGATGCTTAGTTTAGAATTGAAAATCACACCAGAATTAGAGAATTCTTCTTCTATAATATTGAGCGTATTTCTTTAGTTTAAGAAAGCTTTGAGTGTAAAAAATAGTACAAGTTTTCTTCAAGAATATATCCGTTATACCATTCAGAATTACTCTCCTACTAAGGTAAGGGATATTATTTTTGTTCAATGTTCGTAAGAAATAATATTTTCTTCCATACTCTATAGTATTTAAGTAATATTATTTCGTTTCATATTATTAATTCTACACTTATTTTGATAAGTATTGCTTCTATACTCCTTGAAATTAGTAGAATATCCTTGAAATTTGCGCTTCATCTATTATCGTTTCACAAGAATTAATATTTTTCTGAACATTCTTGTTAACTTTTAAGCTTTTCATGCGTACTATTCATGGGTACTATTCATACATACGACACTATTCATACGTACGGTACTATTCATATGTACAATACTATTCATGAAGTACTATTCATGGGGTACTATGCACGGGGTACTATTTATAGGGTACTATTCATGGGGTACTATTCACCTGGAAAATTGATTTCTTTTTTGTCCAAATTATTTTTGATACATGAATATTATTCTTGAATTTTACTCCACAAAGCAGTTGTCATGTTGACAATTTGGATATTTTTAAACTCTGGATAAATTAAAATTCTTTAATATTTATCCTTGATTTCATTTGATTGAATTCTTATATCATTGTCATCATCCTCGTCTTATATTGTGATAAAAGTCATCTTTGGCCCGTAGTGTATAGATGGACTATTGATTGGTATGATTATGACCAGGGATTGTTCGATATAATCATGACCTGTAATGTTACAAATGATGTGGTAAAAGTCATCATTGGCCCGTAGTGCATTGATGGACAGTTGTTGGCATGATCATGACTGTAAGACCCCGAATTTTATGAAATGAAAGTATTCAATTTTCTTATAATTATTATTCAATTTAGTAAATGATTAAATTGATAAAAGTTTAAACTTAAGAGTGATATGTGAAAATTTTGCAAAGTAAGCAAATTATTATAAAATATTCGATTGATCGGGGAATATTCGTTTTAACAGGGAATATTCGTACGACAGCACAATCATTGGTGGACCACACAACGGGGAGTATTGTCGGAGTTAGAAAATGACATAAATATCTATTTATAAAAATAACGGCGAAAGTTTTACCGTTAGACTGTTGAAATACCCGGTGGTAAAAGTACGATGTCTGGCGTGGTTCGTAGTAAGTAACTACGATATTGATTATTGATGCTTACGTGAGAACTCACTCAGTTTTATTCAATTATTGCTACAGTAATTATTGCATATTATTTCTCATATTATTGATTCAATTATTGTCACAATATCATCTGCACAATATTTTATAATATTAAATCAATAGTTGAGACGATACATTTATTCATATTATTATTTATATTATTGATGATGTGTAGAAAGTTCTGTCGAGAAAAGGGGTTTGGTCACCTAATTGCGCGCCAATAGGGGAGAAATTCTTATCAGAAAGCCCCCTCTTACCTAGGAATGATCTGGTTGTTAAATATTATGAGTTATAATATTAATGATGAATAAATTCGTGTTGATTAAAGATGAAATTGTTGATAAAAAATATTTCCATTGTGTTGGGATTATTAGTGTTAGTGGAAATCGAGATTTATTTCGATAATAATCGATTTCTGGATGTTAAATTGACCAAACAGGAAATTATTCGGATAAATGAGCAATTAATTGCTATTAGTTCACATGCAAATTACTGTTGGTTCACATGTGTGGAACCATTGATTCACATGCATGTACTATTAGGGGAGGTGGTGCAAGATTGATAATACTTGAAGGACTAAATTAAAAATGGAGGTATAGATGAAGGTACTGTACTGTAATAATTCGAGCCCCTAATCGTGCAATTATTAAAACTATGTTATCCTATAAATAGAACCTCATTCTTCTTTCATTCTCACCAATTCACTAAGACTTACAAGAGCAATTATAGAGAGAGAAACTATAGAGAGAAAGAAGAAGAGTATTCTGCTACTTCACTGTTGCAGTATCCAGCTTTCTACTAAGGTAAGGGGTATTATTTTTATTCAATATTCGTATGAAATAATATTTTCTTCCATACTTTGTAGTATATAAGTAATATTATTTCGTTTCGTATTCCTAATTCTACACTCATTTTGTTAAAGTATTGTTTCTATACTCCGTGAAATTAGTAGAATATCCTTGAAATTTGCGCTTCATCTAGTATCGTTTCACAATGATATTTTTTTGAACATTCTTGATAATTTTTAATCTTTTCATGCCAGAGTACTGTTCACAGGGTACTATTCATAAAGTATTATTCCCAAACTACTATTCACGTGTTATTATTCATAAAGTACTATTCACTGGTTACTATTCATAAAGTACTATTAACGGGTTACTATTCATAAAGTACTATTCACAAAGTACTATTCCCAAAATACTATTCATGGGTACTATTTACTCGGGTACTATTCACCTAGGGTACTATTTATGACAAAAATTGATTTCTTTTCTGTCCAAATCATTTTTGATACAATGTTATTCTTGAATTTTACTCCACAAAGTAGTTTCATGTTGACAATTTGGACATTATTGAATTCTGGATAAATTAAATTATAAATCTTTAAAAATTTATCCTTTGCTTTCTTTTAACTGAATTCTTATATCATTGTTATCATCATCATGCTTATATTATGATGAAAGTCATCTTTTGCCCGTAGTGCATAGATGGACTGCTGATTGATATGATTATGACAAGGGATTATTCGGTATAATCATGACCCGTAATAATGTGGTAAAAGTCATCATTGGCCCGTAGTACATTGATGGACAGTTGTTGGCATGATCATGACCATTGGTGAAAAAATGAATATCATTGGCCCGTAGTGCATGGATAATTCATGGTTGTGATACTAATAAATATCATTGGCCCGTTGTGACGTGTGACGCCCCCAAAATTGGTATACATAACCCATCTTGAGTCGCCAGATACATGGTACATAAATTCAAATACAACTTAATATACAATAAGAGAGCTGTGAGTTTTAATACAAATACTGTCTTCTAGACAATATCCACTCTCAGAATAAGTCCTCATTACATTTATTCTCACACTATTTAACAGAATAGTGAGGAATACTAATACTATCATCTGGACCATCATTCCGTTTCCCGACTAGTCCCTGCTATGTTCTCATTTCCTGAAGAGAACAGTGAAAGAAAGGGTGAGCTCAACTAGCCCAGTAAGAAATATTATGACTAAGATAATGCAGAATAAATTATCATTAGCCTTCAACAATGTTAAACTGATAAAATACAATAGACATCAAGTTTAACTGCAGCGGAATAAGTAATCCATTAAAAGAGTCAAATAGAGAATAAAATCTACTATCTTTTATGATTTAAAACGTTTTTCATCATTTTTATCGCTGAGACTCAGCTTAATAAATAATCCACATCATCCTTGTACTACGACCAAAGATATTCATTAGGGTCACGACCACAAATTATCCATGCACTACGGGCCAAGGATATTCGTGTATTCATCAATGGTCATGATCATGCCAACAACTGTCCATCAATGCACTACGGGCCAATAAGGACTTTTACCACATCATTTGTAACATTACGGTCATGATTATACCGAATAATCCCTGGTCATAATCATACCAAGTCCATCTATGAACTACAGGACACAGATGACTTTCAAAAAAATATAAACATGAGGATGATGACAATGATATAAGAATTCAATAAAACAAGTTCACGAATTAATTTATCCAGGAACTAATAACGTCCAATTGTCAACATGATACTTCTTTGTAAAGTAAAATTCAAGAATGCTCAGAATAATATTTCCATGAAAAGATCCTGGATGAAGCGCAAATATCAAGGATATTCCACTAATTTCATGGAGTATAGAAGTCAAAACTTTAACCAACTGAGTATAATAAAGAATGGAATAACAAAAGAAATCATCGTGCATGTGATAGATAAAGATACGCAGTTATTATAAAAAAAAATAATAAATACGGAACTGGTCCCGCAGAAACGATAGGCGGAAATTCCAAATGAATAATACTGAATGGAATAACATAAGGATTTCACCATGCATGCGGTACTTCGCATAGACATGTTATTCTAACAGAATAAAATAACGGAACCAAAAGTCGAGGCAAAAATTAAGACTTGTGACGATGATGTTCCAAATGAATAATAAAGAATGAAATAATGAGAAAAGATTTCACCAAGTATCGGTATGCCGCGTATCTGAGTTATGTATAGGGTATCTTTGCATGATACTGTTATTCTAATGAGAATAATAAAGAATGGAATAACATAAGGATTTCACCAAGTATCGAATTGTCTGGCGTATCTGAGTTATGTATAGGGTATGTCACAGCGTATCTGAGTTATTCAAATGAATAATAAAGAATGGAATAACATAAGGATTTCACCAAGTATCGGGTATGCCATTATCTGAGTTATGTATAGGGTATGTGGCAGATATCTGACTTATTCAACAGAATAATAAAGAATGGAATAACATAAGCATTTCACCAAGTATCGGGTATGTCGCGTATACAGGTTATTCCAATAGAATAATAAAGAATGGAATAACATAAGTTCTCTTCATGAATAAGAAAGAATAACACCCTTTACTGTAAAAGAAACTGGATATAGAAGTAGTGAAGTAGCAGAATACTCTTCTTCTTTCTCTCTATAATTTCTCTCTCTAGAGTTTCAGTGAATTCGTAAGAAATAATGAAGGAATGAGCTTCTATTTATAGAAGAATAGAATGAATAGTAACTAATTCATGAACGGTCCAGATCGATTTACTTTTAAACAGATGGTCCATATTAAAACATAAAGCAACGGTCCATACCGATTCACTATTAAAACTTTTAAACCAGCGATCCATATTGATTCACTATTATAACTTTTCCACCAACGGTCCATATTGATTCACTATTATAACTTTCCACCAGCGGTCTATATTGATTCACTAATATAACTTCAACTAACGGTCTGAAAAATTAGAACATCTCCTCATGGAATAATATTGTACCCAAATACCCGAATGTAGAATACTAGAGTGAATAGTAATCAGGTGAATAGTAACTTGTGAATAGTAACTCGTGAATAGTAACTCGTGAATAGTAACTCATGAATAGTCACTCATGAATAGTAACTCATGAATAGTAACTCGTGAATAGTAACTCCGACATGAAAAGTGTCCCGAATACCCGATTAAACAATATAACCTCCAGACATCAATTATCATCGGAATATATGTCAATTTCTACTAACACAAATATTCCCAACACAATGAAACTATCAAATTCATCTTTAATCAACACGAACTTATCCATCATTAATATCATAACTCATAATATTTAACAACCAGGTTGTTCCCAGGGAAGAGGGGCTTTCTAATAAAGATTTTTCCCTATTGGCGCGCAATTAGGTGACCAAACCTCTCCTTGACAGAACTTCTAGACATTGTAAATATTTCAATTTAATAATATGAATAACTTTGTCGTCTCAATTATTGATTTAATAACATAACATATTATGCACATGATACTGTGATAATAATTGAATCAATAATATGAGAGATATGATGCAACAAATCTTTGTAGCAATAATGCGGTATAACCGAGTGACTTATCACGTAAGCATCAATAATCAATCTGAGTGTTCTACTATGCAACCAGCGCCAGACATCGTACTTTTTTACTATAGGGTAGTTCAACAAAGATTAACGGTAAAACCTCCACTGTTATTTTCATAAAATATTTTTGTCGTTTTCTAACTACGACAGTTCTTCCGTTGTGGGTCCACCAATAATTATGCCGTCGTACGAATATTCCCTGACAAAAAGAATATTCCCTGACCAATCGAATATTTATAACAACTTGCATACTTTGTAAAATTTTCAAATATTACCCACAACTATAACATTATATCAAATCCACACCTTAATATTTAAAAAAATATTTTGAGAAATTTAAATCTTTATTTATAAAATCTGGGGTCTCACATCACGCCCCCAAAATAGGTATACATTACCCATCTTGAGTCGCCAAATACACGGTACAAAATGCAAATACAAACTTAATTATACAACCGTCGTGTAATATACGATAATACATAAACTGAGAGTTTTAATAGGAATATTGTCATCTAGACAATATCCACACTCAAAGGAGTCCTCATTACATTTATTGTCACACTATTTAATGCAGAATAGTGAGGACTACTAATGCTATCTTCGGACCGTCACTCCTTTCCCGAGGCTCGTCCAACTAAATTCTCATTTCACAAGAGAACGGTGAAAGAAAGGGTGAGCTCAACTAGCCCAAGAAGAAATATTATGACTAAGATAATCTGTAATAAATTATCAATAGTCTTCAACAATGTTAAAGCGATAAAATACAATAGACATCAAGTTTAGCTGCAATGAATAAGCAATCCATTAGAAGAGTCAAGTAGAGAATAAAACCTACTATCTTCTATGATTTAAAAATGTTTTCATCAACTTTTATCGCTGAGACTCAGCTTAATAAATAAACCACATCATCTAATCATCCCTGTACTACGAGCCAAGGATATTCATTAAATCATCAACGATCATAACTATACCGAATAATCCCTGGTCATAATCATACCAAAAACTGTCCATCAATGCATTATAGGCTACTGAGGACTTTTACCATATAATTTATAACATTACAGGTCATGATTATACCGAATGATCCCTGATCATAATCATACTAAGTCCATCTATGCACGTAAGCCAAAGATAACTTTCATTACAATATAAGCATGAGGATGATGACAATGACATAATAATTCAATAAAAACAAGTTCAAGAATTAATTTATCCAAGAACTAATAACGTCCAAATTGTCAACATGATACTTCTTTGTAGAGTAAAATTTAAGAATGCTCAGAAGAATATTTCTATGAAAAGATCTTTGGATGAAGCGCAAATATCAAGGATATTCCACTAATTTCATGGAGTATAGAAGTCAAAACTTAACCAACCGAGTATAATAAAGAATATATGAAATCGCAAATGGATTTTCACCCGCCATGCAGTAATCCACGATCACGCATCATTTCCACAATTTAATAAGGAATGAATACAAAGGATCATTCACCATGCATGTGGTAATCCACATGACATGAGTTATTCCAACGAATAATAAAGAATGGAATAATGAAGGATTCACCATGCATGCGATAGAGACCACATGAGATAGGTTATTCCCAATGTAATAATAAATAATGGAACTAGGTCCCACAGAAGCGCATGTGCATGAGGATATTAGATAGAATAATAAAGAATGGAATGATAGAAGAATTTCACCATGTATGCGGTACTTCGCATAAATAGGTTATTCCAACATAATAATAAAGAATGGAATAACAGAAGAATTTCACCATATATGCGGTACTTCGCATAAACAGGTTATTCTAACATAATAATGAAGAATGGAATAACAACTCTTACGAGTATTGAAAGAAAGTAATTCTCTTCATGAATACGAAAAAATAATACCCCTTACCTTAGAATGAAGCTAGATATTGGAATAGAAATGTAGCAGACTTCTCTTCTTCTTTCTCTCTATAATTTCTCTCTATAATAATGGCTCTAAAGCTTTAGTGAATTGGTGAGAAATGAAGGAAGAATGAGCTTCTATTTATAGGAAAATATAGTTTCGATAATTGTATGTTTTGGGGCTCGAAATATTACAGTACAATACCTTCAACTTTTCTTTCATTTTTAATTCAGTCATCCAAGTATTATCAAACTTGCACCAACTCCCCTAATAGTAAATCATGTGAATCAATATTAAAATCATGTGACTCAATAGTAAATCATGTGACTCAATATTTCTAAACATGTGAAAATTAATTACAATATAGTACCACCATCTATACCTCCATCTTTAACTTAGTCATGCAAGTATCATCAATCTTGCACCAACTCCCCTAATAGTAAGTGAATGTGACTCAATAGTAACTTGTGAATAGTAACTCATGAATAGTAACTCATAAATAGTAACTTGTGAATAGTACTCCGACACAAAAAGTGCCCTGAATACCCGATTGAATAATATAATCTCCAGACAATAATTATTATCGAAATAAATGTCGATTTCTACTAACACAAATAATCCCAACACAACAGAACTATCAAATTCATCTTTAATTAACACGAACTTATTCATCATTAATATTATAATTCACAATATTTAATAACCAGGTCGTTCCTAGGAAAGAGGGGGCTTTCAAATAAGGATTTCTCCCTATTGGTGCGCAATTAGGTGATCAAACATCTCCTTGACAGAATTTCTAGACATTATAAATATTGCAATTTAATAATATGAATAACTTTGTCGTCTCAATTATTGATTTAATAATATATAAAATATTATGCAGATGATACTGTGATAATAACTGAATCAATAATATGAGAGATATGATGCAAATAATCAACGTAGCAATAATTGAGTATAAGCGAGTGACTTCTCACGTAAGCATCAATAATCAATACAGGTGCTGCTACTTATGCAACCACGCCGTATTCTTACTTTTACTAAGGGTAGTTCAACGGTTTTAACGGTAACATTACCGTAGTTATTTTTATAAAAAGATAATTATGTCGTTTTCTAACTACGACAATACTTTCGTTGTGGGGTCCACCAATGATTGTGTCATCGTACAAATATTTCCTGTTAAAACAAATATTCCCCGACCAATCGAATATTATATAACCACTTACTTACTTTGGAAAATTTGTAAATATTACCCACAACTATAACATTAAATAATATCCACACCATAATATCCAAAAATATAATTCGAGAGAAATTAATCTTTATTCATAAAAGTTGGGGTCTTACAACCTCCCCTTCTTATGAAATTTCATCCTCGAAATTAGGGTACGTACCTGATATATCGAAGAGGTGAGGATATCTTGACTTCATCTCAGATTCTAACTCCCAGGTCATTTTCTTCCACATCATGGTTTATCCACAAAATTTTGACTTGAGGTATAACCTTGGAGCATAGAATATGATCCTTCTTATCCAAGATTTTAACAGGTAACTCTTCATACGTTAAATCTTCCTCTATCTCATCTGGTTCTAATTCAACAATGTGGTTCGGGTCTTTCACATATTTACGTAACATAGATATGTGGAAAACGTTATGAACACAAGACATAATTGGCGGTAAGGCGAGTCTATAGGCCACAGTTCTTACTCGCTCGAGGATTATAAATGGGCCAATGAATCGAGGATTGAGCTTTCCTCTCTTTCCAAATCTTGTAACTCCTTTCCATGGAGCAACACGTAACAACACATGATCTCTAATATTGAATTCCACGTCTTTTCGATGAAGATCAACATAACTCTTTTGTCGATCTTGTGAGGTTTTTATACGTTGTCGGATTATTTGAATCTTTTCCGTAGTCATACGTACTAACTCTGGTCCCAACAACGTTGCTTCACCCACCTCATCCCAAAGATCTTTCGAGAAGCGACACTTTCTTCCATACAACGCCTCAAATGGAGTCATGCCAATACTTGCTTGATAACTGTTGTTGTAGGAAAACTCCACCAACGGTAAGAACATATCCTAACTTCCCTTGAAATCAAGGACACAGAGTCTTAATAAATCTTCCAGAGTTTGAATAGTCCTCTCTGATTGTCCGTCCGTTTGATGATGATATGCCGAACTAAATCGTAAATCCATGCCCATAGCTTTTTGCAAACTAACCCAAAATCTTGAAGTGAATCTTGGGTCACGATCAGAAACTATGGATACTGGCATACCATGCAATCTTACAATCTCATTTATGTACATACTAGCAAGACGTTCAAGTGTAAAAGTTTCTCGTATCGGTAAGAAATGAGCAGACTTGGTTAATCTATCAACAATGACCCAAATCGCATCTATGCCTTGAGAAACCTTAGGAAGACCAGTAACGAAATCCATGGTAATGTGCTCCTACTTCCATTCTGGAATTCCAAGTGGTTGCAATGGACCTTTTGGCACTTGATGCTCTTCCTTGACTCGTTGACAAGTTAGAAACCTTGAGATAAACAGTGCTATCTCTCTCTTCATATTGCTCCACCAAAATGTATGACGAAGATCACGATATATTTTTGTACTCCCAGGATGGATTGCAAACGGTGTGTTGTGCGCCTCCATCATGAATTTATACTTCAATTCAGAATCGTTAGGAACACAAAGTCTGGAGTTGACTCGAAGTATTCCTTCTTCATCGATTCTTGCTTCCGGAATAGCACCTTCTTCCACTTTCTTCTTCATACGCATTAGCTCCAGGTCTGTATCTTGAGCAGCTTTAACTTTATCGATTAAAGTCGGTTCTACTCGTATATTCGCCATCATCACATTTGTCCCTGGAGTCTTTAACTCTATCTCCATCCTTTGTAAGTCATACAAAATGGGCCTTTGCGTTGACAATATCGCATTCGTACCCGCATATGATCTTCTACTCAATGCGTCAGCTACTATGTTCGCTTTTCCAGGATGGTATTGGATGGTATGATCATAATATTTCAACAGCTCAAGCCAACGTCGTTGACGCATGTTGTGTTCCTTTTGAGTGAAGAAATATTTGAGACTTTTATGATCCGTGTAGATTCCCACCTTCTCTCCATACAGGTAATGCCTCCAAATCTTAAGCGCAAAAACGACAGCGGCTAACTCTAGATCATGAGTAGGATAATTCCTCTCATATTCTTTGAGTTGTCGTGAGGCATAAGCTATGACTTTCCCATGTTTCATGAGAACACATCCTAACCCTTTGCCTGAAGCATCACTGTAAATGAAAAATCCCTTCGTTACAGATGGTATTGTCAGAACAGGTGCTGAAATGAGTCTAATCTTGATTTCTTGAAAACTCTTTTCACATTCCTCGCTCCAACCAAATTTTGTATCTTTTCGAGTTAGCTGCGTTAATGGAGTAGTAATTCGAGAAAACACTTTTATGAATCTTCGATAATAACAAGCTAAGTCGAGAAAGCTACGTACTTCGGTCACTGACTTAGGTTGCTTCCAGCCTTGAATTGCTTCAATCTTTGCCGGGTCAACAGATATTCCATGATTTGATATTACGTGCCCAAGGAATGCAACTTCCTCACGCCAGAACTCGCATTTCTTCAACTTGGCATATAACTTGTTTTCACGAAGCTTTTGAAGTATAAGCCTCAAGTGTTATTCATGGTCTTCACGGGTTTTGGAGTATATGAGGATGTCATCAATAAAGACGACCACAAAGTGATCCAAATATTCTTTGAATACTCGGTTCATCATGTCCATGAAGGCAGCAGGAGCATTAGTCAATCCAAAAGACATGACTAGGAATTCATAATGCCCGTGCCGAGTTCTGAAAGCAATCTTTGGAATGTCATCAGTTTTAATCTTCAACTGATGATATCCAGAATGAAGATCGATCTTTGAAAAGAATTTGGCGCCAGTGTTGGTCAAACAGATCATCAATACGAGGTAACGGGTACCTATTTTTGATGGTGACATGATTCAACTCCCGATAATCAATACAAAGTCGCATACTTCCATCTTTCTTCTTCACGAATAGAACAGGAGTACCCCAAGGAGACGTACTAGGATGAATGAAACCTATGTCTAACAATTCCTGCAATTGGGTCTTTAACTCCTGAAGTTCAATAGGAGCCATTTGATATGGGGCTTTGGAAAGGGGTTTTGTACCAGGTTCAAAGTCGATACAAAATTCAATTTCTCGCTCTGGGGGTAGGCCAGGAAGTTCTTCAGGGAATACGTCAGGAAATTCATTAACAATAGAAATATCATTCAAAATTGACGTATTGTTATTTAAATTCGTAACATGAGCTAAGAAAGCTTGACATCCATTTTTGAGTCTTCTCTTGAGTTCATGAAAACTCTTCTCACATTCCTCGCTCCAACCGAACTTTGTATCCTTTAGAGTCAGCTGAGTTAATGGAGTAGCGATTCGAGAAAATCCTTCCATGAATCTCCGATAATAACCAGCTAAGCCGAGAAATCTACGTACTTCGGTCACTGATTTTGGTTGCTCCCAGCTTTGAATTGCTTCAATCTTTGCTGGGTCAACAGATATTCCATGATTTGATATCACATGCCCAAGGAATGCAACTTCCTCAAGTCAGAACTTGCATTTCTTCAACTTGGCATATAGCTTGTTTTCACGAAGCTTTTGGAGTATCAGCCTGAAGTGTTGCTCATGGTCTTCACTGCTTTTGGAGTATATGAGGATGTCATCAATAAAGAAGATCACAAAGTGATCCAAATATTCCTTGAATACTCGGTTCATCATGTCCATGAAGGCAGCAGGAGCATTAGTCAATCCAAAAGACATGACTAGGAATTCATAATGCCCGTGCCGAGTTTCGAAAAGATCTTTGGAATGTCATCGGTTTTAATCTTCAATCGATGATATCCGAAGCTAAGATCGATCTTTGAAAAGAATTTGGCGCCTTTGCAATGGTCAAAACAGATCATCAATACGAGGTAACGGTAATTTTATTTTTGATGGTGATATGATTCAACTCCCCGATAATCAATACAAAGTCGCATACTTCCATCTTTCTTCTTCACGAATAGAGCAGAGTACCCCAAGGAGGCGATTTAGGATGAATGAAACCTATGTCAACAATTCCGCAATTGGGTCTTTAACTCCACAAGTTCAATAGAGCCTATTCGATATGGGGCTTTGGAAATAGGTTTTTATCTGGGTTTCAAGATCGATACAAAATTCAATTTCACGCTCTGGGGGTAGGCCAGGAAGTTCTTCAGGGAATACGTTGGGAAATTTATTAACAATAGAAATATCATTTTAAATTGGGCTAGGTGACCTTCTTTTCCACAGTTATAACACGCTTTGGACTGCATCACGCAGTTTGGATTGATATGTCCCTCCCCTCTGCATTTGTAACATATGATCGGCGGTCGTTCTCCTTCCTTAACAACGGGTGCTGGTGCTGACATCTTTCCATATTTGTTGAACCTTCTCTTCTTGAACTTTCCATTCCTATTGTCTTGGCCAAAATTTCCACTGAAGTGGTTATCATTTCTGGCATGCTGATTCCCTCCACGTTTGTTATCACCGCTTCGATGACTGCTACCATTGGTATTATCGACTTGTCGGCTGCTCTCTCTTGGTTGGGTTGACTCATTATCATGCTCCAATAACTGAGCCCTATTCACAACATCTAAATACAAACACAGTTTTTGAGAGATAAGGTATTGACGTATCTCGGGTTTCAAATCTCTTAGAAACATCTGCGTCATTCTCTCCTCATTATCAACCAAGTGGGATGCAAACTGAGATAACTCGGCAAACTTAGCTTCGTACTGCGCCATGGTCATATTGTTTTGCTCAATCTTGATGAACTCTACCTCCTTCATGTGACGAATACTTTCAAGAAAGTACTTGTCATTGAACAGCTCTTGGAACTTCTCCCAAGACATCTTCAGTGCGGCATGTTGAGTACGCTTTACAGATTTCCACTAGTAATCTGCCTCTGCACGCAACATGAAGGTTGCAAAGGGAACCTTTTGCTCCTCGGAGCATCCCAAGACATCAAATATCTTGTTGATCTACTTTATCCACGTCTCCGCCTTAAGTGGCTTTGGCTCTCCAAAAAACTCTGGTAGTACCAGCTCCTTGAACTGCTTAGCGGTGACCGTCTGAGAGTTGTCAGTGTTTCCACCTGCATTGTGGATAGGAGCCGCCTTCGCCTGTTGTTGCATGAATTGTATAAAGCCTTTGACCATCCCATCATTCACCATTTCATCGGTGTTATTGTTTTCATGAGGATTATTATCTTCCTGTTGCACATTACCCTGGGCATTGATCGTTGGTGACTCAACGGTCTCACGTGCTTCATTGCTTATCTCAACATTTTCGGATGCCATTTGCAAATACTGCAACAAAACAAGGGTTAATTAACATATCACATATTATCCCTATATTCTGACCAACCAATTAAATAACAAATAAACTTAGGTAGGTCATACTAGCGAAGGAGTTCCCCGTCTCTCCCTTCCTAGTTCTTGTCTCACATCTCAACCAGGGATCATATCCCTAAGCTTTGATACCAACTATGATGCCCCCAAAATAGGTATACATCACCCATCTTGAGTCGCCAAATACGTGGTACAAAATATAAATACAAACTTAATTATACAACCGTCGTGTAATATACGACAATACATAAACTGAGAGTTTTAATAGGAATATTGTCATCTAGACAATATCCACACTCAAAGGAGTCCTCATTACATTTATTGTCACACTATTTAACAGAATAGTGAGGACTACTAATGCTATCTTCTGGACCGTCACTCCTTTCCCCGACTGCGTCCCGCCTATATTCTCATTTCAAGAAGAAAATAAGTGAAAGAACGGGTGAGCTCAACTAACCCAGTAAGAAATATTATGACTAAGATAATGCAGAATAAATTATCAATAGTCTTCAACAATGTTAAACTGATAAAATACAATAAATATCAAGTTTACTTGCAGCAGAATAAACAATCCATTAGAAGATTCAAGTAGAGAATAAAACCTACTATCTTCTATGATTTAAAAATGTTTTCATTAACTTTTATCGCTGAGACTCAGCTTAATAAATAAACCACATCTTCTAATCATCCCTGTACTATGAGCCAAGGATATTCATTAAATCATCAACGGTCATGACTATACTGAATAATCCCTGGTCATAATCATACCAAAAACTGTCCATCAATGCATTACAGACTACTAAGGACTTTTACCATATCATTTAAAACAATACAGGTCATGATTATACCGAATGATCCCTGGTCATAATAATACTAAGTCCATCTATGCACGTAAGCCAAAGATGACTTTCATTACAATATAAGCATGAGGATGATGACAATGACATAATAATTCAATAAAACAAGTTCAAGAATTAATTTATCCAAGAACTAATAACGTCCAAATTGTCAACATGATACTTCTTCGTAGAGTAAAATTTAAGAATGCTCAGAAGAATATTTCTATGAAAAGATACTGGATGAAGCGCAAATATCAAGGATATTCCACTAATTTCATGGAGTATAGAAGTCAAAACTTTAACCAACCGAGTATAATAAAGAATATATGAAAGCGCAAATGGATTTTCACCTCCATGCGGTAATCCACGATCTGATCATTTCCACAATTTAATAAGGAATGAATACAAAGGATCATTCACCATGCATGTGATAATCCACATATACATGTTATTCCAAAAGAATAATAAAGAATGGAATAATGTAGGATTCACCATGCATGCGATAGAGACCGCATGCATGCATTATTCCCAATGAATAATAAATAATGGAACCAGTCCGGCGTAAATGCATGCATGGATATTAAAGCAGAATAATAAATACGGAATAATAAATAATGGAACTGTGAGTTTACAGAAAACACACAGCATGGATATTCTAAATGTAATAATAAATGCGAGAATAATAAATAATGGAACCAGTCCAACAGAAACGCATGCAGGACGAGGATATTCTACGAGAATAATAAAGAATGGAATGATAGAAGAATTTCACACCATGTATCTTTGTACTTCAGATAAACAAAGTTATTGAACATAATAATAAAGAATGGAATATGAAGAATTTCACCATGTATGCAGATTTAGCATAAACAAAGTTATTCTAACATAATAATGAAGAATGGAATAACAACTCTTACGAGTATTGAAAGAAAGTAATTCTCTTCATGAATACGAAAAGAATAATACCCTTACCTTAGAATGAAGCTAGATATTGGAATAGAAATGTAGTAGACTTCTTCTTCTTCTTTCTACTATAATTTCTCTCTATAATAATGGCTCTAAAGCTTTAGTGAATTGGTGAGAAATGAAGGAAAATGAGCTTCTATTTATAGGAAAATATAGTTTCGATAATTGTACGCGTTTGGGGCTCGAAATATTACAAAGACAATACCTCCAACTTTTCTTTCATTTTTAATTCAGCCATCCAAGTATTATCAAACTTGCACCAACTCTCCTAATAGTAAATCATGTGAATCAATATTAAAATCATGTGACTCAATAGTTCTAAACATGTAAAAAATTAATTACAATATAGTACCTCCATCTATGCCTCCATCTTTAACTTAGTCATGCAAGTATCATCAATCTTGCACCAACTCCCGTAATAGTAAGTGAATGTGACTCAATAGTAACTTGTGAATAGTAACTCATGAATAGTAACTCGTGAATAGTACTTCGACACGAAAAGTACCCTGAATACCCAATTGAACAATATGACATTAAATATGTTATAAAATATTCATTGTTGTCTGGGAATATTCGTTTGTCGTGGAATATTCAGATCGTCGAGGAATATTCGCATTTACTCACAGCCCACCATGTGTGGCCCCATAACGAAAAAAGCGATTGGAGGAAGAAAATGACAAATATAAGTTGTTTAAAAATAACTACAGAAGTTGTTACCGCTTATAATCGTTGAATACCTTGGGTGGTTAAAAACAAAGAATACGCGTTGTCGAATCCAGAAGACACCAGATTGCACCAATTATTGACTTTTACGTAAGAAGGCACTACTCAATAATGGTTATGTGAATTATCGCTCGTTGTTTTATTTTATTGATTCAATAATTGTCGCGTTGATATTTTATATTGTCGTTGTTTTAATAATTGTCATTACACAAGATTTTTCATTGTCGAAACAATAATTCATATTATCTGAATAATATTATTAGATAACATTATTGGCAATGTCTAGAAAGTTCGCTTAAGGAGAGGTTTGGTCACCTAATCATGCCGCCAAGAAGGAGAAATTTTATCGAAAGCCCCTCTTTCCGGGAACCGCCGGTCATAATATCAGGATTTCGTAATATTATTTGTGAATAATTAATTATTGATTCATATGATGAGGAAAATATTGATTTTATGTGGATATAGATGGAGAAAATTTTTAATGTGACAATTGTTAAAATTGAAATTTTATCTTTTCTCGATAAAATAATTCATTTAAATATATATTATTATATTTTAATAATATAATAATGGTGATATTTTTACAAATCTAATGTGGGATATATGAGTATACGAGGAGGAAGAGTATTTTTGTTGCAATAAATGTTTAAAACATGTTAAACATGCTCTGGTGGACCCCATTTATCGATCGAAATTTGATTATAAATTTCTAAAATCACCCGCTTATGGATTTCGGTCAATTTTTGTTGGGAATTTAGAAAACTTTCTTCTGCAAAGTTGTAGAGAATTGAATTTCCTATAAAAACTCGCGAGATTTGAATTTTCTGATAAAAGGGCTATTTATTATGAATTATTGAAGTTTTGAGTTCAAATAATTGATTTTTGAAGTTTTAAATATTTATATTAACAAAACGTTTTTTTACATTTGCAAGCCTCATTAATCACATGTTAAGTTGCTGAAATCAGAAGTCTAGTATGATGGAAAATTTTAATATATATTAATATTATATTAAATTTTTTCGCTTTGGTGTTCTAAGCAATTTCCTATAAATAAGTGCTTAGGTTAGAATTGAAAATCACACCGTAAATCAAGTTTTCTCTCTATATTATCGAGTTTATTCTTGTGAGTATTTTGAGTATACTTTGAGTATTGCTATACTATGAAAGTTCAAGATATAGTCTATATCCAAAGATTCCAGCTAAGAAAATCGATCTTTCGAGGTAAGTGGATATTATTTTTTCAGAATGATATTATTTCTTCAATATCATTATGTCAAATATTGATCCAAGTTTTTATCAAATTTGGAACGCTTTGGTGCTCTGAGTTACTATTCACGATATTCAAGACTATTCACGATACTAAGACTATTCATTTAATACAAGACTATTCATCTAAAAATGAAAATTTTTCTTTTCGTTCAAAATATCTATCAGGATACTAGCTTTGATTGTATCCATGTTTTGATCATTCTTGAATTTTTTACACCACTATGATTATTTTTGAGGTATTTTTGGACGGATAAAACAAAGTACTAATCCTTAATCCTTAATCCTTGTCATTTTGTTTCATCGGATTCATTTCTTTAAAAAAAAAAATATTTTTCATCATCCTCGCCTTAAATGATGATATTATTGAATATCTTTGGCCTCAGAAAGCAAAAGATGAATGATTTATGATGAATATCTTTGGCCTCAGAGTGCAAAAGATGAATGATTTCGATGAATATCTTTGGCCAGTAAGGCAAAGATGAATGATTTTCGATGAATATCTTTGGCCCAGAAGCAAAGATGAACAGTGTTTAGATGAACATGACTAATCGTGAATGTCCTCGCCTCAGTAGTGCAAGGATGAATTTTTGATCTCGTATATATATCGATTGATGTTACAGGATAAAAATAGACGATGAACTTTAAAATTCATACATGTAAGATAGTAGTTTGCATTCTCTACTTAACTCTTCTAATGAATTATTATTTCATGTAATATTGATTTAAAACTTGTTGTCTATTGTATTCTATTATATTTTTTCCTCGTTGAAGACTAACGATAATTTTGTTGTATATTATCTTAGTCATAATATTCTTTATCGGCTAGTCGAGCTCACCCTTTTCCTTTTTGTTCCATTTTTTTCTTCTCGTGAGGCTAGAATATACGAAAGTATTTAGCCTGGGTATGGAATGAAAGTTCTAGGGAGAGTTGTTTAGTAGTCCTCACCATTGTTGTAAAATAATGTACCAATAATTATGATGAGGATTTATTTGTATGTGGATATTGTCTAGATGGCAATATCTCGATTTAAACTCACGCTTTTACTATTGTAATAATAAAGTTGTAGTTGTTTTCGCACTGTATTGACAACTCGTAATGGGGGATGTAGACCTATTTTGGGGTGTCACAGCTTGGTATCGTAGCTTAGGATATGATCTCCATGAGATCGGGAATAGAATCAGAGGGGAGAGACGAGTAAATCCTTCGCTAGTGTGTCCTACCTAAGCTTATTTGATAGTTGGTCAAGATATAGGATATTATGTGATATATTGATTTCTTAATTAACCCTTGTTTTATGACAAGATTTGAGAATGTCGATCGAGAATATTAACAATGGAAATGAGATCGTGGAGACGCTCAGACTCACCAACGAGGAGAACGCGTAACAGTCGGGCAATGTTCCTCCCATGAACAACACCACCGAAAGCAGATGATGAACGAGGGATATTTAGAAGCTTTTTGCAGCTCATGCAAAATCGCATTTAGGAGACTCGTGTTCAAAACATAGGAGGAAATGATAGCAATTCACGGGTTGTCACAATGCAAGCGCTCAAAGAGTTGGGACCACCTGAATTTAAGGGAAAGCCGATCCGATCATGGCAGTAAACATGGGTCAAGCAAATTACCAAGATATTCGATGTCTTGGGATGCACAGAGAACAGAAGGTTCCATTCGCCACCTTTATGTTCCGTGGGCGAGGCAGATCATCGGGTGGGAGTCTCGTGAAGCGCACTCCATCCACCAGACTCAAAGATGTCTTGGGAGACATTTCAGAACTATTTAATGACAAATACTTTCCCGAAAGTGTTCGGCTATATGAAGGAAGTGGAGTTTATTAGATCGAGCAGTAAACAACATGACGATTTGTCTCAAAGACGAGGCTAAGTTTGCAGAGTTATCTGTGTTCAGCACCTCATTTGGTGGAGAATGAGGAACGATGACGCGGATGTTTCGAGAGGTTTCAAACCCAAGATACGCCAAGATCTCATCTCTCATAAATTTTTTCTCTATTCGGGATGTTGTTAACAGGCTCAATTGTTAGAGCGAGATAACGAAAGTACGGCCAACCGAGGTACCACAATCGTGGATCATACCGAGATAAGTAGTCAACAAAACAACAATAATCAAGTGGAGAAAAAAAAAGGCGGACAAAAATGGTAACCACTCGTGGTAATCATGGCCATGAAAATAGAAGAAACGAAGTCAGAGGAGATTTTAAAAAGAGGAGATTCAACAACAACCATGTGAAGACGACAAAGGCCAAAGAAGAATCGGGTTCCAAGGGAGGAGAACGACCACCCATTATATGCTATAAATGCGGAAAGAGGGACATATCACCAAACCGCCCACAACAAGCCCTGTATGCTATAATTGTGGAAAGGAAGGACATATCGCCGAGATTGCACGCAGAATAAACCTAGTTCAATGGGACGTGACTCAAAAGATCGTCCCGTAAAAGTCAAAGTCAACGGTGCCTCGAAGAGCGTTTGTTGTGATCGGTCAAAATGCGAGGAACCCAAACGAGGTGATCACGGTAAGCTATTTATAAATTCTTGTGAAGTTTATACTTTACTAGATACCGTGCATACCCATTCATTTATCTCTCCCGCTTGTGCTCAACGCTTAAACTTGACTCGAGAAATTAGACTTTGACCTATCTCGTGGAAACTCCGTTAGAGAAACTTTCATCACATCCATCGCTTTATAAATCTTGTCTAATCCATGTTGGCACCCTTATCTTACCCGTTGACCTTATCTCTTTAAAGATACTTGCTTTTGATGTGATTTTAGGATTGATTGGTTAACTACTCATCATGCCAAAATTGATTGTTTTCGTAAGGTTGTTAGCTTTCATATTCCTAAACAACCCGTTGTTCAATTCAAGCAACTAAACCATTAAAATCAATCACCGTCATATCTAATCATAAAGCTATTCGCTTATTAAAAAACGGATGTCAAGCTTTCTTAGCCCATGTTATGGATTTGAATAAAGACACGCCAAAATTGAATAATATTCCGTTGTTATTAACTTTCCCGACGATTTCAAGAACTTCCTGGCCTACCCCGTAACGTGAAGTTGAATTCTTTATCGACCTTGAACCCGTACAAAGCCCATTTCTAAAACCCCATATCGAATGGCTCCTATTGAACTTCAGAGTTAAAGGTCCAACAATGTGAGTTGTTGGACATTGGTTTCATTCGCCCCAAGACATCTCCTTGGGGTGCTGCCCTGCTTTTATTTGTAAAGAAGAAAGACGAGTATGCGATTTTGTATCGACTATCGGAATTGAACCATGTCACTATCAAGAATAGGTATCCTCTACCTCGTATTGATGACTTGTTTGACCAAATTGCAAGGAGCACAATTCTTTTCAAAAATCGATCTTCGCTCGGATATCATCACCAAGATTAGAACCGAGGATATTCCAAAGACCGCTTTTAGAACTCTGCAGACGGCATTATGAATTTTAGTTATGTCTTTTTGATTGACTAATGCTCCCGCGGCTTTCATGGATATGATGAACCGAAAGTATTCAAAGAGTATTTGGATCATTCGTTGTTGTTCTTTATTGATGACATCCTCATATATTCCAAAAGCCGTGAAGATCATGAGCACCATTTGAAGTCGGTACTCCAAAGGCTTCGTGAAAACAAGCTTTATGCCAAGTTAAAGAAATGCGAGTTCGCTTCGAGGAAGTAGCATTTTGGGCATGTGGTGTCAAAACATGGAGTATCTGCTGACCCGCCAAGATTGAAGCAATACAAAGTTGGGAGCAACCAAGTTTCCATGGATCAATTACGTAGCTTTTTGGGCTTAATGGTTATTATCTGAGATTCGTGGAAGGGTTTTCTCGAATCGCCATCCGCTAACTCATCTAACTCTAAGGATACAAAATTTGCTTGGAGCCAAGAATGCGAGAAGAGTTTCCAAAAGCTAAAAATGAGACTTATTTCTAAGACTGTTTCTAACAATACCATCCGGTTCGGATGGATTTGTTATCTATGCCGATGCTTCTAGCAAAGGGTTAGGATGTGTTCTCATGCAAACGGGAAAGTCATAGCCTATGCCTCGCGACAACTTAAAGAATATGAGAGGAATTATCCTACTCATGATCTAGAGTTAGAGCAAGCAATTGTTGCCGCTTAAAGATCCGGAGGCACTATCTATATGGAGAGAAAGTGGAGATATATTCGCACCATAAAAGCCTTAAATATTTCTTCACTCAAAAGAACTTAACACGCGGCAATGACGCTGGCTCGAGCTATTGAAAGACTACATACACCACACTATTCAATACCATCCCCGAAAAGTTTAACGTGGTAGTTGGACGCGCGCGTTGAGTAGAAGATCATATGCGCAGGAATGAGTGCGATGATGTCAAATATACGACAGAGCCAACTTTAATAGAAAAAGTTAAGGTTGCTCAAGCCACCGAATCTTGAAATGATGCATATGAAGAAGAAAGTACAAGAAGGAGCTATTCCTAAGCTTAGAATTGATGAAGAAGGAATACTTTGAGTCCACCTGCACTTTTGTGTTCCTAACGATTCGATTTGAAGTACAAGATTATGATGGAGGCACACAATACACCATTTGCAATCCATCCGGAAGCACTAAAATGTATCGTGATCTTCACATACATTTTGGTGGAACAATATGAAGAGAGAGATTGCAAAGTTTATCTCAACATGTTTAACTTGTCAACGTAAAGGCGTGAGCATCAAGTGCCTAATGGACCATTGCAACCACTTGAGATTCCGAAATGGAAGTGGGAACACATTACCATGGATTTCAAGCATGACTTCCCACGGCTTCTCAAGGCATAAATGCTATTTGGGTTATTGTTGATAGATTAACCAAGTCCGCTTCATTTCTTGCCGATAGAGACTTATTCCTTGAACGCTCTTGCTCAAATGTACGTAAATGAGATTGTGAGATTGTATGGCATGCCAAGATCCATAGTTTCGGATCGTGACCCAAGATTCACTTCAAGATTTTGGGTTAGCTTGCAAAAAGCTATGGGTACGGATTTAAGATTCGGCTTCAAGCATACCATCCTCAAACGGACGGACAATCGAGAGGACTATTCAAACTCTTGAAGATTTATTAAGACTCGTGGTCCTAGACTTCAAGGGCGGTTGGGATAAGTATTTACCATTGGTGGAATTCTCCTACAACAACAGCTTATCGTGAAAGTATAGTGTGGCCCCATTCAAGCATTATATGGACGAAAGTGTCGCTTCCAATATGTTGGGATGAGGTGGGTGAAGCAACATTGTTGGGACCCGAAAGTTAAGACGTATGACTCACGAAAAGATCCAAATGATTCGACAACGATACAAACCAAGACAAGATCGACAAAAAGAGTTATGCGGATCTTCATCGAAAGGATGTGGAATTTAGTATAGGGGATCATGTATTGTTGCGTGTTGCCCCATGGAAGGGAGTTACAAGATTCTGGAAGAGAGGAAAGCTCAATCCACGCATTTATTGGTCCATTTCAAATTCTTGACCGTAGTAGAAATGTAGCCTATAGACTCGCTGCTACCTCCAAGTATGTCTCGTGTTCATAATGTGTTTCACATATCCGTATTTCGTAAATATGTGAAAGACCCGAATCACGTTATCGAAGTTAACCGGACGAGATAGCCAAGACTTAACGATGAGGAAGTACTCACAAGATCTTGGATGAAGGAGCATGTCCCACGACGAAGGTCATACCACAAGTTAAAGTCTTGTGGAGAAACCATGCTATAGAGGAAATGACCGGGAGTTGGAAACGAAATGAAAGTGAGGTATCCTCATCTTTTCAAACACCAGTATCGACGCCAATTTCGAGGACTAAATTTCATAAGGAGGGAGGTTGTAAGATCCCAAATAATTAATAAATGAAATTAATTTTCTAATTATTATTTTGAAATAGTAAGGGTTGATGTGATTAATGTGGATAGTTACGGTAAAATACGCAAATATTTCAAAATATGCAAGTGGTTATAAAATATTCATTGTTGTTTGGGAATATTCGTTTGGTCGTGGAATATTCAGATCGCTTCGAGGAATATTCGCATTTACGACGCAGCAGCCCATGTGTGGGCCCCATAACTAAAAAGCGATTGGAGGAAGAAAATGACAAATATAAGTTGTTTAAAAATAACTACAGTAGTTGTTACCGCTATTAATCGTTGAATACCCTATGGTTAAAACACAAGAATACGCATTGTTGAATCCAGAAGACACCACCAGATTGCACCAATTATCGACTTTTACGTAAGAAGGCACTACTCAATAATGGTTACGTGAATTATCGCTCAGTTGTTTTATTTTATTGATTCAATAATTGTGCCGCGTTGATATTTTATATTGTCGTTGTTTTAATAATTGTCATTACACAAGATTTTTCATCGTCAAACAATAATTCATATTATCCGAATAATATTATTAGATAACATTATTGGCAATGTCTAGAAAGTTTCGCTCTAAGGAGAGGTTTGGTCACCTAATGCGCGCCAAGAAGTGAGAAATTTTATCGAAAGCCCCTCTTTCCTGAACCCGCCTGTTGTTAATATTGTGATTCTCAGTAATATTATTTGTGAATAATTAATTATTGATTCATATGATGAGGAAAATATTGATTTTATGTGGATATAGATGGAGAAAATTTTAATGTGACAATTGTTAAAAATTGAAATTTTATCTTTTTCTCGATAAAATAATTCATTTAAATATATATTATTATATTTTAATAATATAATAATGGTGATATTTTTACAAACGAATGTGGGATATATGAGTATACGAGGAGGAAGAGTATTTTTGTTGCAATAAATGTTTAAAACATGTTAAACATGCTCATGGACCCCATTTATCGATCGAAATTTGATTATAAATTTCTAAAATCACCCGCTTATGGATTTCGGTCAATTTTGTTGGGAATTTAGAAAACTTTCTTCTGCAAAGTTGTAGAGAATTGAATTTCCTATAAAAACTCGCGAGATTTGAATTTTCTGATAAAAGGGCTATTTATTATGAATTATTGAAGTTAGGAGTTCAAATAATTGATTTTTTGAAGTTTTAAATATTTATATTAACAAAAACGTTTTTTTACATTTGCAAGCCTCATTAATCACATGTTAAGTTGCTGAAATCAGAAGTCTAGTGGGCGATGGAAAATTTTAATATATATTAATATTATATTAAATTTTTTCGCTTTGGTGTTCTAAGCAATTTCCTATAAATAAAGTGCTTAGTTAGAATTGAAAATCACACCGTAAATCAAGTTTTCTCTCTATATTATCGAATTTATTCTTGTGAGTATTTTGAGTATACTTTGAGTATTGCTATACGGTGAAAGTTCAAGATATAGTCTATATCCAAAGATTCCAGCTTAAGACCGATCTTCGAGGTAAGTGGATATTATTTTTTCAGAATGATATTATTTCTTCAATATCATTATGTCAAATATTGATCTCAAGTTTTTATCAAATTTGGAACGCTTTGGTGTCTGAGTTACTATTCACGATATCAAGACTATTCACGATCACGACTATTCACTTATATTTAAGACTATTCATCTAAAAATGAAAATTTTTCTTTTCGTCTCAAAATATCTATTGTGGATACTAGCTTTGATTGTATCCATGTTTTGATCATTCTTGAATTTTACACCACTATGATTATTTTTGAGGTATTTTTGGACGTGGATAAAACAAAGTACTAATCCTTAATCCTTAATCCTTGTCATTTTGTTTCATCGGATTCATTTCTTTAAAAAAAAAAAATATTTTTCATCATCCTCGCCTTTAAATGATGATATTATTGAATATCTTTGGCCCAGTAGTGCAAAAGATGAATGATTTATGATGAATATCTTTGGGCGTAGAGTGCAAAGATGAATGATTTTCGATGAATATCTTTGGCCTCAGTAGTGCAAAAGATGAATGATTTTCGATGAATATCTTTGGCCCGTAGCAAAAGATGAATAGTGTGTTTAGATGAACATGACTAATCGGGTGAATGTCCTCGGCTCAGAGTGCAAGGATGAATTTTGATCTCGTATATATATTGATTGATGTTACAGGATAAAAATAGATTTATGAACTTTAAAATTCATACATGTAAGATAGTAGTTTGCATTCTCTACTTAACTCTTCTAATGAATTATTATTTCACATGTAATATTGATTTAAAACTTGTTGTCTATTGTATTCTATTATATTTTTCCTCGTTGAAGACTAACGATAATTTTGTTGTATATTATCTTAGTCATAATATTCTTTATCGGGCTAGTCGAGCTCACCCTTTTCCTTTTTGTTCCATTTTTCTTCTCGTGAGGCGAGAATATAGCGAAGTACGTACGCTCTGGGTAATGGAATGAAAGTTCTAGGAGAGTTGTTTAGTAGTCCTCACCATTGTTGTAAAATAATGTACCAATAATTATGATGAGGATTTATTTGTATGTGGATATTGTCTAGATGGCAATATCGTATTTCAGATTTAAACTCAGTTGTAGTTTTTACTATTGTAATAATAAAGTTCACAAACTTATTCATCATTTTTATAATTCACAATATTTACAACAACTCGTGAAATGGGGCATTCCAATAAGGATTTCTCCTATGGCGCACAATTTGGGGGTTATACTATTGAAGGCTAATGATAATTTATTCTGCATTATCTTAGTCATAATATTTCTTACTGGGCTAGTTGATCTCACCCTTTTCTTTCACTGATCTCTTCAGGAAATGAGAATATAGCTGGGACTAGTCGGCCAATGGATTGACAGTCCAGATGGTTTCTTTAGTAGTCCTCACTATTCTGTGAAATAGTGTGATAATAATTGTAATGAGATTGAATTTGAGTTTGGATATTGTCTAGAAGACAATATTAGTGTTAAAACTCTCAGCTGTGTTTTGTCGAATGTTTTCACGATAGTTATATAATTAAGTTTGTATTTGATTTCTGTACCAAGTATTTGGCGACCTAGAATGGGCGATGTATGTGATGCCCCCAAAACAGCTATACATCACCCATCTTGGGTCACCAGATACATGGTACATAAATTCAAATACAACTTAATTATACAACAGTCGTGTAAAATACGACAAACATAGATGAGAGTTTAAACAAGAATATTGTCATCTAGACAATATCCACACTCAATGGTGTCCTCATTACAATTATTATCACATTATTTCGTAGAATAGTGAGGACTACTAAAGCCATTTATCCTAGACCATCACTCCATTCCTCGACTCGTCCCAGCTATATTCTCATTTCCTGAAGAGAACAATGAAAGAAAGGGTGAGCTTAACTAGCCCAGTAAGAAATATTATGACTACGATAATATAGAATAAATTATCCTTAGCCTTAAACAGTATAACAACTGATAGAATACAATAGACAACAAGTTTTAGATCAACAATCGCAATGAAATAAGCAATCCATTAGAAGAGTCAAGTAGAGCATAAAATCTACTATCTTCTATGATTTAAAAAGTTTTTCATCGCCTTTATCACGAGACTCAAATTTTAATAAATAAAATCGAATCATCCATGCACCACGGCCAAGGATATTCATGTAATCATCAATGGTCATGATTATACCGAATAATCCCTGGTCATAATCATACCAACAACTGTCCATCAATGAACTACATGCCAATGATGACTTTCACCACATCATTCGTTACATTACGGTCATGATTATACCAAATAATCCCTGGTCATAATCATACCAAGTCCATCTATGCACGTAAGCCAAAGATGACTTTAATCACAATATAAGCATGAGGATGATGACAATGACATAATAATTCAATAAAACACGTTCAAGGATAAATTTTAAAGATTTATAAATTAATTTATCCGAAAATCAATAACGTCCAAATTGTCAACATGATATTTCTTTGTGGAGTAAAATTCAAGAATGCTCAGAAGAATATTTCCATGAAAAAATACTGGATGAAGCGCAAATATCAAGGATATTCTACTAATTTCATGGAGTATAGAAGCCAAAACTTTAACCAACTGAGTATAATAGAATATATGAATCTGCAAATGGATTTTCGCCCACCATGCGGTAATCTATGTAGACAGAACATTCCCACAATTTAATTAGGAATGAATACGAAGGATCATTCACCATGCATGTGGTAAATCCACATAGACAGGTTATTCCCACAGAATAATAAAGAATGGAATAACAGAAGAATTTCACTATGACGCAGATTGTGCCAGATAAAAGTTATTCCAACATAATAATAAAGAATGGAATAATGTAAGAATTTCACCATGTATGCAGACTTGCATGCAAAGTTATTCCAACATAATAATAAATAATAGAACCGTGTCATGCAGAATCCGCATGCATGTGATATTCCAATGTAATAATAAAGAATGGAACCAGTCATGTGTAATCCGCATGATAGGATATTCCAAATGAGTAATAAAAATGGAATAACAATGTAATTTCACCGACATATGATGATAGCCGCACAAACAAAGTTATTTCAATGTAATAATAAATAATGGAACCAGTCATTCGTAATACACACGTAAAGGATATTCCAATAGAATAATAAAAAATGGAATAATGAAGAATTTCACCATGTATGCGATATCATAGATACAAAAAGTTATTCCAACATAATAATAAAGAATGGAATAACAGAAGAATTTCACCATGCGGTACTTTGCGATGTGATGACAAAGTTATTCCAACATAATAATAAAGAATGGAATAATGTAATCTCTCTTCATGAATACGAAAGAAATAATAATTTTACCTCAAAAAGAAGATCGGATAATTTGAGTAGTGAGGTAGCATACTTCTCTTCGTCTTTCTCTCTATAATTTCTCTCTATAATAATTGCTCTATAGCTTTAGTGAATTGTTGAGAAATGAAGGAAGAATGAGCTTCTATTTATAGGAAAATTTAGTTTCAATAATTGCACATTTTGGGGCTCAAAAAATTACAGTATAATACCTTCCTCTTTTTCTTTCTTTTTAATTTAGTCCTGCTAGTATTATCAAACTTGCACCACCTCCCCTAATAATAAATAATGTGAATCAATAGTAAATCATGTGACTCAATAGTTCTAGACATCATGCTAAATCATGTGATTTAATAGTAAATCATGTGAACAAATAGTTCTAGACATGTGAAAATACGAATTACAGTATAATACCTCCATCTATACCTCCATTTTTAACTTAGTCATGCAAGTATTATCAATCTTGCACCAACTCCCCTAATAGTAAATGAATGTGAATCAATAGTACACACATGTGAACAAATAGTTATAATCATGTGAATCAATAGCAATTAATTGCTCATTTATCCGGTTAATTACCCGATTGGTCAATATAACCTCCAGACATCAATTATTATCGAAATAAATGTCGATTTCCACTAACACTAATAATTCCAACACAATGGAACTATCAATTTCATCTTTAATCAACACGAATTTATTTATCATTAATATTATAATTCACAATATTTAACAACCAGGTCGTTCCAAGTAAAGAGGGGGCTTTCCGATAAGGATTTCTCCTTATTGACGCACAATTAGGTGACCAAACCTCTCCTTGACAGAACTTTTAGACATTATCAATATTGCAAATAATAATATGAATAACTTTGTCGTCTCAATTATTGATTGAATAAAATAACATATTATACAGATGATACTGTGATAATAATTGAATTAATAATATGAGAGATATGATGCAGCAATTACTGTAGCAATAATTGAGTATAACTGATTGACTTCTTACGTAAGCATCAATAATTAATATCGTGTGCTACTATGCAACTACGCCAGACATCGTACTTTAACTAAGGGTAGTTCAACAGCTTTTAACAGTAACACTTTCGCCGTTATTTTTATAAATGATAATTACGCTGCGTTTAACTAACTACGACAATACTTCCGTTATTCAGGGGTCCACAAATGATTGTACCATCGCATTAATAATATTCCCGACAAAAAGAATATTCCCTACCAAACGTAATATTTTATAACAACTTGCATACTTTGCAAAATTTATAAATATTACCCACAACTATAACATTATATCAAATCCACACCATAATATTCAAAAAAATATTTCGAGAAATTTAAATCTTTATTCATAAAATTTGGGGTCTCACAATGTATACCTATTTTGGGGGCGTCACAATGACCATTGGTGATAACACGAATATCCTTGGCCCGTAATGCATGGATAATTCGTGGATGTGATACTAATGAATATCCTTGGCCCGTAGTGCATGGAAAATTCAGTGATGTGGATTATTTATTGAGCTGAGTCTCAGCGATAAAATTGATGATAAACATTTTAAATCATAGAAGATAGTAGATATCATGCTCTACTTGACTCTTCTAATCGGATTGTTTGTTCCGCTGCAGTTAAACTTGTTGTCTATTGTATTCTATCATTTTAACACTGTTGAAGGCTAACGATAATTTATTTTGCATTATCTTAGTCATAATATTTCTTACTGGGCTAGTTGAGCTCAATCATTGCTTTTATTGTTCTATTCAGGAAATGAGAATATAGCTAGGACTAGTCGGGGAATGAAGTAACGGTCTAGATGGTTGCTTTAGTAGTCCTCACTATTCTATGAAATAGTGTAATAATAATTATAATAAGGACTTCATTTGAGTTTGGATATAGTCTAGGAGACAATATTCGTGTTAAAACTCTTAGCTTATGTTACACAACAGTTGTATAATTAAGTTTGTATTTGTATTCTGTACCATATTTTTGGCGACTCAGAATGGGTTCTTTATGAGTGAGTTTTATACCCATGAATTGAGTGCGTTTGAGCTTAATCTTTTAGAAGCTTTTAAGTGTTTATGTCTATTCATTCATATTTTACATTGTTTTGTAGGAATTGGGACAAAAGTTACTTGGATCGATGTTTGAGGTGGCTAGATGCGCGTTTTTGGCTTGCTATTTACATAACATCCACTTCAAAGTCAATTTCAGCATTTCTCCGGACCTTATTTTGAAAAACTCAAAGAATTAAAGTTGTATATCTACGTCTTCTCTTTCTGGAACATTTTGAATCATCAAAATCAGAGTTCGGCCGAAGAAGTTATGGCCATTTTTCCAAAGGACGTCATAGTAGAAAATTTCAGAAAATGTTCTAGCACCGGAGCGCCCATTTGTAGTTCATTTTCAGCACTGTGGCACTAGGAGCAAACTTTTCAAAGGCCGTGCCCAAAGGTCGGGTGTCTTTGGGGAAGGGTCCCGTCAAAGCTTGAACGCATTTTAGGGTGAATTTTGACACTTTTTTGACTCTAAATTTGATTGGGTTTGTTGCTAAGCTAAAAATTGGACTTGGAACCTATAAATGCATGATGTAAGGCATAAAATAAAGGGAGATTACATAAATTAGCTTAGATAAAACACTCCATTAGATTAGAACATAAACCCTAGTTCTTATTAGTTTTGGAGATTGAAGCAACTTGGAGACCATTGAAGAAAAAGAGCAGGAGCTTGAGGAAGATAGAGATTTGCTGACAACAGATTCTATTATCTTCTTTTCTCTTACTTTTATCTTTTAATGTTTATTTAGTTGTGGATTCTTGATTTTAATTCAATGACAATGAACTAACTCTTTTATTAAGATTACCAATTGAACCTTTTATGTCTATGAATTAATTAATTGATTTATTCTAATTATTTATGTCAAGGTGAATTGTTTATCATGTCTTGTGCGTATTGATTAATTATTTGGCCAGTAATTACTTTGTTACTCTAGATGGATTTGGAAGATGAACTTTAGGGTTAGAACTGGACATGATAACATGTATGCTTGATTATTTGCATGAGACGAATAATTAGGGTCGTGAATTGAATAGGGATATCTGTTCACTGCATGTAACAAATTGGGAATTGGAACGTAATGGGTTTAATTTAATTATTTTGCATAGGAATATTGCAAGATTGATTGAATTAAATAAAAGTTATCCGATCACTTGGGAAAGGGCTTTAAACACTTAGAATTCCTGTTAACAATTTAGTAGGCATAATAATTGAATTAATTGAATAATTAGTTTATAGTTCATAATTGGGGATATTGTAGTCTTAATCTTTATTTATTTGAATTCATTTATAAAGTAATTCAGTTTAATTAGTTAATTTAATTTGCTTAATTTTAAAAATCATAAATTGCAGCTGTTTAAATAAAATTAGTTTGGTTAAGAACTAGTACTTGGTGAATTTTATTAAATAATTCATCGTGGGAACGATACTCTACTTTCACTTTATTACTTGTTGACCGTGTATACTTGCACGTATGTTTTGATTGTGAAATCGATCAACAAGTTTTTGGCGCCGTTGCCAGGGAATTAATTTAATAATTTTTTACCAATATTAATTTCAATCAAATTAGTCTCAATTTAAACATTTTTATTTTTATTTTTAATTCTCTTCCTATATTTTCTCTTTTAGGTACCATGGATGCCTTTCATATGATCAATGGCCATACACTAACATGACTCAACCAAGGGAAACAGGTATTGATGGACTTTATACATTTTCTGTAGAGTCAGTACAAATTGAGGCCAATTCAAAGACGTTGGAGGTTATTGCAGCCCAACGGAGTCGAAGGATGGCAAACATGACTCAACCAATGGAAACAGAGATTGATGGACTCGCGCCAGTACTTTCTGCATTATCAGCACAAATTGAGACACTTTCGAAGAGGTTAGATGCTTTTGCAGCACAACGTCGTCAAAGTGTGGCGGTGACTTATGATTATTGTACTGGAAATCGTATGAGTCATCAATGCGCCATCAGTTTCGAGTCGGTATAGTATGGTGGTGATTACCCCAATAATTATGTCTATCCCAACAACTATCATTAGGATTGGGGGTATCACCCAGATTTTTCATGGAGCCATACGCATCAAGATTAATTTTATGCTCCAAGTCCAATATACCCACCGGATTTCTCATGTCCACCTCCATTACAACAGGAGGAACATTCAAATTTGGAGGAAATTTTGTCCAAGTTCATAGCTTCAAGTGAGGAGAGGAGGATTAATCAAGAGATATCGAGTCAAAATGTTGCGAACCAAATGGAACAACTAATCAATGCCTCGAACATTTGCCCTCAATACACTTGGCCCTATGACATGGATTCCGAGACTGATGGAGAACCCGAACAAAATCTGCAACTAGATGCCCCACAAGATGTTGAAAGAGAGGAAACAATTGGGACCCAAGAAAAGAAGATCTACGAAGATTTAACTATAAGATTCAACGAAGATGAGCCGATTTCATTAGTATCCTATGTGCCTCCTCCACCAAAGTTCAAGAATCCAAGAAGTTTTGCAAAACCATGCCCAATTGGCAGTCATGTCGTCGGCAAAGCTCTTTGTGACATAAGAGCTATTACAGTTGTGGAATCATGGTGGGATGAAAAGGAGAAGATAGAGGAAGATTCCATTGTGTTTATTAAGCTTCAATGCCCTAATCTGATCATCGACATAATGGAGAAAATGTAAGACCCCGAATTTTATGAAATAAAAGTATTCAATTTTTCTTATAATTACTATTCATGAGTTACTATTCATAAGTTACTATTCATGAGTTACTATTCATGAGTTACTATTCACGAGTTACTATTCACGAGTTACTATTTATGAGTTACTATTTATGAGTTACTATTTATGAGTTACTATTCATGAGTTACTATTAACGAGTATTATTCATGATGCATGATAAAAAAAATTCGTAAGAAGGCACTACTCAATAATTGTTACAGTAGTTACTGTTCAATATTTTATTTTATTGATTCAATAATTTGCTGCGTTGATCTTTTATATTATTGTTGTTCAATAATTGTCACTGCGCAGTATTTCCCATTATCAGATCAATAATTCATATTATTTGAATAATATTATTAGATAACATTATTGGCAATGTCTAGAAAGTTCTGTCGAGGAGAGGTTAGATAATCTAATTGCGCGCCAGTAAGGAGAAATTCTTATCGGAAACCCCCCTTTCCTGGGAACTGCCTGGTTGTCATAAATTTGATTCTGTAATATTATTTGTGAATAATTAGTTATTAATTTATATGATAAGGAAATATTTATTTGATGCGGATATAAATGATGGATTTATTTATGTGGTTATAAGTGAAGGAATTAATGCTGAGGTGTTTGATCAATATTTTGTCAAATTGGAGGTATTAAAAATTACCCGTTTGTGGATTTCAGATATTTTCTGTTTAGAATTTGGAAAAAAAGAAAATTTCTTCTGCAAAGTTGTAGAGAATTCGATTTCGTGTGGAATGGACATGAAATTCGTATTTTTCTGATAAACGGGCTATTTTCTATGAATTATTAAAGTTCTGATTATTGTTTAAATGATAAAATATTTTGGAAAATTCTAGAATTGGTTGGTGAGAAATGTGCTCAATTGAATTTTCAAATGTGGTGGGTGGCAATAGTAGCATGTAAAGCCATCAGTAAAGCAGTCAAGTCCGCTTCTTTGCCAAGGTTAACATTTTCCTATAAATAGAGGGCTAAGTTAGAATTGAAAATCACACCAGAAACAAGTTTTCTCTCTTTTTCTTTCTATATTATCGAGCGTATTCTTGTGAGTATTTTGATACTTTGAGTGTTGCTATACGGTGCAAGTTCCTTCAAAGACTATATCCAAAGATTCCAAATGTAAGTATCATCTTTTGAGGTAAGTGGATGTTATTTTCTTCATATATGATATTATTTCTTCAATATCATTATGCCAAGTATTGATCGTAACTTTTAATCAAATTTAGAACTTTTGTGTTTGGATTACTATTCACGATACTTACATTATTCACGATACTGAGTACTATTCATGAGTATTGTTCATTTAAGTATGATTTTATTGTGGAATTTCTACCTTTTTGTTTCGGGGTTACTATTAACGATGCTTGGTATTATTCACGATATCTGAAGACTATTCACAAATACGACACTATTCACCGAAAAATGAAATTTTTCCTTTTTCTTCCAGATGTCTTTTGTGGTTAATATCTTTGATTGTATCCATGTTTTGATCTTTATTTTTGAATTATGCTTCACAATTGGTTATTATGAAGTATTATTGATCTTGAATAAACTGTTATACGAATCCCTAATATGTGTCCTTCTGTTTCACTGGATTCATTTTCTTTAAAATATTTTTCATCATCCTTAGTCCTAAATGATGATATTACTGAATATCTTTGGCCTGTAGTGCAAAGATGAATGATTAATTGATGAATATCTTTGGCCCGTAGTGCAAAGATGAATAGGTGTTGAGATGAACATGACCAACTGGTGAAATAAATGAATATCTTTGGCCTGTAGTGCAAAGATGAATGATTAACTGGTGAATATCTTAGCATGTAGTGCAAAGATGAATTATTGATGAATATCTTTGGCTCGTAATGCAAAGATAACCTGTTGTTGAATATCTTAGCCTGTAGTGCAAAGATGAATTATTGATGAATATCTTTGGCTCATAATGCAAAGATGACCTGTTGTTGAATATCTTTAGCCTGTAGTGCAAAGATGAATTATTGATGAATATCTTTGGCTCGTAATGTAAAGATGACCTGTTGTTGAATATCTTTAGCCTGTAGTGAAAAGATGAATTATTGATGAATATCTTTGGCTCGTAATGTGACACCCCCAAAATTAGGTATTCATCACCCATCTTGAGTCGCCAAATACATGGTACATAATACAAATACAAACTTAATTATACAACTGTTGAACTGTCGTGTAGAATACGACCACGCTTAACTATGAGTTTTAATACAACGATGTAACTCTCATGGTACCTCGATTTTCGCTAGACAATATCCATTCTCAATGGAGTCCTCATAGACAGTATACAAACTCAAATTCAGTCCTCGTTACATTTATTGTCACATTATTTAACAGAATAGTGAGGACTACTATTGCAATCATCTGGACCGTCACTCCGTTCCCCGACTCGTCCCAGCTATATTCTCATTTCCTGAAGAGAACATTGAAAGAAAGGGTGAGCACAACTAGCCCAGTAAAGAATATCATGATTAAAGATAATTACATTATCAATAGTTTTCATTAATAATAACTCAGAGATTTAGAACATATGGTAGATGATAAGACTTTTCAACCATAGTTGCAATGAACGAAAGCAATCCATTAAAAGAGTCAAATAGACCATCAGGTCTATTATCTTCTCCATGTTAAAAGTCCACCAATAATGTTTTATCCCTGTAATTGAACCACATCATCAAATCATCCCTGCACTACGGGCCAAGGATATTCATTAAATCATCAATGGTCATAACTTATACCGAATAATCCCTGATCACAATCATACCCAGTCCATCTCTATACGTAAGCCAAAGATATACAACGATAAAACTAATAATCAACAATCCATCTTTGCACGTAAGCTAAAGATATACAATTCAATAATCAACAGTCCATCTTCGCATGTAAGCCAAAGATAAATTTCATCACCATATAAGCATGAGGATGATAACAATGATATAAACTTTAATCAACTGAAAATAAGAATAAATATTAAAAGACTTTAAATTTATCCAAATATTATCATTCACATAATAAATTCATAATCCAATATCATTAACATCATAACAATATTTTAATCACTTTTTAACTTATAAATAATTTATTTCAATTGTTTACCCTTTACCAAATAATGCATTTAATCATTCAATAAAAGTCATCATCATAAGATTTCATTACCAATGATCAAATCCCTTATCAACAATATGCGTATACCTTATATAGGATTTCCAAGCCATAAAATCCTATTTTCCAACTTTGTTACTTCACATAACATATTTAACTCATATATTTGTAACTAAACCATTTTCATGAAAAATACCAAATCAGTCCCAAAAATATTTCTTTTCTGGGATTCAACATAATATAGTCCCATAATGAAAATATATTTTTCTCGGAATTTTTAAAATTCATTTACTATTTTTTAAAAATCAATTTCCAATTAATTCCTTAAGAAATTAGCTACCTCAATTTTAACTCCAAAAATTCCCAAATCTTGGCAAGACCTTACACATGTTAATGTGAGCCTCCAGTTTAAATTTCATGGTCATCGGAGTTGTAGAACTCCGGTTATAGTGTTTTTCGTCGAAAAAACTTAAATATTGAAATGGTCATAACTTGCTCATTTTAACTCGGAATATGCTCATATTTGGACAGGAGTTACCTTATACCATATAATTTCATTTCCCAAAAGGCCAGAATTTTTCTCATAAATTAAGTGGACGAAAATGTCCTTTTAAAAATCTGGACAGTAGCTTTTTCGGTTTTTACAGCTTTTACATCTTTTACTAAAATCAGTCTACACAAAAATCTACAACATCTTTTCCAGTGATTCCACTTGGATACGTTAGGTAACTCATAGATCTAACTCTAGGACTTGACAACACTCAAAAATTCGAAATATATTAAGAGATATGGTCAATTGAATTTCATGTTCCGTTTTCACCAAAATCTGATTTTTCAACCCTTTGTGATTTCTAAGAAACTTTCATGTTTTCACATAATAACCAACATAACTCATCATGACAATGACATATAACTTAATAAAACAAGTTCAAGAATAAATTTTAAAGGTTTATAAGTTAATTTATCCTGAACTCAATAATGTCCAAATTGTCAACATGATACTTCTTTATAGAGTAAAATTGAAGAATGCTCAGAAGAATGTTTCCATGAAAAAGATATGGATGAAGCTTAAATATCATGATATTCCTCTAATTTCATGGAGTATAGCAATCAAAATTTTAACCAACTCGAGTATAATATCGAATGGAATAACAAAAGATATCACCATGCATGCAGATTCAGACAGACAAAGTTATTCCAACGAGAATAATAATAACGGAACTAGGTCGTAAAAAATCACAACAAGCTGTGACGTTCAAATGTAATAATAAATGCGAATAATAAATGATGGAACCAGTCCTGCAGATAGCATGCATGTGATATTCGACGTAATAATAAAGACGGAATAATAAATGGAACCGTGTCCCAGATATAAAGATGCATGTGATATTCCAATAGAATAATAAAGACAGAATAGTAGAAGAATGTCACCACGTATAGGGTATTCCACGTATATAGGTCATGTATAGGGTATGCCTCATATACAGGTTATTCCAATAGAATCATAAAGAATGGAATAACATAAGGATTTCACCAAGTATAGGGTATTCCGCGTATACAGGTCATATATAGGGTATGCCTCAGATACAAAAAGTTATTCCAAATGTAATCATAAAGAATGGAATAACATAAGGATTTCACCAAGTATAGGGTAAGCCACGTATACAGGTTATTCCAACAGAATAAATAAGAATGGAATAACAAAAGTTCTCTTCATGAATACAAAAGAATAATATCCCTTACCATAAAAGAACTGGATATAAGAGTAATGAAGTAGCAGAAAACTTTTCTTCTATCTCTCTATAGTCTCTCTCTATAGTTTCTCTCTCTAGAGTTCAGTGAATTCGTAAGAAAATAATGAAGGAATGAGCTTCTATTTATAGGAAAATAGAATGCATAGTAAGTAATCTATGAACAAATTCGCATTGATTTACTTTAACTGACGGCCTATATTTAAAGAAAAATCTTTTAAATAAAATATAATATATTCTATTTATATAAAAAGATTTTTACTATGCAAACACTATGCAACACTATGCAAAATACTATGCAACACTATGCATAATAAAATATAATATATTCTATTTATAGAATAACTTTAATAAAGTATTCATGCTTTATATAAAAGATGTTTTCATTTTATTACGTTAATAATACTAATAAAACAAAACGTCATTATCGTTATAATAATTCATATTATTAATCAACAATAATTGAATCAAACTGAGTGACTTCTCACATAAATATTAATAATCAATACCGTGTGCTACTATGCAACAACGCCAGACATCGTACATTTCTTTACTACCGAGTAGTTCAATAGTAGCAACAGTAAAACTTCCGCCGTTATTTTCAATAAAATATTTTTGTCGCGTTTTCTTAATCGACAATAATTTTGTGGGGTCCACTAATGATTGTAAATTGGCCGCATTTAATATTTCCCGACAAAAAGAATATTCCCCAACCAATCGAATATAATATGACAACTTGCATACTTTGCAAAATTTATAAATACTACCGACAACTATAACATTATCTCAAATTCACATCATTATAAAAAAATTTATTTCGAGAAAAATTAATTCTTTATTCATAAAATCTGGGTTCTCACACGTAATGCAGAGATGACCTGTTGTTGAATATCTTTAGCCTGTAGTGCAAAGATGAATTATTGATGAATATCTTTGGCTCGTAATGCAAAGATGACCTGTTGTTGAATATCTTTAGCTTGTAGTGCAAAGATGAACTATTGATGAATATCTTTGGCTCGTAGTGCAAATATGAATTAATTAGTATAATTATGAACAGGAACTGTGATTTGGTATAACCATGATCTTTGATGTTACAGGTAAAGACAGGTGATGAAAATTATCTTCATCCTGGATGAGAAGAGTAATTAGAATCACAATTATGATTATGAGTTATTCATATGATTGTGGAAAGGAACTGTTGATTGATATTACAGGGATAAAACATTATTGGTGGACTTTTAATATGAAGAAGATAATAGACTTTATGGTCTATTTGACTCTTCTAATGGATTGCTCGTTCCGCTGCAACTATGGTTGAAAAGTTTTATCATCTACCATATGTTCTAAATCTCTGATTTATTACTGATGAAAACTATTGATAATTTAATTATCTTTAGTCATGATATTCTATACTGAGCTAGTTGTGCTCACCCTTTTGCTTCACAATTCCTTCTAGGTAATAAAAGTGTAGCCGGGTCGCCTGAGGGGGATAACAGGAATAGAATCTGGTCTATAATCGTTGAGGTTCTCACTAAATAGTATGGAAATAATTTTATTGAGAACTTTAGATAAGTGTGTCGTATTATATACGTCATTTAATATTTAATTTTGGTAAACCGAATAGGGTGAGGTGAACCCAACTTTGGAAGGATGTTTTGCCACTATCATACAAGATGTCTGATGACATACAACCTCGTGTTATCATAAGACAGGGTTGTGCACATCTACTTGCTGAGTATATCTACGAGCACTACCTATATGATCTTGGAGTGTATTTGAAATATAATTCTCACTTGGAGACAACGGAGATAATTATATGTCAAGAGAAGACCCACCATTGGAAAGAACATGATAGCAATCTTCTCATTTTTCTTTGGGGTCTATTAGGTCAACCAAGGATAATTCTGTGGGCATATGATATCTATTATAACCTAGACGCATGGCCTCCCATGTACGAAGGTTTTCTGGAGCACTTTCCAAAGATTTTAATTTCTAAAACAGTTATTGACTGTACCTTTATGTAAAGTGCCATTGTGACGTGCTATCTAAGGTTGGGACATGAGTCGCAGTTGATATATATTTGTATCAAAACTTACAGCATACGTGTTGTTGTATTTTGCACGACAATTGTTGTAATAAAGTTGTAGTTATTTTCTGTACCATGTATTTGGCGACTCAGAATGGGTTGGATGGAATAGACCTATTTTGGGGGCGTCACAGTTGGTATCACTATTAGGGGAGTTGGTGCAAGATTGATAATACTTGCATGACTAAATTAAAAATGGAGGTATAGATGAAGGTACTATATTGTAATTAGTTTTTTCACATGATTATACTATTAAGTCGCATGAATAAACTATTAATTCACATTATTTACTATTAGGGAAAGCAGTACAAGTTTGATAATACTTATAGAACTAAATTAAAAATGAAGAAAAAGAGGAAGGTATTATACTATAATATTTCGAGCCCCAAAACGTGCAATTATCGAAACTATATTTTCCTATAAATAGAAGCTCATTCTTCTTTCATTCAAACCAATTCACCAAGTCTCAAAAGAGCAATTATTATAGAGAGAAATTATAGAGAGAAAGAAGAAGAGAAGTCTGCTACCTCACTATTCTAGTATCCAGTTTTCTTCTAAGGTAAGGGGTATTATTTCTTTCGTATTCATGAAGAGAGTTATTTCTTTCATTACTCGTAAGGGTTGTTATTCTATTCTTTATTATTCTGTTCAAATAACCTTTGTGTATGGACTATCGCATGCCTGGTGAATTCTTCTGTTATTTCATTCTTTATTATTCATTGGAATAACTTTTCTGCATACTGGACTCACCGCATGCACGGTGAATTCTTTTGTTATTCCATTCTTTATTATTACATTGGAATAACTCGCTCTACGCTTGGATCACCGCATGCATGGTAAATTCTTACGTTATTCCATTCTTTATTATTCTGTTGGAATAACCTGTCTACGCGGACTACCATGTGAGACCCCGAATTTTATCAAATAAAAGTATTCAATTTTTCTATTTTAGTAAATGGTTAAATTGATAAAAGGTTAAAGTTAAGGATGATATGTGAATTTTTTTTTTAAGTAGACAAGTTGTCATAAAATACCCGGTTACTATTCACTCTAGTATTATTCACTCGGGTATTTGGGACACTTTTTGTGTCGGAGTACTATTCATGAGTTACTATTCACGGATACTATTCACCCGAACAAAATATTTTATGAAAATAATGACGGAGGTTTTACTATTAAAACTGTTAAACTACCTGGTAGTAAAAGTACAGTAATACGCGTGGTTGCATAGTAGCACACGATATTGATTATTGATACTTATGTGAGAAGTCACTCAGTTTGATTCAATTATTGTCGATTAATAATGTGAGTTATTATAGTGATGATAAAGTTTTGTTTTATTAGTATTATTAACGTAATAAAATAGAAACATCTTTTTATATAAAACATAATACTTTATTAAAGTTATTCTATAAATAAGAATATATTATATCTATTATTATGCATAGTGTTTTGCATAGTAAAATCTTTTTTATATAAAAATGTAATACTTTATTAAAGTTATTCTATAAATAAAATATATTATATTTTATTATGCATAGTATTTGCATAGTGGCTCGTATAGTATTTTGTATAGTAAAATCTTTTTATATAAAATGTAATACTTTATTAAAGTTATTCTATAAATAGAATATATTATATTTTATTATGCATAGTGTTTGCATAAGTGTTGCGATAGTAAAAAAATCTTTTATATAAAATAGAATATATTATATTTTCTTTAAAAGATTTTGCTTTAAATATGGACTGTCGATTAAAGTAAATCAATCTGGACCGTTCATGGATTAGTTACTATGCATTCCATTTTCCTATAAATAGGAAGCTTAGTTAGAATTGAAATCACACCAGAAGTTCAGAGAATTCTCCTTCTATAATCTTGAGAGTATTTCTTTAGAGTTTAAGAAAGCGAAGAATATAGTATAAGTTTTCTTTAAGAAAATCCTCACCCTATCAGTCGGAATATTCTTCTTTTATGGTAAGGGATATTATTATTTTGTATTCATGAAGAGAACTTCTGTTATTCTATTCCTTATTATTCTGTTGGAATAACCTTTATACGCGGCATACCCTATACATGGTGATCTTCTTTTGTTATTCAATTCTTTATTATTCTGTTGGAATAACATATATGCACGGTTTACCCTATACTTGGTGGAATGACCTTTATATGCGGTTTACCCAATACTTGGTGATCTTCTTTTATTATTCCGCATTTATTATTCTGTCGAAATATCCTGTCGGTGTGATTTTCACCTGACCTGGTTTCATCATTTATTATTCTGTATTTATGATTCTGTCGAAATATCCTATTGGTGTGAATTTCACCTGACCTGGTTCCATATTTATTATTTTGCATTTATTATTCTGTTGGAATATCCTGTCTGTCTGTTTTACACCGGACCTGGTTCCGTCTTTATTATTCTGTTGGGAATAACCTGTCTGTACGGTCTCCATCGCATGCATGGTGATGTCTTTTATTATTCCATTCTTTATTATTCTGTTGGAATAACCTGTCTATGTGGATTACCACATGCATGGTGAATGATCCTTTGTATTCATTCCTTATTAAATTGTGAAAATGATCTGTTTACGTTGATTATGAGGAGAGTCATAATAAAAGTATTGGACTGATGAAAATCATGGGTATATGAAGTATTAGTAAGTGTTATGAAGAGTTATGTTGGTTATTATGAGTAAACATGAAAGTTTCTTAGAAATCACAAAGGGTTGAAAAATCAGATTTTGGTAAAAACGTAACATGAAATTCAATTGACCATATCTCCTATTATATTTCGAATTTTTGAGTGTGGTCAAGTCCTAGAGTTAGATCTATGAGTCTTATAACTTATCCAAGTGGAATCACTGGAAAAAGTGTTGTAGATTTTCGTGTGGACTGATTTTAGCAAAGGAGACAAAAGCTGTAAAAACCAAAAAAGCTACTGTCCAGATTTTTAAAAGGGCATTTTCGTCTACTTAATTTATGAGAAATATTCTGGCCTTTGGGAAATAAAAGTATATGGTATAAGGTAACTCCTGTCCAAAAATGAGCTCATTCCGACTTAAAATGAGCAAGTTATGACCATTTCAATATTTAGGTTTTTTCGACGAAAAATGCTATAACCGGAGTTCTACAACTCCGATGACCATGAAATTTAAAATGGAGGCTCACATTAACATGTGTAAGGTCCTGCCAAGATTTGGAAATTTTTGGAGTTAAACTTGAGGTAGCAAATTTCTTAAGGAATTAATTAGAAAATGATTTTTGAAAAATAGTAAATAAATTTTAAAAATTCTGAGAAAAATATATTTTCATTATGGGACTATATGTTGCTAAATCCCAGAAAAGAAATATTTTTTGGAACTGATTTGGTATTTTTCATGAAAATAGTTTAGTTACGAACATATGAGTTAAATATGTTATGTGAAGTAACAAAGTTAGAAGATAGGATTTTATGGCTTAGAAATTCTATATAAGGTATATGTAGATTGTTGATAAGGAATTTGATCATTTGTGATAAAATCTTATGAGTATGATATGTTTGAATGATTAAATGCATTATTTGGTAAAGTATAAACAACTGAAATAAATTGTTTATAAGTTTAAGAAGTGATTAAAATATTGTTATGATATTAATAATATTAGATTATGAATTTTTTATGTGATTGATAATATTTGGATAAAGTTAATGTCTTTAATGTTTATCCTTGTTTTAGTTTGATTAATACTTATATCATTGTCATCATCCTCATATGGTGATGAAAGTTATCTTTGGCATTACGTGCGAAGATGGACTGTTGTTTATTGAATTATATATCTTTGGCTTACGTGCAAAGATGGATTGTTGATTATTGGTTTTATTGTTGTATATCTTTGGCTTACATGCGGAGATGGACTTGGTATGATTATGACCAAGAATTATTCGGTATAGTTATGACCATTGTTGATTTAATGAATATCCTTGGCCCGTAGTGCAGGAATGATTCGATGATGTGGATTAATTATTGAGCTGAGTCTCAGCGATAGAAATTGATGAACACCTTTTAAATCAAAAAAAAGATAGTAGATTTTATTCTCTACATGACTCTTCTAATGAATTGCTTGATCCGCTGCAGTTAAACTTGATGTCTATTATATTTTATCAGTTTAACATTGTTGAAGACTAATGATAATTTAATCAGATTATCTTAGTCATAATATTTTTATTGGGCTAGTTGAGCTCACCTTTCTTTCTTTCACCGTTTCTTCTTGAAATGAGAATATACCGGGACGAGTCTGGGGAAAAGAGTGATCATCTCCGGATGATAGCATTAGTAGTCCTCACCATTATGTTAAATACTGTGATAATAAATATAACGAAGACTAAATTTGAGTTTGTATACTGTCTATGAGGACTCCATTGAGAATGGATATTGTCTAGAAGGCAGTATTCTTATTTAAACTCTAAGTTTATGTTTTGTCATATTGTACACGACTGTTGTATTATTAAGTTGTATTTGAATTTTGTACCATTTATCTGGCGACTCAGGATGAGTGATGTATACCTAATTTTGGGGGCGTCATAACCGCATGTCTGGTGAATTCTTTTATTATTCTATTCTTTATTATTCTGTTGGAATAACCTGTCTGTGCGGACTATCGCATGCATGGTGAATTCTTCTGTTATTCCATTCTTTATTATTCTGTTGGAATAACCTGTCTACGCGGACTACCGCATGCATGGTGAATTCTTTTGTTATTCCATTCTTTATTATTCTGTTGGAATAACATGTCTATGTGGACTACCGCATGCATGGTGAATTCTTTTGTTATTCCATTCTTTATTATTCTGTTGGAATAACATGTCTATGTGGACTACCGCATGCATGGTGAATGATCCTTCGTATTCATTCCTTATTAAATTGTTGAAATGATCTGCCTACATGGATTACCGCATGGCGAGCGAAAATCCATTTGCAGTTTCAAATATTCTATTATACTCAGTTGGTTAAAGTTTTGGCTTCTATACTCCATGAAATTAGTGGAATATCCTTGATATTTGCGCTTCATCCGGTATCTTTTCATGGAAATATTCTTCTGAGCATTCTTGAATTTTACTCCACAAAGCGGTATCATGTTGACAATTTGAACGTTATTGATTTCTGGATAAATTAAATTATAAATTTTTAAAATTTATCCTTGAACTTGTTTTATTGAATTATTATGTCATTGTCATCATCTTCATGCTTATATTGTGATGAAAGTCATCTTTGGCTTACGTGCATAGATGGACTTGGTATGATTATGACCAGGGATTATTCGGTATAATTATGACCGTAATATAACAAATGATGTGGTAAAAGTCCTCATTAGCCTGTAGTTCATTGATGGACAGTTGTTGGTATGATTATGACCAGGGATTATTCGTTATAATCATTACCATTAATGATTATATGAATATCCTTGACCGTGGTGTAGGGATGATTTAATTTTATTTATTAAGCTGAGTCTCAGCGATAAAATTGTTGAAAAACTTTTTATATAGCTGGGATGAGTCAGGGAACGGATTGATGGTCCAGATGGTTGTTTTAGTAGTCCTCACTATTCTATAAAATAGTGTGACAATAAATGTAATGAGGACTCCATTGAGTGTGGATATTTTCTAGATGACAATATTCTTTTTAAAACTCTTAGATTATGTTTTGTCGTATTTTACATGATTGTTGTATAATTAAGTTGTATTTTAATTTTCTACCATGTATTTGGCGACTCAAGATGGGTGATGTATACCTATTTTGGGGGCGTCACAAAATGTACATGTAACTTTCGTTTTCATCCATTTCTATGAGCCTTGAGTCTGCCATCATCATGTCTTGGAATAACGGGTCCATTATCAACCACCCACCACTCACATGGGTCTCTCTTGAGATAAATCTTCATTCTGAATTTTCAGAAGTTGAAGTTCTCACTTCCGAGCAACAGAGGCGATCGGCTAGTGGATTTACTTTCTTGAAAATTTAGGTGCATGTGTCGTAGGATCTTTCCCTATGACCTGCATAGATCAATATTAGTAAATCTTTGCTATGTTACCAAATGTAATTTCGTGTATGTACACACCTAGAGGGGGTGAATAAGTTTCTAAACTAAAACGTGTTTAACAATGACTAAAATAGTACTATCTCAGTACTAAAACAGACAATTGTAACTAGTGTTTTATAGTGTCTACTTTAGAGTAAATTATACTTTCTTATAATGCAGACAGGAGAAAGCGAAGAAAGATAGTGTCTGGATTAGAACAAATTATATTTTAGTTATTATGTAGACGGGTGAAATGTGTTTGAATTAGTGTTTGGATTAGTACACTTTATTCTATTAACAGAATACTTTTATGAGAATGTGTTTAGATGCAAAGTGAAACTTAAACAATCAAACCACAACAAATAATAAACCACAAACACGTGAATTTTTACGTGGTTCAGCCCCTATCCACGTCCAATACCAACTGGTATTGGAGACTCTTTTTATTAATTTTAGAACTTAATTAAATACAACAAAAAGAACTCTGTAAGACCCCAACTTTTATGAATAAAAATGAATTTTCTATAAATATTATTTTTAAATATTATGGAATAAATTTGATATAATGTTATAATTGTGGGTAATATTTATAAATTTTGCAAAGTATGTAAGTTGTTATATAATATTCAATTGATCAGGGAATATTCGTACGACGGCACAATCATTGGTGGACCCCACAACAGAATTATTGTCTGATTGAGAAAACGACAAAAATATTTTTATAAAAACAACAGCGGAAGTTTTACCGTTGATACTGTTGAACTACTCGGTAGTAAAAGTACAATAATACGCGTGGTTACATAGTAGCACACGGTATTGATTATTAATGCTTATGTGTGAAGTCACTCAGTTTGATTCAATTATTATCGATATTTTATATGTTATTAAATCAATAATTGAGATGACGGTTGTTAATATTATTATTTGCATTATTAACGATGTCTAGAAGTTACGCCAAGGAGAGGTTTGGTCACCTAATCATGGCTACTAATAGGAGAAATCCTTATTGAAAGCCCCTCTTTCCGGGAATGACTCGGTCGATTAATAGTGTGAATAATAATAATGATGATGAAGTTTTGTTTTATTCAGTATTATTAACGTAATAAAAGCGTAAAAACTTTTTATATAAAAATGTAATACTTTTATAAAGTTATTCGTTTTATTAGGCCAATAGTAAAATCTTTTATATAAAATGTAATATTTTTATAAAGTTATCTTTTTTATTAGACAATAATTAGAATATATTATATTTTATTATGCATAGTGTTTGCAGATAAGTGCTCTATAGTGTTTGCATAGTAAAATCTTTTTAAAAGTTATTCGTTTTATTAGATTATAAATAAAATATATTATATTTTATTTAAAAGATTTTTCTTTATATATGGACCGTCCGATTAAAGTAAATAAATCTAGACCGTTCATGGATTGGTTATTATTCATTCCATTCTTCTATAAATAGAAGCTCATTCCTTCATTATTTCTTACGAATTCACTGAAACTCTAGAGAGAAATTATAGAGAGAGAAACTATAGAGAGAAAGAAGAAAAGTATTCTGCTACTTCACTACTCCGATATCAAGTTTCTTTTATGGTAAGGGGTATTATTTCTTTTGTATTCATGAAGAGAATTTCTGTTATTCCATATTTATTATTCTGTTAGAAAAACATGTATACGCGCTCTACCCTATTCTTGGTGATTTCTGTTGTTATTCCATTCTTCATTATTCTGTTGGAACATCTTGTATTCTTGAAATTAGTGGAATATTCTTGATATTTGCGCTTCATCTAGTATCTTTTCATGGAAATATTCTTCTGAGCATTCTTGAATTTTACTTTATAAAGAAGTATCATGTTGACAATTTGGAAGTTATTAGTTCCTGAATAAATTAATTCTTGAACTTGTTTTATTGAATTCTTATAGCATTGTCATCATCCTCAGGTTTATATTATTTTTGAAAGTCATCTGTGGCCTGTAGTGCATAGATGGACTTGGTATGATTATGACCAGGGATTATTCGGTGTAATCATGACCGTAATGTTATAAATGATGTGATAAAAGTCTTAATTGGCCCGAAGTGCATTGATAGACAGTTGTTGGCATGATCATGACCATTGATGAATACACAAATATCATTGGCCCGTAGTGCATGGATAATTTGTGGTCGTGACCCTAATGAATATCCTTGGTCGTAGTGCAGGGATGATGTGGATTATTTATTAAGATGAGTCTCAGTGATAAAAGTGATGAAAAACCTTTTTAAATCATAAAAGGTAGTAGATTTTATTCTCTACTTGACTCTTTTAATGGATTGCATGTTCCACTGCAGTTAAACTTGATGTCTATTGTATTTTATCAGTTTAACACTGTTGAGGACTAATGATAATTTATTCGCATTATCTTAGTCATAATATTTCTTCTTGGGCTAGTTGAGCTCACCTTTTCTTTCACCGTTTCTCTTGTGAAATGAGAACGTAGTCGGGACTAGTCGGGAAACGGAGTGATGGTCCGAGATGGTGTCTTAGTAGTCCTCACTATTCTGTTAAATAGTGTGATAATAAATGTAATGAGGACTAAATTGAGTGTGGATATTGTCTAGATGATAATATTTTTATTAAAACTCATAGCATGTATTTTTGTCAATTTTACACGACTGTTGTATAATCAAGTTGTATTTGAATTTAGTACCATGTATTTGGCGACTGAAGATGGGTGATGTATACCTATTTTGGGGGCGTCACAGTTGGTATCAAAGCTTAGGGATATGATCCTTGGCTGAGATGTGAGATAAGAACTAGGAGGGGAGAGACGGGGAATTCCTTCGCTAGTATGACCTACCTAAGATTATTTGGTATTTAATTGGTTGGTTAGAGTATAGGGATAATATGTGATATGTTAATTAACCCTTGTTTTGTGGCAGTGTTTGAAAATGGCATCTTAGAATGTTGAGAACATCAATGGAGCACAGGAGACCATTGAGTCTCCACAGATCAATAACCAGGACAATGTGCATCAGGAAGGCGATAATCCTCATACAAACAACAACACTGACCAAATGATGAACGATGGAATGTTCTGAGGCTTCATGCAATTCATGCAACATCAGGCGAGAGTGACTCCTGTCCAAAATATAGGTGGAAACACTGGCAACTCTCGGACGGTCACCGCCAAACAGTTCAAGGAGTTGGGACCATCGGAGTTTTTTGGAGAGCCAAAACCACTTAAGGCGGAGACGTGGATAAAGCAGATCTGTGAGACGCCAGATTTTATAAATAAAGATTTAAATTTCTCGAAATATTTTTTTTGAATATTAAGGTGTGCATTTGAGATAATGTTATAGTTGGGGGTAGTATTTGAAAATTTTGCAAAGTATGCAAGTTGTTATATAATATTCGACTGGTCGGGGAATATTCTTTTTATCGGGGAATATTCGTACGATGACACAATCATTGGTGGACCCACAACCGAAGAACTGTCGTAGTTAGAAAACGACAAAAATATTTTATGAAAATAACGGCGGAGGTTTTACTGCTTAATCTTCGTTGAACTACTCGGTAGTAAAAGTCTGAAGAATATGCGTGGTTGCATAAGAACTTAGATTGATTATTGATGCTTAAGTAAGAAGTCACTCAGTTATACTCAATTATTGCTATAGTAATTGCTGCATCATATCTCTCATATTATTGATTCAATTATTGTCACAATATCATCTGCATTATATGTTATATTGTTAAATCAATAATTAAGACGATAAAGTTATTCATATTATTAAATTGCAATATTTACAATGTCTAGAAGTTCTGTCAAGGAGAGGTTTGGTCACCTAATTGTGCGCCAATAGGAAGAAATTCTTATTGGAAAGCCCCCTCTTTCTTGGGAACGACCTGGTTGTTCAATATTGTGAGTTATGATATTAATGATGATTAAGTTCATGCTAATTAAAGATGAATTTGATAATTTCATTGTGTTGGGATTATTTGTGTTAATAGAAATTGACATCTATTCCGATGATAATTGATGTCTGGAGGTTATATTGTTCAATTGGGTATTCGGGACATTTTTGTGTCGAAGTTACTATTCATAAGTTACTATTCATGAGTTACTATTCACGAGTTACTATTCACGAGTTACTATTCATAAGTTACTATTCATGAGTTACTATTCACCCAATTACTATTCACTCTATTATTGTGCATTCGGGTATTTGGGTACAATATTATTCCATGAGAAGATGTGCTAATTTTTTCAGACCGTTGGTTGAATGAATTAATATGGACCGCTGGTGGAAAGTTATAATAGTGAATTAATATGGGTCGTTGGTTTAAAATTTTAATAGTAAATCAGTATGGACCGTCGCTTTAAGTTTTAATAGTAAATCGATCTGGATCGTTCGTTTAAAAGTAAATCGATCTGGACCGTTCATGAATTAGTTACTATTCATTCCATTTTTCTATAAATAGAAACTCATTCCTTCATTATTTCTTACGAATTCACTGAAACTCTAGAGAGAGAAATTATAGAGAGAAATTATAGAGAGAAGTTATAGAGAGAAAATCTATAGAGAGAAATAAGAAGAGTATTCTGCTACTTCACTACTTCACTACTCCAGTATCCAACTTCTTCTAAGGTAAGGGATATTATTTGTTGTACCCGTAAGGGGTGTTATTCTTTCTTCTTGAAGAGAACTTCTGTTATTCCATTCTTTATTATTCTGTTGGAATAACCTGTAAAAGTGGCATACCCTATACATAACTCCGTTTGTATATATGATACCTTATACTTGGTGAAATCCTTATGTTATTCCATTCTTATTTATTCTGTTGGAATAACCTGTATACGCGGCATACCCTATACTTGGTGAAATCCTTATGTTATTCCATTCTTTATTATTCTGTTGGAATAACCTATAAAAGTGGCATACCCTATACATAACCTTGTATCATGCCAGATACCCTATACTTGGTGAAATCCTTTATGTTATTCCATTCTTATTTATTCTCATTGAATAACCTATAAAAGTGGCATACCCTATACATAACATGTATACGCCAGATACCCTATACTTGGTGAAATCCTTATGTTATTCCATTCTTATTTATTACATTGGAATAACTTTGTATACTGTGCATACCCTATATACTTGGTGCAATCCTTATGTTATTCCATTCTTTATTATTCATTGGAATAACTTTGTATATGTGGTTTACCCTATACTTGGTGGAATGACTTTGATATGCGGTTTACCCAATACTTGGTGATCTTCTTACATTATTCCATTCTTTATTATTATGTTGAATAACTTTGTTTTCGCGAAATACCGCATACTTGGTGAATTTTTTTTATTATTCCATCATTTATTATTCTGTCGGAATATCCTGTCGGTGTGAATTTCACCTGACCTGGTTCCATATTTATTATTCTGCATTTATTATTCTGTTGGGAATAACCTGTCTGTGCGGTCTCTATCACATGCATGGTGAATCATTCTATTATTCCATTCTTTATTATTCTGTTGGAATAACCTGTCTATGTGGATTGCCATATGCATGATGAATGATCCTTTATATTCATTCCTTATTAAATTGTGGAAATGATCTGTATACGTGGATTACCGCATAGCGAGTGAAAATCCATTTGCAGTTTCATATATTCTTTATTATACTCAGTTGGTTAAAGTTTTGACTTCTATACTCCATGAAATTAGTGGAATATCCTTGATATTTGCGATTCATCCAGTATCATTTCATGAAAATAATCTTCTGAGCATTCTTCAATTTTACTTTACAAAAAAGTATCATGTTGACAATTTGGACGTTATTTGTTCCTGGACAAATTAATTCTTGAACTTGTTTTATTGAATTATTATGTCATTGTCATCATCCTCATATTATATTATGTTGAAAGTCATCTTTGGCTTATGTGCATAGATGGACTTAGTATGATTATGACCAGGGATCATTCGGTATAATCATGAAATGTTATAAATAATGTGATAAAAGTCTTCAGTGGCCTGTAATGCATTGCTGAATAGTTTTTGGTATGATTATGACCAGGGTTTATTCAGTATAGTCATGACCATTAATGATTTAATGAAAATCCTTGACCGTGGTACAAGGATGATTAGATGTGGTGGTTTATTTATTAAGCTGAGTCTCAGCGATAAAAAATTGATGAAAACCTTTTAAAACATAAAAGATAGTAGGCTTTATTCTCTACTTGACTCTTTTAATGGATTGCATATTTCACTGCAGTTAAACTTGATGTCTATTGTATATTATCAGTTTAACATTGTTGAAGACTAATGATAATTTATTACGTATTATCTTAGTCATAATATTTCATTGGGCTAGTTGAGCTCACCCTTTCTTTCAATGTTTCTTGAGAAATGAGAATATAGTTGGGACGAGTCTGGGAAAGGGTGATGGTCCAAAAGATAGCATTAGTAGTCCTCACTATTACATTAAATAGTGTGACAATAAATGTAATGAGGACTCCTTGAGTATGGATATTGTCTAGATGACAATATTCCTATTAGAACTCAGTTTATGTATCGTCGTATGTTACACGACATTTGTATAATTAAGTTTGTATTTGTATTTTATACCATGTATTTAGCGACTCAAGATGGGTGATGTATACCTAATTTTGGGGGCGTCACAAGATCAATAAGATATTTGATGTCTTGGGTTGCTCCGAGGAGCAAAAGGTTCCCTTTGCCACTTTCATGTTACGGGCAGATGAAGATTACTGGTGGGAATCTGTAAAGCGTACTCAACTTGCCGCACTGAAGATGTCTTGGGAGAAGTTCCAAGAATTGTTCAACGACAAGTACTTTTCCGAAAGTATTCGTCACATGATAGAGGTAGAGTTCATTAAACTGGAACAAAACAACATGACCGTGTCACAGTACGAAGCCAAGTTTGTCGAGTTGTCCCAGTTTGCGTCCCATTTGGTTGATAATGAGGAGAGAATGACATGAATGTTTCTAAGAGGTTTGAAACCAGAGATACGTCAATATCATATCTCTCATAAACTGTGTTTGTATTCAGATGTTGTTAATAGGGCTCAGTTATTGGAGCGCGATAATGAGACAACCCAACCAAAAGAGAGCAGCCGACAAAATGATAATACCAGTGATAGCAGTCATCGAAGCAGTGACAATAAGCATGGAGGGAATTAACATTCCAGAAATGGTAACCACTTTGGTGGTAATTATGGCCAAAATAATACGAATGGACATTTCAAGAAAAGAAGATTCAACAATGATGGAAAGACGTCAGCATCAGCACCTGTTGTTAAGGAAGGGGAACGACCACCTATCATATGCTTCAAATGTGGAGGGGAGGGACACATCAGTCCAAATTGTGCGATGCCCTCCAAAGCATGTTACAATTGTGGAAGAGAAGGACACCTGGCCCAATTTTGTCGTGCAATCAAGACAAGTCCGATTGGGATGGAGGCAAAGAAAGGCCGCCCTAGATAAGACAAACCGGTTATTCAAGGAGAGGCGTTTGTCGTGACCTCCCGAAAAGCAAGGAACCCGAACGAGGTCATCACGGGTAAGCTTATCATAAATTCTAGTGAAGTATATACCTTATTTGATACCGGTTCTACCCATTCTTTTATTTCTCCTACTTGCGCTCAACGTTTAAATTTGACTACGGAGAAATTAGACTTTAACTTATCTGTTGAAACTCCGTTGGGAGAAACCTTCATTACATCCAATGCTTATAAGTCTTGTTTGGTTCAAATCGGTACTTCCGCATTTACCGTCGACCTTATTTCATTGAAAATACTTGTATTTGACGTAATTCTAAGGATTGATTGGTTAACTACTCATCATGAAAAAATTGATTATTTTCGTAAGGTTGTTAGCTTTCATATTCCTAATCAACCTATTATACTTAATTCAAGCAACCAAACCATTAAAATCAATCACCATCATCTCAAGCCATAAAGCTATTCGTTTATTGAAAAATGGATGTCAAGCTTTCTTTGCTCATATCACGGATCTAAACAAAAATAAATCGGTTTTGAATGATATTTCTATTGTTAATGAATTTCCGACGTATTCCTAAAGAACTTCCTGGCCTACCCCTTAACGTGAAATTGAATTTTGTATCAACCTTGAACCCCAGACAAAACCCATTTCCAAAGCCCCATATTGAATGGCTCCTATTGAACTTCAGGAGTTAAAGACCCAACTGCAAGAATTGTTAGACATTGGCTTTATTCGTCCTAGTACTTCTCCTTGAGGTGCTCCTGTTCTATTTATGAAGAAGAAAGATGGGAGTATGCGACTTTGTATTGATTATCGAGAGTTGAATCATGTCACCATCAAAAATAGGTACCCATTGCCATGTATTGATGACCTATTTAACCAGTTGCAAGGCGCCAAATTCTTTTCAAAGATTGATCTTCGTTTCGGATATCACCAATTGAAGATTAGAAGTGATGACATTCCAAAGATGGCTTTCAGAACTCAGTACGGGCATTATAAATTCCTAGTCATGTCTTTTGGATTGACTAATGCTCCTGCATGGATATGATGAACCGAGTATTCAAGGAATATTTGGATCACTTTGTGGTCGTCTTTATTGATGACATCCTTATTTATTCCAAAAGCCGTGAAGATCATTAGCAACACTTGAGGCTGATACTCCAAAAGCTTCGTGAATATAAGCTTTATGCCAAGTTGAAGAAATGCGAGTTCTGGCTTGAGGAAGTAGCATTCCTTGGGCACGTGGTATCAAGTCATGGAATATCTATTGACCCGGCAAAGATTGAAGCCATTCAAAGCTGGGAGCAACCTAAATCAATTGATCAAGCATCGTAGCTTTCTCGGCTTAGCTGGTTATTATCGGAGATTCGTAGAAGGATTTTCTCGAATCGCTACTCCCTTAACTCAGCTGACTCGGAAAGATACAAAATTCGGTTGGAAAGAGGATTGTGAGAAGAGTTTTCAAGAACTCAAAAAAAGACTCATTTCAGCACCTGTTCTAACAATACCATCTGGCTCGGAGGGATTTGTCATCTACAGTGATGCTTCAGGCAAGAGGTTAGGATGTGTTCTCATGCAACATGGGAAAGTCATAGCCTATGCCTCTCGACAACTTAAAGAATATGAGAGGAATTATCCTACTTATGATCTAGAGTTGGCAGTTATTGTCTTCGCACTTAAAATTTGGAGGCATTACTTGTATGGGGAGAAAGTGGAGATCTTTATGGATCATAAAAGCCTCAAATATTTCTTCACTCAAAAGGAACTCAACATGCGACAGCGACGTTAGCTTGAACTGTTGAAATATTATGATCATACCATCCAATACCATCCTGGAAAAGCAAACGTGGTAGCTGACGCATTGAGTAGAAGATCATATGCGGGTACAAGTGCGATATTGTCAACGCAAAGGCCCATCTTGTATGACTTGCAAAGGATGGAGATAGAATTAAAGACTCCAGGGACCCATGTGATGATGGCAAATATACGAGTAGAACCAAATTTAATCGATAAAGTTAAAGTCGCTGTTACTGGACACGAGGAGTCGATGCGATAAGGAAGAAAATACAAGAAGGTGCTATGCCGGAAGCAAGAATCGATGAAGAAAGTGTCGTTCTCCAGTATGCTGGGATGAGGTGGGTGAAACAACATTTTTGGGACCGAATTTGGTACATATGACTACGGAAAAGATTCAAACGATCCAACAATGTATAAAAACCTCACAAGACCGACAAAAGAGTAATGCTGATCTTCATCGAAAGGACGTGGAATTCGATATTGGAGATCATGTGTTGTGACGTGTTGCTCCATGGAAAGGAGTTATGAGATTTGGAAAGAGAGGAAAGCTCAATCCTCGATTCATTGGCCCATTTTTAATCCTCGATCGAGTAGGGACTGTAGCCTATAGAATCGCTTTACCACCAAGTATGTCTCGTGTTCATAACATTTTTCATATATCCATGTTACGTAAATATGTGAAAGACCCGAACCACATTATTGAGTTAGAACCGGACGAAATAGCAGAAGATTTAACGTATGAAGAGGTTCCTGTTCAAATCTTGGATAAGAAGGAACATATTCTACACTCCAAGGTTATACCTCAAGTCAAAGTGTTATGGAGGAACCACGATGTTGAGGAAATGACCTGGGAGTTAGAATCTGAAATGAAATCAAGGTATCCTTGCCTCTTCGACATGTCAGGTACGTACCCTAATTTCGAGGGCGAAATTTCATAAGAAAGGGAGATTTTAAGACCCCAACTTTTATGAATAAAAATGAATTTTCTATAAATATCATTTTTGAATATTATAGAATAAATTTGATATAATGTTATAGTTTTGGGTAATATTTATAAATTTTGCAAAGTACACAAGTTGTTATATAATATTCGATTGATCAGGGAATATTCGTACGACGGCACAATCATTGGTGGATCCCACAATAGAATTATTGTCGGATTAAGAAAACGAAAAAAATATTTTTATGAAAATAACGGCGGAATTTTTATCGTTGATACTGTTGAACTACTCGGTAGTAAAAGTACAGTAATACGCATGGTTGCATAGTAGCACACGGTGTTGATTATTAATGCTTATGTGAGAAGTCACTCAGTTTGATTTAATTATTGTCGATATTTTATATGTTATTAAATCAATAATTGAGATGACGAAGTTGTTAATATTATTATTTGCATTATTAACGATGTCTAAAAGTTACGCCGAGGAGAGGTTTGGTCACCTAATAATTGCTGCCTAATAGGAGAAATCCTTATTGGAAAGCCCCCTCTTTCCTTAGAACGACCTGATCGATTAATAGTGTGAATAATAATAATGATGATGAAGTTTTGTTTTATTCGTATTATTAACGTAATAAAACAGAAAAACTTTTTATATAAAATAGAATACTTTTATAAAGTTATTCGCTTTATTAGGCTAATAGTAAAATCTTTTTATATAAAATGTAATACTTTTATAAAGTTATCATTTTATTAGACAATAATTAGAATATATTATATTTTATTATGCATAGTGTTTGCATAGTGCCTGCATAGTGTTTGCATAGTAAAATCTTTTTAAAAGTTATTCGTTTTATTAGATTATAAATAGAATATATTATATTTTATTTAAAAGATTTTGCTTTATATATGGACCGTCCGATTAAAGTAAATAAATCTAGACCGTTCATGGATTGGTTACTATTCATTCCATTCTTCTATAAATAGAAGCTCATTCCTTCATTATTTCTTACGAATTCACTGAAACTCTAGAGAGAGAAATTATAGAGAGAGAAACTATAGAGAGAAAGAAGAAAAGTATTCTGCTACTTCACTACTCCGATATCAAGTTTCTTTTATGGTAAGGGGTATTATTTCTTTTGTATTCATGAAGAGAACTTCTATTATTCCATCTTTATTATTCTGTTGGAAGAACCTGTATACGCGGTCTACCCTATGCTTGGTGATTTCTGTTGTTATTCCATTCTTCATTATTCTGTTGGAACATCCTGTCCGTGCGTCTTACGCCAGACCTGGTTTCGTCTTCATTATTCTCTTGGAACATCACGTCATGCGCTTTTACGCCGCACTGATTTCTATCTTTTATTATTTTGTTAGTAATATCCCGTCTCAGATGCTTTTACGTGGGACTGGTTCCGTTATTTATTATTCTGATGGAATAACCTGTCTATGCGAAGTACCGCATGCATGGTGATTTCTTTTGTTATTTCATTCTTTATTATACTCAGTTGGTTAAAGTTTTGACTTCTACACTCCATAAAATTAGTGGAATATTATTGATATTTGAGCTTCATCCAGTATCTTTTCATGGAAATATTCTTCTGAGCATTCTTGAATTTTACTTTACAAAGAAGTATCATGTTGACAATTTGGACGTTATTAGTTCCTGAATAAATTAATTCTCGAACATGTTTTATTAAATTCTTATATCATTGTCATCATCCTCATGTTTATATTATTTTTGAAAGTCATCTGTGGCCTATAGTGCATAGATGGACTTGGTATGATTATGACCAAGGATTATTCGGTGTAATCATGATAATCATGACCGTAATGTTACAAATGATGTGGTAAAAGTCCTCATTGGCCCAAAGTGCATTGATGGACAGTTGTTGGTATGATCATGACCATTGATGAATACACAAATATCCTTGACCCGTAGTGCATGGATAATTTATGGTCGTGGCCCTAATGAATATCCTTGGCCAGAAAAGTGAGGATGATGTAGATTATTTATTGTCGAGTCTCGTGATAAAAGTGATGAAAACCTTTTTAATCATAAAAGATAGTAGATTTTATTCTACTTGACTCTTTTAATGGATTGCATGTTCACCGCAGATTAAACTTGATGTCTATTGTATTTTATCGGTTTAACATCTTTGTTGAGGACTAATGATAATTTATTCTACATTATCTTAGTCATAATATTTCTTCTTTGGCTAGTTGAGCTCACCTTTCTTTCATCGTTCTCTTTGGAAATGAGAACGTGGCAGGGACTAGCTCTGGGAAGCGGAGTGATGGTCCGAGATGGTGTCTTAATAGTCCTCACTATTCTGTTAAATAGTGTGATAATAAATGTAATGAGGTCTAAATTGAGTGTGGATATTGCCTAGATGACAATATTTGTATTAAAACTCACAGCATGTATTTTGTCGTATTTTACACGACTGTTGTATAATCAAGTTGTATTTGAATTTAGTACCATGTATTTGGCGACTCAAGATGGGTGATGTATACCTATTTTTGGGGCTTCACAAACTCTATGTTCAAATAAAGATTTCCACTGCGATGGACACCTCTGCCCCTTTTGCACCTCTGCAACGTTTGTACCTTTGCAACCTTGAAAGCTTTCTTTGAACAAACCTATCCACTACTGGATCAGTCAAGCTACATAATGCTTGAACTCATAATACAAGAGTTTTGATTACAAGGAATTCCCAACCAACAAAGAATGTAAAGATAATACAATGGTTTACAGGAAAACAAATATTGAAAGCTTTTGATCAATAAAATGTCTATGTATAAGGTCTGATATATGCTTCCAGTGAGTGTACCTATTTAGCCGAGTGGTATATATATATATATATATATATATACAGTTCGGATCTTAAGCTCATCCTAATCGACTCGGTGAGCTCACCCCTTTTAGCGACGGACGTGACGGTTTGATCATACAACCATCGTTTATACTTAGCGACGCTATATGTTGTATGTCGCTAAAAATATAGACGATGGTTGTATGACCAAACCGTCGTTAGGTCTGTCGCTAAAGGGGGGTGAGCTCGGGTGAGTTAGATAAGGGGTATGCTCTTTATCCTTGCTATATATATATATATATATATATATATATATATATATATATATATATATAGGGTCCGGTTCCTGTAAGGGAGCCCTTACTTTATTAAAATGCGGTCTATTTTTTTGGGTTTTTTTGATTTTTTTTTAAAACAACTAAAAAAAAGTTTAATATTTTATGGAACTGAAATTTTTTTCATAATACAGTGTTTTGGATGTGATTTGGATACGTAAAACAAAATAGGTCTTTACAGTCTGTGCAGACTATACATAAATTTTTTGGTATAGGTGTCCAAATCACGCCCAAAACGCTGTATTATAGAAAAATTCTAGTTTCATAAAATATTAAAAAAAATAGTTGTTTTAAAAAAAGCAAAAAAAAATCCACATTTTAACAAAGTAAGGAGCCCTCACACGACGGGTTCTATATATATATATATATATATATATATATATATATATATATATATATATATATATATATATATTATATTATAGAAAGCGAAACCACAATTAAAGTCCGTCGCTAAATAGGGGTGAACACGGGTGAGTAAGATAAGGGGTATGCACTTGATCCTCTCTCTCTCTCTCTCTCTCTCTATATATATATATATATATATATATATATATATATATGATGAGTTAAAATTATGCACTGTAAGTGCACAGTGTCGAATTAAATAACTGGCAAGTACAGGTCGAACCACAAAGACTAGATTAATTCTTTAATATATCCTTAATTAATATTTTAGGCAAATTAGAAACAAAAATGGTGGAGAAGATTTATCAACTAAATTATGCAAACTATTAATTAATGACGAAAGCTATTAATGAGAAAAGATACCTAGGAATTAGAATCCACCAAATATTAACATAATAAATAATTTCTTATTTTCTAAATCAATTCCCAAATTATTTCCCCTTCCCTTTAAAATAATGATTCATATAATTAATATGGGCAAGTATAAGTTATGAAAAATTCACAGATTAACTATAACTTATCAAAACCTCGCAATCAATATAAAAATCATATGCAATTTATACGGAGGAAAATTGTGAGACCCCAGATTTTATAAATAAAGATTTAAATTTCTCAAAATATTTTTTGAATATTAAGGTGTGGATTTGAGATAATGTTATAGTTGGGGTTGTATTTGAAAATTTTGCAAAGTATGCAAGTTGTTGTATAATATTCGATTAGTCGGGGAATATTCTTTTTGTCGGGGAATATTCGTACGACGACACAATCATTGGTGGACCCACAACAGAAGAACTGTCGTAGTTAGAAAATGTAAGAACCCAAATTATTAATAAATAAAATTTAATTTCCTCTATTTATTATTTTGAAATAGTAAGGGTTGATTTGATTAATGTGGTTAGTTATGGGTAAAATACGCAAATATTTCAAATAAGCAGGTGGTTATAAAATATTTATTTGGTTGTGGAATATTCTTGCTGTCGGGGAATATTCGTACGACGGCGCAGCCTTGTGTGGGCCCCATAACGGAAAACAGTTGGATGAAAGAAAACGACAAAGATTGAGTTTTATAAATAATAAATTGTAAATTGTTACCGAATTAACTTTGTTGGGTTACACGGTGGTTAAAATACGATAATATGTGTGGTCGCACAAGAAGAGATAGCACCTGGTATTGCATGATATTATTGAATTATTGATTAAATGCGTAAGAAGACACTACTCAATAATTGTTACAATAATTATCGCTCATATTTTATTTTATTGATTCAATAATTGCTGCGTTGATATTTTATATTATTATTGTTTCAATAATTATCACTGCACATTATTTCCCATTATCAGATCAATAATTCATATTATTTGAATAATATTAATAGATAACATTATTGGCAATGTCTAGAAAGTTCTGTCAAGGAGAGGTTAGGTCATCTAATCGCGCTTGAAGAAGGAGAAATCCTTATTGGAAAGCCCCTCTATCCAGGAGAACTGGTTGTCATAATTGTGATTCTGTAATATTAATTGTGAATAATTAATTATTGATTTATATGATAAGGAAATATTTATTTTATATAAATGATGAATTTATTTATTTTATGTGGTTATAATGGAAGGAGTTAATGTTGAGGTGTTTTATATCGTATTTTTGCTGAATTAAAAATCAAATCAAGATTTTTTACGATATATTGCGTGAGTTATAATTTTTAATCAAATAGTTGGATCGTTGTGATTTTTGGATATGTTATACATATATAAGTTGGGTATATGTCCACAAATTTGAGCGATTAAAAATGAGCGAATGATTTGTTATGAATTTTAAGAAGTGCATCGCTTGAAATTGGGGTTATAAATAATTTTGGTGGAAAATTCTAGAATTGAGTGAGCCCCACTTATGGTTGGTGAAAATGTGCTTAATTTTTATTTCAAATGTAGTAGGTGGCAATAATAGCGAGGTAAAAGCCATCGTGCAGAAAGTCAGTGTCTCGCTTTGAATGGGTAAAATTTCCTATAAATAGAGGGCTAAGTTAGAATTGAAAATCACACCGAAACAAAGTTTCTCTCTTCTCTCTATATTATTGAGTGTATTTTGTGAGTATTTTGATACTTTGAGAGTTGTTGTTCAAGAGAAGTTTTCATTCAAGATCACTTCCGACCTTTCCTTAGAAATAATTGTTTCTTTGAGGTAAGGGATGTTATTTTCTTCTTAAATGATATTATTTTCTTCAATATCATTATGCCAATATATTAGTAAAATTTTTAATCAAATCTGGAACTTTTGTGTTGGAGTTCTTATTCACGTATCGACATTATTCACGATACTAAGACTATTCTATTCACATATCTGAGACTATTCACGAATCGATTAATTATTCATAGAAAATGAAAATTTTTCTTTTTGTCCAAGATGTCTATTATGATCACTATCTTTGATTGTATCCATGTTTTGATCATTATTTTTTATTTCTACTTCAAAATTGGTTATTATGATGTATTATTAATCTTGGATAAGCGTGATCTGAATCCCTAATATTTTTCCTACATCTCTCTCGGATTCGTTTTCTTTAAAGTATTTTTCATCATTCTAGGTCCTAAGCGGTGATATTACTATCTTTGGCCCGTAGTTCAAAGATGTATGATTAATCGATGAATATCTTTATCCCGTAAATAAAAAGTGAGCAGGTGTTCGAGATGAACATGACCAATTGGTGATACAAATGAATATCTTTGAATTTGTAGTGCAAAGATGAATTTTAGTTAAAGATGTATATTGATTGTTATTCTGAGGATAAAATATTGATGATGGACTCTTAAATATTAGAAGATAGTAGAATTCATTCTCTACATGACTCTTCTAATGGATTATTGTTTCCGCTGCATTTGTTGATCTAAAACTTGTTGTCTATTATATTCTATCGGATTTTTCCCTGTTGAGGACTAACGATAATTTGTTGTATATTATCTTAGCCATAATGTCCTTTACTGGGCTAGTTGAGCTCACCCTTTTCCATTTTGTTCCATTTTTCTTCTCAGGAGGTGATAATATAGCAAGTACGAGTCGGGGTATGGAATGATGGTTCTAGAGAGAGTTGTTTAGTAGTCCTCACCATTTTTGTAAAATAATGTATCAATAATTGTGATGAGCATTTATTTGCATGCGGATATTGTCTAGATAACAATATCTGTATTTAAACTCACAGTTTAAATGTTGTAATAATAAAGTTGTAGTTTTTCTGTACCATGTATTTGACAACTCAGAATGGGTGATGTATACCTATTTTGGGGGCGTCACAGTTGGTATCAGAGCTTAGGGATATGATCTCTGGCGGAGATAGGGGAATAGAACTAAGAGGGGAGAGATGAGTAAAATCCTTCACTAGTGTGTCCTACCTAAGCTTATTTATTATTTGGTCAGTATATAGGGATATTATGTGATATATTGATTTCCTTAATTAACCCTTGTTTTATGGAAGTGTTTGAGAATGTCGACTGAGAATGTTAACAGTGGAGTAAATGAAACCGTGGAGATGCCTGTACTTACCAACGAGAAGAACGTGCAACAGGCTGGCAATGTTCCTCATGTGAACAACACCACTGAGCAGATGATGAACGAGGGGATGTTTTGACGTTTTTTGCAGTTCATGCAAAATCAGACGAGTGAGACTCGTGTTCAAAATATAGGAGGAAATGATAGCAATTCACAGGTTGTCATAGCCAAGCAATTCAAAGAGTTGGGACCACCAGAATTCTGGGGAAAGCCAGATTCGATTAAGGCGGAGACATGGGTCAAATAAATCACCAAGATATTCGATGTCTTGGGATGCACGGAGGAGCAGAAGGTGCCATTCGCCACCTTTATGTTCCGTAATGAAGGCGGTCATTGGTGGGAATCGTGAAACGTACTCCACCCGCTTCAAAGATATCTTGGGAGACATTTCAGAAACTATTTAATGACAAATACTTTCCTGAAAATGTTCGTCATATGAAGGAAGTGGAGTTTATTAGACTGGAGCAAAACAATATGACGGTGTCACAGTACGAGTCAAAGTTTGCAGAGTTATCCAGGTTTGCACCTCATTTGGTGGAGAATGAGGAACATATGACGCGGATGTTTCTGAGAGGTTTGAAACCCGGCATACGTCAGTATCTCATTTCTCATAAATTTTCTCTCTATTCAGATGTTGTAAGCAAGGCTCAATTGTTAGAGCGAGATAACGAGTACGTTCAACCAAGGGACCATAACCAGGATCATACCGGTGACAGCAGTCATCAAAACAATGATAATCAGCGGAGGAAGAAGAATACGGACAAGAACGTCAACCACTCTGGTGGTAATCATGGCCATGAGAATAGAAGAAGCGAGTCAGGAGGAGATTTTAAAAAGAGAAGGTACAACAACGACAATGCAAAGACGTCAGCACCAGCAGCAACTGGTTCTAAGGGAGGAGAACGACCACCGGTCATATGCTAAAAATGCGGGAAAGAGGGACATATCAGCCCAAACTGTCCACAACAGTTCAAGGTATGCTATAATTATGGAAATGAAGGAAATATCGCTCGAGATTGTACGGTAGCAAAACCTAGTTCAGCGGGGACGGTGACTCAAAAGGTTGTCCCAGAAAAGTCAAAGTCAATGATTCTTGGAAGAGCATTTGTCGTGACTGGTCAAAATGCGAGGAACCCAAACGAGGTGATCACGGGTAAGCTAATCATTAATTCTTGCGAAGTTTATACCTTACTTGATACCGGTGCTACCCATTCTTTTATCTCTCCTACTTGTGCTCAACGTTTAAACTTGACTCCGGAGAAATTAGACTTTGATTTATCTGTTGAAACTCAGTTGGGTGAAACCTTCGTTACATCTACAGGTTTATAAATCTTGCATGATCCAAGTTGGCACTATCACATTATTACCGTTGACCTTATCTCTTTAAAGATACTTGCTTTTGATGTGATTTTAGGGATTGATTGGTTAACTACTCATCATGCCAAAATTGATTGTTTTGAAAGGTTGTTAGCTTTCATATTCCTAAACAACCTATTGTAATTTAATTCAAGCAACTAAACCATTAAAATCAATCAACATCATATCTAATCATAAAGCTATTCATTTATTGAAAAGCGAATGTCAAGCTTTCTTAGCCCATGTTATGGATTTGAATAAAGACACGTCGATTTGAATAATATTCTGTTGTTATTGATTTTCTGACGTATTTCTGAAGAACTTCTCGGCCTACCCCGTAAGCGTGAAGTTGAATTCTTTATTGATCTTGAACCTGGTACAAAGCCCATTTCTAAAACCCCATATCGAATGGCTCCTATTGAATTTCAGGAGTTAAAGGTCCAACTACAGGAATTATTGGACATCGGTTTCATTCGTCCTAGTACATCTCCTTGGGGTGCTCCTGTTTTATTCGTAAAGAAGAAAGACGGGAGTATGCGACTTTGTATTGACTATCAAGAATTGAATCATGTCACCATCAAGAATAGGTATCCTCTACCTCGTATTGATGACTTGTTTGACCAGTTACAAGGAGCACAATTCTTTTCAAAGATTGATCTTCATTCTGGATATCATCAGCTAAAGATTAGAGCTGAGGATATTCCAAAGACTACTTTCAGAACTCGGTACGGGCATTATGAATTCCTAGTTATGTCTTTTGGATTGACTAATGCTCATGCGGCTTTCATGCATATGATGAACCGAGTATTCAAGGATTATTTGGATCAGTTCGTTGTTGTCTTTATTGATGACATTCTCATATATTCTAAAAGTCGTGAAGATCATGAGCACCATTTGAAGCTGGTACTCCAAAGGCTTCGTGAAAACAAGTTATATGCCAAGTTGAAGAAATGCGAGTTCTGGCTTGAGAAAGTAGCATTCCTTGGGCACGTGGTGTCAAAACATGGAGTATCTGTTGACCCGTCAAAGATTGAAGCAATACAAAGTTGGGAGCAACAGCAAAAGTCGGTGGCCAAATCACGTAGCTTTACGGGCCTAAATTTGGTTATTATTGGAGATTCGTGGAAGGGTTTTCTCGAATCGCTACTCCATTAACTCAAATTAACTTCGAAAGGATATAAAATTCGTTTGGAGCGAGGAATGCGAGAAGAGTTTCCAAGAGCTTAAGAGGAGACTTATTTTGGCACCTGTTCTAACAATACCATCTGGTTCGGATGAATTTGTTATATATAGCGATGCTTCGGGAAAAGGGTTAGGATGTGTTCTCATGCAACGTGGGAAAGTCATAGCCTATGCCTCGCGACAACTTAAAGAATATGAGAGGAATTATCCTACTCATGATTTAGAGTTAGCGGTTGAGTCATTTTCGCTATTAAAGATTTGGAGGCACTTATCTATCTGAGGAGAAAGTGGAGATATATTAGGACCATAAAAGCCTCAAATATTTCTTCACTCAAAAAGAACTCAACACGCAAGCAGCGACATTGGCTTGAGGTACATTGAAAGACTACGACCATACCATTCAATATCATCCCGGAAAAGCGAACGTGGTAGCCGACGCATTGAGTAGAAGATCATACGCGGGAACGAGTGCGATGTTGTCAACACAAAGGCCCATTTGGTGTAATTTACAAAAGATGAAGATAGAATTCAAGACTCCGGGGTCCCATGCAATGATGTCAAGTATACGTATAGAACCAACTTTAATCGAAAAAGTTAAAGTTGCTCAAGTCATCGACCCGAAGTTGATAATTATGAAGAAGAAAGTACAAGAAGGTACTATTCCAGAAGCAAGAATCGATAAAGAAGGAATACTTCGAGTCCACTCCAGACTTTGTGTTCCTAACGATTCTGATTTGAAGTACAAGATCATGATGGAGGCACACAATACACCGTTTGCAATTCATCCTGGAAGTACTAAAATGTATCGTGATCTTCGACATACATTTTGGTGGAACAATATGAAGAGAGAGATTGCAAAGTTTATCTCGATGTGTTTAACTTGTCAACGTGTAAAGGCGGAGCATCAAGTGCCTAAGGGTCCATTGCAACCACTTGAGATTCCGAAATGGAAGTGGGAACACATTACCATGGATTTCGTTACGGGTCTTCCTACGGTTTCTCAAGGCATAAATGCTATTTGGGTTATTGTTGATAGATTAACCAAATCTGCTCATTTCTTGGCGATACGGGAGACTTATTCCCTTGAACGTCTTGCTCAAATGTACGTAAATGATATTGTGAGATTGCATGGCATGCCAGTATCCATAGTTTCGGATCGTGACCCAAGGTTCACTTCAAGATTTTGGGTTAGCTTGCAAAAAGCTATGGGTACGAATTTATGATTCAGTTCGGCATACCATCCTCAAGCAGAGACGGACAATCAGAGAGGACTATTCAAACTCTTGAAGATTTATTAAGACTCTGTGTCCTAGACTTCAAGGGCAGTTGGGATAAGTATTTACCATTGGTGGAATTCTCCTACAACAACAGTTATCAGGCAAGAATTGGTGTGGCCCCATTTGAAGCATTGTATGGACGAAAGTGTCGCTCTCTAGTATGTTGGGACGAGGTGGGTGAAGCAACATTGTTGGGACCCGAGTTGGTACGTATGACTACAGAAAAGATCCAAATGATTCGACAACGTATTCAAACGGCACAAGATTGATAAAAGAGTTATGCGGATCTTCATCGAAAGGACGTAGAATTTAGTATTGGGGATCATGTATTGTTGCGCGTTGCCCCATGGAAGGGAGTTACAAGATTCGGGAAGAGAGGAAAACTCAATCCACGATTTATTGGTCCATTTCAAATTCTTGACCGAGTAGGAAATGTAGCCTATAGACTCGCGTTACCTCCGAGTATGTCTCGTGTTCATAATGTGTTTCACATATCTGTACTTCGTAAATATGTGAAAGACCCGAACCACGTTATAGAGTTAGAACCGGACGAGATAGCCGAAGACTTAACGTACGAGGAGGTACCTGTCAAGATTTTGGATAGGAAGGAGCATGTCCTACGCACGAAGGTCATACCACAAGTTAAAGTTTTATGGAGGAACCATGCTATAGAAGAAATGACCTGGGAGTTGGAAACAGAAATGAAAGCGAGGTATCTTCATCTTTTTGAAACACCAGGTACATACGTCAATTTCGAGGACGAAATTTCATAAGGAGGGGAGGTTGTAAGACCCCAAATTATTAATAAATGAAATTTAATTTCCTCTATTTATTATTTTGAAATAGTAAGGGTTGATTTGGTTAATGTGGTTAGTTATGGGTAAAATACGCAAATATTTTAAATAAGCAGGTGGTTATAAAATATTCATTTGGTTGTGGAATATTCTTGCTGTCGGGGAATATTCATACGACGGCGCAGCCTTGTGTGGGCCCCATAACGAAAAACAGTTGGATGAAAGAAAATGACAAAGATTGAGTTTTATAAATAACGGTGTAAATTGTTACCAATTAACTTTGTTTGGTTACTGGTGGTTAAAAATATGTTAATATGTGTGGTGCACAAGAATAGCACTTACGGTATTACACAGATATTATTGAATTATTGCACTACTCAATAATTGATTCAATAATTCTTTGCGTTGATATTTTATATTATTATTGTTTCAATAATTATCATCTTTTGATATTTCCCATTATCGGATCAATAATTCATATTATTTGAATAATATTAATAGATAACATTATTGGCAATGTCTAGAAAGTTACATCGAGGAGAGGTTAGGTCATCTAATTCGGCGTGATGAAGGAGAAATCCTTATTGGAAAGCCCCCTCTATCTATCCTAAGGCGGCTGGTTGTCATAATTGTGATTCTGTAATATTAATTGTGAATAATTAATTATTGATTTATATGATAAGGAAATATTTATTTTATATAAATGATGAATTTATTTATTTTATGTGGTTATAATGGAAGGAGTTAATGTTGAGGTGTTTTATCTGTATTTTTGTCGGAATTAAAAATCAAATCAGTATTTTTACGATATATTGCGTGAGTTATAATTTTTAATCCGACCGTTGGATCGTTGTGATTTTTGGATATGTTATACATATATAAGTTGGGTATATGTCCACAAATTTGAACCGTTAAAAATGAACGAATGATTTGTTATGAATTTTAAGAGGTGACTGCTTCAGAAATTAGGGTTATAAATAATTTTGGTGGAAAATTCTAGAATTGAGTGGGCCCCACTTATGGTTGGTGAAAAATGTGCTTAATTTTTATTTCAAATGTAGTAGGTGGCAATAATAGCAGGTAAAGCCATCAGGTAGCAGGTCAAGTCTGCTTCGGTGGGCTGAAATTTTCCTATAAATAGAGGGCTAAGTTAGAATTGAAAATCACACCAGAAACAAAGTTTTCTCTCTTTCTCTCTCTATATTATTGAGTGTATTTTGTGAGTATTTTGATACTTTGAGAGTTGTTGTTCAGTAGAAGTTTTCATTCAGCATCACTCCCGACCTTTCCTTCCGAAGTACTGTTTCTTTGAGGTAAGGGATGTTATTTTCTTCTTAAATGATATTATTTTCTTCAATATCATTATGCCAATATATTGGTGAAATTTTTAATCAAATCTGGAACTTTTTGTGTTGGGGTTACTATTCACGTATACGACACTATTATTCACGTATACGGCACTATTCACGAATACGACACTATTCACCGAAAAATAAAAATTTTTCTTTTTGTCCAAGATGTCTATTATGATCACTATCTTTGATTGTATCCAAGTTTTGATCATTATTTTTTATTTCTGCTTCAAAATTGGTTATTATGACGTATTATTGATCTTGGATAAACTGTGATACGAATCCCTAATATTTTTCCTTCTGTCTCTCTAGATTCGTTTTCTTTAAAGTATTTTTCATCATTCTCAGTCCTAAACGGTGATATTACTATCTTTGGCCTGTAGTTCAAAGATGTATGATTAACTGATGAATATCTTTAGCCCGTAGTGCAAAGCTGAACAGGTGTTCAGATGAACATGACCAACTGGTGATACAAATGAATATCTTTGGACTGTAGTGCAAAGATGAATTTTGGTTAAAGATGTATATTGATTGTTGTTACAGGGATAAAATATTGATGATGGACTCTTAAATATTAGAAGATAGTAGAATTCATTCTCTACATGACTCTTCTAATGGATTGTTGTTTCCGCTGCATTTGTTGATCTAAAACTTGTTGTCTATTATATTCTATCGGATTTTTCCCTGTTGAGGACTAACGATAATTTGTTGTATATTATCTTAGTCATAATGTCCTTTACTGGGCTAGTTGAGCTCACCCTTTTCCTTTTTGTTCCATTTTTCTTCTCAGGAGGTGATAATATAGCAAGTACGAGTCGGGGTATGGAATGATGGTTCTAGAGAGAGTTGTTTAGTAGTCCTCACCATTTTTGTAAAATAATGTATCAATAATTGTGATGAGCATTTATTTGCATGCAGATATTGTCTAGATAACAATATCTGTATTTAAACTCACAGTTTAAATGTTGTAATAATAAAGTTGTAGTTTTTCTGTACCATGTATTTGACAACTCAGAATGGGTGATGTATACCTATGTATGTGATGTTGTGTAACTGTGGTCTGATTGTTATGGTGTAATAAGAACATAAGTTTTGGACAAATCATGCTATGTATGCTTTAAAAATCCAAAGAGTTATGCCATGCATGCTAAGTGTTTGATATTATGCCTCTTAGTTGCTAATTTGATCAAAACATGAAAAGTTAGAGAAATGAATTGTTGTAACATGTATATATATGTTATTAGAATTGGTCTGGATAATAGGAATCAAACCCATGCATGCTAGAATCAAAATCATTATTTTCTCAAAAGTTGGGTTAAACTAGTTTGCATGATTTTTCAGGATTTTTGGTCACTCGAAATCATGACTTAGAAAATCCATTTGTTGCATGTAATAATTCTATAAAATAGTATGTAGCATGAGGTATAACATGTCCAAATTTCATTCGGATCGAAGCTATATTGAGTGAGATTGAAAATCGTAAGGTCGCGAGATAAACATGTTAGAAACCAAAAAAAATTGTGAACTGCTGACCCTAAGGACAAATTTGGGACTAGCTATAGTTTCCAAAAAAATTTGGGCCTTTGGGTTATTATAGTACACTGAATAAGCTTTCCATAGACTCCGGAATGGACTAATTCCGACTTCGGAGCAAGGGGTTATGACTTTTCAAAGTAGTTGCGTCAAATCATCCAACAAATTCGGGCGATCTCGCCTTTTGCGGATTAGTTATATTGCATTTTAGCGAGGTATGGTAAAGCTAAGAAAAAAATGTAAAAAGCTGTTATGTTTGGGCATTTTTAAGTTACATTTTTAATGCCTATGATATCTAAAATGGGTGGCATATATTTTCTAAATATATTCTATTATGATGTTTATAGAATATCCAATAGGAGACCCTTTTACTTCAAACTAGATTGTGTATGATGGTGATTAACGAGACACGTGTGATTAGGTTATGTGAAGGTTAATCGCTAGCGTTAATTATAGCAGGCTTATCATGCAAGTTTTCTAACCCTAATTTCTTTTGGGTATTTATTAATTCCTTACTAATATTATCGCAGTAAGGGTAAGTATTAGACTTGTGTTAGTTATTTATTCGTACAAGTTTCTTCGTTGAAAAGTCATACAAACTCCAATAATCTTGCAAACTTTTCAATGGTTATTCAGTTATTATTCTAACGGCTATGCTTTTAAGTTCCATGTAATCATAGAACTGTTTCTATGTATGTTCCTAGCCTTTGGTTCTGGCTAGTTATTATTGATGAAAAATGATTTAAAACACATCTTTCGAAGCTATTGAATGTTTACCAATCCAATTTGCCTTGGTGATGTCTCGCATGATTACTAAGATGAACAACCCGAATGAACGGGAAAAATAGATGTCGGGTAAATAGTCCCATTTATGCTTATGCATTTTAAACTTAATACATTTGCACAATGTAGGGTACAATGGGCTGATCACCTGGCGTACTTTCAGAGACCGTTTACAGTCTATTTGATTGTTAAACCGTCTGATGGTTTTTGATGAAAGAAAATATGTTCAGGGTATTTTACACCCCTTAGTATGATATTGAAAATTCTTAAATTCTTATTCTTGATGTTCTTGTCTAACACTTGATAATCTTTCAACTGTTGAGATCTAGTAATTCAAATGCCTTTATCATGATGTATATTTCCCATTTATTCCATACATTTGCTGGGCAATTTTTGCTCATTCTTGTTTAAACCTTTCAGTTAAGGATGAAAAAAATGTGAGGGGTTGAGGCAAGGACAAGGAAAGTCCAAGATGAAGTGATGCTAATGGTTATGTAATAAAATAATTATTTCCGCATATGTGTATTGTAGCGATAAACGCTAAGACTAAGTTCCAGTATGTTTTAAGGTTGTAAAGACTTGGGATTTTATTTTGAATAATTATGTAATAGTTAATATTACTATTCCTTATTGTTAAGGTTTACTTAGTTAGATGATGGTGTATGTTGTATCGTGAGCACCAAGTTCTGTAATCGATGATTACACGAATTTGGGGGCGTCACATGTTGGTATCAAAGTTGTAGGTTATAAACCCTAGGTTGGAGTACCTTAGGCTATAACCTTAGAGAAGGAAGGTGAATATAATGAAAGCATATGCTCAAATAGAGTTTGAACAATAAGAAGTAATTTAATAAACATATATAGAAGGGATTAAAACATGCGTGAGAGGATTTAAAGAAGAATCTCGCAGAGTTATGGAGTTACCCAACTCCAATAATAAGAATGAAAGGTGGTAACAAATAGACAATGTCTATAAGAAGAGATTGGTAACGAAGTTAAGAATGAAAAGTTATAGTTAAGTATGGTACAGTTGTACTCTTTAGTAGTTGAGGTATGGTATCTGGGCTAAACGATTCCTTCATAGAGCGGAGGTATATACGAATTAGTAACTCGGAACCTAGTTTGTTGGTTGTTTGTGGGAAACCACTCAGCGTACCATATTGAAACTATTAGAGACTCGATGTGTACCAAGTGTAGAAATGGATACATATGATGAAAGTGTAGAACTCGAATGAAATTTTGAGCGATGTAAATGAAGTTAGAAATTCTTAAAGGAAGAATTTTTTTTTATAAACAAGAAGATTCAAAGAAGAATCTAAGAGATATGAAGATAAGAAATGGGAGTTTCCTAACTCCAAAAGCCAAGATAACGAATAATGTCGTAAATGATGAAAAAGAGAAAGAAAGAAGATCGTAAAACAAAACGATCACGAGTTAAGAAAAGAATTTTAAGGAATATGACAATAGAATAAGATCATGACGTGATCTGTTTATGTTATAGAAGAAAGATGGTCTGTAATGTTTGAATAATTATAGCTTGATGCTATGAAGGTAATGTACTATGAAATAGTACAAGATAAACTCATGAGGAGTTATAGATAATGTGATACGAGGAATTCGTATCGAAGCAAAAGAACAAGTTAAGAGTAAGATAGAGTTAGATGGGATTTCAATTGAGGACTCATGGCCGAATACCGAGTTGTAAAAAAATCTTTGTATGGGAAAGGGTTTTGTGCTTGCACACTCGGTTTATCATATTGATAATCATTGGAATGTTGGTGTCGCGCTATCAATGTATATGTGACAAAAAGGTGATTCTTTTCTCATGTGTATATTTGATAGTTAGAAACTATTAAGTTTAGACATATATTATTAGGATTAGGCGCGGTTCTTAAAACTAATGCATATGGTAAGTTCGTGACTCATAATAATATGGTATGTTTTGAACCCCTCAGCGAATGGACGCCTATGGTCTGACTAGGATAAGTTCTTAAACTCATATTATTGTGGCAAGTCCTGAACTTCCAATGTGCGGTAAGTTTGATGAACTGGGGTATAATTAAGTTATGAATGAAGAATTGAGGGTTATGGGAATAGATAGAATTATTAAGCAATGGATCAGTATAGAAAGTAGAGACATAAGTTTTTCCAAATCTTTTAGCTATGCTAGACTTCATATTTTTGACATCAAGCTAAATTCGCACTATGTGCCTTTTTAAAATGAATTTTTACTCTCAACGCATGGTGACAAATGTGTATGTGTGGACTTCGGGACACTGACACATCGTTACCTGTTGAGATATGATATCACTAAAACCGATTTTCAAAGATTTTTGAACTATTTAAAGAATAGTCTATGCTAATTATTTCGGCTAGACAAAAATGATTTGAAAATATCAAAATGTATTTTATATCATTAATGCATCATGGAACCTGGTGCAAAGATGATAAAAACGATAGAGTTATCAATGCAGAATTTCTTAGTGTTGGATGTGATCTAAGGATCTTCAGCCCACTATGGTATGATGTAGTATGACAAAGTCACAAAATGACGGAATCCTAAAACGGACTGTAAATATAGTGCGGTATCATGACGTCATAAAAACATTTTTGAGGTTTCTTTAAGATATGAGAATATATATATATACGTGTATATGTATATTTCGATTGATGTCCGAATTATTGTAGAAGTCTATGCTATTTGATTCAGCTAGACGAATATTGAAAGATGTTCATGAAATTCAAGTATTTCTTGAGAAGTTATGCCAAACCAAATTATTTTGGTGCGGATTCAGAAGTTGAAAAGCTAAGGTGAACAACCCTGTAAAAAGGGGACATGTTATCGGAGACAATGGTTCAGAAAGTAACGCGATATAGTCGTTACGATGTTAAGATGTAATCGTGCATGCATGACGTAGGGGTACGATAAATTTGATCACCTAGAGTACTTGCAGAGAGTGTTTTTTGATCGTGTGATTGCTAAACATTACGTTAAAGATGGTTTATAGTGGTGATGCCTTTATTAAACCCGGAGAATATTTCAAGGTCAAGTATAGTCTTATGATCATTAAAGGTTCAAGTCGAGATACTTGATAACCTAGGGGCGTAGTTCAAGGTCTTATGACCCCAAAGCATGATTTGGAAACTTTTAAATTCCTGTTATTCATATCGCTTCCCAATTATTGAGCAATTGAGGAAGATTCTTGTTATTCTGAAAGGTGAAAGTGGAAAGGATGATATAATTAAGCAAAGCATAATAATTTCAAGAAAGAAATGAAATTTCATAAAGAAGAGAAATGTGAAACTCTTAAAAGAGGATGAGGTGAGGAATATAATGATCTTAGAAAGATCCGTAGAGAAAGAATTTGGTTGCAGAACCTAATGAATAAATAGATATTAACATAAAATTATTTTGATAAATGGAATGAATGAAAATTAGTAAGTCAAAAAAAAAAATTCGAGGACGAAATTCTTAGAAGAAGGGGTGAATGTAATGTCCCGAGAGTTTGAGAATAAGTATATGATAATGATCCTTAGGGAAAGATAATGAACGGGTCAAAGAATATGTAATACTCAAATATAATTGAGTCTAAGTAAATGTTATGAAATAAAACGTAAAAAAATTTATTATCAAGAATGGTGGGAGTAGGAAATTTAAAACCTATATTAAGGTAATGTGCTGAAGTTATTCAACGAAGAGATTTGATGAAAACTTGGGTAAGGTAGAGTTTCGGTGATTCCGAAGACGGAATCCTTATAAGGGAGGGTGAATGTAATATCCTAGATTTTTCCATGTTATTAAACAATTTCAATAAACAAACTTATGTGAAATTCTTAAGTGATAATTATTTTTAGATGAATTATTTATTTTATTATATGTTATATGATAAGATGCATATTAATGGTTGTTACGGTTAGGCCAATTATTTAAATTGGTTAAGAATGGAATTAATTCTAATTAATTTCGTGGGATGACTTACAAATATGAGTTTGAGTTTGGAGCAAAATTTAGCGACGCGGTCTGCATACTTGAGTCTAAAACATCGAAATTAGGCAGGATAGACTGTAACCACAAAAATGTGTCACGAAACTGAGACATGTCTCATAATATTTTTAAATGTGTCACGAAAATGAGACATGCCTCATAATATTTTTATATATCCACCATTCTCTTTTACAATGCTCTTATTTATAGATATATGGACTTGGAAGTTTCATGATGTAAAATATCACATACAGTCAAATCTCTTCTCTTGAAACTTTATTAGATATAATATTATCTTAAATTTAGCTCAAAAACACTTTGGAGCGTCGAATTGTCAACTACGAATTTTGAAGTTGAGTTTGACGAAACGGAGAGTTCCATGACGTCCGGGACGTCGACTTTAGTAGAAATCGACATAAGTATCGACACGTTTGACTACGGAGGGCAAAATGGTCAAAATGACTTGTTAATTGATTAAATGATTAAAATGATTTTTTTATTTGCATAAAGTTCAGTTGCTGGGAGTTCTTGTGACAATCTATATGGGACAAGGGAGGGAGTATACGTACTATAAGGGTTATTGAGGGAGAGGGGGGTTACTCTTGTGTTATTAAACAAAAACCTTTCATTTTCTTAACTCCTACCCATAACTAGCCTAATGAATTGTGAGTGTAATGATATCTGATCATGGGGGAGTTGTAATGGGCTGAAGATTTCAGTTTCATTACACTATATATGAGGTATATACATTCCATCTAAGCCTCTTCTTCTTTTCACAACAACTTTCTAACTAGAGAGCAAAAATAAAGAAAGAGAAATTGAGAGTAATAGATGTTGTGGTGATTTCTGGAGATTTTGGAGAGTCTAAGAAAGCAAGGAGTGAGTCTCTAACAGATTAAATCAAGAGGAATTCGCCAAAGAGGTAAGCTATGAACCCATTCTCTATGTTCTTCCAAAACTATGAGAGAATATGCATAGGAGACCTTTAGAAATGGTTTGTTTTGGAGTATGTGATGTTGTGTAATTGTGGTCTGATTGTTATGGTGTAATAAGAACATAAGTTCTGGAAAAATCATGCCATGTATGCTTTAAAAATCCAAAGAGTTATGCCATGCATGCTAAGTGTTTGATATTATTCCTCTTCGTTGCTAATTTGATCAAAACATGAAAAGTTAGAGAAATAAATTGTTGTAACATGTATATATATGTTATTAGAAGTGGTCTGGATAATAGGAATCAAACCCATGCATGCTGGAATCAAAATCATGATTTTCTCAAAAGTTGGGTTAAACTAGTTTGCATGATTTTTCAGGATTTTTGGTCACTCGAAATCATGTCTTAGAAAATACATGTGCACAATGTAGGGTACAATGGGCTGATCACCTGGCGTACTTGCAGAGACCGTTTACAGTCTATTTGATTGTTAAACCGTCTGATGGTTTTTGATGAAAGAAAATATGTTCAGGGTATTTTACACCCCTTAGTATGATATTGAAAATTCTTAAATTCTTATTCTTGATGTTCTTGTCTAACACTTGATAATCTTTCAACTATTGAGATCTAGTAATTCAAATGCCTTTATCCTAAAGTATATTTCCCATTTATTCTGTACACTTGCTAGGCAATTTTTGCTCATTCTTGTTTAAACCTTTCAGTTAAGGATGAGAAGGCTGAGGGTTCGGGCAAGGACAAGGGAAACTCTAAGATGAAGTGATGCTAATGGTTATGTAAAAAAATAATTATTTCCGCATATGTGTATTGTAGCGATAAACGCTAAGACTAAGTTCCAGTATGTTTTAAGGTTGTAAAGACTTGGGATTTTATTTTGAATAATTATGTAATAGTTAATATTACTATTCCTTATTGTTAAGGTTTACTTAGTTAGATGATGGTGTATGTTTTGTATCGTGAGCACCAAGTTACGTAATCGGTGATTACACGAATTTGGGGGCGTCACATGTTGGTATCAAAGTTCAGAGGTTATAAACCCTAGGTTGGAGTACCTTAGGCTATAACCTTAGAGAAGGAAGGTGAATATAATGAAAGCATATGCTCAAATAGAGTTTGAACAATAAGAAGTAATTAAAGAAATATATATAGAGGGATTAAAACATGCGTGAGAGAGGATTTAAAGAAGAATCAGAGAGTTTATGGAGTTACCCAACTCCAATAATAAGAATGTAAAGGTGGTAACAAATAGACAATGTCTATAAGAAGATATTAGTAACGAAGTTAAGAATGAAAAGTTATAGTTAAGTATGGTACAGTTTGTACTCTTTAGTAGTTGAGGTATGGTATCGGGCTAAACGATTCCTTCCAGTAGAAGGAGGTATATATCTGAACTAGTAACTCGGAACCTAGTTTGTTGGTTGTTTGTGGGAAACCACTCAGCGTACCATATTGAAACTATTAGAGACTCGATGTGTACCAAGTGTAGAAATGGATACATATGATGAAAGTGTAGAACTCGAATGAAATTTTGAGAAATGTAAATGAAGTTAGAAATTCTTAAAGGAAGAATTTTTTTTTTATAAACAAGAAGATTCAAAGAAGAATCTAAGAGATATGAAGATAAGAAATGGGAGTTTCCTAACTCCAAAAGTCAAGATAATGAATAATGTCGTAAATAATGAAAAAGAGAAAGAAAAAAGATCGTAAAACAAAACGATCACGAGTTAAAAAAAGAATTTTAAGGAATATGATAATAGAATAAGATCACGACGTGATCTGTTTATGTTATAGAAGAAAGATGGTCTGTAATGTTTGAATAATTATTGCTTGATGTTATGAAGGTAATGTACTATGATATAGTACAAGATAAACTCATGAGGAGTTATAGATAATGTGATATGAGGAATTCAGTATCGAAAGCGAAAAAACAAGTTAAGAGTAAGATAGAGTTAGATGGGATTTCAATTGAAGACTCATGTGGACGGCTGAGTTGTACAAATCTTTGTATAGGAAAGGGTTTTGTGCTTGCACTCAGTTTATCATATTGATAATCATTGGAATGTTGGTGTCATATTATCAATGTATATGTGACAAAAAGGTGATTCTTTTCTCATGTGTATATTTGATAGTTAGAAACTATTAAGTTTAGACATATATTATTAGGATTTAAGTAGCGATTCTTAAAACTAATGCATATGGTAAGTTCATGACTCATAATAATATGGTATGTTTTGAACCCTCGTGAATGGACGCCTATGGTCCGACTAGGATAAGTTCTTAAACTCATATTATTGTGGCAAGTCCCTGAACTTCCAATGTCTTGATAAGTTTGATGAGCGGGGTATAATTAAGTTATGAATGAAGAATTGAGGGTTATGGGAATAGATAGAATTATTAAGCAATGGATCAGTATAGAAAGTGGAGACATAAGTTTTTCCAAATCTTCTAGCTATGCTAGACTTCAAATTTCTGACATCAAGCTAAATTCGCACTATGTGCCTTTTTAAAATGAATTTTTACTCTCAACGCATGGTGACAAATGTGTATGTGTGGACTTCGGGACACTGACACATCGTTACTTGTTGAGATATGATATCGCTAAAACCGATTTTCAAAGATTTTTGAACTATTTAAAGAATAGTCTATGCTAATTGTTTCGGCTAGACAAAAATGATTTAAAAATATCAAAATGTATTTTATATCATTAATGCATCATGGAACCTAGTGCAAAGATGATAAAAACGATGGAGTTATCAATGAAAGAAAATATGTTCAGGGTATTTTACACCCCTTAGTATGATATTGAAAATTCTTAAATTCTTATTCTTGATGTTCTTCTCTAACACTTGATAATCTTTCAACTGTTGAGATTTAGTAATTCAAATGCCTTTATCCTGATGTATATTTCCCATTTATTCCATACACTTTATTTGGGCAATTTTTGCTCATTCTTGTTTAAACCTTTCGATTAAGGATGAGAAAATTTGAGGGTTCGAGCAAAGAACAAGGAAAGTCCAAGATGAAGTGATGCTAATGGTTATGTAATAAAATAATTATTTCTGCATATATGTATTGTAGCGATAAACGCTAAGACTAAGTTCCAGTATGTTTTAAGGTTATAAAGACTTGGGATTTTATTTTGAATAATTATGTAATAGTTAATATTATTATTCCTTATTGTTAAGGTTACTTAGTTAGATGATGGTGTATGTTGTATCGTGAGCACCAAGTTCTGTAATCGATGATTACACGGATTTGGGGGCGTCACAATTGATAACATTGGGATATTCTTGAACCTTGGATAAATTATATTATAAATGTTTAATATTTATCATTTATCTCATTTGATTGATTCTTTATATCATTATCCTCATGCTTATATTGTGTTGAAAGTCATCTGTGACTTACGTGCATAGATGGACTTGGTATTATTATGACCAGGGATTGTTCGGTATAATCATGATCGTAATTGAAAACGCGATTATCTTTGGCACGTAGTGCATGGATAATTCGTGGTCGTGATACTAAAGAATATCCTTGGCCTGTAGTGCAGGGATGATTCGATGATGTGGATTAATTATTGAGCTGAGTCTCAGCAATGAAATATTAATTCATGGATGTGGTAAAAGTCATCTTTGGCCGTAGTGCATAGATGGACTTGGTATGATTATGACCAGGGATTATTCGGTATAATCATGACCGTAATTGAAAACACGAATATCCTTGGCCCTTAGTGCATGGATAATTCGTGGTTGTGATACTATTAAGCTGAGTCTAAGCATTATTGGTTTTACAGTTGTATATCTTTGGCCTGTAGTGCAAAGATGAATTGTTAATGAATATCTTTGGCCGGATTGCAAAGATGAATTTAATGTTTTCAACGATAAAGGTATTTAAGGTATCCTCACCTCTTTATCATACCAGTAACGTCACGTAAATTTAGAGGCAAAATTCCATAAGAAGGGAGATTGTGAGACCCAGATTTTATAAATAAAGATTTAAATTTCTCAAAATATTTTTTGAATATTAAGGTGTGGATTTGAGATAATGTTATAGTTGGGGGTAGTATTTGAAAATTTTGCAACGTATGCAAGTTGTTGTATAATATTCGATTGGTCGGGGAATATTCTTTTTGTCGGGGAATATTCGTACGACGACACAATCATTGGTGGACCCACAACAGAAGAACTGTCGTAGTTAGAAAACGACAAAAATATTTTATGAAAATAACGGCGGAGGTTTTACCGTTGATACTGTTGAGCTACCCGGTAGTAAAAGTACAGTAATACTCGTGGTTGCATAGTAGCACACGGTATTGATTATTGATGCTTATGTGATAAGTCACTCAATTATACTCAATTATTGCTACAGTAATTGCTGCATCATATCTCTCATATTATTGATTCGATTATTATCACAGTATCATGTGCATAATATGTTATTTTATTAAATAAATAATTGAGACGACAAAGTTATTTATATTATTAAATTACAATATTTACAATGTCTAGAAGTTCTGTCAAGGAGAGGTTAGATAATCTAATTACGCTCCAATATGGAGAAATCCTTATTGGAAAGCCCCCTATTTCCTGGGAACGATCTAGTTGTTAAATATTGTGAGTTATGATATTAATGATGATTAAGTTCATGTTAATTAAAGGTGAATTTGATAATTTCATTGTGTTGGGATTATTTGTGTTAATAGAAATTGACATCTATTCCGATGATAATTGATGTCTGGAGGTTATATTGTTCAATTGGGTATTCGGAACATTTTTGTGTCGAAGTTACTATTCACAAATTACTATTCATGAGTTACTATTTACTATTCACGAGTTACTATTCACGAGTTACTATTCACGAGTTACTATTCATGAGTTACTATTCACGAGTTACTATTCACGAGTTACTATTCACGAGTTACTATTCACCTGGTTACTATTCACTCTATTATTGTGCATTCGGGTATTTGGGTACAATATTATTCCATGAGGAGATGTGCTAATTTTTCGAATAGTTGGTTGAATGAATTAATATGGACCACTGGTGGAAAGTTATAATAGTGAATCAATATGGGTCACTGGTTTAAAGTTTTAATAGTAAATCAGTATGGACCGTCGCTTTAAGTTTTAATAGTAAATCGATCTGGATCGTTCGTTTAAAAGTAAATCGATCTGGGCCATTCATGAATTAGTTGCTATTCATTCCATTTTTCTATAAATAGAAGCTCATTCCTTCATTATTTCTTACGAATTCACTGAAACTCTAGAGAGAGAAATTATAGAGAGAAATTATAGAGAGAAGTTATAGAGAGAAAATCTATAGAGAGAAATAAGAAGAGTATTCTGCTACTTCCCTACTTCATTACTCCAGTATCCAACGTCTTCTAAGGTAAGGGGTGTTATTCTTTCTTCTTGAAGAGAACTTCTGTTATTCCATTCTTTATTATTCTGTTGGAATAACCTGTAAAAGTGGCATACCCTATACATAACCTGTATACGTGGCATACCCTATACTTGGTGAAATCCTTATGTTATTCCATTCTTTATTATTCTGTTGGAATAACCTGTAAAAGTGGCATACCCTATACAAAACCTGTATACGTGGCATAGCCTATACTTGGTGAAATTCTTATGTTATTCCATTCTTTATTATTCTGTTGGAATAACATGTAAAAGTTGCATACCCTATACATAACCTGTATACGTGGCATACCCTATACTTGGTGAAATCCTTATGTTATTCCATTCTTATTTATTCTGTTGGAATAACCTGTATACGCGGCATACTCTATACTTGGTGAAATCCTTATGTTATTCCATTCTTTATTATTCTGCTGGAATAACTTGTATGCGCGGTTTACCCTATATTTGGTGGAATAACCTGTATATGCGGTTTACCTAATACTTGGTGATCTTCTTCTGTTATTCCATTCTTTATTATTATGTTGGAATAACCTGTTTATGCGAAGTACCGCATACTTGGTGAAATTCTTTTATTATTCCGTTCTTTATTATTCTGTCGGAATATCCTCTCGGTGTGAATTTCACCTGACCTGGTTCCATATTTATTATTTCGCATTTATTATTCTTTCAGAATATCATGTCGGTGTGAATTTCACCTGACCTAGTTCAATATTTATTATTCCGCATTTATTATTCTGTTGGGAATAACCTGTTTGTGCGGTCTCTATCGCATGCATGGTGAATCCTTCTGTTAATCCATTCTTTATTATTCTGTTGGAATAACCTGTCTATGTGGATTGCCACATGTATTGTGAATGATCCTTTGTATTCATTTCTTATTAAATTATGGAAATGATCTGTATACGTGGGTTACCGCATGGCGGGTGAGCATCCATTTGCAGTTTCATATATTCTTTATTATACTCAGTTGGTTAAAGTTTTGACTTCTATACTCCATGAAATTAGTGGAATATCCTTGATATTTGCGCTTCATTCAGTATCTTTTCATGGAAATATTCTTCTGAGCATTCTTGACTTTTACTTTACAAAGAAGTATCATGTTGACAATTTGGATATTATTAGTTCCTGGATAAATTAATTCTTGAACTTGTTTAATTGAATTCCTATAACATTGTCATCATCCCCATGTTTATATTATGTTGAAAGTCATCTTTGGCTTACGTGCATAGATGGACTTAGTATGATTATGACCAGGGATCATTGGGTATAATCATGAACTGTGATGTTATAAGTGATGTGGTAAAAGTCATCAGTGGCCTGTAATGCATTGATGGACAGTTTTTGGTATGATTATGACCAGGGATTATTCGGTATAGTCATGACCGTGGAGGATTTAATGAATATCCTTGGCTCGTAGTATAGGGATGATTAAAAGATGTGGTTTATTTATTAAGCTGAGTCTCAGCGATAAAAGTTGATGAAAACATTTTTAAATCATAGAAGATAGTAGGTTTTATTCTCTACTTGACTCTTCTAATGGATTGCTTATTCCGCAGCAGTTAAACTTAATGTCTATTGTATTTTATCAGTTTAACATTGTTGAAGAATAATGATAATTTATTCTGCATTATCTTAGTCAAAATATTTCTTACTGGGCTAGTTGAGCTCACCCTTTCTTTCACTTCGTTTCTTGAAATGAGAATATATTTGGGACGAGTCGGGGAAAAGAGTGATGGTCCAGAAGATAGCATTAGTAGTCCTCACTATTCTGTTAAATAGTGTGACAATAAATGTAATGAGGACTCCTTGAGTATGGATATTGTCTAGATGACAATATTCCTATTAGAACTCTCAGTTTATGTATTGTCGTATATTACACGACAGTTGTATAATTAAGTTTGTATTTGTAGTTTGTACCATGTATTTGGCGACTCAGAATGGTTGATGAATACCTAATTTTGGGGGCGTCACAGTTGGTATCAAAGCTTAGGGATATGATCCCTGGCTAAGATGTGAGATAAGAACTAGGAGGGGAGAGACGGGAAATTCCTTCGCTAGTATGACCTACCTAAGTTTATTTGGTATTTAATTGGTCGGTCAGTGTATAGGGATAATATGTGAAATGTTAATTAACCCTTTTTTTGTGGCAGTATTTGAAAATGGCATTCAAAAATATTGAGATAAGCAATGGAGCACATGAGACCGTTGAGTCTCCACAGATCAATAATCAGGATAATGTACGACAGGATGGCGTTAATCCTCCTATAAACAACAACACTGATCAAATGACGAACGACGGTACGTTTAGGAGCTTTTTAGAATTCATGCAACATCAGGTGAAGGCGGCTCCTATTCATAAAGCAGGTGAAAATAATGGCAACCCACGGTCAGTCACCGCTAAGCAGTTCAAGGAGCTGGGACCACCGGAGTTTTTCGGAAAGCCGGAACCACTTAAGACGGAGACGTGGCTAAAGCAGATCACCAACATATTTGATGTCTTGGGATGCTCAGAGGAGCAGAAGGTTCCATTTGCCACCTTTATGTTGCGTGAAGAGGCAGATTACTGGTGGGAATCTGTAAAACGTACCCAGACTGATACACTCAAGATGTCTTGGGAGAAGTTCCAAGAGCTGTTCAACGACAAGTACTTTCCCAAAAGTATTCGTCACATGAAGGAGGTGGAGTTCATCTGTGACGCCCCCAAAATAGGTATACATCACCCATCTTGTGTCGCCAAATACATGGTACAAAATTCAAATACAAACTAATAATACAGCAGTCGTGTAAAATACGACAAAACATATGATGTGAGTTTAAATAAAAATATTGTCTTATAGGCAATATCCACTCTCAGAATAAGTCCTCATTAGATTTATTGTCACACTATTTAATAGAATAGTGAGGACTACTAGCTAATATTATCATCTGGATCATCACTCCGTCCCCCGACTAGTCCCTGCTACGTTCTCATTTTCTGAAAAGAAAACTGAAAGAAATGGTGATCTCAACTAGCCAGTAAGAAATATTATGACTAAGATAATGCAGAATAAATTATCGTTAGCCTTCAACAGTGTTAAACTGATAAAATACAATAAACATCAAGTTTAACTGCAGCGAAACATGTAATCCATTAAGAGAGTCAAGTAGAGAATAAAATCTACTATATTTTATGATTTAAAAGGTTTTTCATCACTTTTATCGATGAGACTCAGCTCAATAAATAATCCACGTCATTAAATCATCCCGCACTACTGAGCCAAGGATATTCTTTAAGTATCACGACCACGAATTATCCATGCACCACGGGCCAAAGATAATCGTTTTTTCATCAATCTGGTCCCCGATCATGCCATAAAACAATTCATCTTTGCTCCTTGGGTCAAGAGAATCCATAGCCATAATCATACAAAAATTGTCCATCAATGCATTACAGCCAATGAGGACTTTTTCCACATCATTTATAACATTACGGTCATGATTATACTTAGAATAATCCACGGTCATAATCATACCAAGTCCATCTATGCACTACAGGCCACAGATGACTTTCAACATAATATAACCATGAGGATGATGACAATGATATAAGAATTCAATAAAACAAGTTCAAGAAGTATGTTATTCAGGAACTAATAACGTCCAAATTGTGAGACCCCGAATTTTATGAAATAAAAGTTTTCAATTTTTCTATTTTAGTAAATGGTTAAATTGATAAAAGGTTAAAGTTAAGGATGATATGTGAAAATTTTTCAAAGTAAACAAGTTGTCATAAAATACCTGGTCACTATTCACTCTAGTATTATTCACTCGGGTATTTGGGACACTTTTTGTGTCAGAGTACTATTCACGAGTTACTATTCCTGGGTTACTATTTACCCAAATTACTATTCACTCTAGTATTGTTCACTCGGGTATTTGGGACACTTTTTATGTCGAAGTACTATTCACGAGTTATTATTCATGAGTTACTATTCACCCAGATTAGTATTCACTCTAGTATTGTTCACTCGAGTATTTGGGACACTTTTTGTGTTGGAGTTACTATTCACGAGTTACTATTCATGGGTTACTATTAACCTGAGAAATATATTTGTTTTCGGTCCAAATCATTTTTGAGTACAATATTGTTCCATGTGAGATGTCTTTAATTTTTAGAGCCAGATTGGTTGAAATTATATAAAAGCTTTTTATATAAAACAGAATACTTTTATAAAGTTACTCTATAAATAAAATATATTATATTCTATTGTGCATAGTATTTTGCATAGTAAAATCTTTTTATATAAAGCAGAATACTTTATTAAAGTTATTCTATAAATAGAATATAATATATTTTATTATGCATAGTGTTGCATAATATTTTGCATAGTAAAATCTTTTTATAAAAAAAGAATACTTTATTAAAGTTATTCTATAAATAGAATATATTATATTTTATTATGCATAGTGTTGCATAGTGTTTTGCTTAGTAAAATCTTTTTATATAAAACAAAATACTTTTATAAAGTTGTTTGTTTTATTAGGCAATAATTAGAATATATTATATTTTATTTAAAAGATTTTACTTTAAATATGGACCGTCAGATTAAAGTAAATAAATTTGGACCGTTCATGGATTGGTTACTATGCAGTCCATTTTCCTATAAATAGGAAGCTTAGTTAGAATTGAAATCATACCAGAAGTTCAGAGAATTCTCCTTCTATAATCTTGAGAGTATTTCTTTAGAGTTTAAGAAAGCTTTGAGCGTAGTATAAGTTTCCTTCGAGTATATCCTCGCCCTACCAGTCAGAGTACTCTTCTTTCAAAGGTAAGGATTATTATTTTTTCTATTCTGAAGAGAAATTATTTTTCATATTCATATGAATATTATTATCGTTCAATATTCATTATATTCGTTTAATATTCGTAAGGAATATTATTTTCGTTCAATATTCGTAAGGGATATTATTATTATAGTAAGGAGTATTATTTTTTTCGTATTCATGAAGAGAGCTATTGTTATTCCATTCTTTATTATTATGTTGGAATAACACATGCTAAGGCAATCTTGCATACATGGTGAAATTCTTTTATTATTCCATTTTTATTGTACTAAGTTGGTTATTGATTTTACGGTTGTATATCTTTGCTTTGTAGTGCAAAAGATGATATGTTGTTGAATATCTTTGGCCTGTAGTGCAAAGATGATATGTTGTCGAATATATTTGACATGTAGTGCAAAGATGGTATGTTGTTTGATAGCTTTGACCCGTAGTGCGAAGATGGACAGGTGTATGACATGATCATGACCACTAGTGATACTAACAAATATCCTTGGCCGTAGTGCATGGATAATTCAATGATGTGATTGGTAGGATCATGACCATTAGTTAACAGTTGAATGTCTTTGGCCGTAGTGCACTGACAGACAATTGATTGGTATGATCATGACCATTGGTTTTATAGTTGAATATCTTTGGCCCATAGTGCAAAGATAGACAACTGATTGGTGTGATCATTGTTATTAAATTTGAATATCTTCAGCCTTTGGGGAAAGGATACTGAGTAAACATTTTATTAAGCCCTTGTGGCAAGAAGGAACTATTTATTTATATTATTATAAATATGAATTGTGAATTTAACTAACATCTTTGGTGGTTCAGGTGAAGACAAGTGTTGAAAGTTCTATTTATCTTAAGTATAACAAAGAACTGTTGATGAGTATTACAGGAATGAAAAATCAACGATGGACTTTTTCATAGCAGGTAATATATTTTATTCTCTACTTGACTCTTCTAATGGATTGTTTGTTCCGCTGCAGTTAAACTTGATATTTGTTATATTGTATCAGTTTAACACTGTTGAAGGCTAACGATAATTTATTCTTCATTATCTTAGTCATAATATTTCTTACTGGGCTAGTTGAGCTCACCTTTTCTTTCACTGTTCTCTTCAGGAAAATGAGAACATAGCTGGGACTAGTCGGGGAACGGAGTGACGGTCCAGATGATAACATTAGCTAGTAGTCCTCACTATTCTGTTAAATAATGTAACAATAAATATAATGAGGACTCCATTGAGTTTGTATACTGTCTAGATGACAATATGCGTATTTAAAACTCTCAGCTCATGTTGTATAAGTTAGTTTGTATTTGAATTATGTACCATGAAAGTGGCGACCCAAGATGGGTGATGTGTACCTAATTTTGGGGGCGTCACAGTTGGTATCAAAGCTTAGGGATATGATCCCTGGCTGAGGTGTAAGACAAGAACTAGGAGGGGAGAGACGGGGAATTCCTTCGCTAGTGTGACCTACCTAAGTTTATTTGGTATTTTTAATTGGTCGGTCAGAGTATAGGGATAATATGTGGCATGTCAATTAACCCTTATTGTGAAACTATGTTCTAGAATGATATTTGAAATACAGGATATGAGAAATGGGAAAATCGTGATAGAGCGGAAATAACCGGAAAGGTACAATTCGAAAGGAAAGCAATGTATTCTCATCTCTTCGAATATCAGGTACGTACGTAAATTTCGAGGGCGAAATTTCATAAGGAAGGGAGATTGTGAGACCCCGAATTTTATGAAATAAAAGTTTTCAATTTTTCTATTTTAGTAAATGGTTAAATTGATAAAAGGTTAAAGTTAAGGGTGATATGTGAAAAAATTTCAAAGTAAACAAGTTGTCATAAAATACCTGGTCACTATTTACTCTAGTATTATTCACTCGGGTATTTGGGATACTTTTTGTGTCGGAGTACTATTCACGAGACTATTCATGGGTTACTATTCACCCAAATTACTATTCACTCTAGTATTGTTCACTTGGGTATTTGGGACACTTTTTGTGTCAGAGTACTATTCATGAGTTATTATTCACGAGTTACTATTCACGACTTACTATTCACGAGTTACTATTCACCCAAATTACTATTCACTCTAGTATTGTTCACTCGAGTATTTGGGACACTTTTTGTGTCGGAGTTACTATTCATGAGTTACTATTCACGGGTTACTATTCACCCAAATTACTATTCACTCTAGTATTGTTCACTCAATTATTTGGGACACTTTTTGTGTCAGAGTACTATTCACGAGTTACTATTCACGGGGTACTATTCACCCGAGAAATATATTTGTTTTCGGTCCAAATCATTTTTGAGTACAATATTGTTCCATGAAGAGATGTACTAATTTTTCAAACCGTTGGTTGAAATTATAACAGAAAAGCTTTTTATATAAAACAGAATACTTTTATAAAGTTATTCTATAAATAGAATATATTATATTCTATTGTGCATAGTGTTTTGCATAGTAAAATCTTTTTATATAAAATAGAATACTTTATTAAAGTTATTCTATAAATAGAATATATTATATTTTATTATGCATAGTGTTGCATAGTATTTTGCATAGTAAAATCTTTTTATATAAAATAGAATACTTTATTAAAGTTATTCTATAAATAGAATATATTATATTTTATTATGCATAGTGTTGCATAGTGTTTTGCATAGTAAAATCTTTTTATATAAAAAAAATACTTTTATAAAGTTGTTTTTTTTATTAGGTAATAATTAGAATATATTATATTTTATTAAAAATATTTTGCTTTAAATATGGACCGTCGGATTAAAGTAAATAAATCTGGACCGTTCATGAATTGGTTACTATGCAGTCCATTTTCTTATAAATAGGAAGCTCAGTTAGAATTGAAATCACACCAGAAGTTCAGAGAATTCTCCTTCTATAATCTTGAGAGTATTTTCTTTAGAGTTTAGAAAACTTTGAGCGTAGTATAAGTTTTCTTCGAGTATATCCTCGCCCTACCAGTTGGAGTACTCTTCTTTCAAAGGTAAGGATTATTATTTTTTCTATTCTGAAGAGAAATTATTTTTCATATTCATATGAATATTATTATCATTCAATATTCATTATATTCGTTTAATATTCGTAAGGAATATTACTTTCGTTTAATATTCGTAAGGAATATTATTTTTCGTTCAATATTCGTAAGGGATATTATTTTTATTATAGTAAGGAATATTATTTCTTTCGTATTCATGAATAGAGCTATTGTTATTCCATTCTTTATTATTATGTTGGAATAACCTGTCTATGCGAAGTACTGCATACATGGTGAAATTCTTTTATTATTCTATTCTTTATTGTACTAAGTTGGTTATTGATTTTACAGTTGTATATCTTTGGCCTGTAGTGTAAGACTCCGAATTTTATGAAATAAAAGTATTCAATTTTTATAGTTACTATTCACGAGTTACTATTCATGAGTTACTATTCACGAAGCATGATAATTTTTTCGTAAGAAGACACTATTCAATAATTGTTACAGTAGTTACTGTTCAATATTTTATTTTATTGAGTCAATAATTGATGCGTTGATAGTTTATATTATTGTTGTTTCAATAATTGTCATTGCACAATATTTTCCATTATCAGATCAATAATTCATATTATTTGAATAATATTATTAGATAGCATTATTGGCAATGGCTAGAAAGTTCTGTCAAGGAGAGGTTTGGTCATCTAATTGTGTGCCAGTAAGGAAAAATCCTTATCGGAAAGCCCCCCTCTTTCTTGGGAACTGTCTAGTTGTCATAATTGTGATTCTGTAATATTATTTGTGAATAATTAATTATTGATTTATATGATAATGAAATATTTATTTGATGTGGATATAGATGATGGATTTATTTATGTGGTTATAAGTGAAGGAATTAATGCTGAGGTGTTTGATCAGTATTTTGTCAAATTGGAGGTATTAAAAATTACCCGTTTGTGCATTTCAGATATTTTCTTTTTCGAATTTGGAAAAAACTTTCTTCTAGTAGGTCAAGTCTACTTCGGCGTGCTAACATTTTCCTATAAATAGAGGGCTAAGTTAGAATTGAAAATCACACCAGAAACATAAGATTTCTCTCTCTATATATATATATATATTATCAAGCTTATTTTGTGAGTATTTTGATACTTTGAGAGTGGCTATTCAGTGCAAGGTTCCTTCGGTTTTACATTTCGGTCAGAAATACTATTTTTTTGAGGTAAGGAATTTTAAGGGTTTTTATGTTTTTCCATGTTTCGTAACTTTTCAGACCTTCAAAAATTCTGGAAAAATTTAAAATGATAATTTGATGAGTTATCTTGATTGTGTTCAAAAATGGCAATTTTTGGATGTATAGATTAACAGTTATGAATTTTATGGGAAAAGACTATTTTAAAATAAAACCCTTATAACTCCTTGTGGTTAACTCCAAAATTGATGAAATTTTTATTGGGAGTACATCTATATAATATCAGTATATCCTGTAAATTTTAGAATTTTTGGATAAAAGTACAATTTATGATAAATGTCTAAATATTTGGTAGTTTTGGCCATATGAAAAATAGTAAATGAATTTTAAAAATTCTGAGAAAAATATATGTTCAATATGGGACTATATTGTGCTAAATCCCATAAAAGAAATATTTTTGAAACTAATTTGGTATTTTTCATGAAAATATTCTAGTTATGAGTAAATGAGTTAAATATGTTATATGAAGGAAGAAAATTGAAAAATATGATTTTATGGCTTGAGAATCATATATGAGGTATATGCATATTTTTGATGAGGGTTTTGGTTATTGGTGATGAAATCTTATGAGTTAGACTTTTTAGGATGATTAAATGCATTAATTATTAAAGTGTAAATAATTGGATTAAATTATTTATAAGTTTAAGAAATTATTAAATATTATTGTAATATTAAGAATATTAAGATTTTGATATTATTAAGTGATTTATAACATTTGGATTAAGGTGTTATAAATATTGATATGAATTTTATTATAAAATTTTATCTCTTTTGTGTTTGATTCTTATTCACGATACCGGCATTATTCACTTAATACTTAAGACTATTCAATTAAAAAATAAAATTTTCTTTTTGTCCAAGATGTCTATACGGTTACTATCTTGATTGAATCCATGTTTTGATAATATTGTTTTGATTATCATATATAACATTTTTATAATCCTGGTGAAGAAATTTCTCTTTGACTTGAGTGTAAAGATGGGTAGATTATTGGTATGATCGTGACAATGGGTTCTCTTTGGCCAGTAGTCCAAAGTTGAATCATTGACTGGTATGATCATGACCATTGAATTTACAATTGAATATTTTTAGCTTAAGTGCAAAGGTGAATTGATCAACATGATTATAATTATGGTTTATATAAATTCTGAAATGATTATGTATTTATTTAAGATATGAATATCTTCGCTTCAGAAAGGCAAAAGATGATCTGTTGTTGAATATCTTTGGCCTGTAGTGCAAAGATGATCTGTTGTTGAATATCTTTGGCTTGTAATGCAAAGATGACATGTTGTTGAATATCTTTGGCCCGTAGTGCAAAGATGACTTGTTGTTGAATATCTTTGGCCCGTAGTGCAAAGATGACCTATTGTTGAATATCTTTGGCCCGTAGTACAAAGATGACTTATTTTTGAATATCTTTGGCCTGTAGTGCAAAGATGACTTATTTTTTAATATCTTTGGCCCGTAGTGCAAAGATGACATGTTGATGAATATCTTTGGCCGTATTACAAAGAAGAATTTATTAGTATGATTATGAACAAGAACTGTGATTTGGTATGACCATGATCTTTGATGTTTTAGGTAAAGACAGGTGATGAAAATTATCTTTGTCCTAGATGAGAAGAGTAATTAGAATCACAATTATGATTATGAGTTATTCATATGATTGTGGAAAGGAACTGTTGATTGATGTTACAAGGATAAAATATTGTTGGTGGACTTTTAACGTGGAGAAGATAATAGACTTTATTGTCTATTTGACTCTTCTAATGGATTGCTCTGCTTCATTGTAAATATGGTTGAAAAGTTTTATCATCTACCATATGTTTCTAAATCTCGATTTATTATCGATGAAGGCTATTGATAATTTAATTATCTTTAGTCATGATATTCTTTACTGAGCTATTTGTGCTCACCCTTTTGCTTCACAATTCCTTTCAGGTAATAAAATTGTAGTTGGGTCGAGCGGGGGATAACAGGGGAATAGAACAGTGGTCTATAGCTGTTGAGGTTCTCCCTAAATATGTGAGGTAGACTCAACTTTGGAAGGGTGTTTTGCCACTATCATACAAGATGTCTAATGACATACAAACTCATGTTATCATAAGACAGGGTTGTGCACATCCACTTGTTGAGTATATCTACGAGCACTACCTATATTATCTTGGAGTTTATTTGAAATGTAATTCTCACTTGGAGATAACGGAGATAATTATATGCCAAGAGAAGACTCACCATTGGAAAGAAGATGATAATAATCTTCTCATTTTTCTTTGGAGTTTATTAGGTCAACCAAGGATAATTCTGTGGGCATATGATATCTATTATAATCTAGACGCATGGCCTCCCATGTACGAAGGTTTTCTGGAGCACTTTCCAAAGATTTTAATTTCTAAAACAGTTATTGACTGTACCTTTATGTAAGGTGACATTGTGACGTGTTATCTAAGGTTGGGACATGAGTCACAGTTGATATATATTTGTATCAAAACTTACAGCATACGTGTTGTTGTATTTTGCACGACAATTATTGTAATAAAGTTGTAGTTATTTTCTGTACCATGTATTTGGCGACTCAGAATAGGTTGGATGGATTGGACCAATTTTGGGGGCGTCACATGTAGTGCAAAGATGATATGTTGTTGAATATCTTTGGCCTGTAGTGCAAAGATGATATGTTGTCGAATATCTTTGGCCTATAGTGCAAAGATTGTATGTTGTTTGATAGCTTTGACCCGTAGTGCGAAGATGGACAGGTGTATGACATGATCATGACCACTAGTGATACTAACGAATATCCTTGGCCGTAGTGCATGGATAATTCAATGATGTGATTGGTAGGATCATGACCATTAGTTAACAGTTGAATGTCTTTGGCCGTAGTGCACTGACAGACAATTGATTGGTATGATCATGACCATTGGTTTTATAGTTGAATATCTTTGGCCCATAGTGCAAAGATAGACAACTGATTGGTGTGATCATTGTTATTAAATTTGAATATCTTCAGCCTTTGGGGAAAGGATATTGAGTAAACATTTTATTAAGCCCTTGTGGCAATAAGGAACTATTTATTTATATTATTATAAATATGAATTGTGAATTTAACTAACATCTTTGGTGGTTCAGGTGAAGACAAGTGTTGAAAGTTCTATTTATCTTAAGTATAACAAAGAACTGTTGATGAGTATTACAGGAATGAAAAATCAACGATGGACTTTTTCATAGCAGGTAATATATTTTATTCTCTACTTGACTCTTCTAATGGATTGCTTGTTCCGCTACAGTTAAACTTGATATTTGTTATATTGTATCAGTTTAACACTGTTGAAGGCTAACGATAATTTATTCTTCATTATCGTAGTCATAATATTTCTTACTGGGCTAGTTGAGCTCACCCTTTCTTTCACTGTTCTCTTCAGGAAAATGAGAACGTAGCTGGGACTAGTCGGGTAACGAGTGACGGTCCAGATGATAGCATTAGGTAGTAGTCCTCACTATTCTGTTAAATAGTGTGACAATAAATATAATGAGGACTCTATTGAGTTTGTATACTGTCTAGATGACAATATACGTATTTAAAACTCCCAACTCATGTTGTATAAGTTAGTTTGTATTTGAATTATGTACCATGAAAGTGACGACCGAAGATGGGTGATGTGTACCTAATTTTGGGGGATTAACACAAATTGTCAACATGATACTTCTTTGTAAAGTAAAATTCAAGAATGCTTAGAAGAATATTTCCATGAAAAGATACTAGATGAAGCGCAAATATCAAGGATATTCCACTAATTTCATGGAGTATAGAAGTCAAAATTTTAACCAACTGAGTATAATAACGAATGGAATAACAAAAGAAATCACTATGCATACAGATTGCAGACGCAGATTTATAAAAGTTATTCCAATGTAATAATAATAACGGAACCAAAGTCGTGAAAATCACACCGATAGGATGTTCCAAATGTAATAATAAAGATGAGAATAATAAAGAGCGGAACCAGTAGGTGTAAAACACACGAATGTGATATTCCAATGTAATAATAAAGCGAGAATAATAAAGACGAAACCAGTCAGGTGTAAAACACATGCGACGTGATATTCCAAATGTAATAATAAAGACAAAATAATAAAGGCGAACCAGTCCTGTAAAACACATGAACATGTGATATTCCAAATGTAATAATAAAGACAGTAATAATAAAATATTGTCACCAAGTATAGGTAGACAGCGTGATACAAAGTTATGTATAGGGTATGCCTCAGATACAAAGTTATTCCAATGTAATAATAAAGAATGGAATAACATAAGGATTTCACCAAGTATAGGGTAAGCCACGTATACAGGTTATTCCAACAGAACAATAAAGAAATAGAATAACAGAAGTTCTCTTTTTTAATACAAAAGAATAATATCCCTTACCTTAAAAGAAACTGAATATAAGAGTAGTTAAGTAGCAGAATACTTTTCTTCTTTCTCTCTTACAGTTTATCTCTCTAGAGTTTCAGTGAATTCGTAAGAAAATAATGAAGGAATGAGCTTCTATTTATAGAAAAATGGAATGCATAGTAACTAACTTATGAACGGTCCAGATTGATTTACTTTAATCTGACAGTCCATATTTAAAGCAAAATCTTTTAAATAAAATATAATATATTCTATTTATAATTTTACTATGCAACACTATGCATAATAAAATATAATATAACCTAATTATTATCAAATAAAACGAATAACTTTATAAAAATATTCTGTTTTATATAAAAATATGTTTCTGTTTTATTACGTTAATAATACTAATAAAACAGAACTTAAAAATCAACAATAATTGAATCAAATAATATGAGATACTATGCAGCAACTATTGTAGCAATAATTGAACAAAACTGAGTGACTTATCACATAAACATCAATAATCAATACCATGTGCTACTACGCAACCACGCGTATTACTGTACTTTTACTACCGAGTAGTTCAACAATATCAACGATAAAACTTTCGCCCTTATTTTCATAAAAATATTTTTGTCGTTTCTCATTCCGACAATAATTCCGTTGTGGTGTCCACCAATGATTATGTCGTCGTACGAATATTCTTCGACACAAAGAATATTCCCCGACCAATCGAATATTATATAACAACTTGCATACTTTGCAAAATTTATAAATACTACCCACAACTATAACATTATATCAAATTTTAAAAAAAAATATTTCGAGATAATTAAATATTTATTCATAAAATCTGGGGTCTCACATCATCAAGTTGGAGAAAAATAATATGACTGTGTCACAGTACGAGGCTAAGTTTGCCGAGTTGTCTCGGTTTGCATCCCATTTGGTCGATAATGATGAGCGAATGACGCGAATGTTTTTAAGAGGTTTGAAACCCGATATACGTCAATACCTAATTTCTCATAAACTTTGTTTGTATTCAGATATTATGAATAGGGCTCAGTTATTGGAGGGCGATAATGAGTCAGCACAACCAAAAGGTAATGACCAACACCACAATAATAATCGCATCAGGGTGGCAATCTACCATCTGGAACAACGATAACCATCGTGGGGGAAATTATCATGCCAAGAATGGTAACCATTTCGGTTGTAATCATGGCCAAGATAATAGGAATGGAAATTTCAAGAAGAGGAAATTCAACAATGATGGAAAGACGTCAGTACCAGCACCCGTTGTTAAGGAAGGAGAACGACCACCTATCATATGTTTCAAATGTGGAGAGGAGGGACATATCAGTCCAAACTGCACGATGCCGTCCAAAGCATGTTATAATTGTGGAAAAGAAGGTCACTTAGCCCGATTTTGTCGTTCACCAAAGACAAGTTCAGCTAGGATGGAGGCACCAAAGACCGTTCCAGATAAATCAAAATCGGTAGTGTAAGAGAGAGCGTTTTTCGTGAATTCTCAAAAAAAAAGCGAGTAACCCGAACGAAGTTAGCACGGGTTAGTTAATTATAAATTGCGAAGTCTATACCTTATAAAATACCGGTTCTACCCATTATTTTATCTCTCTTGCTTGCGTTCAACGTTTAAATTTGACTCCGAAGAAGTTAGACTTTGACTTATTGGTTGAAACTTCGTTAATAGGAGCCTTCGTTACCTCTACTGTTTTTAAATCTTGTTTGATTCAAATAAACACTTTCACGTTACTTGTCGATCTTATTTTTTTGAAAATACTTGCCTTTGATGTTATTTTAGGAATCAATTGGTTAGCTACTCATCATGCTTTTCGTAAGGTTGTTAGATTTTATATTCATAACCAACCTGTTGTGCAAATTCAAGTAACCAAACCACTAAAGTCAATCATTGTCATATCAAGCCATAAGTAAAGAGCCCCGAACCTTTCGTTGTTGACTTCCTTGTGTGGAATGCACCGAGGCCAGACTTTCTGTAGGCGACATCGTGAATGAAGATGGTGAGTTGATAGGTATCATTGTGAAGTGTTATCTAGGTTAAGGGATAGAAGTCACATTTGGTATCAATCTGACGTACTATCCAAGTCTTGGATGAGAGTCACAGTTTTGAATGATATTTCTATTATTAATAAATTTCTTGGCGTATTCTTGAAGACTTCTTATCCTACCTAGAGCATGAAATCGAATTTTATATTGACCCCAGTACAAAACTCATTTCTAAAACCCTCAAATATTTCATCAACTAAAAGGATCTAGTTACGTTGATTATAATGAGAGTCATAATAAAAGCGTTGGACTAATGAAAATCATGGGTATATGTGGTATTAGTAAGTTTTATGATGAGTTATATTGGTTATTATGAGAAAACATGAAAGTTTCTTAGAAATCACAAAGGGTTGAAAAATCAGATTTTGGTGAAAATGGATCATGAAATTCAATTGACCATATCTCCTATTATATTTTGAATTTTTGAGTGTGGTCAAGTCCTAGAGTTAGATCTATGAGTTTTATAGCGTCTCCAAGTGGAATCACTGGAAAAAGTGTTGTAGATTTTTGTGTGAATTGATTTTAGTAAAGGATGAAAAAGCTGGAAATTACCAAAATGCTACTGTCCAGATTTTTAGAGGGGCTGTTTCGGCCACTTAAATTATGATAAAATTTTGGCCTTTTGGGACATGAATATATATGGTATAGAGTACCTCCTGTCCAAAAATGAGCTCATTCTGACTTAAAATGAGCAAGTTATAACCATTTCAATATTTAGGTTTTTTCGACGAAAAACACTATAACCGTTCTATAACTCCGATGACCATGAAATTTAAACTGGAGGCTCACATTAATATGTGTAAGGTCCTGCCAAGATTTGGGAATTTTTGGAGTTAAACTTGAGGTAGCTAATTTCTTAAGGAATTAATTGGAAATTGATTTTTGAAAAATAGTAAATGAATTTTAAAAATTCCGACAAAAATATATGTTCATTATGAGACTATATTATGCTAAATCCCAGAAAAGAAATAATTTTGGGACTAATTTGGTATATTTCATGAAAATGGTTTAGTTACGAATATATGAGTTAAATATGTTATGTGAAGTAACAAAGTTGGAAAATAGGATTTTATGGATTAGAAATCCTATATAGAGTATATGCATATTTTTTTGATGAGGGATTTGATCATTGGTGATAATATCTTATGAGTATGGCATTTTTGAATGATTAAATGCATTATATGGTAAAGCGTAAACAATTGAAATAAATTGTTTATAAGTTTAAGAAGTGATTAAAATATTGTTATAATATTAATGATATTAGATTATGAGATTATTAAGTGATTGATAACATTGGTATATTCTTGAACCCTGGATAAATTATATTATAAATGTTTAATATTTATCCTTTATTTCATTTGATTGATTCTTTATATCATTATCCTCATGCTAATATTGTGTTGAAAGTCATCTGTGACTTACGTGCATAGATGGACTTGGTATGATTATGACCAGAGATTGTTCGGTATAATCATGACCGTAATTGAAAACACGATTATCTTTGGCACGTAGTGCATGGATAATTCGTGGTCGTGATACTAAAGAATATCCTTGGCCTGTAGTGAAGGGATGATTCGACGATGTGGATTAATTATTGAGCTGAGTCTTAGCAATGAAATATTAATTCATGGATGTGGTAAAAGTCATCTTTGGTCGTAGTGCATAGATGGACTTGGTATGATTATGACCTGTGGAGTATTCAGATAATCATGATCAGATTGAAAAACACGAATATCCTTGGCCCGTAGTGCATGGATAATTCGTGGTCGTGATACTTAAGTCGAGTCTCAAAGATTATTGGTTTTATAGTTGTATATCTTTGGCCTCAGAAGTGCAAAGATGAATTGTTAATGAATATCTTCGCCGGATTGCAAAGATGAATTTAATGTTTTCAACGATAAAGGTATTTAAGGTATCCTCACCTCTTTATCATACCAGGTACGTACGTAAATTTTGAGGGCGAAATTTCATAAGAAGGGGAGATTGTGAGACCCTAGATTTTATAAATAAAGATTTAAATTTCTCAAAATATTTTTTGAATATTAAGGTGTGGATTTGAGATAATGTTATAGTTGGGGGTAGTATTTGAAAATTTTGCAAAGTATGCAAGTTGTTGTATAATATTCGATTGGTGGGGAATATTCTTTTTGTCGGGGAATATTCGCATTTACGATATTAATCATTGGTGGACCCACAATGTAAGAACCGTCGTGTAGTTCGAAAACGACAAAAATATTTTTATGAAAATAACGGTGGAGGTTTTACCGTTGATATCGTTGAACTACCCATTAGTAAAAAGTAAAGAATGTCGCGTGGTTGCATAAGTAGCAGACACCAGTATTGATTATTGATGCTTATGTGATAAGTCACTCAATTAAACTCAATTATTGCTACATGAAGAATTGTCGATCATATCTCTCATATTATTGATTCGATTATTATCACAGTATCATGTGCATAATATGTTATTTTATTAAATCAATAATTGAGACGACAAAGTTATTCATATTATTAAATTACAATATTTACAATGTCTAGAAGTTCTGTCAAGGAGAGGTTAGATAATCTAATTACGCTTCAATAGGGAGAAATCCTTATTGGAAAGCCCCCTCTTTCCTGGGAACGATCTGGTTGTTAAATATTGTGAGTTATGATATTAATGATGATTAAGTTCATGTTAATTAAAGGTGAATTTGATAATTTCATTGTGTTGGGATTATTTGTGTTAATAGAAATTGACATCTATTCCGATGATAATTGATGTCTGGAGGTTATATTGTTCAATTGGGTATTTGGAACATTTTTGTGTCGAAGTTACTATTCACGAGTTACTATTCATGAGTTACTATTCACGAGTTACTATTCACTCGGTTACTATTCACTCTATTATTGTGCATTCGGGTATTTGGGTACAATATTATTCCATGAGGAGATGTGCTAATTTTTCAGACCGTTGGTTGAATGAATTAATATGGACCGCTGGTGGAAAGTTATAATAGTGAATCAATACGGTCACCGGGTTTAAAATTTTAATAGTAAATCAGTATGGACTGTCGCTTTAAGTTTTAATAATAAATCGATCTGGATCGTTTGTTTAAAAGTAAATCGATCTAGACCGTTCATGAATTAGTTACTATTCATTCCATTTTTTTATAAATAGAAGCTCATTCCTTCATTATTTCTTACTAATTCACTGAAACTCTAGAGAGAGAAATTATAGAGAGAAGTTATAGAGAGAAAATCTATAGAGAAAAATAAGAAGAGTATTCTGCTACTTCACTACTTCATTACTCCAGTATCCAACTTCTTCTAAGGTAAAGGGTGTTATTCTTTCTTCTTAAAGAGAACTTCTGTTATTCCATTCTTTATTATTCTGTTGGAATAACCTGTAAAAGTGGCATACCCTATACATAACCTGTATACGTGGCATACCCTATACTTGGTGAAATCTTTATGTTATTCCATTCTTTATTATTCTGTTGGAATAACCTCTAAAAGTGGCATACCCTATACATAACCTGTATACGTGGCATACCCTATACTTGGTGAAATCCTTATATTATTCCATTCTTTATTATTACATTGAATAATTCAGTAAAAGTGGTATACCCTATACATAACCTGTGACACGTGGCATACCCTATACTTGGTGTGAATCCTTAGTTATTCCATTCTTATTTATTCGTTGAATAACTCAGATACGCTGTGACATACCCTATACTTGGTGAAATCCTTATGTTATTCCATTCTTTATTATTCGTTGGAATAACTCAGATGCATGGTTTACCTATACTTGGTGGAATGACACAGATACGGTTTACCAAATACTTGGTGATCTTCTTCGTTATTCCATTCTTTATTATTATGTTGAATAACTTTGTTTATGCGAAGTACCGCATACTTGGTGAAATTTTTTTATTATTTTGTTCTTTATTATCCCGTTGAATATCCCGTCCATGTAAATTTCACCTGACTTGATTCCATATTTATTATTTCGTATTTATTATTCTGTCGGAATATCCTGTCTGTGTGAATTTCACCTGACCTGGTTCCATATTTATTATTCCGTATTTATTATTCTGTTGGGAATAACCTGTCTGTACGGTCTCTATCGCATGCATAGTATATCCTTCTGTTAATCCATTCTTTATTATTCTGTTGGAATAACATGTCTATGTGGATTGCCACATGCATGGTGAATGATCCTTTGTATTCATTCCTTATTAAATTGTGGAAATTATTTGTATACGTGGGTTACCGTATGGCGGGTGAGAATCCATTTCCAGTTTCATATATTCTTTATTATACTCAGTTGGTTAAAGTTTTGACTTCTATAATCCATGAAATTAGTGGAATATCCTTGATATTTGCGCTTCATTCAATATCTTTTCATGAAAATATTCTTCTGAGCATTCTTGACTTTTACTTTACAAAGAAGTATCATGTTGACAATTTGGATATTATTAGTTCCTGGATAAATTAATTCTTGAACTTGTTTAATTGAATTTCTATAACATTGTCATCATCCTCATGTTTATATTTATGTTGAAAGTCATCTTTGGCTTACGTGCATAGATGGACTTAGTATGATTATGACCGTGGATCATTGGGTATAATCATGAATCGTGATGTTATAAGTGATGTGGTAAAAGTCATCATATTCGTAATGCATTGATGGGACGCTTTTGGTATGATTATGACCAGGATTATTCGGATATAGTCATGATTAAGTGGAGGATTTAATGAATATCCTTGGCTCGTAGTATAGGGATGATTAGAAGATGTGGTTTATTTATTGTCGAGTCTCAATGATAAAAGTTGATGAAAATATTTTTAAATCATGAAGATAGTAGGTTTTATTCTCTACTTGACTCTTCTAATGGATTGCTTATTCCGCAGCAGTTAAACTTGATGTCTATTGTATTTTATCAGTTTAACATTGTTGAAGAATAATGATAATTTATTCTGCATTATCTTAGTCAAAATATTTCTTACTGGGCTAGTTGAGCTCACCCTTTCTTTCACTGTTCTCTTCAAGAAAAGAGAATATAGCTGGGACGAGTCGGGGAAAAGAGTGATGGTCCAGAAGATAGCATTAGTAGTCCTCACTATTCTGTTAAATAGTGTGACAATAAATGTAATGAGGACTCCTTGAGTATGGATATTGTCTAGATGACAATATTCTTATTAGAACTCTCAGTTTATGTATTGTCGTATATTACACGACAGTTGTATAATTAAATTTGTATTTGTAGTTTGTACCATGTATTTGCCAACTCAGAATGGGTGATGAATACCTAATTTTGGGGGCGTCACAAAAATATGAAGGTGAAAATAATCAGGCATTAATTTAGGAACGGAAAGAAAATATTTTTATGAAATATTTAGTTTCATCATAATCCTAGGTATTAGAAATTTTGCTAGCCATGGAATTAAAAATAAAAATAAATAATATTAGTACTACTATTTGCATTAAATAAGAACAATAATTAAAAAGAGAATTTTTATTATATAAATAAAAGAAAGTTACAAAAACTCCCTGACAGTAGTACCACACGTGATTGAAATAAGAGAAAGGACAAACTCTAAAATATCTTACTCCTTCCTACACTAGTGAAAAACTGAGAAAAAGAAAATAACAAGTGGTGCTTTCTCTTTAAAACAAGAGGCCTATTTATAGGAAAAATAACTTAGAACCCTAATTTAGATTCATTGAACTTGGAAACTTTGGTTCCCTTTTCATGTAGGATTCAATTTACTAGTAGCAATCAACTTCTCAAAAAGATCTTCTAGATTGACTTTTCTTTCTCTTGTTGGATTTGACTTGCACACTAAGATTGTTCAACCTCTTTCCTTCTCCTTGTCAGATTCTTCTTGGACATTCCTTATATAAATAAGAGTATTAAATATTGTTTGATCACCAAGATTTTGACTTTATTCCAACAAATATTAAATCCTATAAAATAAAATAAAACATGTTAATTTAATAAACTAATATAATTAAAAGGACAAAATTAGGGATAATTAAATGTATGAATTACGTGTCTATCAAAATACCCCCATACTTAGCTTTTGTTCGTCCTCGAGTAAAATAAAAATAAAATAAAATAGAACAAAAATTACACTACCCCATTTTCGTAGGAAACACGATTGCACTTAGTATGTGCAACAAGCCTTTAAACTCCAAGGTTACCACAAGTGGACGAGTTGTGTCTCGTGAGGGTTTGCAGTGAATATACCCACAAAATTCAAAAATAATTTTGGGTTTAACAAATTAGGAAATTGAAAGAAAACTTTAAAATATCTATAGGCATTATACATAAGCAAGATTAAATTCAAAATCACACTTTTACCTTGTCAAAAATACTCAATCTTCATTTTAGACACCATTTGTGACGCCCCCAAAATAGGTATACACCACACCCATTCTGAGTCGCCAAATACATGGTACAGAAAGCAAACTACAACTTCAATAATACAAATGTCGTGTGAAATACGACATTACATACTGTGAGTTAAAATACAAATATTGTCATCTAGACAATATCCACACCCAAATGAGTCTTCATTACAATTATTCAAACACTATTTTACAGAAATAGTGAGGACTGCTAAAACATCTTTCTAGAACCATTACTCCATACCCCGACTCGATCCTGCTATGTTCTCACCTCCTGAGAAGAAAAATGGAACAAAAAGGAAAAGGGTGAGCTCAACTAGCCTAGTAAAGAACATTATGACTAAGATAATATACAACAAATTATCGTTAGTCTTCAACAGGAAAAAATCTGATAGAATATAATAGACAACAAGTTTTAGATCAACAAATACGAAATAAAGAATCCATTAATTAGAAGAGTAGCGTAGAGAATGAATTCTACTATCTTCCAATATTTAAGAGTCCATCATCAATATTTTATCCCTGTAACATCAATCAATATACATCTTTTAGTCAAATATTCATCTTTGCACTACAGGCCAAAGATATTCATTTATTTCACCAGTTGGTCATGTTCATCTCAACACTTGTTCATCTTTGCACTACGGGTCAAAGATATTCATCAGTTAATCATTCATCTTTGCACTACAGGCCAAAGATATTCAATAATATCATCATTAAGGACTGAGGATGATGAAAAAATATTTTTAAGAACGAATCCAGTGAGATAGAAGGACAAATATTAGGGATTCGTATAACAGTTTATCCAAGATCAATAATACTTCAAAATAACCGATTTTGAAGCAGAATTCAAAAATAACGATCAAAACATTGATACAATCAAAGATAGTAGCCAAAATAGACATCTTGGACAAAAAGAAGAAATTTCATTTTTTGGTGAATAGTGCCGTATTCGTGAATAGTGTCGTATACGTGAATAATGCCGTATACGTGAATAGTAACCTCGACACAAAAAGTTCTAAATTTGATTAAAAAGTTCACCACTATTCTGACATAATGATATTGAAGAAATAATATCATTTAAGAAGAAAATAACATCCCTTACCTCAAAATAACCGCATTTTGATTGAATTTGGGTATAAAGTCGATGTAAACTTGCACCGTGATAAAGAACACTCAAAGTATACTCACAAGAATACGCTTCGATAATATAGAGAGTAAAAGAGAAAACTTGTTTCTAGTGTAATTTTCAATTCTAACTTTGCCCTCTATTTATAGGAAAATGCTAGAACGCCAAAGGAGACTAAATAATAAAATATTATTAATCTTTTTTCTTCTTCCACGCCACCTCAATTGTCAAGCCAACTATTTTGAAAATCAAACCTGCCATCTTGGAAAAAATAGCAGCCCACATGTGTTAAAACACAAGTGGATCCCACCCCTTTTTAATAAAAATTATTTTATTTTCCGAAACTTCAATAATTCATAGAAAATAGCCCGTTTATCAAAAAAATACGAATTTTATGTCCATTCTGCCTGAAATCGAATTCTCTACAACTTTGTAGCTTTGAGTTTTTCTAAATTCCAAACCAAAAATATCCGAAATCCACAAACGGATAAATTTTAATACTTCCAATCCGACGAAATACTGATAAAACACCTCAGCATTAATTCCTTCATTTATAACCACATAAAATAAATAAATCCATCATTTATATCCACATAAATATTTCATTATCATATAAATCAATAATTAATTATTCACAAATAATATTATGTAATCACAATTATGACAATGAGTAGCTCCTCAGAAAAGAGGGGGCTTTCCAATAAGGATTTCTCCTCATCGACGCCGCAATTAAATGACCTAACCTCTCCTTGACGAACTTTCTAGACATTACCAATAATGTTATCTAATAATATTATTCAAATAATATGAATTATTGATCCGATAATGGAAAATATCAGACAAAGAACAATTATTGAATCAATAAAATAAAATATTGAATAAAGAACTCCTGTAGCAATTATTGAGTAAAGGCCTTCTTACGCATTTAATCAATAATTCAAAATACTATGCAATACTGGTGTGCCACTCTTTGTGCAACCACGCATATTATCTTGTATTTTAACCACGTGTAACCCAACAGTGTTAACTTCAGAATAATTTACGTCGTTATTTATAAAACTCAATCTTTGTCGTTTTTTTCATCCAACTGTTTTTCCGTTATGGGGCCCACAAATGATCAAGCATTGTCGCACGGAGATTCCCAAACAAAAAGAATATTCCACGACCAAACGAATATTCCCTGACAGAAATGAATATTTTATAACCACTTGCTTATTTTGCAAAATTTGCACATTTCACTCATAACCAAAGCATTAAATCAAATTAACCCTTATTAATTTAGAATAATGAATAGAGAAAAATTTAATTTTATTTATAATAAGTTGGGGTCTTACAACCTCCCCTCTTTATAAAATTTCGTCCTCGAAATTAACGTACATACTTGGTGTTTCGAACAAGTGAGAGTACCTCGCTTTCATTTCCGATTCCAACTCCCAGGTCATTTCTTCAATAGCATGGTTCCTCCACAAAACCTTTAACTTGTGGTATAATTTTGGTGCGTAGGACATGCTCTTTCCTATCCAAGATCTTAACAGGTATCTCCTCGTATGTTAAATCTTCGGCTATCTCGTCTGGTTCTAACTTAATAATATGGTTCGGGTCTTTCACACATTTACGAAGCATAGATATATAAAAAACATTATGAACACGAGACATGCTTGGAGGTAATGCGAGTCTATAGGCCACGTTTCCTATTCGGTCAAGAATCTCAAATGGACCAACAAATCTTGGATTGAGCTTTCCTCTCTTTCCAAATCTTGTAACTCCCTTCCATGTAGCAACACATAACAATACATGATCCCCAATATTAAATTCCACGTCCTTTCGATGAAGATCAACACAACTCTTTTTTCGATCCTGTGAGGTTGGAATACGTTATCGAATCATTTGGATATTTTCGGTGAGTCATGCGTGCATTAATTTCGGTCCCAACAACGTTGCTTTCTCCCACCTCATCCCAAAGATAATCGGAGAAACGACACTTTCGGCCCATACAACGCCTCAAATGGAGCCATGCCTATACTTGCTTGATGATTTGTTGTTGTAGGAGAATTCCACCAGTGACAAGTACTTATCCCAACTTCCTTTGAAATCTAGAACACAGAGTCTTAATAGATCTTCAAGGGTATAAATAGTCCTCTCTGATTGTCCGTCCGTTTGAGGATGGTATGCTGAACTGAATCGTAAATACGTGCCCATAGCTTTCTGCAAGCTAACCCAAAATCTTGAAGTGAATCTTGGGTCACGATCCGAAACTATGGATACAGGCATGCCATGCAATCGCACAATTTCATTCACGTATATACGAGCAAGACTTTCAAGGGAATAAGTCTCACGTATCGGCAAGAAATGGGCAGACTTGGTTAATCTATCAACAATAACCCAAATCGCATTTATGCCTTGAGAAATCTTGGGAAGACCTGTAACGAAATCCATGGTAATGTGTTCCCACTTCCATTCCGGAATCTCATGTGGTTGCAATGGACCCTTTGGCACTTGATGCTCCACCTTTACACGTTGACAGGTTAAACATCTTGTGATAAACTCTGCGATCTCTCTCTTCATATTGTTCCACCAAAATGTATGTCGAATATCATGATACATTTTGGTACTCCCAGGATGGATTGCAAACGGTGTGTTGTGTGCCTCCATCATGATTCTATGCTTCAAGTCAGAATCGTTAGGAATGCAAAGTCTAGAGTTGACTCGAAGTATTCCTTCTTCATCGATTCTTGCTTCTGGAATAGCTCCTTCTTGCACTTTCTTCTTCATATGCATCAGCCCCAGGTCCGTAGCTTGAGCAGCTTTAACTTTATCAATTAAAGTTGGTTCTACTCGTATATTTTCCATCATCATGTGGGTCCCTAGAGTCTTTAATTCTACCTCCATCCTTTGCAAGTCATACAAAATGGGCCTTCGTGTTGACAATATCTCACTCAGTTTGCATATGATCTTCTACTCAATGCGCCAACTAACTACTACGCTCGCTTTTACGGGATGATATGAATAGTGTGATCATAATCTTTCAAATACTCAAGCCAACGTCGTTGCTGCAAGATATTGAGTTCTTTTGGGTGAAGAAATATTTGAGGCTTTTATGGTCCGTATAAATCTCCACTTTTTCCCCGCATAAGTAGTGTCTCCAAATTTTCAACGCGAATATAAGCTCGCCGCTAACTCTGCATCATGAGTAGGATAATTCCTCTCATATTCTTTTGAGTTGTCCCGAGGCATAAGCTATGACTTTCCCATGTTGCATGAGAACACATCCTAACCCTTTGCCAGAAGCATCGTTGTAGATAACAAATCCATCCGTACCAGATGGTATTTCCAGAACAGGTGCCAAAATGAGTCTCCTCTTGAGCTCTTGGAAGCTTTTCTCACATTCATCGCTCCATACGAATTTTGTATCTTTCCGAGTCAGCTGAGTTAACGGAGTAGCGATTTGAGAAAATCCTTCCACGAATCTCCGATAATAACCACTTAAGCCCGGAAAAGTCACAAGACTTTGGCCATCGACTTTGGTTGCTTCCCAACTTTGTATTGCTTCAATCTTCGCTTCAGTCAACAGATACTCCATGTTTTGACACCACATGCCCAAGGAATGCTACTTCCTTGCTTTAACTCGCATTTCTTCAGCTTGGCATAAAGCTTGTTTTCACGAAGCCTTTCAAGTATCAGCTTCAAATGGTGCTCATGATCTTCACGGCTTTTGCAATAGATGAGGATGTCATCAATAAAGACAACAACGAACTGATCCAAATATTCCTTGAATACATGGTTCATCATATCCATGAAAGCAGCAGGAGCATTAGTCAATCCAAAAGACATAACTAAGAATTCATAATGCCCGTACCGAGTTCTAAAGGCAGTCTTTGGAATATCCTCAGTTTTAATCCTCAGCTGATGATATCCGTAATCTAAGATCGATCTTTGAAAAGAATTATGCTCCTTGCAACTGGTCGAACAGGTCATCAATGCGAGGTAACGGATACCTATTCTTGATGGTGACATGGTTTAATTCTCGATAGTCAATACAAAGTCGCATACTCCCGTCTTTCTTCTTTACGAATATAACAGGAGCACCCCAAGGAGATGTACTAGGACGAATGAATCCGATGTCTAACAATTCTTGTAATTGAACTTTTAACTCCTGAAGTTCAATAGGAGCCATTCGATATGGGATTTTAGAAATGGGCTTTGTACCCGGTTCAAGGTCAATAAAGAATTCAACATCACATTCTGGGGGTAGACCGGGAAGTTCTTTAGGAAATACATCAGGAAATTCTCTAACAACAGAAATATTATCCAAATCTGACTTGTCTTTATTTAAATCCATAACATGGGCTAAGAAAGCTTGACATCAATTTTTCAATAAACGAATAGCTTTGTGGCTTGATATGACAGTGACTGATTTTAGTGGTTTAGTTGTTTGAATTTGTAGGACAGGTTGGTTAGGAATATGAAAACTAACAACCTTACGAAAACAATCAATTTTGGCATGATGAGTGGTTAACCAATCAATTCCTAAAATCACATCAAAAGCAAGTATCTTTAAAGAGATAAGATCAACAGGTAATGTGATAGTGCCAACTTGGATCATGCAAGATTTATAAACTGTAGATGTAACGAAGGTTTCACCCAATGGAGTTTCAACAGATAAATCAAAGTCTAATTTCTCCGGAGTCAAGTTTAAACGTTGAGCACAAGCAGGAGAGATAAAGAATGGGTAGAACCGGTATCTAGTAAGGTATAAATTTTGCAAGAATTCAAGATTAGCTTACCCGTGATCACCTCGTTTGGGTTCCTCATGTTTTGGCCAGTCACGACAAACGCTCTTCCAGGAACCGCTGATTTCGACTTATCCGAGACAGCCCTTGGAATCACCACTCCCGCTGAACTTGGTTTCTCTATAGTACAATATCGAGCGATGTGGCCTTCCTTTCCACAATTGTAACATACCTTGGATTGTTGTGGGCAGTTTGGGCTTATATGTCCCTCTTTCCCGCATTTGTAACATCTAACTGGAGGTCGATCTCCTCCACTAGAATTTGTTGTTGGTGCCGGTGCTGCTGCTGATGTCTTCCCGTCATTGTTGAATCTCCTCTTTCTGAAATTTCCACTTGACTCACCTCTCCTATTATCATGGCCACGATTACCATCCGAGTGGTTACCGCCTTTATCCGTATTTTTCCCTCCTCGCTGGTTATCATCGTTCTGATGACTGCTGTCACCAGTATGACCATGGTTGTAGTCCCTCGGTTGAGTATACTCATTATCTCTCTCTAATAATTGAGCCATGATGACAACATCTGAATATAGAGAAAATTTATGAGAGATAATTTATTGACGAATCTCGGGTTTCAGACCTCTCAGAAATATCCGCGTCATACGTTCCTCATTTTCTACCAAATGAGGTGCAAACCTGGATAACTCCGCGAACTTCGCCTCGTACTGAAACACCGTCATGTTGTTCTGTTCAAGTCTAATAAATTCTACCTCCTTCATATGACGAATACTTTCTGGAAAGTACTTGTCATTGAACAGTTTCTGAAATCTTTCCCAAGACATGTTGAGTGCGGCTGGCTGGGTACGCTTCATGGATTTCCACTAGTAATCTGCCTCTCCACGGAACATAAAGGTGGCGGATGGAACCTTCTGCTCCTCCGTGCATCCAAGACATCGAATATCTTGGTAATTTGTTTGACCCATGTTTCTGCCTTAATCGGATCGGGCTGTCCCCAGAAATTTGGTGGTCCCAACTCCTTGAACTATTTGGCTGTAACAGACCACGCGTTGCCATCACTTCCACCCGTATTTTGTATACGAAGTTCCGCTTTCGTCGATTTTGCATGAGCGCGCAAAAAGCTCCTAAACATTCCATCATTCATCGTTTGCTCGGTAGTGTTGTTTACAGGAGGAATATTGTCTTAAATACTGCCATAAAATAAGGGTTAATAAAACAAATTAACATATCACATAATATCCCTATATTATGACCGACCAACAAATAAGCTTAGATAGGACACACTAGCGAAGGATTTACTCATCTCTCCCTTCCTAGTTCTATTCCCCGATCTCCACCAGAGACCATATCCCTAAGCTTTGATACCAACTGTGACGCCCCCAAAATAGGTATACACCACACCCATTCTGAGTCGCCAAATATATGGTACAGAAAGCAAACTACAACTTCAATAATACAAATGTCGTGTGAAATACGACATTACATACTGTGAGTTAAAATACAAATATTGTCATCTAGATAATATCCACACCCAAGTGTGTCCTCATTATAATTATTCAAACACTATTTTACAGAAATAGTGAGGACTTCTAAAACATCTTTCTAGAACCATTACTCCATACCCCGACTCGATCCTGCTATGTTCTCATCTCCTGAGAAGAAAAATAGAACAAAAAGGAAAAGGGTGAGCTCAACTAGCCCAGTAAAGAATATTATGACTAAGATAATATACAACAAATTATCGTTAGTCTTCAACAGGAAAAAATCTAATAGAATATAATAGACAACAAGTTTTAGATCAACAAATATAAGCGGAATGTGCACAGCAATCCATTAGAAGAGTCACGAGAGAATGAATTCTACTATCTTCTAATATTTAAGAGTCCATCATCAATATTTTATCCTCGTAACATCAATCAATATACATCTTTTAGTCAAATATTCATCTTTTGCACTCTGGTGCCAAAGATATTCATTTATTTCACCGATTGGTCATGTTCATCTCAACACCTGTTCATCTTTGCACTACGGGCCAAAGATATTCATCAGTTAATCATTCATCTTTGCACTACAGGCCAAAGATATTCAATAATATCATCATTAAGGACTGAGGATGATGAAAAAATATTTTTAAGAATGAATCCAGTGAGATAGAAGGACAAATATTAGGGATTCGTATAATAGTTTATCCAAGATCAATAATACTTCATAATAACCGATTTTGAAGCAGAATTCAAAAATAACGATCAAAACATTGATACAATCAAAGATAGTAGCCAAAATAGACATCTTGGACAAAAAGAAGAAATTTTATTTTTCTATGAATAAGGTCAGATTCGTGAATAAAGGTCGTATCGTGAATAGTAACCTCGACACAAAAAGTTCCAAATTTGATTAAAAAGTTCACCACTATTATTAAGCATAATGATATTGAAGAAATAATATCATTTAAGAAGAAAATAACATCCTTACCTCAAAATAATAACCGCTTATTTGAATTTCCCAGATAATGTCGATGTAAACTTGCAATCAGATATAGCAACACTCAAAGTATACTCACAAGAATACTCGATAATATATAGAGAGAAAGAGAGAAAACTTATTTTTACGGTGTGATTTTCAATTCTAACTTAGCCCTCTATTTATAGGAAAATGCTAGAACGCCAAAGGAAACTAAATAATAAAATATTATTATTCTTTTTTCTTCTTCCACGCCACCTCAATTGTCAAGCCAACCATTTTGAAAATCAAAACCGCCATCTTGAAAAAATAAATTTCACATGTGTTAAAACACAAGTGGGTCCCACCCCTTTTTTAATAAAAATTATTTTATTTTCTGAAACTTCAATAATTCATAGAAAATAGCCCTTTTATCAGAAAAATACAAATTTTATGTCCATTCTACCTGAAATCGAATTCTCTACAACTTTGTAGCTTTGAGTTTTTCTAAATTCTAAACTGAAAATATCTGAAATCCACAAACGGATAAATTTTAATACTTCAAGTCCGACAAAATACTGATAAAACACCTCAGCATTAATTCCTTCATTTATAACCACATAAAATAAATAAATTCATCATTTATATCCACATAAATATTTCATTATCATATAAATCAATAATTAAATATTCACAAATAATATTACAGTAATCACAATTATAACAACCGGTAGTTCCCTTAAAAGAAAGAGGGGCTTTCCAATAAGGATTTCTCCTTACTGGCGCGCAATTAGATGACCTAACCTCTCCTTTACAGAACTTTCTAGACATTGCCAATAATGTTATCTAATAATATTATTCAAATAATATGAATTATTGATCTGATAATGGAAAATATTGTGCAGTAACAATTATTGAATCAATAAAATAAAATATTGAACAGTAACTCCTGTAGCAATTATTGAGTAGTGCCTTCTTACGCATTTAATCAATAATTTAACAATCACTGTCTGGTAATACTACTATGCAACCACGATATTATCGTATTTTAACCACCGTGTAACCCAACAGTGTTAACGGTAACAATTTACGCCGTTATTTATAAAACTCAATCTTTGTCGTTTTCTTTCATCCAACTATTTTCCATTATGGGGCCCACAAATGACTGCGCCATCGTACGGAGATTCCCCACAAAAGAATATTCCACGACCAAAAGAATATTCCCCGACAGAAATGAATATTTTATAACCACTTGCTTATTTTGCAAAATTTGCACATTTCACCCATAACCAAAGCATTAAATCAAATTAACCCTTATTAATTTAGAATAATGAATAGAGGAAAATTTAATTTTATTTATAATAAGTTGGGGTCTTACACCATCCTTCATTAATTCAATTTCATGTGATGCATGCATGTGTATGTGATGTAACTCTTAGTAGGAATTTTTACTATGAAAATCAAGCAAACTTTTTTTTTCTTTGTCTTTCTTTTTTTTCTTCTTTTCTCCATTTTTTCCAATTTTGATTCTTGACTTGTGCAGTGTCTCATTTTCTTAGGCTTTTCAGAGTTACCCATGTAGAGCGAGCGTTGGACCAATGACTCCCAAACCAGATGGCTTTAGAGCACTAGGTGTAGAGACACCCCTAAGAATTTACTAACTCGAGTAACAAAGGCCACAAAATTAGACTAGTCAAGCTGCTTTTATCCATCACACTTTTCAGCATGAATATCGATGCTTTCCGAGGCTTGGATATCCAGTTATTTCATTTAATGGACATTGAAGCAGATATTTATTTCCTTTTTTTCAACTTTTCTCAACATCATTTTTTTTCATTCTTTCTTCTTTTTTCTCTTTTTTTTTCTTCTTTTTTTTTGAAATTACTCGAATCATGATTTATACCCCACAACTAAGAATTAGTGCAAACGTGAAGTGCAAAAATGCTTGTGAAATCAATTTTAAATCCAGATGGTGTTTTGAATTAAGATTTCGTATCTTATCAAAAATTCAAGAGTTCTAAATCTTTCAATCTCACTCATGCATTTTGCTCCACAAACACTTATTAGAATTAATTCAATTCATAAAAAGTCAAACCAAATTTTTAATTTTTTAATTTTTTTGTGTTTTTTTTTTTGTAAAAAGAAAAAAAATCTAATACAAACAAACTCCCCCCATACCTAAATCATGCATTGTCTTCAATGTATGCAAATGAAGAAAAGAGAACAAAGATGTGAAAGAATTATACCTTGTATGCGGGGCATTTGTTCTGCAAGAAGATGTGGTGAGAAATAAAATAAATGTACATATCTACGAATTTTATAAATCCTAAAAATTATGTGACTAAAAATGAATGTTGCACATGGATAAGTGAGTGTGAACTTTTCATTAGTTTCAAGAGGTCTAGAAAATTAAAAATAGTCAGAATTTTCATCACAGTTATGCTTAAAATTTACCTCAAGAAAAATTTCATTAACATGTTCAAATGATGGAAGAATTGGTTCAAATACATGTTCTAGTTTAGTTGACTTATTTATAGTGGGTCTCAACGGCTCATTGACCTTATCTAAATATTCGGATTCATTCCAATTTTGGTCAAGGTGATTTAAGAAAAAATCGCTTGGATCTTTTTCAATCAAGGGTCTATTTTCAATTATTTCTTGGGTCATTGACAACTCTTGGATCATGTTTGCTTTAATGGGTTGGATCAGAAAATCACTAGGTGGTTTTTTAGGAATAAGTCTTTCGGGGTATGAAACTTTAGGCTTGTAGACTTTTTCAACAGACTCATCAAATGCAACATGATCAATTTTAGGCATAGACTCATAATTTGTAGACTCCTCAAATACGCTTGACTCAAATTGTGTAGAATTGAATATAAAATTTTTATTTTCCTCATTATTTCCACAACCATCAAGATTTTCAAAATTAACCTCAGAGTTACTAGAAAATTCACCCATCTCTTGTTCATTTATTATGGTGGCTAATTGACTCATTTGAATTTCTAGACGAGATATAACTTCATCCATGCTAAATTGATTTTTCATTAAAACTTCCGTAGTTTTCTCCAGGGCACTAAGTCTTTCCTCTTCTTCAATTGATAATTCTTGTGGCTATTGAGGTTCTGGATCCAAATATGGATATGGATATGGATATGGATATGGATTTAGATAAGGATTTTCATAAGTTGGAAAAAATTGATTTACTTGGTGTGCATTAAAATTTTCGTAGGGTTCTTGATTCCAAGAAAAATTATTATTCCAACTATAACAAGAATCCATTTTTCCACAAATCACAAAACAAATAAACAACTAACCACGAAAGTCACACAAAAAAAAATAATAATAATCCTAATTCTACTGTTAACCTAAATAAAATTTAGACAGCTCCTAACTGTTCCAAGTTACACCGCAAAGTCCACCAAATTCGAAATTAATCACACCACTAGCCAGGTAAGTGTAAGAAAGGTGGGAGTCTCTCCGCAGAAACGGTGACTAATTGAATAACCGCACAATCTTTAGGCGTATACCTTTTGAACCACTTGCCTAGACACCAGTAGTTTGATTAATTTAAAATTCAGACTCCTCTTGGGGTTTCTTGTCCTAATTGAGCTCGAGAGTCCTAGGGGCCAACGTCTACTTAATTTTATTAGGTCATGGTTATGCAAAATGCAAATTGGGTTGTTTGTGGGCCAAGGAAGGGTGATGAAATCACCACCTTATCTTGTTACAGATTGTGCCCTTAATGTTAGATTAAAGATGAAAATGCACAAATAAATAAAAAAAAAACTATAAACAAATAAAATGTCCTAAAACTATGTGAATTACGAAAGAAGGAGAAATTTTGACGTACCTCAGTCCTCCAGCAATCACCACAGTTTATATTTGACAAAAAATAAAAAAATAAAAAATAAAACCTAACAGGATGTGCTCTACGTGAGTGAATGCATGAATGCGACAAATAAAAAAAAATAAAAAAAACTAAACTACAATTATTTATTTATTTATTTAAAAAAATATGGAGATACGAAGTACCGAAGAAAGCGCAGCAACAAAATCTTTATCTTTTCGCTTCTTCGATCCGCTTCAATAATCCTAAAAAAAATGAGTTAAAACTAATTCGAATAAAATAAAATTAAGGAATAAATAAAAATTAATTATAGTCCCCGGCAACGGCGCCAAAAACTTGATGAGTTAAAATTATGTACTGCAAGTGCACAGTGTCGAATTGAAGAACTGGCAAGTACAGGTCGAACCATAGAGATTAGATTAATTCTTTAATATATCCTTAATTAATATTTTAGGCAAATTAGAAACAAAAATGGTGGAGAAGATTTATCAACTAAATTATGCAAACTATTAATTAATGACGAAAGTTATTAATGAGAAAAGATACGTAGGAATTAGAATCCACCAAATATTAACATAATAAATAATTTCTTATTTTCTAAATCAATTCCCAAATTATTTCCCCTTCCCTTTAAAATAATGATTCATATAATTAATATGGGCAAGCATAAGTTAAAAAAAATTCACAGATTAACTATAACTTATCAAAACCTCGCAATCAATATAAAAATCATTTGCAATTTATACGGAGGAAAATATGAAGGTGAAAATAATTAGGCATTAATTTAGGAACGGAAAGAAAATATTTTTATGAAATATTTAGTTTCATCATAATCCTATATAGGTATTAGAAATTTAGCTAGCCATGAAATTAAAAATAAAAACAAATAATATTAGTACTACTATTTGCATGAAATAAGCACAATAATTAAAAAGAAAATTTTTATTATATAAATAAAAGAAAGTTACAAAAACTCCCTGACAGTAGTACCACACGTGATTGAAATAAGAGAAAGGACAAACACTAAATATCTTACTCCTTCGTACACTAGTGAAAAACTGAGAAAAAGAAAATAACAAGTGGTGCTTTCTCTCTAAAACAAGAGGCCTATTTATAGGAAAAATAACTTTGAACCCTAATTTAGATTCATTGAACTTGGACATTTTGGTTCCCTTTTCATGTAGGATTCAATTTTCTAGTAGCAATCAACTTCTCAAAAAGATCTTCTAGATTGACTTTTCTTTCTCTTGTTGGATTTGACTTGCACACTAAGATTGTTCAACCTCTTTCTTTCTCCTTGTCTGATTCTTCTTAGACATTCCTTATAAGAATAAGAGCATTAAATATCGCTTGATCACCAAGATTTTGACTTTATTACAATAAATATTAAATTCTACAAATTAAAATAAAATATATTAATTTAATAAACTAATATAATTGAAAGGACAAAATTAAGAATAATTAAATGTATGAATTACGTGTCTATCGATATATATTACAGAGTTAACGGCTATAAATATTTTGTTAGCATAAACATCTCAACCAATGTTGAAAAGAGTCGTGATTAATATCAGCAATAGAGACCAACTGACATAATAAGAGATGTTAGCATAAAAGATTAGTCCAATTAGAACATCACATAATTCTAAAAGACTTTTTTAGCCAACGGAAATAATAAATATTTCAATACAGATGGTATATCACATGACTTTAGTAACTAAAGAGTCCAATAGATATATAAGATATCAATTGATAAAGATATGATATTCAAATCAAATATGAGATAGCTGAAATAAAGGAATATATAAGGATATTTGATTCATTCCAATAACTAATCAGTTTAAATAAAATAAACGGTTACCTTATTAGACTCATATTCAAATTAGACAGGATAAATCTAAAGAAAAATCTTTCAGCAAATTAATGAATTATTAATCAATTTTTTGGCCAATAAAAAAATTAACTCATAATAAATTACATCAGCCCAAACAATTTTAAACCACAAGACCATTAAACTTAATATAAACCCAATAATATTGTCATCATTAAAATCACAAAAGATTATAAACCAACACTATATATGTATGAAATAATATGTACAGAATAATATTTAATCCAAAGATACAATTTGAGATAAAAATAATACTCCCTCCATCCCATTATATTTGACGTTTTAGAGGGTTTTTCTCTTTCCAAAATATTTGATGTTTTATAAAATCAAGAATATTTTGCCTATTTGTTTCCTTTTCTACCCTTCCTTCTCCACCACCATTAATGACTATTTTTTCGGTTTTCAAAAAAACAGTTCAAATTTTATTCTTATTCTTTAATTAGGAGAGAAAATTAGGAGAGAGTGTGAAATCAAGTTTAGTGTTAATGGAGAATTAAATAAGATCAAAGTATTAATTAAGGGTAAAATAATAAAACTATATCTATTCTTAATCTATGTGAAAATGTCTAAAACGTCCCATATAATGGGATGAAGGGAGTAATAAACACAAAATTCTAGTACTCATTTATTACTCCCTCCATTCCTAAATAAGTGTCGTTCAAAGTTTTTGCACATGGATTAGAAAGTCATTTAATACTACCATTTTATAATTAAAATCTGCGTGAAATTCCATTACTACCCCTTTATAGAAAGTTGAAAACTATTAATACTAAGGGTGTGAATTTCTTGGGACAATGAGAGAAGGTAAGGGTAATATAGGAAAATAAATAATTTACTCTCCTAGAAAGTTGTAAACGACAGATAAATTTGAACAAATTTTTCTTTCTAAAACGTCACTTATTTAGGAATGGAGGGAGTATTAAAGATACAATGTATCATTTGTCACTAAGAATTAAGTTTAGATAAAAATAAATAAATAAATAAAACTTTTGGGCTATCAAGCGAGTAAATTTGGACCGTTGAGTTGACTCGAGACTAGACCTGGCAAAATATGGTTATGGGTTGATTTTGGTTTTCAAAATATGGTTAACCAACCATTTAAGAACTAAAACCATATTAACCATTTTTAATATGGATAATGTGGGTTGGAACCATATGGTTATGGTTAAAAACCATATTAACCATATTAACCATTTTAAGATATTTTGACTTTTAAACAAAATTTTTAAAAAATAAAATTAATATATACTATAGATAGAGACACCTGGATATAAGGGGTGGGTAAGGGGGGTAGGGGTAGAGGTGGGAGGTATATACATAATCGCTAATATTAATTTTTTTGGGAATGGTGGGGGGGGGTGGGGGTGGGGGGGGGGGGGGGGGGGGGGGTGGGGGTGGGGGTGGGGGGTAGGGTGGGATGTGTGGAGGGTAGGGGTGGGTAAGGTGGAGTAGGGGTGGAGGGGTGGAGTAGGGGTGGGGTGGGTGGGGTGGGTGTATACATAATCACATAATATTATTTTTTGGAGGGTGTGGAAAGGTGTGGTGGAGGTGGGGTGGGGTGGAGGTGGAGGTGGGGTGGGGTGGGTGGTGGGTGGGTGAGATGGGGTGGGGGTGGGGTGTATACATAATCCACATAATATTTTTTTTTGGTGGGGGGGTGGGTGGGTGGGTGGGGTGGGGAGAGGGGTGGGAGGTGGGTGTGGGGGTGGGTGTGGGGTGGGGTAAGGATCAAGGATTGGGTTGGGTGGGGTAGGGGATGGAGTGTATACATAATCACAATATTTTTTTTTATAGAGGTGGGGGTGGGGTGGGGGTGGGGGTGTATACATAATCACATAATATTTTTTGTGGGTGGGTGGGTGTGGGTGTGGGTGTGGGGGGGGTGGGGGTGGGGTAAGGGTTAGGGGTAGGGATGGGTGTGGGTGGGTGGGGTAAGGGGTGGGGGTGTATACATAATCACATAATATTTTTTTTTTGGTGGGTGGGGGGGGGTGGGTGGGTGGGGGGGGGGGGGTGAGGGTGGGGTGGGGGTGGGGGTGGGGGGGGGGGGTGAGGGTGAGGGTGGGGTGAGGGTGAGGGTGAGGGTGGGGGGGGTATACATAATTACATAATATATTTTTTGGTGGGGTGGAGGTTGGGGTGGGGGTTGGGGTGGGGGGTGGGGTGGGTTAGGGTGGGGTGGTGAGGGGAGGTGAGTGAGGTAGGGGTAGGGGTGGGTGTGGGGTGGGTGGGGTACAGGGGTGGGTGGGGTAGGGGTGTATACATAATCACATAATATTTTATTGTCGTGGGGGTGGGTGGGGGGTGGGTGGGAGGGGGTGAGGGGTGGTAAAGGGTGTATACATAATCACATAATATTTTTTTTTGTAGGGTGGGGTAGGGGTGTGGTAGGGGTGTATACATAATCATATAATATTTTTTTGTGGGGGGGTGGTGGGGGTGAGGGGGTGAGGGGGTGGGTGGGGTGGGGGTGGGGGTGGGTGCCACAGGAACATTCTAAATTATGATGATGCAAAATTACAAATTAAGAATGAGTTTATGTAATGTTTAAGATTTAAAATTCAATTATTATCTTTGTGAGCCTAACTTTTGATTTGGAACAAAATATGGATCGAAAAATGGTTAATCGGATTGGAATCATAACCAACCTGAATAAATATGGTTCCAAACTTTAACCAACCTGAATAAATAAAAATGGTTAACCAACCCATTTGGTTCCAGTTAATATGGGTTGACTCGACAATTAACCAACTATACTGTCAGGTCTACTCGAGACCATCAAGGGAGCGCAGGTAGCATCCAACTGAAAGTTACATTCAGAGTCGGAGCATTTGTAGCCAAAGCGTGTTCCTTGTTCGCAAGCAGAGCAAATCAAACCATGGCCATACGTATCCCAGTACTTGGAACAAAAGAGATCTAGAGGGTGGAGGGGATGTGTTATCTGCTGCGGCAGATCAGCGCATGATTCATCCCGTAAGAATCCCCAAAAAAAAATATAAAAATATGCATAACAGTTGGTTAGTGGAGTAAGGTAGAATACAATAAGTTGGTTAAAAATGTAATAGATAGTACTCATCTAAGGTAGAATACAATAATAACTTGTGAGGAAGTTTATGTCAGTTTAGATTATAGATTAAAATAAAAATGTATATTTAATTTTTGGAAAAATAGATAGAGAAAATTGAAAATTAATGAGGATATTATTTTCACATATATTTTTGATATTTTTCATAATTTCCTCTCATATGAGAGTGGAGTGGAGGGTTCGATTTTCATTTGAGATGAGAATATGTTAGAACTTTCGTCGTAGGATATTGCCGAAATCCTGAAAAATAATAATAGTGCCGCTTGAATCAGATGAAAGTCCAACATCTCCTTGATTAATTAAGACAATATTGGCCGCATATACTACTGTATAGGTTACAACGAATTTGTCTCCCAAGATAAGACAAACCTATAAATTACTATATATGTATAAAATATTATGTGCAAAATAATATTTAATCCAAAGCTACAATTTGATATAAAATAATAATAAACACAAAATTCTTTAAAATAATAATGGAGCATTCTTTTTTTTAGAATGAATTATTTAAAATGGAATGATTCCTAATCCTAATTATAAGACTTTAAACATCTCTTTGAAGAGGTACCAAAAAATTTAAAACAGTTCGAACAAGGGAAGCAGGTCACACCTATTAATAAGGCGAACCATGCATCGCACAGGTTCAACATACTATGCTTCTTCATATTGAATTTCCCCACCTTATGAAGTATATATGTTATAAGAAATCAATTTTCCATTTTTCAGAAGTGACTCGACTTCATCCAACTTATTATTGTGAAGAATGTAACATACTGAGTTTTTGTATTATTCCCTCTGTCTCATAGTTATAGGCTGATTTTCTATTTTGAGATGTCCCAATATATAGGCTACTTACTATTTATAAAATTTAGTTGATTCATTATTTTACTTTTATGTCCTTATAATAAATATTCAATCATTACTCTTTTTTTTGAAGAAACAATTTTCAATGTTATTATTTTTATTATCACATTTAATGTTGTTGTATTCTCAATAAAAGAATTCAACTTTTTAGGCTTTACTAGTTGAACATATTTTGTGTATAAAAGACAATTGTACCAGCAATCAATGAAGTTAAGAATTCCAATGTGATAAGTAAGGAGTAATTAATTTATTCATTAATTCTATATTAAGGGGTATATGTGGAAAATTTGTATTAAAATTATCACTTGAACTAATTTTCTTAAACTATGTGCCAAAAAAAATCAGCCTATAAATATGGGACGGATGGAGTATATTAACTTATTTCATTCACAAAGAGAGTTGTCCTATTATATTATAGGGTAAAATGCAAGGTTGATGCATTTTACCCTATAGCTCACGTGGCATATCTGACGTTGGATTTTTTTTATTTTAATTTTACACGTGGCATATATAACGTGGCGCATATTGGACTTCTACCCAAAAATTTTGTTGCTGCACAGATTTGAACTCTAGACCTTCCACTCAAATTTCAATACACTTGACCACTCGAGCACCATAAGTTTACTATTATATTTTTGCAAGGATTATACTTTATAACCAAACAAAGAATTTCCCCCAAATTAAATAATACTAATACTAATACTAATAATAATAATAATAATAATAATAATAATAATAATAATAATAATAATAATAATAATAATAAAAATAAAAATAAAATAAAATAAAATAAAAATATAATAATAAAAAATAATAATAATAATAATAATAATAAAATAATAATAATAAATAATAATAATAATAATAACAATAAAAATAATAATAATAATAATAATAATAATAATAATAATAATAATCAAAATAATAATAAAATAAAATAAAAAATATAATAATAATAATAATAATAATAATAATAATAATAATAAAAATAATAATAATAATAATAATAATAATAATAACAATAACAATAACGATAACAATAATAATAATAATAATAAAAATAATAAAAATAAAAATAAAAATAAAATATAATAAAAATAATAATAAAAATAATAATAATAACAATAATAATAAAAATAACAATAATAATAATAATAATAATAAAAATTGTTATAATTGATTCCCTCAAAGAGAGGGAACCTTTTCTTCCTTTTTTCCATGTGCTTTCCCATTTCCCCTTTATTCCCTCTCCGTGTTCCCTCCTATTCTTGTCCTCCTTTTCTTCTCCTTTCCTATATAAAGAAGAAGAATGCTGAATGAAAGTGCAGAGCAGAAGAACTTCTCAGAAGAGAATTCCTCTGAAAGAATTTCTCTCTCTCCTTTTCTCTTGCTTATTCTCTCTAAATTTATGCAGCAATTATAAGAATATTATTTTATACACTTTGCTAAGGTTTTATAACACGTTATCAGCACAAAGCTCTAACCAAATGAGACGGTAAAATTAAATTCTTGCAATTTATTATTATACTACTGGTTGGGCTATACCACCAATAATATAATTTTATTCTTATAATTGCATTTAAATTCTGTTATTTACAATGGTACCATCTATCCTTGTTAATCTTATAAGACTAAGTGGGAACCTTTTTATCATTTATTATTTTGCATTTAATATTCTGTCAGAATATCCTGTCGGTGTGAATTTCACCTGACCTGGTTCCATTATTATTACGCATTTAATATTTTGTCGGAATATCCTGTCGGTGTGAATTTCACCTGACCTGGTTTCATTATTATTACGCATTTAATATTCTGTCGGAATATCCTGTCAGTGTGAATTTCACCTGACCTGGTTCCATCATTTATTATTTTGCATTTAATATTCTGTCGGAATATTCTGTCGGTGTGAATTTCACCTGACCTGGTTCCATCATTTATTATTCCGCATTTATTATTCTGTTAGAAATAACCTGTCTGTGCGGTCGGTCTATCGCATGCATGGTGAAATTCTTTTGTTATTCCATTATTTATTATTCTGTTGGAATAACCTGCCTACGCGAACTACCGTATGCATGGTGAAATTCTTTTGTTATTCCATTATTTATTATTCTGTTGGAATAACCTGCCTACGCGGACTACCGTATGCATGGTGAAATTCTTATGTTATTCCATTATTTATTATTCTGTTGGAATAATCTGTCTATGCGAACTACCGCATGCCGGGTGAAGATCCATTTGTATTATGCTAAGAACATAAATATAAGAATATTTATATTTGCATTTTATCACCACTTGAGGTCGTGACGTAGTTTATTTTTTATATTTCATACATGCAATTATTTATTGTTTTAATAAATAATAATTATGTTTTAATCCATAATAGATGGCAAACTTGGCAAAAATAGATTTTTCTATTTTGAAAATATCTGGAGACAACTATTTGGCTTGGGCACTTGATGCAGAATTGCACCTTAGTGCAAATGAGTTAGAAAAGACCATTGAATCAGAAAATACAGCTACTTCGGCACAAAATGCAAAAACCATAATTTTTCTTCGTCACCATATTGATGAAGGATTAAAGACTAAGTATTTAACAGTCAAAGATCCTTTGTCTTTACGGACACAACTGAAGGAAAGATTTGATCACCAAAAATTGGTTGTTCTCCCTAATGCCAAATTTGAGTGGCTTAATTTAAGGCTACAAGATTACAAATCAATTACGGAATATAGTTCCAATATTTATAGAATAACCTCTACTTTTGGCTTTAAAGCGGAGACCCAGTTTCGAATCCCAAATGTTAGAGAAAACGCCTCAACTTTTCATCCCACCAACATGATTCTCGTCACAACAATATGTATGCGAGTAAGTTCACAAAATTAAGTGACTTGTTGTCTATCCTCCTTGTTGCAGAAAAGAATAATGAATTGTTGTTGAAAAACCATCAAGTACGGCCAATGGTGTGAGACCCCGAATTTAATGAAATAAAAGTGTTCAATTTTTCTATTTTGGTGAATAGTTAAATTGATAAAAGTTTAAAGTTAAGGGTGATATTTGAAAAAATTTCAAAGTAAGTGATGATGAAGTTTTGTTTTCTTAGTATTATTAACGTAATAAAACAGAAACATCTTTTTATATAAAACAGAATACTTTATTAAAGTTATTCTATAAATAGAATATATTATATTCTATTGTGCATAGTGTTTTGCATAGTAAATCTTTTTATATAAAACAGAATACTTTATTAAAGTTATTCTATAAATAGAATATATTATATTTTATTATGCATAGTGTTTCATAGTGTTTTGCATAGTAAAATCTTTTTATATAAAACAAAATACTTTTATAAAGTTGTTTGTTTTATTAGGAAATATTTAGAATATATTATATTTTATTTAAAAGATTTTGTTTTAAATATGGACCATCAGATTAAAGTAAATCAATCTGGACCGTTCCTGGATTAGTTACTATGCAGTCCACTTTCCTATAAATAGGAAGCTTAGTTAGAATTGAAAACACACCAGAAGTTTAGAGAATTCTCATTCTATAATATTGAGCGTATTTCCTTAAGAGTTTTAAGAAACTTTGAGCGAAGAACATAGTATAAGGTTTCTTTAAGAAAATCCTCACCCTATCAGTCGGAATATTCTTTTTTTACGGTAAGGGGTGTTATTCTTTCTTATTCATAAAGAGAAATGTTGTTATTCTATTTCTTATTATTTTGTTGGAATAACCTGTATACGCGGAATACCCTATACCTGGTGACATTCTTCTATTATTCTGTCGGAATATCCTGTTTGTGTTATACGCCGGACCTGGTTCCATTTTATTATTTCGTCTTTATTATTCTGTCGGAATATCCTATCTGTGTTATACGCCGGACCTGGTTCCATTTTATTATTTCGTCATTTATTATTCTGTCAGAATATCCTGTCGGTGTGAATTTCACCTGACCTGGTTCCACCATTTATTATTCTGTATTTACGATTCTGTCAGAATATCCTGTCGGTGTGAATTTCACCTGACCTGGTTCCATCATTTATTATTCTGTATTTACGTTTCTGTCGGAATATCCTGTCGATGTGAATTTCACCTGACCTGGTTCCATATTTACTATTCCGCATTTATTATTCTCGTTAGAATAACTCGTCTGCTATGTTCTCTATCGCATGCATGATTTAATCCTTCCGTTATTCCATTCTTTATTATTCATTGAATAACTTTTGTTTATGTGGATTATCACATGCATGGTGAATGATCCTTTGTATTCATTCCTTATTAAATTGTGGAAATGATCTGCATACGTGGATTACCGCATGGCGGGTGAAAATCCATTTGCAGTTTCATATATTCTTATTTATACTCAGTTGGTTAAAGTTTTGACTTCTATACTCCATGAAATTAGTTTTATATCATTGATATTTGCGCTTCATCAAGTATATTTTCATGGAAATATTCTTCTGAGTATTCTTGAATTTTACTCTATAAAGAAGTATCATGTTGACAATTTGAACGTTATTGGTTCTTGGATAAATTAATTCTTGAACTTGTTTATTGAATTATTATGTCATTGACATCATCCTCATGTTATATTATGTTGAAAGTCATCTTTGGCTTACGTACATAGATGGACTTAGTATGATTATGACCAGGGATCATTCGGTATAATCATGACCTGTTATAAATGATGTGATAAAAGTCCTCAGTGGCCTATAATGCATTGATGAATAGTTTTTGGTATGATTATGACCAGGGTTTATTTGGTATAGTCATGACCATTGATGATTTAATGAAAATTCTTGACCGTGGTACAGGGATGATTAGATGTGGTGGTTTATTTATTAAGCTGAGTCTCAGCGATAAAAATTGATGAAAACCTTTTAAAACCTAAAAGATAGTAGACTTTATTCTCTACTTTACTTTTTTAATGGATTGCATATTCCGCTGCAGTTAAACTGGTTGTCTATTATATTTTATCAGTTTAACATTGTTGAAGACTATTGATAATTTATTCTGCATTATCTTAGTCATAATATTTCTTACTGGGCTAGTTGAGCTCACCCTTTCTTTCACTATTCTCTTCAGGAAATGAGAATATAGCTAGGACGAGTCGCGGAAAAGAGTGATGGTCCTGAAGATAGCATTAGTAGTCCTCACTATTCTGTTAAATAGTGTGACAATAAATGTAATGAGGACTCCTTGAGTATGGATATTATCTAGATGACAATATTCCTATTAGAACTCTCAGTTTATGTATTGTCGTATATTACACGACAGTTGTATTATTAAGTTTATATTTGTATTTTGTACCATGTATTTGGCAACTCAGAATAAGTGATGAATACCTAATTTTGGGGGCGTCACAGTTGGTATCAAAGCTTAGGGATATGATCCCTGGCTAAGATGTGAGATAAGAGCTAGGAGGGGAGAGACGGGGAATTCCTTCGCTAGTATGACCTACCTAAGTTTATTTGGTATTTAATTAGTCAGTCAGAGTATAGGGATAAAATGTGATATGTTAATTAACCATTGTTTTGTGACAGTGTTTGAGAATGTCATCTGAAAATGCTGAAATAAGCAATGAAGCACATGAGAGTGTTGATTCAGCTCAAGCAAAAGGTAACGACCAACAACACGATAATAATCATACTGGTGGCAACAGCTATCGGAACAATGATAACCATCGTGGGGGAAATTATCATGCCAAGAATCATAACCACTTCGGTGGTAATCATGGCAAAGATAATAGAAGTGGAAATTGCAAGAAGAAAAGGTCGTTTAGCTCGATTTTATTGTGCACCAATGTTAAGTCCAGCTGGGACGGTTGCACCAAAGGCGGATACGGACAAAACAAAGTCGTTGGTTTTAGGAAGAGCGTTTTTCATGACTTCTCAAAAAGCGAGTAAATTGAAAAAAGTTAGCACGGGTTAATTAATTATAAATTCTTGCGAAGTCTATACCTTATTAGATATCGGTTCTACCCATTCTTTTATCTCTCTTGCTTGCGTTCAACGTTTAAATTTGACTCTAGAGAAGTTAGACTTTGACCTATCGGTTGAAACTCCGTTAGGAGAAACCTTCATTACATGTGTTATCCAAGTCTTGGATGAGTCACAGTTTTGAATGATATTTCTATTGTTAATAAATTTCCTGACGTATTCTTGAAGACTTCTTAAACTACCCCTAGAGCATGAAATCGAATTTTGTATTGACCCCAGTACAAAACTCATTTCTAAAACCCTCAAATATTTCTTCAACTAAAAGGATCTGTTTACGTGAATTACGATGAAAGTCATAATAAAAGTATAGGACTGATGAAAATCATGGGTATATGAAGTATTAGTAAGTGTTATGAAGAGTTATGTTGGTTATTATGTGAAAACATGAAAGTTTCTTAGAAATCACAAAGAGTTGAAAATATCAGATTTTGGTGAAAAACATAACATGAAATTCAATTGACCATATCTCCTATTATATTTTGAATTTTTGAGTGTGGTCAAGTCCTTGAGTTAGATCTATGAGTTACCTAACTTATCCAAGTGGAATAACTAGAAAAGGTGTTTTAAATTTTCGTGTGGACTGATTTTAGAAAAGGGGTCGGAAACTAAAAATTTCCAAAAAGATGCTGCCGTGATTTTAGAGGGGCTGTTTCGGCCACTTAAATTATGAGAAAAATTCTAGCCTTTTGGGACATGAAATTATATGGTATAAAGTACCTCCTGCCCAAAAATGAGCTCATTCTGACTTAAAATGAGCAAGTTATGACTATTTCAATATTTAGGTTTTTCCGACAAAAAATGCTATAACCGGAGTTCTATAACTCCGATGACCATGAAATTTAAACTGGAAGCTCACGTTAACATGTGTAAGATTTTGCCAAGATTTGGGAATTTTTGGAGTTAACCTTGAGGTAGCTAATTTATTAAGGAATTAATTAGAAATTGACTTTTGAAAAATAGTAAATGAATTTTAAAAATTCCGAGAAAAATATATGTTCATTATGGGACTATATTATGCTAAATCCCAGAAAAGAAATATTTTTTGGATTGATTTGGTATTTTTTCATGAAAATAGTTTAGTTACGAACATATGAGTTAAATGTGTTATGTGAAGTAACAAAGTTGGAAGATAGGATTTTATGGCTTGGAAATCCTATATAAGGTATATGTAGATTTTTGATAAGGAATTTGATCATTGGTGATGAAATCTTATGAGTATGATATATTTGAATGATTAAAAACATTATTTGGTAAAGTTTAAACAACTGAAATAAATTGTTTATAAGTTTAAGAAGTGATTAAAATATTGTTATAATATTAATGATATTAGATTATGAGATTATTAAGTGATTGATAACATTGGGATATTCTTGAACCCTGGATAAATTATATTATAAATGTTTAATATTTATCCTTTATGTCATTTGATTGATTCTTTATATCATTCTCATGATCCTCATGCTTATATTGTGTTGAAAGTCATCTGTGGCTTACGTGCATAGATGGACTTGGTATGATTATGACCAGGGATTGTTTGGTATAATCATGACCATAATTGAAAACATGATTATCTTTGGCACATAGTGCATAGATAATTCGTGGTCGTAATACTAAAGAATATCCTTGGCCTATAGTGCAGGGATGATTCGATGATGTGGATTAATTATTGAGTTGAGTCTCAGCAATGAAATATTAATTCATGGATGTGATAAAAGTCATCTTTGGTCGTAGTGCATTGATGGACTTGGTATGATTATGACCAAGGATTGTTCGGTATAATCATGACCGTAATTGAAAACACGATTATCTTTGGCACGTAGTGCATGGATAATTCGTGGTCGTGATACTAAAGAATATCCTTGGTCTGTAGTGCAGTGGATGATTCGATGATGTGGATTAATTATTGAGTCGAGTCTCAAAGAATGAAATATTAATTCATGGATGTGGTAAAAGTCATCTTTGGTCAGTAGTTCATTGATGGACTTAGTATGATTATGACCGAGGATTATTCGGTAAGATAATGATCAGTAATTCAAAAAACACGAATATCATTGGCCAAGAAAGGCATGGATAATTCGTGGTCGTGATACTATTGTCGAGTCTCAAAGATTATTGATTTTATAGCTTGTATATCTTTGGCTTCAGTAGTAAAAGATGAACTGATTATTAAGTTATACTGGTTGGCATGTAGTGCAAAAATGAATTGTTAATAAATATCTTTGGCCATATTGCAAAGATGAATTTAATGTTTTCAACGATAAAGGTATTCAAGGTATCCTCACCTCTTCGCTCATACTGTGAATGCATCACGTAAATTTCGAGGGCTTAAATTTCATAAGGAGGGAGATTGTGAGACCCCGAATTTTATGAAATAAAAGTGTTCAATTTTTTTATTTTGGTGAATAGTTAAATTGATAAAAGTTTAAGGTTAAGGGTGATATTTGAAAAAAATTCAAAGTAAGTGATGATGAAGTTTTGTTTTATTAGTATTATTAACGTAATAAAATGTAAACATCTTTTATATAAAATGTAATACTTTATTAAAGTTATTCTATAAATAGAATATATTATATTCTATTGTGCATAGTGTTTTGCATAGTAAAATCTTTTTATATAAAACAAAATACTTTATTAAAGTTATTCTATAAATAGAATATATTATATTTTATTATGCATAGTGTCAAGATAGTGTTTTGCATAGTAAAATCTTTTATATAAAATAAAATACTTTAATAAAGTTGTTTGTTTTATTAGGCAATATTTAGAATATATTATATTTTATTTAAAAGATTTTGCTTTAAATATGGACCGTCAGATTAAAGGAAATCAATCTGGACCGTTCATGGATTCAAGTTACTTATGCATCCATTTTCCTATAAATAGGAAGCTTAGTTAGAATTGAAAACACACCAGAAGTTCAGAGAATTCTCCTTCTATAATCTTGAGCGTATTTTCTTAAGAGTTTTAAGAAAATTTGAGCGAAGAACATAGTATAAGTTTTCTTTAAGAAAATCCTCACCCTATAAGTCGGAATATTCTTCTTTTACGGTTAGGGGTGTTATTCTTTCTTATTCATGAAGAGAACTGTTGTTATTCCATTTCTTATTATTCTGTTGGAATAACCTGTATACGCGGAATACCCTATACTTGGTGACATTCTTCTATTATTCTGTCGGAATATCATGTCTGTGTTATACGCCGGACCTGGTTCCATTTTATTATTCCGTCTTTATTATTCTGTTGAAATATCATGTCTGTGCTATACGCCGGACCTGGTTCCATTTTCTTATTCCGTCATTTATTATTCGTCGTAATATCTCATGCGGGTGTGAATTTCACCGACTTCGGTTCCATAATTTATTATTCTCAGATTTATGATTCTGTTTAATATCGTGTCGGTGTGAATTTCACCGACTCGGTTCCATCATTTATTATTCGTATTTACGTTTACATCGGAATATCACGCTTGGGTGAATTTCACCGATTCGGTTCCATATTTATTATTTCGCATTTATTATTCTGTTGGGAATAACCTGTCTGTGTGGTCTCTATCGCATGCATGGCGAATCCTTCTATTATTCCATTCTTTATTATTCTGTTGGAATAACCTGTCTATGTGGATTATCACATGCATGGTGAATGATCCTTTGAATTTATTTCTTATTAAATTTTGGAAATGATCTGCATACGTGGATTACCGCATGGCGGGTGAAAATCCATTTGCAGTTTTATAAATTCTTATTTATACTCAGTTGGTTAAAGTTTTGACTTCTATACTCCATGAAATTAGTGGAATATCATTGATATTTGCGCTTCATCAAGTATATTTTCATGGAAATATTCTTCTGAGTATTCTTGAATTTTACTCTATAAAGAAGTATCATGTTGACAATTTGGACGTTATTGGTTTTTGGATAAATTAATTCTTGAACTTGTTTATTGAATTATTATGTCATTGACATCATCCTCATGTTATATTATGTTGAAAGTCATCTTTGGCTTACGTGCATAGATGGACTTAGTATGATTATGACCAGGGATCATTCGGTATAATCATGACCTGTTATAAATGATGTGATAAAAGTCCTCAGTGGCCTATAATGCATTGATGAATAGTTTTTGGTATGATTATGACTGTGGTTTATTCGGTATAGTCAAGACCATTGATGATTTAATGAAAATTCTTCGACCGTGGGTACGTGGATGATTAGATGTGGTGGTTTATTTATTGTCGAGTCTCAAACGATAAAAATTGATGAAAACCTTTTAAAACCTAAAAGATAGTAGACTTTATTCTCTACTTGACTCTTTTAATGGATTGCATATTCCGCTCAGGTTAAACTGGTTGTCTATTGTATTTTATCAGTTTAACATTGTTGAAGACTATTGATAATTTATTCTGCATTATCTTAGTCATAATATTTCTTACTGGGCTAGTTGAGCTCACCCTTTCTTTCACTATTCTCTTCAGGAAATGAGAATATAGCTAGGACGAGTCGCGGAAAAGAGTGATGGTCCTGAAGATAGCATTAGTAGTCCTCACTATTCTGTTAAATAGTGTGACAATAAATGTAATGAGGACTCCTTGAGTATGGATATTATCTAGATGACAATATTCCTATTAGAACTCTCAGTTTATGTATTGTCGTATATTACACGACAGTTGTATTATTAAGTTTGTATTTGTATTTTGTACCATGTATTTGGCTACTCAGAATGAGTTATGAATACCTAATTTTGGGGGCGTCACAAACGGGTGCTACCCCATTACCAGATATTAACAGCACGTCATTTCAGTAGAATAAACTTGACAAGAGATGGTCATATAATAAGAAGCCTTGGGGAAGAAAGAATAAATGAGGCTATCGTAACAACAAATTCCAGAACCGCGACAATTCAGGCCACCAGAAGTGGCAAGTGTCTGAGTCGGGTAAAAATAAAGAAAATGCAACACAGAAAAAGAACAAACCAGATATTTTTTTTATGTGTGGGATGAATGGGCATTGGTCGCGTACCTGTCGTACGCCGAGACATCTGGCTAATTTATTCCAGGAGTCTCAAAAGAACAAAGTAACGGAGGCAGAAACAAACTTTGTTAATCATCAATTGAATATTGTTGATGATCCACAAATGACCAATAATGAGGAAAAGGTTGTTGATATTACTGAACCTTCTGAGAGCATCTTTTGGGATATCTTTTAATTTTTTGTTTTAATTAAACACTCTGCATGTATAATATTATTAGTTTTCATTCTATATGTGGTATGTGTTTCTCATGAATAAAATCATATTTGAAACGTAACTTTTCTTATTTATGTTTTTATATGTGTCAGACCATTTTTAATGGATATGGAGGATATATGTTTAGCAGACAGTGCAACAACTCATACAATCTTTCGAAATGAGAAATATTTTTCACTACTGATCAAAGCTGAGGGAAATATAGGAACTATCTCTGGCACATCAAATTTAATCGAGGGACTTGGAAAATCTAGTTTCTTGCTACCAAATGAGACACGAGTTTTTATCAAAAATGCTCTATATTCTAGTAAATCAAGAAGAAATTTGCTTAGTTTTAAAGATATTCGACTAAATGGTTTTCACATTGAAACATCCAATGAGAATGATAATGAATATCTTCTCATTACTTCTACTATTTCTGGGAAAAAGAATATCTTAAAAAAACTTCATTCAATTTCTTCTGGATTATATACTATGAAAATTAGAGCAATTGAGTCTCATACTGTTATGATTCCAAAAATCATAGATCCCAAATCCTTTATGCTTTGGCATGAAAGACTAGGTCATCCGGGTACTTCTATGATGCGTCGTATTATTGAAAATTCTACTGGACATCCTCTCAAAGATAAAAGGGTTTTTGTGAGACCCCAGATTTTATAAATAAAGATTTAAATTTCTCGAAATATTTTTTTTATATTATGGTGTGGATTTAATATAATGTTATAGTTGGGGGTAATAATTATAAATTTTGCAAAGTATGCAAGTTGTTATATAATATTCGATTGGTCGGGGAATATTCGTTTTAAACAGAAAATATTCGTACGACGGCACAATCATGGGTGGACCCCACAACAGAATTATTGTCGGATTGAGAAAATGACAAAAAATACTTTATTAAAAATAACGGCGGAAGTTTTACCGTTGATACTGTTGCACTACTTGGTAGTAAAAGTAAAGTAATACGCGTTGTTGCATAGTAGCACCCGGGATTGATTATTGATATTTATGTGAGAAGTCACTCAGTTTGATTCAATTATTGTTGATTAATAATATGAATTATTATAACGATAATGACGTTTTGTTTTATTCGTATTATTAACGTAATAAAACAGAAACATCTTTTTATATAAAACAGAGTACTTTATTAAAGTTATTCTATAAATAGAATATATTATATTTTATTATGCATAGTGTTGCATAGTGTTTTGCATAGTGTTGCATAGTGTTTGTATAGTAAAAATCTATTTATATAAATAGAATATATTATATTTTATTTAAAAGATTTTTCTTTAATATGGACCGTCAGATTAAAGTAAATCAATCTGGACCATTTATGGATTAGTTACTATGCATTCCATTTTCCTATAAATAGAAGCTCATTCCTTCATTATTTTCTTAGGAATTCACTGAACTCTAGAGAGAGAAACTATAGAAAGAGACTATAGAGAGATAGAAGAAAAGTTTTCTGCTACTTCACTACTCTTATATCCAGTTCTTTTACAGTAAGGGATATTATTCTTTTATATTCATGAAGAGAACTTCTGTTATTCCATTCTTTATTATTCTGTAGGAATAACCTGTAAAAGTGGCATACCCTATACAAGACCTGTATACGCGGCATACCCTATACTTGGTAAAATCCTTATGTTATTCCATTCTTATTTATTCTCATTGGAATAACTCAGATACGCTGAATACCCTATACTTGGTGACATTCTTTTATTATTAAAGTCTTTATATTTCAGCCGGAATATCCCTGGCTCATGCGTCTATACGTGGGACTGGTTCCATTTTATTATTCTCATCATTTATTATTCGTCGGAATATCCCGCTTTCATGTGAATTTCACGACCTAGTTCCATCATTTATTATTCTCAGATTTACGATTACAGCCGGAATATCCTCGCTTGTGAATTTCACGACTGGTTCCATATTTATTATTTCGCATTTATTATTCTATTGGGAATAACCTGTCTGTGCGGTCTCTATCGCATGCATGGTGAATCCTTCTGTTATTCCATTCTTTATTATTCTGTTGGAATAACCTATCTATGTTGATTGCCACATGCACGGTGAATGATCCTTTGTATTTATTCCTTATTAAATTGTAGAAATGATCTGTATACGTGGATTACCGTATGGCTGGTGAAAATCCATTTGCAGTTTCATATATTCTTTATTATACTCAATGGGTTAAAGTTTTGACTTTTATACTCCATGAAATTAGTGGAATATCCTTGATATTTGCGCTTCATCCAGTATCTTTTCATGGAAATATTCTTCTGAGCATTCTTGACTTTTACTTTACAAAGAAGTATTATGTTGACAATTTGGATATTATTAGTTCCTGGATAAATTAATTCTTGAACTTGTTTAATTGAATTCCTATAACATTGTCATCATCCTCATGTTTATATTATGTTGAAAGTCATCTTTGGCTTACGTGCATAGATGGACTTAGTATGATTATGACCAGGGATCATTCGGTATAATCATGAACTGTGATGTTATAAGTGGTGTGGTAAAAGTCCTCAGTGGCATGTAATGCATTGATGGACAGTTTTTGGTATGATTATGACTAGGGATTTTTCGGTATAGTCATGACCATTGATGATTTAATGAATATCCTTGGCACGTAATACAGGGATGATTAGAAGATGTGGTTTCTTTATTAAGCCGAGTCTCAGCGATAAAAGTGATGAAAAAAATTTTAAATCATAAAAGATAGTAGACTTTATTCTCTACTTGACTCTTTTAATGGATTGTTTGTTCCGCTGCAGTTAAACTAGTTGTCTATTGTATTTTATCAGTTTAACATTGTTGAAGACTATTGATAATTTATTCTGTATTATCTTAGTCATAATATTTCTTACTGGGCTAGTTGAGCTCACCCTTTCTTTCACCGTTCTCCTCAGGAAATGAGAACGTAGCCAGGACTAGTCGGGGAATGGAGTGACGGTCCAGATGATAGTATTTGTAGTCCTCACTATTCTGTTAAATAGTGTAATAATAAATGTAACGAGGACTAAATTTGAGTTTGTATACTGTCTAGGAGGACTCAATTGAGAATGGATATTGTCTAGAAGACAATATTTGTATTTAAACTCACAGCATATGTTCTGTCGTATTTTACACAACTGCTGTATTATTAGTTTGTATTTGAATTTTGTACCATGTATTTGGCGACTCAAGATGGATGATGTATACCTAATTTTGGGCACGTCACAGTTTTTCCCAGTAGTGAATTTCCTTATGCTGCATGTTCTCGAGGAAAATTAATTGTTCGACCATCACCAGTAAAAGTTTATAAAGAAGCCCCAAAATTCCTAGAGAGAATTCAAGGAGACATTTGTGGACCTATTCAACCATTGTCTGGCCCATTTCGATATTTCATGGTTTTAATAGATGCTTCAACTAGATGGTCTCATGTTTGTCTTCTCTCTCGAAACTTTGCCTTCTCAAAACTTCTTGCTCAAATAATCAAGTTACGGGCTCAGTTCTCTGATCATCCAATCAAGTCAGTTCGACTTGATAACGCAGCTGAATTTTCATCAATGACTTTTAATGATTTTTGTATGACTATTGGAATCTCTATTGAGCATTCTGTTCCTCATATTCATACACAAAATGTGAAATTGAAGTTCAAAGAATTATTCATTTATAAAATATTGCAAATCAAATGCCAGATGCATTTAATGATGCTAGAAAAGTGATAAAGTCACATACACCTGCAGTGAATACTCCAGCAAGGATAGAAATATCTATTGAAAAATCAATTCCTGGAGAATTGACAAATAAGGTAATAGAAGAATCTAAACCACGCCAGAAGCGTGGAAGACAGGTTGGTGCAAAAGACACTGTACCACGAAAATCAAAAGCAAATAAGGGAATCCCTAAAGGAATACCCACTCTAGAAGTAGCACTTATTCCAAGAGTGGAAATAGCTCCAGAAGAGGTACAAATCGCTCTAAAAGAAGCACATATTCCAAGAGTGGGAATAGCCCCAGTAGAGGTTCAAAATCTCAGTGAAGGGATAAGAGATGAACACCAAGAGATCTCAATAAATTATGTACATGATGAGAAAATATGGGATCGAAGCAAAGTCATGATTGCTGATATATTTGCTTTCTCTATAGCATTAGATATTACTTAGATTCCTGACACGGATCTTGAACCACAAAACGTGGAAGAATGTCGAAAAAGAAAAGATTGGCCAAAATGGAAAGATGCTATTCAAACTGAGCTACAATCTCTATTGAAAAGAGAAGTATTTGGACCGAGAGTCCAAACACGTGGGTGTAATCCGGTTGGAAACAAATGGGTATTTCAGACGAAAAGCAAAATGAGAAAAATGAAATTGTGAGATACAAAGCCCGACTTGTAGCTCAAGGGTTTTCACAAAAAACACGGTATTGATTATCGAGGAGACATCTCTCAAAGAATGGATGGAGTCACTTTTCACTTTTCGATAGGTATGGCAACCATGGAAGGTTTGGAAACACGTCGATGGATGTTGTAACAAAGATACCTATACGGCTCACTTCGACAGTGAGATTTACATGAGAATCCTGAAGGATTGAAAATGGCTGAATCACAAATGCCCCGTGACATATATTCAATCAAGTTATAACGCTCGTTGTATGGGTTGAAACAGTCTGGTCATATGTGGTATAATCGACTTAGTGATTATTTAATAAAAGATGGATATATAAATGATCAAGTATGTCCATGTGTTTTTATTAAGAAATCACAAAGTGGATTTTCCATCATTGTTGTATATGTGGGTTATTTGAATCTTGTAGGTACTCCTGAAGAACTCACAAGGACTGCTACTTATTTAAAAGATGAATTTGAAATGAAAGATCTTGGAAAGATAAAATTACGTTTTGGGAATACAAGTGGAGCATTTAGCATCCGAAATTTTTTTCATCAATCCACATATTTGAAAAAGATTCTCGATCGTTTTCATATGGATAAAGCTCATCCTTTGACTACCCCAGATGGTTGTTCGATCTTTAGATGTTGATAAAGATCCATTTCTACCTCTAGAAAGTGGGGAAGAAGTTCTTGAACACAAGTTCCATACCTAAGTGCAATAGGTGCTCTTATGTATCTTGCAAACTGTACACGACCTGATATTACTTTTGCTGTCAACTTGTTAGCAAGATATAGTTCTTCTCCGACTAAGAGACATTAGGATGAGATCAAACACATTTTGAGATACCTCCGTGGAAGTATAGATCTTGGGTTATTTTATCCAAGAAATTCAACGTCACAATTGGTTGGATATGCCGATGCAGGATATTTATCAGATCCACACAATGGAAGATCACAAACAGGTTATGTATTTACATATTGTGACACAGCTATCTCCTGAAAATCCGCAAAGCAAACCATGACAGCTACATCTTCAAATCACTCGGAGATTCTCGCTATACATGAAGCAAGCGAGAGAGTGTGTTTGGTTGAGATCAATTATTCAAAGATATTCAAAAGTCATGTGGATTATCATCAATCAAAGACATTCCTACAATTTATATGAAGATAATATTTGCATGCATTGCTTTCAACTTAAAGGAGGGTACATCGAGGAGATAGAACAAAGCACATTTCACCTAAATTCTTCTTCACACACGAGCTACAAAAGAAGGGTGATATAGATGTGCATCAAATTCGATCATGTGATAATCTAGCCGATTTATTCACAAAGTCGCTACCAAATGCAACGTTTGCAAAACTTTGAAAAAAGATCGGAATGTGTCGACTGAAAGACTTATGACAACATTTCATCAAGAAGTAATGAATTCCTTTTAAGGGGAACACTGTACTCTTTTTTCTTAGTCACGGTTTTTATCCCAATGGGTTTTTCCTGACAAGGTTTTAACGAGGCAGTCAATTATGATATTTATATAAAAGATATGTACTCTTTTTCCCTTCGTTAAGTTTTTCCCACTGGGTTTTCTTAACAAGGTTTTTAATGAGACATAATCTTCTATTGTAGGGAATCAGGAGAAGTGTTATAATTGATTCCCTCAGAGAGAGGGAACCTTTTCTTCCTTTTTCCCATGTGCTTTCCCCTTTCCCCTTTATTCCCTCTCCGTGTTCCCTCCTATTCTTGTCCTCCTTTTCTTCTCATTTCCTATATAAAGAAGAAGAATGCTGAATGAAAGTGCAGAGCAGAAGAACTTCTTAGAAGAGAATTCCTCTAAAAGAATTTCTCTCTCTCTCCTTTTCTCTTGCTTATTCTCTCTAAATTTATGCAGCAATTATAAGAATATTATTTTATACACTTTGCTAAGGTTTTATAACAAAAATAAAGAAAGAAATGATGAAGGATAGTGACCGAGCAAGAAGAATGAATATAGCATTGTTATTATTGTTATTGTATACTAACGGTAGACTAGTCACCAAAGAAAGAAAGAAAGAAATGATGAAGAATAGTGACCGAGCAAAAAGAATGAATATAGCATTGTTATTATTGTTATTGTTATTGTTATTATTGTTATTTTTATTATTATTATTGTTATTATTATTATTTTTATTATATTTTTTTATTTTATTTTTTATTTTATTTTTATTATTATTTTGATTATTATTATTATTATTATTATTATTATTATTATTATTATTATTATTATTATTATTATTATTATTATTGTTATTATTATTATTATTATTATTTATTTTTATTATTATTATTATTATTATTATTTTATTATATTTTTTATTTTATTTTATTTTTATTTTATTATTATTGTGATTATTTTTTTTATTATTATTATTATTATTATTATTATTATTATTATTATTATTTATTATTATTATTATTATTATTATTATTATTATTATTATTATTGTTGTTGTTGTTGTTGTTGTTGTTGTTGTTGTTATTATTATTATTATTATTTTATTATTATTATTATTATTATTATTTTTATTATTATATTTTTATTTTTATTTTATTTTTATTTTTATATTATTGTGATTATTGTTATTCTTCTTATTATTATTATTATTATTAGTATTATTATTATTATTATTATTATTATTGTTATTATTATTATTATTATTTTTATTATTATTATTATTATTATTATTTTTATTATTATATTTTTATCTTTTTTATTTTATTTTATTTTTATTTTTATTATTATTTTGATTATTATTATTATTATTATTAGTATTATTATTAATATTATTATTATTAGTATTAGTATTATTTAATTTGCGAGAAATTCTTTATTTGGTTATAAAGTATAATCCTTGTAAAAATATAATAACAAACCTGTGGTGTTTAGGTGGTCAAGTGTATTGAAATTTGAGTGGGAGGTCTGGAGTTCAAATCTTAGAAGCAACAAAATTTTTGGGTAGAAGTCCAATATGAGCCACGTCATATATGCCACGTGTAAAATTAAAATAAAAAAATCCAACGTCAAATATGCCACGTAGGCGCCACGTGAGCAAGTCAACGCATATCTGGCAACAGGGCTCGAAGTCCAAATTTTTTAATAGAAAAGGGCTCAAAATGCGTTGACAAAAAAAAGGGCTCAATACCCAAAAATTCCTAAAGTTCGGTCTTGCATTTTACCCTTATATTATATCTTATATATCAAGGCATCACAACCAATTAATTTGAAATTAATTGAAAAAAGGCATCACAAACAATTAATTTGAAATCAATTAAAATGATGACATCATCAATTGAAAAAATCGTTGAGTCCACTTTTAATTAATTAAGTGAGTTAACTCACTTAATTTGATAACTCATCTATTCTTTTATTCTTATATATAAATACACATAAATAATTTTTTTTTTATTTTCTCTTCAATAACAATATATAAATACACATAATCAAATCAATTGTAAAAATCAAACAATAATGGAAAATCAAAAAGAGAGAGGGAGATCGAAGAGATCGAGAGAGGAGTCAAGAAGGAGAGAGAAAAGAAAGAGATGAAAAAAAGAGCGAGAAAACAATTGAGAGAGAAAATAAGGTAGAGAGAATTGAAAAAGGGAGCACTATTTTTAGATATCTTTTTTGATATTTCACACGATAGACTAGGTCCCCACAATAACACAAGAGAAGAACATATGTAAATATTAAAAATACATATGAAAATATCGTCCCAATTAAAAAAATGAGAGAAAAAGAAAAAAAAACATTTAGAATTCAACCTAGTGGTAGAGGCATCTCCCTTTACTAGCACGATCACATGTTCGATTTTACTCCTAGACGAAATAAAAAAGATGACAGATTTAACCAAGGGAAATAGGTAGCCCCCTAGACCTAGACTCACCCTAGCTCTCCCCGGGCCCTTTCCCGTCTGCTAGATTCCTCCTAACTCTTCCGAGGCCCTTTCACGAAGTTTCCCTAGGAGCATCTCCAACAGCTAGTGTAAGACCCCAACTTTTATGAATAAAAATAAATTTTCTATAAATATCATTTTTGATTATTATGGAGTAAATTTGATATAATGTTATAGTTGTGGGTAATAGTTATAAATTTTGCAAAGTACGCAAGTTGTTATATAATATTAGATTAATTGGGAAATATTCGGTTTTAAAGCAGGGAAATATTAAATGACAAAGCACAATTATTGGTGAACCCCTAATAAAATTATTATTGCGGATTGAGAAAACGACAAAAATATTTTATTAAAATAACGGCGGAAGTTTTCTGGTTGATCTTGTTGAACTACTCGGTAGTAAAAGTACAATAATACGTGTGGTTTCACAGTAGCACACGGTATTGATTATTGATGCTTATGTGAGAAGTCACTCAGTTTGATTCCATTATTGTCAGTTAATAATATGAATTATTATAGCGATAATGAAGTTTTGTTTTATTCGTATTATTAACGTAATAATACAGAAACATCTTTTTATATAAAACAGAATACTTTATTAAAGTTATTCTATAAATAGAATATATTATATTTTATTATGCATAGTGTTGCATAGTGTTTGCATAGTAAATTTTTTTTATATAAATAGAATATATTATATTTTATTTAAAAGATTTTTCTTTAAATATGGACCGTCAGATTAAAGTAAATCAATCTGGACCGTTCATGAGTTAGTTACTATGCATTCCATTTTTCTATAAATAGAAGCTCATTCCTTCATTATTTTCTTTTTAATTCACTAAAACTAGAGAGATAAAGCGTAGAGAGAAAGAAGAAAAGTTTTTCGCTACTTAACTACTCTTATATTAGGTTCTTTTACGGTAGGGATATTATTCTTTTGTATTCATGAAGAGAACTTACATTATTCCATTCTTTATTATTACATTGGAATAACTTTGTAAAAGTGGCATACCCTATACATGACTGTATATACCTGGCAGATACCCTATACTTGGTGAAATCCTTATGTTATTCCATTCTTATTTATTACATTGGAATAACTTTGTATCATGAATACCCTATACTTGGTGACATTCTTTTATTATTCCGTCTTTATATTTCGCTTGAATATCCTCGTATGCATCTTATCTGCCGGACTGGTTCCATTTTTATTCCGTCTTTATATTTACGTCGGAATATCTTCTATCTATGCTATCTGTGGGACTGGTTCCATTTTATTATTCCGTCTTTATATTTACGCCGGAATATCACATGCATCTATATCTGTAGGACTGGTTCCATCATTTATTATTCCGCATTTATTATTCTATTGGAACATCCTGTCGGTGTGAATTTCATCTGACTTGGTTCTGTTATTATTATTCTGTTGGAATAACCTGTCTCTGCGGTCTCTATCGCATGCATGTTGATATCTTTTGTTATTTCATTCGGTATTATACTCAGTTGATTAAAGTTTTGACTTCTATACTCCATGAAATTAGTAGAATATCCTTAATGTTTGCGCTTCATCTAGTATCTTTTCATGGAAATATTCTTCTGAGCATTCTTGAATTTTACTCTACAAAGCAATATCATGTTGAAAATTTGGACGTTATTAGTTCCTGAATAACTTAATTCTTGAACTTGTTTTATTGAATTCTTATATCATTGTCATCATCCTTATGTTTATATTTTTTTGAAAGTCATACGTGGCTGTTAGAGCATGGATGGACTTTGTATGATTATAACCGAGGATTATTGATTGTAATCATATACCGTAATGTTATAAATGATGTGGTAAAAGTCCTCATTGGCCCGTAGTGCATTGATGGACAGTTGTTAGCGTGATCATGACCATTGATGAATACACAAATATCCTTGGCCTGTAGTGCATGGAATTTGTGGTCGTGACCCTAATGAATATCCTTGGCCGTAGTGCAGAGATGATGTGAATTATTTTTTTAGCTGAGTCTCAGCAATAAAAGTGATGAAAAACTTTTTAAATCATAAAAGATAGTAGATTCTATTCTCTACTTGACTCTTTTAATGGATTGCTTGTTCATTGCATGATTAAACTTGATGTCTATTGTATTTTATTAGTTTAACATTGTTGAGGACTAATGATAATTTATTCGCATTATCTTAGTCATAATATTTCTTACTTTGGGCTAGTTGAGCTCACCCTTTCTTTCACCGTTTTCTTGAGAAAATGAGGGACGTAAATTGAGACGAGTCGGGAGCGGAGTAATGTTCGGATGATAGTGTTAGCTAGTAGTCCTCACTATTACATTAAATAGTGTGACAATAAATGTATTGAGGACTTATTCGAGAATGGATATTATACAGTAGGCAATATTTGTATTAAAACTCACATGACATGTATTTTGTTGTACTTTTACACATTTGTTGTATAATTAAGTTGTATTCGAATTTTGTACCATGTATCGACGACTCAAAATGGGTGATGTATACCTATTTTGGGGGCGTCACAGCTAGACTATCTGATGGACTATATTTAGTCTATATGACATCAGCAAATGTCATTTAGTCTCCCATTTGTCCAGCAGATGGACTATCTCATAGACTATAATATAAAAAGATTAAAATAATCTATGAATTCAAAAAAACTCCAATCTCCTTCCACTCTCCCATTTAAATATAATTAAAATTATAGTCCATGGACTATCAAGTTCCTAGATTTAGTCTTATTGGTACTTCAAATATAGTCACAGACTATATTTAGTCTACCTGCTGGAGTTGGAAGATAAATCCTAGACTAAATATAGTCTAGAATTGTGCTGCTGGAGTTGCTTCACCCCCAAAACCGTCGAGAAACAACTTGCATCTTCACCGGATCCTGCCCATGGATAGCTGGAATGCTCTGCTGCAATTAGGCTACAAACCCCTAAAGACAAAATACAGTAATAATACACCCCAATAAGTAAAATAACAAAATATTCTATCAATAGTTTTTTTAGAGAGACCAGATTCTACAATATTTCAAAACCTTTAAAAAAATACAATAATAATAATAATAAAAATAATTTAACAAAAACTCCAACTAGTACATTCCTACCTAGACGTACAGTACAACTAGTTTTTCGTTAAATTTATGGATTCCTTGGGACTTGTGCCATGTGTTTTGGATGAAATCAGATGAGCATGTCTTTCCTTAAGTTCATTTAATTTTGTTGATAATATTGCGATTTTTTCAGTTAACAATGCAATTTCTTCCTCAGCTTCAACAAGCAGTTTTTGAGTGATCATCTTGTGTTGCTATCTCTTTATCAACCTCTCCAAGCCCAACCTCACTTTCATCTGCATTTGCGTATACACGATCACCTGTTTGTTTGTCAAGTTCTACAGCAGCAATCTCCTTTCCTTGTATATAACTAATTACCTGAAATGGCATAATTCAGGATCACAAGTTGCATAATGTTTGGTATGACATGAAAATCCTATTGAATTTGAATTTAGGTATTATCTAGAATCTGTTCTATGGGCTCTAAATATAGGTGTTAGGTTTTTTGGAGAAGAGACATTCAGAAGCATTCTAATAATTCTCATAGTTATCTCTTTTATATGGTATTTTTCAGATTTTTATTTAGTGAATTTCTTCTCTCTCCGTAATTTTTTCCGATCTGGGTTTCCACATAAATGTAGTTCATTAGAGCTAGGAATGTAGTTGAAGCATTAGTGAAACCAAATGGAATGACTAAAAACTAGTGGAATGACCAAATGGAATGACCAAAGGCAAAAGTAGTGCTGGTTGTTTAGGTATGGCAGCAGGAGCAGGTGGTACTATGTGAATGGCTAAAGTTTGCACAGTACCTTTCTTGCATCTTAGCCAAACTAATAGCATCCTTCAGAGTAGTAGCTAGGTTTCAACAATTTGACCATGCATTTTATCTCAAATTTCAATCCACTGATGAAACTAGACGGGAAAAAATCATCTGTATAGTGCTTACTCTTCACCAGCATAATAGATTGCAGATTTTCAAATTCTTTCTGATAAACACTTACAGTGGTAGTATGCTTCAGATTTTTAAATTCATCAACGGGGTCGCAATCAGCCACATCATATCAGCAATAATTTCCTTCGTGAATCTATTCCAACCGAGAGGTCGGATCGCTGCCTGGAAACCACGAATCAGCTTTTTCGTCCATATAAATCTACACCAGAGAAACCTTACTTTCACTGGACATTGGATTAACATTGAAGAACTTCTCACACTTGCGAATCCATGACCGAGGATCAGTTCCGTTAATTAAGGAAATTCGACCTTAAAATTCTTCAGTAGCTCAGCCATATCATGAACGCCATGGCTACCAACATCGAGCTCTCCTTGAGCTCCATCAGCTTCAGTCATCTTTACTCCGTAAGCATCAATTTGAAATTCCTCTGCATTTCTCCTTCTAATTCAGTCACACCAGTTTCCATAACCTTCATACGCTCTTAGAAAACACCGAATCGTTCCTCCAACGAACCAATCGAAGTGGAAAGCACATCGTTACTGCGAGCCAAATCGTGAACCTTTAACCACGTGTATATTATTTTGTTGAGTGTTTGACGAAATGCCTAGAAGAGTTTTCATTTGTTAGATCTTTAACCAAGTGTATATATGTACAAAATACTTCTACATACACCAACCATACACATTTATCACAAAATGGTAAAACATACTAGTAATAAAAACATTTAAAAAAATCAACTAATAAGTCTCACTTTTTTATTTTGTCTGTGTTAAATTAGGTATACACAATTTTTGATGGCATACCAAGTTATGCGTGCCATCAAAATATACATGTGAGTGACTTAGTGTATGTGAGCGGTATACATAACGTAGTTTGAAAAAGTAAATTAATATTTTTTGATATTTTTAAATAAAAAATATCATTATAAATGTAGCGACGGTGCTATAATTTTTATATAAAAATATTTTTTTTTCCTTTGAGAAACTATACACAAGGACAAAGTGAACATTTGCCACGTCACATTGTTGTCCACATGAAATTCTACACTTACATTCACATACTAAACTTTGCGCGCACACCGAAACTTGAAGATCTTCCTTTTGTTGTAGTAGTACTGTAGTTGTAATATAGGTCACACATCCGTTAGCTGCATTTCTTCTCTCTAAAAAATTATGTCCTTCGACGGAATTTCTCCCGGTGACGGTGGAGGTGGCGCCGGTGCCGGCGCCCTTCAACAATACTTCTGCTACCAATGCAACCGTACGGTCAGCATAACACCTTCACCTACCTCCTCCGAACTCGCTTGCCCCAATTGCAACGGTGGCTTCTTAGAAGAATATGAAAACCCTAGCCCTAATCCTAACCCTAGCCCGAGCCCCGACCCTTTCTTCGCCTTTTCCTCCGACAATCTATCTCCTTTCTCCTCATTTCACTCCGGCTTCGGCGGCTCTCCTTTTGCCTTCTCCACCTCCGGCGCCGGCGGTGATCCCACCAATCTCTCCGCTCTCTATGGGGTTGGTGGTGGTACAAACCGATTCCATTCAGCGGAGGAATTCAACCCATTTACATTCCTCCAGAATTACCTAAATACCCTTCGAGCCGGTGGCGCCAACATCCAGTTCGTTGTGGACAACAATAATTCTATGGACGATGCAGGGTATCGCCTCCCGACCAATCTGGGTGACTATTTCATTGGTCCAGGACTCGAACAATTGATCCAGCAGCTAGCGGAGAACGATCCGAATCGGTATGGCACGCCCCCTGCTGCCAAATCCGCAGTCCAAGCACTTCCAACCATCAAAATCACCAATGAATTGCTTGATTGTGATTCTTCCCAGTGTGCTGTTTGTAAAGACAGTTTTAACTTAGATGAGGAGGCTAAACAGATGCCTTGTAAACATATTTATCATTCTGATTGTATTATGCCTTGGTTGGAGATGCATAATTCTTGTCCAGTTTGTCGGTATGAACTGCCCACTGATGATCAGGATTATGAGAATCGGACTCATGATGGGACACAATCAATTGGAAGAGGAATAGCTGCTGCTACTGGTGCTGGGGGATCTCAGGAGAATCCAGACACTCCTAGGACTATGGAGAGGAGGTTTAGGATACAGTTGCCGTGGCCGTTTAGAACAACGGGGGAAGCTAGCAATAACACAGCTGGAAATACCAACACTGGGAATAATAGTGGAGGAGGTTCCAACTCCAGTAGTCAAGCTAGAGAAGAGGATCTCGACTAAATATATAGTGGGTAACAATCATCATTAAACTACACTTTTATGTTTTATTTATATTTTCAAATCTGATAGTTTATGGAATGTGGAAACATCTGAATTGATCATTTATTTGATTTATCTATCATGTCTGTTAGTTAATTGAAACATTTGATCTGATCATTTTTTTGATTCACTTTACAATGGAAGTGTTTATTTGGTAAGGGAGAAGTAAGAATATATATAGAAAGTCATAAATATTCTTTTTATATTAATCTAGAATGTAGGCTGGTTAACATATATGGAAGTAAACAAGTAATCTTCTGAAGAGAGTAGAAAATGAACGTCAATATAAACACTCTCATATAACCCTCACATTCTTGGCATTACCTTCAAGAATGGTCATTTTTAATAGTAGCATCAACTTCGTTCCAGTATGTTTACCTCTACTAGTTTTTTATCTTCGTTGGTAGAGTTTCTTAATTTTGTAGGTACCATCTGCAGTTTGTTTAGTACTTGTGTTCATTGTTTTGTTGTACTTGGTTTAATATTTGTGATCTTTGTTTTGTTGGTAGTTGGTTAATATGTGATCTTTGTTTTAGGATTTTTAAGAATGACCATCACATGGTAGGACGTTAATTGTTTGATTTCCTTTCTTAGTTGGACCATGGTTGTTAAGTCGTAGACTAGTCGTCCAAGCGTGCTAAGCATCACAAGGCGAGGGTTCGACAAGTCGTCACCAAGGGAACACCTTGGACACCTTGCTACCAAGTCGCTTGACTTAGCAACTAGGTCCATTTAAAAAAAATCCCAATCAGCCATGAGTTCGACCCATCAAACTAAAAGAAAGAAAGGGAGGAGAGATGAAACCCAATCAGCCATGAGCCCTAAAACCCCAGCCCAGACATCGCGGCCAAAAATTAGAAAGACTTCCCTGCTTTGAGTCGCGACTCCTGCTTTTGCGACGCTATTCCTCCTCCTGCTTCTTCTCTTTTCTCTGGTGAGTCCTCCTCCTTTTCTTCTTGTCTTCTCTTCTTTTGCTGCAACTTCTTCGTCACTTTTCTCTACTCGTTTGTTCGTCTGTTCTTTTGTTGCGACAACTCGTTCTCTTTTCTTTGCTGTGTCTTTTCTTCTGATGGGTTTGATTGTTGGAACATGTTTGATGAGCTTCTACTTTTGAGTGGAGTGGGTAGTCACTAGTTAGTGGACCGTTGGGGTTTGGATCACTGATGTTGGACTCCTACTGCTATCAATTGTTTTTAAGTTGTAACTTTATTTTATTAATGGAACTTTCTCATTAATAAAACCTGTATATAAATACAAAATTTATTCTACTGAGCACAATATCATTTTATAAACTGATTAACATCTTTATTTTATTAATGGAACTTTCTCAACAATATCTTTTTATAAATACAAAATATATTCTACTCATTTTGTTTAATAAACATGGAAAAAAAATCACGCGTCTATTATGCTTGGCTGCTTGTTAAAATCGGAAAATAGAGTAATTGATATGTTGAATATTGTTATATATATATATATATATATATATATATATATATATATATATATATCAACTTTCTCCAAATATTTGGAGGGAGCGAACTAAGAAACTAACCTGCTATATAGAACGGTTTTTTTCCGTCGCTATAGCATAAAAAACCGGCTTTCTATGCCGGTTCGATATATATTATAATTTACATGTATAAATTGTACATTGAAATTGACTTGTCGACTTATGGACGACAAGTCGGGTTCCTAGTCGACTAGTTGATTAAGCTCCCAGCCAATGACTCGACTTTATGACTTGACAACTCTGAGTTGGACGTATGGTCTTACTATTCACCTTTGTCGCTTGAACTTCCATATGACTATCAGTCATAGTTGTCAATTTGTGAATCATAGCGTATTGGAAACTCCTATATCGTGTTTCAAGTATCATATCGTGAATAGTATCGTACAATACAGAAACGAAATGAAAAATGTATAGAAGGAACTGCTAGAGGTATTTAATTTGCTGTGAAAGAATCTATCAATTTGGACATCTGATATTCATTTTTAAAAGAATGACACTAATTCCTCAATAGGAACTTCACTCAGACTTGACTGAAAGCAGGAATGAGAACTTTAGGCTTCATAAAACACAATTTATTGGACAATCAAGCATATTAGCTTGACTATATATAAAAATAGTCAAGTAAATATTATTATAGACTAAAAATAAATTTTAAAGTTAAATAGTAGCCAAAATACTTTAATTTGATTTATAAAATATTATTTTAGTCATCTTTATTGAGTAAATAGAGAAAACAAAAATTCAGATTCAACTTTAAACTATAAAATAAAAGGGAATAATTCAAATTAACAAGTGGAGATTTATGTATCTGTTTATGGAAAATAAAAATAGTGTGACAGTCTGAAGAAGATATAAAACTTTAAAATGATTAAAAGCTTATCAAGTCATATAGAATATGTTTGTGCTTAAAACACTCTTCCTTTAAAATGGCAGAATGCTAAAAGTTTTGTTTTTAATCTTTTGGATATACATAAAAACTTTTTCAAGCCACTTGCTAACTTTAAAAAGTATCGTACATTGTATCGTAAGAATCATATCGAATCGTAACTAAATCGTTTGCTACGTTGTCATTTTTTATTCACCATGCGATCCATATCAAATTGTCTCTGTATCGTATTATAGGATACGTATCATGTATCGTGCTACGATTTTGATAACTATGTTATCAAATTTTAGGGTCAAAGAGGAAACAAGAAAGAGGAAAAATAGATCTATATTTGCCAGGAATGCCATATGTTTGTTTCTCAAAATCTTTTTTTATTGTGCTTAAAGTCACACTTGTCTTGCCATTTGTTTGGTTCTCAAATCTTTTTTTATTGTGCTATTTAGATCACACTTATCTTGTGTAGTACTTGAAATTTAGGATATTCTAACATAGAAAGCACGTGGAAATTGGGGCTTGTTCATTTCATAGGCGCCATTTATCCATTTGTTCCACAAAATTTATTGTGCACTAATTGCATGAAAACCGACATGTTTCTACCTTTAAGTCGTCGTACCTCCATATTAATTTTGTGCCTCAAATTTAACTCTTTTAATGGGAATCTTTGTTAATATTTGTGTTCTAAAAATTTTCACCTAGGTTCAATTAATAGCCCGCCTAGGCGCTAGGCGGTCCTCTACCCCCTCGATTTGGATGGGCACCTTGGCCCCAGCGTAGGCAGAATCAGACCTTTATTTTGAAGCTCTGCAATACTTAAAATGATTTTTTGAAGACTTAAAGAATTGTATTTTTGTGAATGTTTCATGTAATATTTTAAAAAATTACATCTATTATATGTTTTGTATAGTATAACATGCATCTATAGTAGGGAAAATAAATAAATGAGACCGCTTAAGGAAACACCAAGTCTGCCTAAGAAAAAGCCTAGGTGCTAGGCCCCTTCTGCCGCCTAGGCCCGCCTAACGATTTATAGAACACTGGTTAATACTAAATGTAGAAAGAGAGAAACTGATTTTGGGTTTCTTCATTAGTACTTCTCACTATGAATTATTTCTACAATGAAACTTACAAGCCTATTTATAGGCATTAGTAGAAATTAAATTATACATGAACACACATGGAAAGGAACTAGGATAGGTTGGCAGACATGGATGGGTTGGTACACATGTATGAGTTTAGAATACCTTCTAACACTAAACAACCCTTACATTACAAATTTTAAATACCTTTGTAACAGTGCATATTATGTATCTAGAAACCACATAATGGAGTCATTCACAGTTCCCCAAAAGTAAGCAGAGTAACCTGCAAAGGTGTAGGACAGTGTAATCGAGGTTATTCTCTCTTTCTCTCTCTTGGTCCCTGTTTGCGTAGAAGATACTAGGGCATAAGACTAATTAGTTTTCTAGTTTGGAGAAGTTATTATGGGAGAGCTTTGTATGTCTTCTACTACTTATTGCAAGATATTTTTACACATATTTTAGGTTGAGAATCTAGGAACTATGATACATATGAATATATGATAAATATATCCTTGTCTTTCGGCCATTGGATGTCTAGTAAATTCTGCAAGGATGATCGATCTAAGATGTGTTGAGAGATAGAAAAATAAATTAATGACGGAAGATTTGATTAAATATAAGGGTTTAAACTGCCTGAATTGGGATTACAACTTCATCGTATTGTGCTCTCCAAAGAGCAACTTTTCTCAAAATCTCACTCAAAAGGTGCTATGTTGGAATCCCATTCTAACTTTGTGGTTCCAGAAGATCCAGCTACAGGAGAACTAGGAATGGAGAGCTCCCCCCCCCACCCCCACCCCCACCCCCACCCCCACCCCCACCCCCTTTCAGTCATAAGAACAAGAGGAAGAGTTCCAAAACTCATTTAGCGGAATAATGTGACGCCCCCAAAATAGGTATACAACACCCATTACGAGTCGCCAAATACATGGTGTATGTAAACAACTACAACTTTATTAATACAATTGTCGCAGTAAAATACAACAACACATAAAGCGTGAGTTTAAATACAAATATTGTCATCTAGACAATATCCACACTCAAATAAGTCCTCATTACAATTATTGATACATTATTTTACAAAATTGGTGAGGACTACTAAAACAACTCTCTAGAACCATCATTCCATTCCCCGATTAGAACTCGCTACATTCTTGTCTCCTGAGAAGAAAAATAGAACAAAAAGGAAAAGGGTGAGCTCAACTAGCCCAGTAAAGAACATTATGACTAGATAATATATAACAAATTATCGTTAGTCCTCAACAGGGAAAAATCTGATAAAATACAATAGACAACAAGTTTTAAATTAATATTCGCAGCGGAAATAATAATTCATTAGAAGAGTTATGTAGGGAATGAAATCTATTTTCTTCTATGAATTTAAAAGTTTATCATCAATATTTTATCCCTATAACATCAATCAATATACATCTTAAATCAAATATTCATCTTTGCACTACTACAAAGCCAAAGATATTCATCGATTGGTCATGTTCATCTCAACACATGTACATCTTTGCACTACTGGGCCAAAAGATATTCATAAGAAATTCAACCATCTTTGCACTACTGAGGCCAAAGTTATTCAGTAATATCATCATTTAGGACTGAGGATGATGAAAAATATTTTAAAGAAAACGAATCAAGTGAAACAAAAGAACAAATATTAAGGATTCGTACTTTAAACAGTCCAAGTTCAAAAATACTTCATGAATAACCATAGTGGAGTAAAATTCAAGAATGATCAAAACATGGATACAATCAAAGCTAGTATCCATAATAGATATCTTGAACAAAAAATGAAAATTTAATTTTTCTGTGAATAGTGCCGTATTCGTGAATAGTGTCGTATACGTGAATAGTAACCCCGACACTAAAAGACAAGAATTTCACAAGAAAAATCTTACCAATATTCCAGCATAATGATATTAGAAGAAATAATATCATAAAAAAATAACATCCCTTACTTCGAAAAGATAGTATTTCTGACTGGAATACTGGATATAGTGTTGAAGGGAACTTGTACCGTATAGCAACACTCAAAGTCTCAAAATACTCACAAGAATACGCTCGATAATATAGAGAGAGAAAACTTGTTTCTGGTGTGATTTTCAATTCTAACCTAAGCACCCTCTTTATAGGAAAATGCTTAGAACACCAAAGCAGAAAATTTAATAAAATATTAATATTTTCAAATTATATTCCTACGCACCACACCAGACCAAAATCATCAGCCATCCACCCCACAAAAATAACAAAAACGTTTTTCTTAATTAAAATATTTTAAACTTCAAAAATTAATTATTCCGGAACTTCGGAACTTCAATAATTCATAATAAATAGTCTTTTTATCAGAAAAATTCATATCTTATGTCCATTTCATAGGAAATTTAATTCTCTACAACTTTGCAGAAGAAAGTTTTTCCAAATTCCAAGCAGAAGTTGACCAAAATCCACATACGGACGATTTTACAGGCTATAATCAAATTTCAGTCAAGAAATGGGGTCCACAAACATTAAAAACATGTTTTAAATAATTTTAGTTACAAAAATACTCTTCCTCATTTATTCATATATCCCACATTCATTGTAAAAAAATATCACCATTATTATATTATTAAAATATAATAATATATTTAAATGAATTATTTTATCAGAAAAGATAAAATATCAATTTTTCAACAATTGTCACTTTAAAATTTTCTCCATCTATATCCACATAAAATGAATATTTTCCTTATCATATAAATCAATAATTAATTATTCACAAATAATATTACAGAATCACAATCGATAAACGGGATAGGTTCCTCAGAAAGAGGGGCTTTCAATAAGGATTTCTCCTCATCAAGTGCGCAATTAGGTGACCAAACCTCTCTTTGGACAGAACTTTCTAGACATTGCCAATAATATTATTCAAATAATTTGAATTATTGCTCCGATAATGGAAAATACTGTGTAGTGACAATTATTGAAACAATAATATAAAATATCAACGTAGCAATTATTGAATCAATAAAATAAAATATTGAACAGTAATTACTATAACAATTATTGAGTAGTGCCTTCTTACGTAAGAATCAATAATTGGTGCAATACTACGTGTACTCGTGTGTTTTAACCATAAAGTATTTCAACAAGATTACTTCAGTAATAACTACATGAATTATTTATAAACAACTTATACTTGTCATTTTTTCATCCAATCGCTTTCCGTTATGGGGCCTACATAAAAGGTCGCTACCGTCGCATTTAATATTTCCCGACAGCAAGAATATTCCACGACCAAACGAATATTCCCCCCGACAACAATGAATATTTTATAACCACTTGCTTATTTGAAATATTTGCGCATTTTTCCCATAATTAACCACATTAATCAAATCAACCCTTACTATTTCAAAATAATAAATAGAGGAAATTTAATTTTATTTATAATAAGTTGGGGTCTTACAAATAATAGGAAGACAAATGCCATTGTAGGCTTGTTGAAGTTATATCATCTCCTTTATGAAACATCTTGTTCTTTAGCTTTGCTCATTATTTTAGGATAGTCAGAAAATCATTCAATTAATAAGATATTCCCTTTTGTATGAGTGGCATTAAGGTAAGAACTTGTGATATGCAATGTTAAACAGGTTAAGTGGGATAATCTATTGACTGAATTTTCAAGATGGAAGTATAGGATTATGTTAGGGTCTTCAAAGAGGGGGGGGGAATGTGGTAAAAGTTATAGGGATAGAGGTAGTACAATCTCTCTCTCTCTCTCTCTCTCTCTTTGTTTTTGCAACCAAGTGCTAAGCTCTTGTTACTTACTCTTGATTTACATCTTTTACATTTTGATACTTTATGTAGTATGGATGATGACATACGTGAAGTTTTAGGGAGGGTGAGGTCAGGATTGGGAACTTGTTTTTAGGTGGCTTATAATGTTGTTTGGCCAGTTAATATACCAAAGTCAACCCAAACACCACCTATTTAGCCAATCTTTTTAAGACGTCACACTACATGTTTATTAAGTATTGTAACACAACACATTTGGTATTGCTAAGCTACCTTTGAAGTGCATGATCTTTTTCTCTTTTTTGGGATCTGGAATGAGTTTAAGTACTTGCTTTTAGTGTACACGTGTTTGTACCGTTTTTCTACAAAATCAGTGTTGCCTTGTTATATCGTCTGGTATCATAACTATGATTTTGTTTACTTGATCAGCTTTAATAATAGTGGCATGAAAAAATGACTGAAAGGATGAAATATCATGGGTATTTGAAATAAAAATTTAAAATTTTATAGAACTTTATAAGAAATTCAAAAATTTAAATTTTGAAACTATATAAATTAAAAGTTAACTAAATTTTAGGAATGTCCAGAGTAATTGTTGGTAAAATGTTTTAAAGGTTTTGAGTTTCAAAACTGATTGAGTGAAGAATGTCAGTTTATATGTCAAGTTATGTGTTTTGCCCATTTCAGAAAATAATTTTCTTGATTTTTCTCACACTTTTTTTGGTGAAGCTTTATTCAAAAATCTTTTCATACTTTTGCTTATTTGTAATCTATCTCGCTAATTACAAAGTTGTCTGATTGTTGTAGTATTAAACTGGTGTTTGACAGCATCCTGTACATGTTGGTCTTTGGCAGATTATACTACTCTGTAATTGTTTTCAAAAACCTTCATTGAGAAATCATTGTTTGCACTATGCGACCTTTCTCAATGACATTACTATTAGTTTTATTGACTATATGGTACAAGAGTTGTTCATAATATTCTATGACTACATTTTATGGTAAACCCTGAACCAAGATTGCCTCTCCCTCCCCCTCTCCCTCCCCTCCCCTCCCCTCCCCTCCCCTCCCCTCTCCCTCTGTGTGTGTGCATTTTAATGTGCTGGTGGAGTGATTATCATTATATTTTATTCATCTTTGTTTTTAGAGCTATGTTATTCTTCTGGAGATGCTCCATCTGGCTTGACATATGTTCTAATCAAGATTATTTTTTATGGTGTCGGGAGTAAATTCTAGTTAAGTGCTAGTCGGACTCCTTTTTAATTTCTTAATCAGTTTTTTTTTCTGTTTAGTTTATTATACTTAAGGTTTTTATACCCTCTTTTATTCCTCTGTTGTCTGTTTATATTATGAAGCTTGTTTTTCCAATTTCACACTTGATAAAGAATGGAACTAAAAGAAACATGATTTAGAAATTGATAACAAAAACTAAAATGATAACTAAACAAGTGTACACTTTAGATATGTAATTAAAAAAGTTGAAATTTCAGCATGGTATTTGAATTTCGAGCTTCATGCTTCAACATGATGTCCCAATTTCACGCTTCATGCATTATGCTTCATGGTCCTCTTGTAGGATTTTCTTTTATTTTCTTAATGGAACTAAAAGCGACGTTCTTTCCTTTGTTCCTGCATTTGGAAGGCGAAGGTCTTTGGTTTTGGAAGGATCAATACTAATGTCATGCATCAAAGGCTATTATCCTACTGATCCTTGTATGGACTATGGATTCTGGACATGTATGTGATGTGCAAGCAGGATTATTAGACTCATTATAACTTTTTGATCATCGTCCTATACTCCTATTGTGTAGCGGTTTTGGTGCCTCCTGATTTGGTGTCGTGGGAGAAAGTTGGGATTGTCCTTCTAGTCAGTTAACTTCTTATCGAATTTTGGGTTTCTGGGGTATGGAAGAAAAGAGTTTGAAGCAAGTTCAACATTCTTTTTAACCTATGTAGTTTTGGTGGTAAGTTTTTTTCGGGTCTTTGGAATAACACATGGATTTTTACTGATCGTTATATGCTTCCTACCTTGTTAATGAAGTGTGCTTCATTCCATGCTTTTCTTGTAATTTCACCAGTTTTTTGTTTGGACTTTGTAGGGGCATCGTATTCTCCACTTGCTTTGTATTTCTCTTTGATTCTAGTAGTTTTTTTTCTTCTTTTATCTTAAAATAAAAATAGAAAGTTCAAAATTTTCAGTCTGTTGGACTAGAGCACTTAATATTGTCTTAAGTTTAATGGAAGACGGCGCCGATCTTCCTAGTTATTGAGCTGTACTGTAAAAGGTAACAGATATAGAGTCTTTGCTGAAGGGTATTAATGGCCTCATGTTGAGTTAGCATGGGCCACCAATAGGACCTGTATGTAGTGTGGTGGGGTTTAGCTATGTCTGTTTGTGCAAATAGGTAGCGTCGTCAGATCTGATGGCTGTTTCAGTAAATATAAAATGGCTATGTGATTATCTTTGCATATTTTTTCGGTAAGTTCTTATGTTTTTTTCCTCTCTTCTTTGGCAGGGAAGTAGTACTGAAATGGTTCCGTCCGAGAATGAAAATCTTCTTATACAGTGAAGATTAGTTATAATAGATGTAATTTAGTGTTTTAATAATGATTTTAAAAATTTTATTTCTTTTTATGCTTTCATGATGGAAGTCATGTTCATCAGTCATATGACGGGGTCTCTATCATCATACTATTATCACATCGATCGAGTCTTTCTTGTCGGCTTTATATATGGCTATTAATTGCTTGTATTGATGAGCCTGACCAAGTCATTTGGGCTGCCGCACCAGGGTTTTCTTTTGAAATAGACATAGAATTGACACAAAGGTGAAGTAGTCATTTCTACCTGCTCTATAAAAGCTTGGAATGACTATAGTCTAAATATATATAAAAGTACATGTCGTCTGCTACTAATATAAATCGACACTAATCTAAATAAGATTTGGCTTTATTCTTATTGTGTATGTTTTATAATGATAGTAAATAATATATTATTACTTATATATAACAACTAGTCTCATCTTTCTTTGTCAAATAAGATGGTAGAAAATGACATCATTATGATTGTACTCGAGAAAATTGACTCATGAAAAATTGTTTTTAATAACTGGAAAACTTAATTGAAACTCTCCCTCCTATTCTAAATAAATGACGTTTTAGGGAGTTTAATTTTATTTTATATAAATGTCAGTTTTGAAATTTTTATGCAATATTGTACTATTTTTTCCTAATTTATCCCTCTTTAATATGCTTAGTAAATGCAATTTTATGAACTATTTTATTACATATACAACCAAGTTTCAATAACTCATTAATTGCCTTCATTTTTGTGGAGAGATGATTAATTAGAGATAAAAAAGACATTTTGTGTTAATTTTTTATCAAGTGTGTTTAATTCTAAAACGTCATTTAGGGAGTATATAACAAACGTTACGAGGACTAGAGTGTCTATGTATATATCCACGCCACAGATACAAAATTAAAAACCTCCAATCCCTAGTAACATGATTTATTGTTAACAAATTTAAAGGAATAACATCAATTTAAAATATTTTCAATTGACTTTAAAAAATTAAAATTACTCTACTATTATGTTTTTTTTTAAAGGAAATCACTACTATTATATAAGTTAAATTATCACCCAAAATTTGGCCGTTGCACATAATGCTGTAAAATGAACAAATAATTTGGGTTTGATTCGTACTCGCTTGATTAAAACATAATATGAGTCAAATATGAACACATTTTAAAGTTCGATAAATTTCTTAAACCTTCTCAAATTATAATTTTCTATTGATACTCAGATCATATTCGTTAGAAAAACCAAACTGCTCAGACTCGATTCAGAATTATGCTCGATTCGGTATTTAAATGAACTTCAATCAAACTTTAGTTTATATTCAATAAATTTTGTAAACCAAACCTGAGCAAATCATTACTCAAATCGACTCGGTTCATTTACACCCTTAATTGTACATTCCCCTCTTCCCAAAGTATGGAAATGGCCAATTTTAATTTCCATTTTTATTTATTTAAGAGAAACAAATAAGTTCCCTTCCAAGAAGTTACCATGTTTTTAGCAATGTTTATACCTCTCGACTGCTCCACAAAAACGCACAACAAAATGACATTCAATATCCACAAGTAATATATAAAAATCACCACCACAGTAAAAGTCAAAAAAAATATAGGAACAAGACTATGAACTGGTCTAAGTTATATCGTGTTAGTTCTAGAATATTTTTTTTCACCAAAATCCATAAGAAAAACAGCCTAGAATCCAGCCAACTACTTGAACTGAAACACTTGATCAATGACTTGCCATTGATGAGTCAAAAAGGCACCATCACATCTGTAAGAACTCCGAAGGGGTCGAAAATAGAGGTTTCTTGGATGTTGCATAATGAAACTCAAAACAACAGAACATAGTTCTCTCTCTATATCCTTCCAATACTCGGAGCACTCATAATATATCCAACACCTCTTCACCACCGATTATTTGGAGGTTTGACTTTATAAATCCTAACTATCCAGTTTGATGTTGTGAATGCCTCTTCCAAGTGTTCAAGCTTTACGTCTTTATTTCCTATTTCAACCCCCCTGGCTCTGTCATACCTGCCGCCAGAATATTATCAAGTAAATTGTGTGAAGCAAAAAGAAATAAAAAAAAAAAAGAACAACAATCTAGTGCGAGCCAATATACACGCATTATAAACTTGAGTTTTTAAAATATATTAGAGCTTATAGACTTGAATGATGGTCATGCATATTGAGCATACACGTGAAGCGCAATCTGACTCGTAACTTAAAGCCCAGCCATGCACTTACAGGAAAATATCATAACTACCAACACACAAGCACACCAGATGAACAAAATGGTTGTGATTCCTTAGGCAAGAAAGAGACGAACCATACTGTTTATTTATTTTATAGTTGGTCCTTCCTAGTGTTTGATCCATGCCTTGTCTAGTTTTTAATGTGTGTGACTGATAGTTTGGGAAAAATATGATTCAGATGGTGGTGTTTTAGTTGAGACATAAGGGACTTTGATGAACTGAGGGTGATGGTCAAGTTGGTATTGGTGGTAGGAGAAAGACCTGCTTGGTTGAGGACAGTTCATATCGTGACAAGAAATAACAGAGGTTACATCAGAGACTTCAACAAACCGGGGAGATGTTGTACTTTCACAAACCAAGGACATTTCGTCATTTCCTTCAACAAATCAGGGGTATATTAAACTTTTTGGTAGCATATACCTATCGTGGGCATAATACCACCGACAGTATGCCCCCAGCCCCTAAGGTAGTGACAATACCTTCATATTGGTACTTGCAGAACCTTCTGTACTAATACCCACCGCTAATTTCTCACGAACAATGTACCATTTGTAGTCGATACTACTGATCCACTCCCTTCTCTTCTATAACTCAATCAAATGAGCTCTGAAGGAACTTCAAACCTCACCAAAATAATTAGAAAATAAGAGTACTCCTGTCAAAACTTCACAGGCGAAGGATTTTTGTTTCTGTATATATCTTATGCCTCACTTGTCCCTCCCCCTACCCCCTCCCGCCAAAAAGAAATCATCTTATCCATTCCACCCATAACTTCATAGTTAATGAATTTTTGTGTCTATAATTTTATAATTCTCTTTTTCCTTCGTAAATAATAATTCTCTAATTATCTTACAACACATGTTTGGTACAGTTTAAGACTTTTCGGTCATGTACTTTGTGGATTTTTACTGCCCTTCATCGCATTTTTTAAGAATATTTTTTTTCATTATAAATAGCTTTACACATGCCAGAACTACCATTGATTCTAACTACCCCCTTCTTCAATCCAAACCACCGAGGGTCTTGCTGCCTATCATAACATTTTTATGAATAAAAACTTGCATTATAAATAGCTTAAACACGAAGGAAATACTGTTGATTTTAAGTTGCCCCTTCAACAATCGAAAAATATCCAACCCCTCCAGAAGTTGAGAAATAGAGGATAATTTAAAAGCAAAAACAAAAGTATTAAAATCAAAGAGTAATGTAGAAGAGTAAGGAGATTTCTTTAAACTCTACAAGCACCAAAATACAATCAAAAAGTAAATGAATAAAGTTATCAAGTTGGACAGAAAGATGAACATTTAACTTACCCAGGAGGTTTGCCATATTCAGTAGTCAACTCTCCAAAGCGATAGTAGCATAGTTTGTACCTAACCACCAATTTTAAAACCATCAAAATATTTTCTTTTCCACATGATAGCACAAGAAAAAATCAGAGTTACAGATAGACCAAGAAGCTTAACATCCTCTAAAGGTAGTCCATAAGTCTACCGCTTCGGACTTTCTTCGAACATACAAAATCAGCACCTTTCTAAGGTGGAATACAATTTTAATAAGAAGAACATATTAGGTGCATCTTAAGTGCACTCGGAAAAATGAAATGATAAACAAAGCAATTCTAACCATATAGACAGACTAAGTTGTTGAAATTAGCAAATGGCGAGTAAGGGAAAACCACTTCCAGGTCATAGAAAAATTCAAAAAATGCTGGATGGCACACAGAATGATTGAAACCATTTTAAGGTTGTAATAAATTGACTTCATAACTCCGCCTATGATTGTTGTATATAGCCTGCCCCAAGTCAGGATAAAGGAGGAGGGGGCGTTGCGAGCCAAATATAAAAAGGAAAATTAGCTCTCTATTATAAAAATGTGAAATTCTAAAGGAGGGGGTATTGCACGACATCTTTACTGTTCTGACAGCAGGGGAGAGAGTCTAAAATTCCATTACAAGTATATAAAATCCAAAGTCTAGAAATTGCAGTACATTTCTGTTAAACTCCCTTGTTCAGTAAAATTGATAATAACGGTTGAGGGGCTAAATACTTAAACCTTGAGGCTTATGCCTTGCACTATGATTCGTTCACCATAGTGACCATACAACACTACCTTCTAGAGCACTATGGATATGAAAGAATCATATTGGAAATTAGATAAAAAGGAGAGGGCTGAGTAAGTTAAATAGATAAGTAACATGGAGATCCTTGACCTACCCCAAAAGATATAGCAAGTAGCAACAAGAATAAATGAGCAGCAATTGACACATTACAAATGATAAAATTACAATATAATAAGAGAGAGACAGAGAAGAGAGAGAGAGAGAGACAGAGAAGAGAGAGAGAGAGAGAGAGAAGAGAGGGGGAGAGAGAGAGATCCTTAATACTCTTGTGCTCGCTATAAAAAATTAAAGAAACCTAATTCAAAATTTTGGTCAAAATAAATGCATATGCTGCTATATTTATGAAAATTATTTGCTGACATGATGCAACAGCAATCTGAACTTCAAGTTAGTAGATAATTGTAGTTGAAAAAAATTGAAGCATTCGCCCAAATATTATACATATGGAAAAATGTAACTATAATATCAAACCAAGTAATAGGTAACTTACATTAGACAGTTTAACATCTTTGGAGCTGCGCCTTTGTCAACTCGATACTCGCCATTAACAAGGTAGTCTGGTTCCTTGATGACAGGGAAGACTCCACCACCAATTCTTACCATCCACAAAAATCTAGCAAAATTGAATTTCTTTTATTAGGATAAAAGTTCAAGCGGTAGAGAAATATTTGAGTCAAAGACTAACAGAGAAAAGTTGTCAAATAACACTGAAGGATATAATGTTGATGACAAACCCAGAGGTAGATAGATGTATTCAGGAGGTATTTTCTAATTGGTTGTGATGTAATCAGAAAGTCTGAGAAGTAAAAAGAGGTAGCAGAAGCTTGCTTCCATAAACTAATACCACATAAATTAAAACCCCATTTGAATCAGTGTCCTGCTAAGAAAGGAAGCACATGTATGGTAACAAGAATCACCAAACTTTAAAAGATATACATGTAAATATACATATATATATATATATATGAGTTGGTTACTCTGTAATTTTTAGTTGCAAATTGAATCTTATTACGTATATCATTCATGAGACCATTAAATTTTCAGAACTGTGCTTTATCAGACTGACTTAATATTTTGATAAAAGCTACACAATCACCTACAAGATATAAATTCAATACCCTGACAAATTTATAAGGTGATAAAAAAAGGAAAGCGTCAGTATGTGGATAAAGGGAACTATATAAATAGAAACTTTTGGCATCTATAGACGAACCTAGTCTACCTAAAAAGTGAATTATTTTATAGTTTATCTAAAGGTATTAAAAAAAAAGCAATTTTTATAAACTATTAAATTCTTACTTGTTAATATCATCAGATGAGTAACCAGTCACACCTCCAAATACAACTAACACGTAATCAACGTCCAGTGATCTCATTATCTCATATGCTTCATCCTCATAAGACGACATCGCACGTCCAACAGTAGCTATGTGGGTATTGTTCCAGGTGTTATTATCCACAATCACAGTTCTGTTTCCCATGGCAGTTATCTGATATCCATAATCCCACCAAGACATCACCTTGGCATCTTGAGGAGTATTCTGCCGCAGCCAAAAGTATGCTTCGCGATAATCATCAAAAATAATCCTTTGGCCATAGGCACCCCTTGCAGCCAAGACAATTGAGGGAGAGGAATATGCCTCTGAAGTGACCCAGGTACAATGGGTGACATATCTACTGAGCAAGTAAAAAGCACCCACAAGCAATGCTATAGCCCCGTTTCTCTGGAAAGGCAGAGATTGATCGACCAAACCCTGTTCATGCAATAAATGTGCTTAAGAATTCCTAATTTTTTTGTCAAAGAGTCAGGAAGATAAGTAAACATTTAGATAAACTTTCACAAACCAGAAGTATAGAAACATGTGTTTCGCAATTCGCAAATCTATCCAGTTAAGTTCAATAGCATTAAAAACACTAGCAACCATCTGCACACAACAGATCATGCTCGTGTTTACCATGATCAAACAATTATTAATGTCTTCAATAAATTCAAGTAATGCTACCTTATGTGGAACTATATGGACCCCAGGTGTGGATATATGCATATACCCTTTGGATTAACTAAATCTGAAACCCAATACAAAAATACCAATTTAACAAGTTGTTCAACATAAGAAGTTCCGTCACCAAACATGCACAAATCATACAATATCAAACAATCTATGTACTTATATATACTTTGTTTATTTCATAGAGCAAATGGTTTTTAAAATAACACATTCTCCACCATAGATACTCTTCTCACCACTTAACGTGAATGTACAACTGCCTGGTATATAAACATTTCAAAACATGCTTGATGAGGCATATCCGTGTTGAGCCATTGACATGCACAACTTATATGCTAGCGATGTGACTTAGTATCTGACACAAGACATTAGAGAGCCCAGGAATTATGTCATAAACGAACCGAACATCCACAATTCAAGAAACTAAAATTAATTATATGGCTTATTGGAATAGAATAAAAATGGTATCAGGCCAAATGATTTTAAGATGCAAATTATGATAATGTGCATGTTTTACAACATTAACATGTTTCAAAATAAAACCAATAGAAAAAAGTTTTAAAATTTAGTCTCCTTTTGATAAAGAAAGTTAATCTCTAAATCTAACCCTATGCGTTCTAGTGGTGATTAATGATTATAACTCATTTGTTCTATTATACAGTCACTGGATCAAGTTCTTGCAACGCCAAATGGAATTTTAATATATAACTAATTCTATGAAATTGTGCAACTTGAATTATATATTTATAAGAGCTCTAAAGGCATGTTAATGACTAATATATATATCTGTACATGTGTATTCTTTCATTCACAATAAACAATACCAAGTATTTATTAAAGAGATATAGGCTGCTTATAAACTCACTATTGAGTTATTAATAAAAGTTTATATTGAAGAACACAGTTATCATAGTAATTAACTCTATTTTGCAGAGTAATCAAGGCCAAAAAGCATTTAAATCTTAAACCAGGAATCAAATAACAAAAAAGCTTTATTGAATTCACAAACTGCAAAGGTACAGTAACTACGACATGCCAAAAACAGTATTGTATTAAACCATATGTCAAGACATCTATATCCCACTTTACTTTCAGCTAAATTATTTACCACTACTTTTGTAAGAACTGAATGATAAAATGTATATCTAACTAGCGCTCCATCTGAAGCATATTATCGTTAATACTGAAACATTTTAGTCTAGATCTCATTTTCTAAATAAAAAATTATCAGTAAAAAATTAAAAAACTGGGCCAAGAGGACCCATCATAATAATAATCAGTACATTAGTCTGTTAGCATCAAGAAATATATAATACTCAACTTCATTCATGAACAGAGATAATAGATTAGAGCCAAATCCAAACAAAAAAAAACAAATTCTCAGTGGAATACTATCAAACATACTAGCATCATTTCAAAGTTACAATATGTTCACAAGTAGCAGTATTGGGCTACTGGGAGTAGCAATATAGCACTCACGTGATAAGGCTCCACTAAAGCTGGTAGATCATTATATAACACAAACAAAGAACAGACATCCATGGCTGAAATTTTGTAATTTGATCTACTGGGATCTCACCTTAGAAGAAGCCTTTGTGCCAGTTGTTCCTTTACCAGAACCAGAATGAGCAACCTTGCTCTTTGCCCTCAACAGCTGAGTTAAATTTTTAATGGTGGCTGAGACTGCAATAGCACTAATAAGGCATACAGCAGGTGTAGCAACAAGAATTAACCGAACCATGACACCAGCGAAATACATGCTTGTGAGACCATACATCACTATAAATATTGTGGCATCAGACAGTCGCTTGAAGCAAAAATAGAGACCAGCCGGGAAAAGGAAAAGCAGGATATGGAAATCAAACATGAAAGATGACCATGCCGTTGGCTGATGCTCAGATACAGATGCAATTATGGGGATGTGATCTTTAGCATAAGTTGGATCCAGCAGAGAGTAAAATCGACCTGTCCATGGGGAGATATAACCAGATGCTGTGCCAAGACCCAGAGCAACAGCTCCTACACCAACTGCACTTGTTACAGTGATCCTCAAAAAGGCTTGAAACAGCTTTATATCATTTAGCTGGTGCTTAACCCAATCCAAGAAGTAAAATACCTGAACCAATAGTAAGTTAGTGGGCTACACAACGAGTCATAACAGCGTAATTCAAAACAACAGTAAACAGAGATTATTTGTGTGCTGTGATTTTGGAAAAAAGAAAAGCGAAATACGAACCCTAAATCATGAATGGCCTCCTCTGACCAAGAAACTACCATAAGTGAATAATTATAACTCCCCGTGTGCTTTCACTAGAAAGAGAACTTGAGGTGAAAAATGACATCTATTAAATATGAAAACTGCTTAAGTTCACTCAAAGAGATCAAACAGACTACAAAGGCAAAGTAAACAAAAGCAGTAATTAATATCTCATGGTCAGGAATTTTAATTTGATCTTCTTCAACTGTATTCAATTGACCTTAATTGCAACACCTCAGTCCCACATCGAAAGATATGGGAAAAATTTGTGTGTATAAGGAATTAAATTACTAACAATAGTACCTTCAAGTCATGATCTTTTGGGTGAGCCTGTGGCGGGCTAAGATGACCCAAAAAGATACTATTGGATCAGTGGTTTAAGACTTTATTTGGATGGATTTGATTCAATTCAGACTTAGAATTTGACTCGAGATTTGTTCCGGACTCAGGATTTGACCCGAGTTGTTTCATACGGTATCAAAGCTTAGGATATGATCTTGTAGATTGCCTTTTAGGCTTGACCTGTGAGTTATGAGTAGACCGCTGGGTAGTTATAAGATTTTATTATAACGTGTGTTGCGTTTGATCTTCATTTTGCATAATTTTGGCTTTGATTATTTGTTTTGATCTGTTTGTTCTTATTTATTTTATTTTGTATCATACATGGCTCGTAAGTCTTCGAGAATTGCTGGGAGGCAGGGTAATAATGGTAGGAGGGGTCAGGAGCAATCCCAGGTTGAGTTTGTTAATCAGGGTGGAAATGTTGGGACTCGGGGTAATGCAACAATAACCCCGACTATGGTAGCAGAAATGGTGAATGAGGCGATTCTGGCGAGGAGGATGGCACATCTTATGCATGGTATTCGCATATGCAAGGAAATGCAAAATGGTGGGGGGGATGCAAATGGTATGGGGGGTGATGCAGAGATACCACAACATGAGTGGAATGATCCTCCTGAGGATTGGGTCAGCCAGTGCAGCCGTTATAGGTGTTATTGGAGAGGTTCATTAAGTAGAAACCCAAATCTTTTCGTTTAGCTCCAACTCTGATTGATGCGGAGAACTGGATCGCTCACTTGAAGAAGATTTTTGATGCGATTGGGTGTTCAGAAAATCAGAAGGTGAGACTAGCAGTTTATAAGCTAGAAGATAGAAGATGATGCTCAGCGATGGTGGAAATCATTGAAGGCTACACAGGGAGATGAGTCATGGATGCACTCATATGGAGTGATTTTTTTGACATTTTCTATCAGCATACTTCCCAAATGCTGATAAGGATGCATACACCAGGGAGTTTGTGTCCATTCGGCAGAAGGAGTATGAGACTATTACCTATTTCATGGTGAGGTTTACTAGATTGGTGACTTTCTGGGTTCAATAGTGGAGACACACTGACAATGAAAAAGAAAAGTTCAAATGGGCTTTGAAATATGAATATAGGCGATCAATCATCCACACTATATTTACATATGTATCCCAGGTGGCTAATGCAACTAAGAGTGGAAATAAGAGTATAATGACTTTCGAGCTTCCAAATTAGAAGGGAGCTGAAAGAGAGAGAGATGATCAGCAAGGGCAAGGAATGGAGCAGTTTGGCAAGAAGCAAAATAGAAGACAACATAGTTGGAATGAGCCTCCATCAAGTCAACGATTTAATCCTCGAAGGGACGTTGCAATGCAGCAGGGTAGTCATGGAGGTCAATGGCAAGTTGGAGAACAGTATCGCAATAGGGGACTTCAACATAATAGGGGTTTCCAGTAGAATCAGGGTCAACATCGCCAACAGAGTCTGATTCAAGCGGTATCCAGGACCAGCAAGTGGGGGCAATCCGAACCATTTGCCACTTCCACCTGGTCCATGTGTTACATGTGGTGAGTATCATACTGGCAGGGCTTGCTATAAAAAGACGGGGGCGTGTTTCTTATGTGGCCAAATGGGGCATAAAGCAAGGGAGTTGCACAATACAGCGTGGTAATGAGGGAGGCGGACATGGCGGTCAACGTCGCCATAACATCGGTCGAGAGTAATGCAATAATAACTAATCGGTGGCTCAAGCACCAAATCTTATCTCGGGCATCCTTCTTGTAGGAAATCATGAGGCATCAGTTTTATTTGATATTGGATCTACACATTCTATTCTTGCACTTTCATTTGTTCGCCATCATGGAGTGTTTTCTCACATATTAGATACTCATTTATCTATTGCTACCCCAATGGGGAATTCTGTGATTATTTCTGAGCAATTTCACAATTGTCTATTAAAGTTAGGGAGGAAGGTGTACACAGCTAACTTACTTCCGATGGTGATGCATGATTTCAATATCATCTTTGGTATGGATTGGCTGAGTAAGCATCAAGTTACTATTGATTGTTATGTGAGGAAGGTTATTTTTGGAACTTTAAAGGCTCCAATTCGAATTTCAGTGTTCCGAGCCAAATGGCGTTGTTAAGTTGATCTCAGCTTTGAAGGCGAGCAAAATGATTGCTAAAGGATGTGATTGTTATTTGGCTTATGTGAAGGATACCTCGAAGGATGAGCTCCAACTTGAAGAGTATCCAGTTGTGCGAGAATTTCCTAAAGATCTGCCAGGATAGCCACCGCCAAGGGAAGTGGACTTTACCATTGAGCTCATTCCTGAGGCAGAACCTATCTCTAAGGTACCCTATAGGATGGCTCCATTAGAGTTACAGGAGTTGAAGAAACAATTGCAGGAGTTGTTAGATCGTGGATTTATTAGACTGAGCATATCGTCATGGGATGCTCCAGTCTTGTTTGTGAAGAAGGATTGATCTATGAGGTTGTGTATAGATTATAGGGAGCTAAATCGGAACAATCAGGAACATATATCCATTGTCACGCATTGATGCATTGATGACCTTTTTTATCAGCTCCAAGGGGCAAAGGTCTTCTCAAAGATAGATTTAAGGTCGGGGTACCATAAATTGAGGGTGAGGGATGAAGACATTCCTAAAACAGCTTTTCGTACTCGGTATGGACACTGAGTTTTTGGTGATGTCATTTGGGTTGACCAACGCTCCGGCAGTGTTCATGGATCTGATGAATCGGGTTGTTTGCAAGTACTTGGACCAATTTGTCATTGTCTTCGTTAATAACACTTTGGTGTATTCCAAGTCTAAGGAGGAGCATGAAGAGCATCTTCGTACTATTTTGGGGGTTCTACAGAAGAAGAAATTATATGTTAAGTTCTCCAAATGTGAGTTTTGGCTAAAACATGTAGCATTTTGGGGCATGTCGCATCTGCGGAAGGCATTAAGGTGGATCCTTCACTAATTGACCAAGACCCACCACGATAACTGAAGTAAGGAGTTTCTTGGGTTTGGCAAGGTACTACAGGCGATTTGGGGAAGGGTTTTCTTTGTTAGCTTTGTCATTAACTCAGTTGATGTGGAAGGGCACAAAATTTATGTGGAATGAGGAACATAAGAAGAGTTTTGAGGTGCTTAAAAAGAGGTTTGTGTCGGTTCCGGTACTCACATTATCGTCGGGGACAGAAGGTTATCAGATTTACAGTGATGCTTTCAAGAAGGATTTAGGGTGTGTTTTGATGAAGCAAAGTACGGTAATTGTGATTGGAGGTATGTTTTGAGAATTTCAAAAGTTTCGTATAATATGCTTTTGGAGTTTGTTTTATCATAAGTAGCATGGCAAGCATGTAAAAGTAATTGGCATAAAATAATCAAATGTTGCTATTAGATATGTGAAATTTAGTATGTTCAAGAATTGGTGGCAGTATGTATTAAATTAAATTCACATTATACATATACGATTTTGATTTGGTTTTCTGACCTGTTCCTTGTTAATACGAATTGATGTTAACAGTATTTTATAATACTATAATACACAAGTTTGAATTGATGAATAAATTGATTAAAAAAATAAAATAATAATAATAATAATTCACTAATTGTACTTATTTATTATTTTATTTAATTAGTTCGAACGGAAGGAGCCTAAACGTGTTATATTTGGCATAAATTTTGTGTATTACATTATTTACTCCAAGTACAGATTTCGTACTTTGTTTATTGATTGTGCTTTATTCCCTATATCAATTATGTAATATTTCGTCATTTGGGAAATTGTGTTTTGAGACTTCATTCGTTTGAATCATTCTTCGTATATTCTCGTTCACATTCGAGAGTTATTTTGATCATTGATATATTGTGATAATTAAGTATGTCCGTATTTGATAATTCAATGTCATTTGGAGATGGTCATGTAAGTCTTATGAATTGAACCTCTTTTGACTTGCATTTTGTAGTTTAATCTTTAGGGTATACTTGAGCTAACCACCACGTGGGGTACCATAGCGGTGTGATTAGCATTCCTTTCATTTAACATAAGATCATGACACCTTGGTAAGCGGTATTTGTTTTGTGATTAGTCCGAGATTAGTGGCGTAAGTGTCGATGCATCTTATCTATTTGATTTGCATTCATCATCATGGTACCGATATATTTTGTTAGCCTTTGGCTATTTGTATTTGAGCTCAGTATGAAATTGTTACCTTATAACTATTTGATCCAGCCTTATTTTGTTTGGGATTCTTTTGACTATAGTTCAGTTCTACGGTGTTAATCATTTGTACATTGTCTCACTAATTTTGATATATTCATAATTGGTTCGTAGTTTGTATTTGTCCGTTCATTCCACTTTTTTGGGTACATTATATATTGTTATACATATGTTCATCTTTATATCCGTACTGAGCAATTAACTCATGTTGTGTTCTTTCCCTGGCAGGTAATCAGGGGTGATCAAGATTTATGGGATGAGAGCTACCTTTGATCCAAATAATTAGATTAGTTTGAGACTATTATTAGACTTGGATTTTTTCTAATATTTTGTAGATGGATGTTTGGGCCATTTTTGGCATTTATTCTTAAAAGTAGAGACTATGTTAATGTGGAGTTTCTTCAATTTAAATTGTCGTATGCAACAGTTTGTGTTCAATTTAATTGAAAACATTTTGAGGTTTATTAGAGGTTTGTATTTATTATATTTTGTGCGTGTTGTCCATTTTTCCTTTGGGGAAAGGGGTGTTTACAGAGTATGGTATCAGAGCCGACTCTTGAAAGCTCGGGTCAAGACATCCGATCGGGTTATCGAAGGTGGAGACACGAAGGCTGGTGGTATTATCCACAATGAAGAGAGCGGGGTCCAGAGGTGGGGACACGAAGTCAGCCGGTATTATCAATGGTTAGAGAGAAAGATATGTGGACCGTGTGTGATCGGTTCTGACGGGGACGTCAGAAATTTAACTGGGAGAGTTTGTAACACCCCAGTACCACATCGAACCACATAGAAAGATATGAGAAAAATTATTTGTATAAAGAATTAAATTACTAATAATAGTACCTTCAAGTCATGACCTTTTGGGTGAGCCTATGGCGGGCTAAGATGACCCAAGAAGATACTATTGGACCAATGGTTTAAGACCTTATTTGGATGGATTTGATTCGATTCGGACTTGAGATTTGACCCGAGATTTATTCTGGATTCGGAATTTGACCCGAGTTGTTTCATTAATGAAATGATCCATTCAGATCTAATCTCAGTTCGGTAATTGCTAAAACAATAATTGCAATTTTAAAGGGATTAAAAATTAAAAATGGGATACGGCTTTCCTTTTTATTATAAACTATCATCTTTCATACAAAAAGTAGTCCAATAAATACATGTTGATATAAAACAATGCAAATTGATCAGAGACATAAATATGATATACTGAGGAAACAAGTTAAAATTGTACCTGCATCAAGAAAAATACACCCATTGCAGCCATATGTTCCCCTGACTGCACATGCTGAAAACCCACAAACCGAATCTGCATTGCCAGCAACATCCCCAATATATACATACAATTATAGGCAACATACAGTCGCATCGAATACCTCCCAATAATCAACAAAACCAACACATATAGTGGAACTAAATTAATAATAAACACATAACCACCCCAAGCTGAAACCATATAAAAATACCCAAATGCAGAAGCCAAACTCCACGCAAGTGACCCCGTATTCACAGCCTTAACAAACATATAAAATGTGAGCAACAATGCAAATATAGCTACACCCTCATTATCATAAGAACCGGCCACAGACCGCGAAATGTAACCAGGGCAAATGGCGATCAACGCAGCTGCCACTAGCCCGGCCCCGGAATCCCACAATTCTTTACCAAAAAAGTAAGCAACAAGGGTCGTATTGGAGGCAAAAAACGGCGCTGTTAACACACAAACCTCACGGATGTGTACAGCAAAACTCAAGAACCTCAAAACCCAGTAAATTATGGCAGCTGTGACCATTAATCCGGGGTAGAGGGTTCCACCGATGATTCTACCAAGTGGGTACCAACTCTCTGAATCAAACCAGTTCCAGAAATCGTAAAATCCTTTCTGGGTCAGATAAAGGGTGGTTCGGTAGTTGAAATACGGGTCAAATTCATGGATCATGGATTCATATCGGAGGACACTGAAGAGGCGAGTGATGAAAGCTAAAATGTAGACGAGACAGAGGATTGTGACCCGGATCAGGAGCTCTTGCTGCTTCGTTTTCAGCTTTAGAGTTTTCAGTGAGAAGAAGGATGGTGTCATGGTTGATGATGATGGTGGTAGATCTGGTTTTACGACGCCGTTTGAGGGGTCGGATTTGGTCCCCATCGCGATGGATTTTGATGGGGTTTTTGAGGAAGAAGTTGAAGAAAGGTTTGATCTTGGAGAGTAGATTGAGTACACTGCTGACTGGTGGGGGTTGTTGGACTCGTGGGTTTTGTATTTGGGTTTTACGAAAAAATTAAACTTTATAAAACAATTAAATATCTAGATATTTTAATTTTACTAAATAAAAAAAACTATTTATATTTATCACAAAAATTAGCTTCATGATTTTAGAAAAACGTTATTTTGACATAGAAATATGATACTTTCGTAAGGTCTTTCTGGCATGAATACGAGTTTCTCAAAATAAAAATGCTAATAAGATTTTAAAAATTTTAAGAAATTTTAAAAATAATTGACGATTGATTGTAGGAAACTGATAAATTCATAATATAAAATTATATTTTTTACATGAAATTGTCTTATAAATTCTATTGCGACGATTTTTACTCTCGGTATACATCTATAGCGATACTTTTTATTTAAAATATCATAAGTGTTATAAAATTATAACATATATATGGATGTCTAGATTCATTCTTCCGATCTTTAATTGTAATAATTCTTGATCTTTTGAAACTCCCATGTCCCTAAGTTTTTAAACTCATGACCTTTGAGTTTTGAAACCTCCAAGTATTAATGTTCGTGTACCCATAAATAGTAACATTGTAAAGAGAATGAGAGATATACAAATATACTACAACTTATATGATATAAGGATGCTCTCTTTTCACTAGTCATTGTTCTTAATATTTGTATTCTTTTATAATATGTTATCAGCACGAAATATTCATCACTTTCGTTTTGAAGATAATCATATTTAATTTGAAGAAGAATGTATATTTATCTATTATATATATATATATATATATATATATATATTGATACGCAATTTTTTTTTAGCATAACATACTGTATGCCAACAATAATATGATAACTATGAGAGCAATTACATTTTGCATACTGAAAACATGTTCAGAACAAAAGCTACATGTATACTCCATTAGTTTGGATTATACATATTTTACAAAATGAATATCTTCATCCAAGCACTGAAAAGTTCTGTAGGAAAAATATTCTTTTAAAAATTAAATTCAGTTGTCTATTGTTCAAAACAAAATTATATATAACATATATATATATATATATATATATATATGTGTGTGTGTGTGTGTGTGTATGCGTCAATATAACACACATATATATTGCTCTCTCATTTCTGTTATTCATCAACATTCTTTATATTGTATGACTAAACATATATTATACGCTTATATAATTTTTATAACTAGATGTTCATGCACATGTGAATAGTTATAATAAATTAAATTTTTAATGAATTTTGATATTTTGATATTTTTTTATGAAGTTACAATGATAAATCTTGTCAAACTTGAGTTCGTGGCACTTGATATTACGGGTAATATTTATTTGTCATGAATCCTTGATACGGAAATTCATCTTGATGCCATGGGTCTTGGAGACACCATTAAAGATGGTAATGACATTTAGCCAAAACAAGGCAAAGACCATGATTTTCTTACGCCATCATCTCTATTAGGAGTTAAAGTTAGAGTATCTCACAATAAAAGATCATCTTATTCTTTGGAAATATTTGAAAGAAAGATATAACCATCAAAAGACAGTTATTCTTCCAAAAGCTCGTTATGATTGTTACATTTACGATTGCAAGATTTTAAATCAGTAAGCGAATATAATTCTGCAATGTTTAAAATCAGTTCTAAATTAAAATTATATGGAGATAATATCACTGATGGAGATGTGTTAGAAAAATATTCTCTACTTTTCATGCCTCGAATGTGCTCCTGCAGTAGCAATATAGAGAACGAGGTTTTAAGAAATATTCTGAACTGATTTCATGTCTTATTGTGCTGAACAAAATAATAAACTTTTAATGAAAAATCATGAATCACAACCAATTGGTTCAGCTCCATTCCTGAAATGAATGTTACGAGATATAATAATAATTATGGTCGTGGTCGTAATAGAGGTCGTGGCCATGGGTCAGGACGGTTTAATTACCGAAACTATATATGATGGTCGTAATTTGTCAAATTCTAACAAACCTTCAAAGAATGAGGAGAAACAAGAACAGAGGAAGAATATACATAACATAGATACCAAGAAGGAAGAAAATATCTGTTATCGGTGTGGAATGAAAGAACATTGGTCTCGTACATGTTGTATGGCCAAACATATTGTTGATTTATATCAGTTTTCATTGAAAGAAAATGAGAAGAACATATAAATAAATTTTTCTCAGCCACATTGAAATTCAGATAAGGTACACTTAGAAGGGGGGGTTGAATAAGTGTTGATACAAACTATGACCAGTTAAAATATTTTAACCAAATTATTGAATGTAGTCAACTATATAAATGAATGCAGCTTGCTGAATGAATATGGTCTACCGAATTGACTTTGTGTTTTAAAAAAAATTATCTTGGTGATTTTATAAGTTAAATGAAATATTTAATGATAACAAAAATGCTTATGATCGAATTTTGTTTATTTAGCAAATCAATTAACTTGAGTGTAATTAAGTAAAATCAATTAATGAAAATAACACCAAGATTTTTACGTGGTTCGACTATTACCCTCTATAATAATAGCCTACTCCACGTCCAATACCAACTAGTATTGGAGACTCACTTTTATTTCTTTAAAAAATTCTTGTTACAACACAGATTCTATAAAAATTGAATTACAATAATTCACTTGAGCACTCTTGCCCCTTATGCACCAATGCACTCCTTAAGCACCTCTGTTTCCTTGAACCTGTTTGGAAACAAACCTTAATCCACCTGGATTAAATTCCCTTAGACAACACTAAGTCTTAAAAACAAATTTAAGATTACAATGATAGAGGTCTAATGATCAAAGCAAATAAACAATTTAACAATGCAAGGCTCAACTAGTGAATGCAATGATCAAGTAGTAAGAAAGAGATATCACCAAAATTAAGCTCACGTAAATAGCTGATAAATAATCTGAGTATAATCACACAACAGCTAGGAATATTGCACTAAGAATAATGAATTAGCTTTTCAAGTATATGAGTGCAATAATTAATTCAAGTGATGTAAGTGTTGTAATTTGTATCACTGATCTCAGCTGCTTTTTATAGCCCAAACATATTACCGTTGCAAAAAATGTTTACGTTGTAAAATAAGAAAAGCAACGTTCCAATGTTATTTCGGTTGAAAAACATACTTAAACTAATAGCCTTTGGATAAATATAGGACTCTTTCAAAAATAATCTAGATAGAGTTTAAGTCAAACAAAAAGAGTAACTCTAGAATATTTTCTATAAAGTCTGCAGCCATTACTTATCATAAAGTCACGGAACAAATTCCAACTCTTCAAAGATAACCATGATTTCCTACTTTCAAGGTATAAGTTAAACACTCTACCGTCATATTCAATTTACCACTAACAGATAATGATAATTTCTTTAAAAGCAAGACAAACAACTTTTAAATTTATCAATTATCTTTAAATATGTAACACTTAATCGGTCAGGACTCTCATGAATGCATGCAAACTCATTTCTCTTAATAGCAGATAATAGTGAATGACATATTTTTAGACATGCACAAGATCATATTTAATGCACACATAAAATGTCCTAGAGCCTTGAATTGAAAAATTAGATATTTGCAATGACCTTACATATTTTTCTTAGGACTCAAAACATCTTCATTCTTCTTGAATAATCCAACATAAACTTCTTGAAATAGTTTCCTGAAATCCACAAATCACAATTTAGTACCGATGATCAAATCATCATCAAAATATTAGGCTAGAACGTGAATTAATGATGATATTTATTTTGATCATTTAGATATGACGCACCTTGACGTTGCAGATTTCTTTGAGCAAAACAATAAGCAAGTTAATAATTAGTTCAGGATTATGTTAATCCTTTTTAAGTGTGTTTCTTTTATACTAATATATTTTGATGTTTTTTTTCTTCCTTTCATGTTGGTTTATTTAATTTAATGAATTGTGTTATTAATATTATGTCTTATTATATATTTATTCATTTTCATGAAGAAAATATGAATTTGCGTCATGCTATAAATGACCCTAATATTAGTGATGGGGATATATGCTTAACAGATAGTGCAACGACACATATCATTCTCAGACATAAGTAATATTTTTCAAATCTAAGAATGATGAAAGCTAAAGTGAATACAATATCAGGTTCAGCAGACTTTATTGAAGGCTCTAAAAGAGCCAATATAATGCTTCCTAGTGGAACAAAGTTTATTATTGATAATGCTTTGTTCTTCACTAAATCAATGAGAAATCTGCTAAGTTTTAAAGATATACGACTTAATGGGTACCATATTGAGACAACCAATGACAATGGTATAGAATATCTATACATCGTATCAAATGTCTCTACTAGAAAAATATTGAAAAAATTACCCGTTTTATATTCAAGTTTGTATTACACAAGTGTGACGCCCCCAAAATAGGTATACATCACCCATCTTGAGTCGCCAAATACATGGTACATAAATCAAATACAACATAATTATACAACTGTCGTATAAAATACAACAAAACATAAACTGAAAGTTTTAAAAAAATATTGCCTTCTAGAACATATTCACTCTCAATGGAGTCCTCATAGACAGTATACAAACTCAAATTCAGTCCTCATTACATTTATTATCACACTATTTAACAGAATAGTGAGGACTACTAATGTTATCATCTGGACTGTCAATCCGTTTCCCGACTTGTCCCAACTATATTCTCATTTCCTGAAGAGAACAGTGAAGGAAAGGGTGACCTCAACTAGCCCAGTAAGAAATATTATGACTAAGATAATGCAGGATAAATTATCATTAGCCTTCAACAATGTTAAACTGATAAAATACAATAGTCATCAAGTTTAAGCTGCGATGAATAAGCAATCCATTAAAAGAGTCAAGTAGAGAATAAAATCTATTATATTTTATTATTTAAAAGCGTTTTCATCAATTTTTATCACGAGACTCAAACGACAATAAATAATCCACATCATCCCCGCACTACTGACCAAGGATATTCATTAGGTCACGACCACAAATTATCTATGTCTTATGGGCCAAGGATATTCGTGTATTCATCAATGGTCATGATCATGCCAACAATCGCCCATCAATGCACTACGGGCCAATGAGGACTTTTATCACATCATTTGTAACATTACGGCCATGATTATCTTAAGAATAATCCTCGGTCATAATCATACGAATTTCATCTATGCACTACAGGCCACAGATGACTTCTTAAAAATATAAACATGAGGATGATGACAATGATATAAGAATTCAATAAAACAAGTTCATGAATTAATTAATCTAGGAACTAATAACGTCCAAATTGTCAACATGATATACTTGTGTAAAGTAAAATTCAAAATGCTCGTAAGAATATTTCCATGAAAATATCTTTGGATGAAGTTTATTCTATCAAGGATATTCCACAAATTTCATGGAGTATAAAAGTTAAAACTTTAACCAACTGAGTATAATAAATAATGGAATAACAAAAGAAATCACCAAGCATGTGATAGATAAGACAAACAAAGTTATTCCAATGTAATAATAAATATGGAACTGGTCCGGCGAACGATAGCAGACGTGATATTCCGGAGAATAATAAACGCGGAATAATAAATAATGGAACCGTGTCGGCGTAAAAGCGCTTGCATGCGAGGATATTACGACGTAATAATAAATGCGGAATAATAAATAATGGAAACGAAGTCAGTGAAATTAGACCAAGCGAGGATATTCACAGAATAATAAAAAACGGAATAATAAATAATGGAACGTGTCGGTGAAATTCATGAAGCGGGATATTCAGCGAGAATAATAAAGAAGCGGAATAATAGAAGAATTTCACCATGTATGCGATTTTCAGATAAACAAAAGTTATTCAACATAATAATATAGAATGGAATAATGAGAGGATTTCACGTATAGTATAGGGTATCAGCGTATCTGAGTTATGTATAGGGTAAAGCACGTACAAAAGTTATTCCAATGAGAATAATAAAGAATGGAATAATGAAGGATTTCACCAAGTATAGGGTATCTTTGCGTTATACAAAGTTATTCCAATGAATAATAAAGAATGGAATAATGAAGTTCTCTTCATGAATAAGAAAGAATAACACCCCTTACCGTAAAAGAAGCTGGATATAGAAGTAGTGAAGTAGCGAATACTCTTCTTCTTCTTCTCTCTCTATTGTTTCAATTGAATTCGTAAGAAATAATGAAGGAATGAGCTCTATTTATAGAAGAATGGATTGAATAAGTAACTAATTCATGAGCGGTCCGGATCGATTTACTTTTTAAGCGAACGGTCCCAGATCGATTTCTTATTAAAACTTAAAGCAACGGTCCATCTTGATTTACTATTAAAACTTTAAACCCGGTGATCCATATTGATTCACTATTATAACTTTCCACCGGTGATCCATAATGATTCATTAATATAACTTCAACCAACTATTCGAAAAATTAGCACATCTCCTCATGGAATAATATTGTACCTAAATACCCGAATGCACAATACAGAGAGTGAATAGTAATCGGGTGAATAGTAACTCGTGAATAGTAACTCATGAATAGTAACTCGTGAATAGTAACTCATCTTTAATCAACACGAACTTATTCATCATTAATATTATAACTCATAATATTTAGCAACCGGAGTTGTTTCAGGAAGAGGGGATTTCAATAAGGATTTTCTCTATCTGTTAGCATACGGTTAGGTGACCAAACCTCTCCTCGATGAACTTTAGACATTGTAAATATTGTAATTTAATAATATGAATAACTTTGTCGTCTCAATTATTGATTTAATAATATAACATATAATGCGTAGGATGATCTTTGTGACAATAATCGAATCAATAATATGAGAGATATGATGCAAAGAATTATTGTAGCAATAATTGAGTATAACCGAGTGACTTCTTACGTAAGCATCAATAATTAATACCATGTGCTACTATGCAACCACGCGTATTCATTGTACTTTTACTACTAGGGTAGTTCAACAAAGATTAACGGTAAAACTTCCGCCGTTGTTTTATAAAAGATAATTTCATGCGTTTTTAAATAATGATAATACTGTCGTGGGGTCCACCAATGATTGTGCCATAAATGCGGATATTCCCGAAAAAAGAATATTCCCCGACCAATCGAATATTGTATAACAACTTGCATACTTAGCAAAATTTATAAATATTACCCACAACTATAACATTATATCAAATTCATTCCATAATATTCAAAAATGATATTTATAGTAAAATCATCTTTATTAAAAAAAAAAGTTGGGGTCTTACAACCTCCCCTTCTTATGAAATTTCGCCCTCGAAATTATGGTACGTACCTGGTATGTCGAAGAGGTAAGGATACCTTGATTTCATTTCAGATTCTAACTCCCAGGTCATTTCTTTAACATCATGGTTTCTCCACAAAACTTTGACATTAGGTATAACCTTGGAGCGTAGAATATGCTCTTTCTTATCCAAGATTTTAACAGGAACCTCCTCATACGTTAAATCTTCCGCTATTTCGTCCGGTTCTAACTCAATAATGTGGTTCGGGTCTTTCACATATTTACGTAACATAGATATATGAAAAATGGGCCAATGAATCGAGGATTGAGCTTTTCTCTCTTTCCAAATCTCGTAACTCCTTTCCATGGAGCAACACGTAACAACACGTGATCTCCAATACGAATTCCACGTCCTTTCGATGAAGATCAGCATAACTCTTTTGTCGATCTTGTGAGGTCTTTATACGTTGTAGGATCGTTTGAATCTTTTTTGTAGTCATACGTACCAACTTCGGTCCCAACAACGTTGCTTCACCCACCTCATCCCAAAGATCCGGAGAAGCGACACTTTCTTCCATACAACGCCTCAAATGGAGCCATGCCAATACGATGCTGGCGATAAGCTGTTGTTGTAGGAAAACTCCACCAATGGTAAGAACTTGTCCCAACTTCCCCTTAAAGTCAAGGACACGAGTCTTAATAAATCTTCCGAATTTGAATAGTCCTCTATCGATTGTCCGTAAAATCGAGGATGATATGCCGAACTAAATCATAAATCCGTGCCCATAGCTTTTTGCAAACTAACCCAAAATATTGAAGTGAATCTTGGGTCTCGATCGTAAACTATGGATCTTGGCATACCATGCAATCTTACAATCTCGTTTATACATACTAAAGAAGACGTTCAAGTGTATAAATTTCTCGTGATCGATAAGAAATGAGCAGACTTGGTCAATCTATCAACAATAACCCAAATCGCATTTATTCCTTGAGAAACCTTGGGAAGACCAAGCTTGAAATCCATGGTAATGTGCTCCCACTTCCATTCTCGGAATTTCAAGTTGTTCTGAATGGACCTTTTGGCACTTGATGCTCCCCTCGACTCGTTGACAAGTTAGACACCTTGAGATAAGCAGTAGCTATCTCTCTCTTCATATTGCTCCACCAAAATGTATGGCGAAGATCACGATACATTTGGTACTCCCGAGATGGATTGTAAGCGGTGTGTTGTGCGCTCTATCATGATTCTATACTTTAAATTAGGGTCGTTAGGAACACAAAGTGCGGAGTTGACTCAAGTATTCCTTCTTCATCAATTCTTGCTTCCTAGATATAGCACCTTCTTGTACTTTCTTCCTCATATGCATCGACTCCAGTGTACGTAGTTTGAGCGACTTTAACTTTATCAATTAAAGTCAGTTCTACTCGTATATTCGCCGTCATCACATGGTCCCTGGAGTCTTTAACTCTATCTCCATCCTTTGTAAGTCACAAAAAATGGGCCTTTGCGTTGACAATATCGCACTTGTACCCGCATATGATCTTCTACTCAATGCGTCAGCTACCACGTTCGCTTTTCCAGGATGGTATTTGTGACGCCCCCAAAACAGGTCCATTCCACCCAACCCATTCTGAGTCGCCAAGTACATGGTAGAGAAAGTACTACAACTTTATTATTACAACAGTAAAACTGTGAGTTTGAATACAAATATTATCTTCTAAACAATATCTATACTCAAATAAATCCTCATCACATTTATTGATACATTATTTTACAAAAATGGTGAGGACTACTAAAAACAACTCTTTCTAGAACCTTCACTCCATACCCCGACTCGATCCTGCCATGTTTCTCACCTCACGAGAAGAAAAATGGAACAACAAGGAAAAGGGTGAGCTCAACTAGCCCGATAAAGAATATTATGACTAAGATAATATACAACAAATTATCGTTAGTCTTGACGGGGAAAAATCTAATAGAATCTGATAGACAACAAGTTTTAGATCAACAAATGCAACGGTGGAAGCAACAATCCATTAGAAGAGTCGTAGAGAAAGAATTCTCTTTGTCTTAAGGTTTAAAAGTCCATCATCAATATTTTATCCCTCATAACAACAATCAATATACATCTTTAATCATCTTTGCACTCTGAGCCAAAGATATTCATTTATATCACCGATTGGTCATGTTCATCTCAACACTGTTCATCTTTGCACTACGGACCAAAGAGATTCATCGATTTAATCATTCATCTTCAGACTATTTCTGGGCAAAGATATTCATCAAGTATCACCATTAAGGGTGAGGATGATGAAAACATTTTTAAGAACGAATCCGATTGAGATAGAAGGACAAATATTAAAGATTCGTTTAACGGTTTATCCAAGATCGATAATACTTCATAATAAGCGATTTTGAAGCGAACTCAAAATAACGATCAAAACATGGATCTGATCAAAGATAGTAACCATAAAAGACATCTGGAAGAAAAGAGAAAATTTCATTTTTAGGGTGAATAATCACAGATATTTGTGAATAGTGTAGTATCGTGAATAGTAACTCAAGACCACAACAAGATAGAAATTTCACAAAAAACATCTTCACGCTTCGCGTGAATAGTACTTCGTGAATAGTAACTCATGAATAGTAACTTCGTGAATAGTAACTCATGAATAGTAACCCCAGACATGAAAAAGTTCCAAATTTGATAAATAGTTCAACCAATATTTTGGCATAATGATATTGAAGAAAATAATATCATTTTGCGAAAGAAATAACATCCTTTACCTCAAAATAACCGTAGTACTTACATTTGAATTTCGGTATAGTCTTTGTGAAACTTCATCGTATATAGCAACACTCAAAGTATACTCACAAGAATCGCTCGATAATATAGAGAGAGAAGAGAAAACTTAGTTTACGGTGTGATTTTCAATTCTAACTTAGCCCTCTATTTATAGGAAAATGTTAGAGCATGAAGGAGACTAAATAATAAAATAATATTATTATTAATCAAAATTTCTTACGCATGCTATATAGACCATGTCCAGCCACCACCTTGGAAAAATTTCCAGCAGCCCATGTAAATTACTCACCAACCAAAAAGTGGGTCCCACCCATTAATAAAAATTATTTTATTTTCCGAAACTTCAACAATTCGCAGAAAATAGCTCGGTTATCAGAAAAATTCAAAACTTGCGAATTTCCATGGGAAATTCCATTCTCTACAACTTTGCAGAAGAAAGTTTTTCCAAATTCCAAACAAAAATTGACCAAAATCCATAAACGGACGATTTTATATACTATAATCAATTTTCGATTCAAGAATTGTGTCCAAACACACAAAACATGTGTTAAATATTTAATGCCATAAAAATACTCTTCCTCCTCATATACTCATATATCCCACATTCATTGTAAAATATCACCGATTAATATATTATTATATCTAAATGAATTATTTTATCGAGGAAAAAGATAAAATATTAATTTTCAACAATTGTCACATTAAAAATTTTCTCCATCTATATCCACATAAAATAAATATTTTCTTTATCATAATAATCAATAATTAATTATTTAAAAATAATATTGCGTAATCACGAAGATCGACAACCGTGTCGCTCCTCAGGAAAGAGGGGCTTTCCAATAAGGATTTCTCCTTCTCTTGGTAGCAATTAGGTGACCAAACCTCTCCTTAAGGCAGAACTTTCTAGACATTGCCAATAATGTTATCTCGATAATATTATTCAAATAATATGAATTATTGATCCGATAATGGAAAATCTTTTGTGCGATGACAATTATTGAAGCAGTAATAATATAAACTAGCAACACAACAATTATTGAATCAATAAAATATTGAGCAGTAATTCACCGTAATAATTATTGAGTAGTGCCTTTCACGTAAGAATCAATAATTCAAAAATATTATGCAATACTGGTAACTTCTTTGTGCACAACCACGCCAGATTCTTTGTATTTTAACCACGGAGTAATCCAATGTGTTAATTAGTAATAACTACGCCGATTATTTATAAAAGCTCAAACTTGTCATTTTCTTCATCCAAGCAGTTATTTTGTTATGGGGCCCATGATTGATCGCTGGTAAATCGCACGAATATTCCCAACAAAAAAATAAATATTTTAATAACCACTTGTTTATTTTGCAAAATTGCACATTTTACCCATAACCAAAAGCATTATATCAAATTACCACCTTATTAATCAAGAATAATAATTAGAGGAAATTTGATTTTTATTTATAAAAATTTGGGGTCTTGAAGATTGGATGGTATGATCATAATCTTTCAATGATTCAAGCCAACGTCGTTGTCGCGTGTTGAGTTCCTTTTGAGTGAAGAAATATTTGAGGCTTTTATGATCCGTAAAAATCTCCACTTTCTCCCCATACAAGTAATGCCCCAAATCTTTAGTGCAGCGAACGACGCCAACTCTAGATCATGAGTAGGATAATTCCTCTCATATTCTTTGAGTTAATCGAGAGGCATAAAGCTATGACTTTCCCATGTTGCATGAGAACACATCCTAACCCTTTGCCTGAAGCATCATGTAGATGACAAATCCCTCCAAACGAGATGGTATTGTCGAAGCAGTCTTTGAAATGAGCCTCTCTTGAGTTCTTGAAAACTCTTCTCGATTCCTCACTCCAACCGAATTTTGTATCTTTTGAGTCAATTTGGGTTAAGAGAGTAGCGATTAGAGAAAACCCTTCCACGAATCTCCGATAATAACCAAACTAAGCCGAGAAAGCTACGTCTTCGGTCATCGATTTAGGTTGCTCCCGACTTTGAATAGCTTGATCTTTGCTTGGTCAACGGATATTCCATGACTTGATACCCGCGTGCCAAGGAATGCTACTTCCTCAAGCCGAACTCTCATTTCTTCAACTTGGTATAAAGCTTATATTCACGAAGCTTTTTGGAGTATCGACCTCGAAGTGTTCTTTTCATGATCTTCACGGCTTTTGGAATAAATAAGGATGTCATCAATGAAGACGACCACAAAGTGATCCAAATATTCCTTGAATACTCGGTTTATCATATCCATGAAGGAAGCAGGAACATTAGTCAATCCAAAAGACATGACTAGGAATTCATAATGCCCGTACCGAGTTCTGAAAGCCACTTTTGGAATGTCATCGGTTCTAATCTTCAATTGGTGATATCCGGAACGAAGATCAATCTTTGAAAAGAATTTTGCGTCTTGCAGCTGGTCAAACAAGTCATCAATACGTGGCAACGGATATCTATTTTTGATGGTAACATGGTTCAACTCCCGATAATCAATACAAAGTCGCATACTCCCATCTTTCTTTTTCACAAATAGAACAGGAGCACCCCAAGGAGAAGTACTAGGACGAATAAAACCGATGTCTAACAATTCCTGCAGTTGGGTCTTTAACTCCTGAAGTTCAATAGGAGCCATTCGATATGGGGCTTTGGAAATGGGTTTTGTACCGAGTTCAAGGTCGATACAAAATTCAATTTCACGCTCTGGGGTAGACCAGGAAGTTCTTCAGGGAATACGTCAGGAAATTCATTAACAATAGAAATATCATTCAAAACTGACGTATTTTTGTTTAGATCTATGACATGAGCTAAGAAAGCTTGACATCCGTTTTTCAATAAACGAATAGCTTTATGGCTTGAGATGACATTGATTGATTTTAATGGTTTGGTGGCTTGAATTCGCATAACTGGTTGATTAGGAATATGAAAGCTAACAACCTTACGAAAAAATCAATTTTTGCATGATGAGTAGTTAACCAATCAATCCCTAGATGTAAGACCCCGAATTTTATGAAATAAAAGTATTCAATTTTTCTTATAATTACAATTCAGTAAATGGTTAAATTGATAAAAGTTAAAGTTAAGGATGATATATGAAATTTTTCAAAATACATGAGTGGTTATAAAATATTCAATTGTCGGGGAATATTCATTTGGTCGTGGGATATATTCTTTCCGTCCGGGGAATATTTAAATACGGCGCTTGACCATTTATGGGCCCCATAATGTAAAAAGCGCCGGATGAAGAAAACAACAAAATTAAGTTTTTATAAATAACGGCGTAATCATTACCGTTAACACTGTTGGAATACCCGGTTAGTAAAATAAAGTAATACGCGTTGTTGCTTGCGATGGCGCCGCGGTATTACAGTATTTTTGAATTATTGATTCTTACGTAAGAAAGGCACTACTCAATAATTATTACACGATAATTATCGCTCAATATTTTATTTTATTGATTCAATAATTGTTGCGTTGATATTATATATTATTATTGTTTCAATAATTGTCATTTGCATGTATTTTCTATTATCGGATCAATAATTCAAATTATTTGAATAATATTATCAAATAACATTATTGGCAATGTCTAGAAAGTTACATCAAGGAGAGGTTTGGTCACCTAATCAAGGCGTCGATGAGAGAAATCCTTGTTCGAAAGCCCCTCTATCCAGGAAGCTGCACCTGGTTGTCGATCTTTGTGAGTCTGTAATATTATTTGTGAATAATTAATTATTGATTATTATGATAAAGAAAATATTTATTGTGGATATAGATGGAGAAAATTTTTAATGTGACAACTATTGAAAATTAATATTTTATCTTTTTCTGATAAAATAATTCATTTAAATATATTATTTTAATAATATATTAACGGTGATATTTTTACAATGAATGTGGGATATATGAGTATATGAGGAGGAAGAGTATTTTTGTGGCATTAAATATTTAACATATGTTTTGGGTGTCGGTGGACACAATTCTTGACCGAGAAAATTGATTATAGTAATCGTAAAATCGCTCGTTTGTTAATTTCGGTCAATTTACATTTGGAATTTGGAAAAATTTCTTACGCAAAGTTGTAGAGAATTGAAATTCCTATAAAAATCATGAGATTCTAATTTTCGATAAAATGGCTATTTATTGTGAATTATTGAAGTTAGGAGTTCAAATAATTGATTTTGAAAGTTTTAATTATTTTATTTAAGAAAAACGTTTTTGTGGTTGTTGGCACATGGGTGGCTGATGTTTTGACCAAAGATGGCTCTTTGGTGGCTTTCTCAATTGGTAGGTGGCATAGGAAATTAAAGGAAATAATAGTTTTTTATTATTTTAGTCTCCTTTCATGGCGTTCTAACATTTTCCTATAAATAGAGGCTAAGTTAGAATTGAAAATCACACCGTAAACTAAGTTTTCTCTTTCTCTCTCTATATTATCAAGCGTATTCTTGTGAGTATACTTTGAGTATTCTTTATCGGTATGAAGTTTCACAAGACTATACCGAAATTCGATGTAAATACGGTTATTTTGAGGTAAAGGATGTTATTTCTTTTCAAATGATATTATTTTCTTCAATATCATTATGCCAAAATATTGGTTGAACTTTTATCAAATTTGGAACTTTTTCATGTCTGGGGGTTCTTATTCATGAGTTCTTATTCACGAGTTACTATTCATGAGTACTATTCACGCAAGCGTGAAGATGTTTTTTGTGAAATTTCTATCTTGTTGTGTGGGGTTACTATTCACGATACGAGACTATTCACAAATCTTGGTGATTATTCAAATAAAAAATGAAATTTTCTTTTTCTTCCAGATGTCTTTTATGGTTACTATCTTTGATTGTATCCATGTTTTGATCGTTATTTTTGAGTTCCGCTTCAAAATCGTTTATTATGAAGTATTATCGATCTTGGATAAACCGTTAAACGAATCTTTAATATTTGTCCTTCTATCTCTTTGGATTCGTTCTTAAAATGTTTTTCATCATCCTCGATCCTTAATGGTGATATTTGATGAATATCTTTGGCTCAGATAGTGCAAAGATGAATGATTAAACCTGATGAATCTCTTTGGTCCAGTAGTGCAGAAGATGAACAGTGTTGAGATGAACATGACCAATGGTGATATAAATGAATATCTTTGGCACAGTAGTGCAAAGATGATTAAAGATGTATATTGATTGTTATTCTGAGGATAAAATATTGATGATGGACTTTTAAACCTTAGAAGACGGTAGAATTCTTTCTCTCTACATGACTCTTTCTAATGGATTCTTTATTTCACGCATTTGTTGATCTAAAACTTGTTGTCTATCATGTATTCTATTAGATTTTTCCTCGTTGAAGACTAACGATAATTTGTTGTATATTATCTTAGTCGTAATATTCTTTATTGGGCTAGTTGAGCTCACCATTTTCCTTGTTGTTCCATTTTTCTTCTCGGGAGGTGAGAAATACAAGAGGATCGAGTCGGGGTATGGAGTGAAGGTTCTAGAAAGAGTTGTTTAGTAGTCCTTACTATTTTTGTAAAATAATGTATCAATAAATGTGATGAGGATTTATTTGAGTATAGATATTGTCTAGAAGATAATATTTGTATTCAAACTCACAGTTTTACTGTTGTAATAATAAAGTTGTAGTAATTTCTGTACCATCTATTTGGCGACTCAGAATGGGTTGGGTGGAATGGACCTGTTTTGGGGGCGTCACACTAGAATTACGTCAAATGCAAGTATTTTCAATGAAATAAGATCGACAGGTAATGTGAGGGTACCGATTTGAACCAAACAAGACTTATAAACAGTGGATGTAATGAAGGTTTCTCCCAATGGAGTTTCAACAAATAAGTCAAAGTCCAATTTCTGCGGAGTCAAATTTAAACGTTGAGCGCAAGTAGGAGAAATAAAAGAATGGGTAGAACCGGTATCAAATAAGGTATATACTTTGCTAAAGTTTATGATAAGCTTACCCGTGATGACCTCATTCGGGTTCCTTGCTTTCTGGAAAGTCACGACAAATGCTCTCCCTTGCACTACCGATTTTGACTTTTCTGGAACGGCCTTTGGTGCCTCCATCCTAGCTGAACTTGTCTTCGGTGAATGACAAAATTGGGCTAGGTGACCTTCTCTTTCACAATTATAACATGCCTTGGACTAAGATCATCGCAGTTTGATGATGATATGTCCTCTCCTCCGCATTTGAAACATATGATAGGTGGTCGTTCTCCATCCTTAACAATGGGTGCTGGTGCTGACGTTTTTCCATCATTGTTGAATTTCCTCTTCTTGAAATGTCCATTCTTAATGTTTTGGCCATGATTACCACCGAAGTGATTACCATTTCTGGCATGCTGATTCCCTTCACGCTTATTGTCACCGCTTCGATGACTGCTATCACTAGTATTATCATTTTGCCGGTTGCTCTCTTTTGGTTGGGTTGACTCATTATCACGCTCCAATAACTGAGCCCTATTAACAACATCTGAATACAAACATAGTTTATGAGAGATAAGATATTGACGTATCTCAGGTTTCAAACCTCTTAAAAACATTCGCGTCATTCTCTCCTCATTATCAACCAAATGGGACGCAAACCGGGACAACTCGGCGAACTTGGCTTCGTTCTAAGACACGGTCATATTATTTTGCTCCAACTTGATGAATTTTACCTCTTTCATGTGACGAATACTTTCGGGAAAGTACTTGTCGTTGAACAATTCTTGGAACTTCTCCCAAGTCATCTTGGTCATGGCGGAGTTGAGTACGCTTTCTGATTCCCACCAGTAATCGCCTCTGCCGCATAACATGAAGGTGGCAAAGGGAACCTTTTGATCCGCGTAGCATCCCAAGACATCAAATATCTTGCAGATCTGCTTTATCCATGTCTCCGCCTTAAGTGGTTTTGGCTCTCCAAAAAAACTCCGGTGGTGCAGACCTTGAACGCTTATTTGGTGGTGGACCGTCAGAGTTGCCGAGTTTTCCACCGCATTTTTGGACGACGGAGCCGCTCTACTGGCGATGTTGCATGAATTGCATGAAGCCTCGGAACATTCAATCGTTCATCATTTGGTCAGTGTTGTTGTTTCCCTGAGGATTGTTGCCTTCCTGATGCACATTATCCTGATTATTGGTCTGTGGAGACTCAACAGTCTCCAGTGCTCCATTGATGTTCTCAACATTCTAGGATGCCATTTTCAAATACTGCCACAAAACAAGGGTTAATTAACATATCCTATATTATCCTTATACTCTGACCAACCAATTAAATAACAAATAAACTTAGGTAGGTCATACTAGCGAAGGAATTCTCCGTCTCTCCCCTCCTAGTTCTTGTCTCACATCTTAGTCAGGGATCATATCTCTAAGCTTTGATACCAACTGTGACGCCCCCAAAATAAGTATACATCACCCATCATGAGTCGCCAAATACATGGTACATAAATCAAATACAACATAATTATACAACTGTCGTGTAAAATACGACAAAACATAAACTGAGAGTGTAAACAAAATTATTGCCTTCTAGACAATATTCACTCTCAATGGAGTCCTCATAGACAGTATACAAACTCAAATTTAGTCCTCATTATATTTATTATCACACTATTTAATAGAATAGTGAGGACTACTAATGCTATCATCTGGACTGTCAATCCGTTTTTCGACTTGTCCCAACTATATTCTCATTTCCTGAAGAGAACAGTGAAGGAAAGGGTGACCTCAACTAGCCCAGTAAGAAATATTATGACTAAGATAATGCAGGATAAATTATCATTAGCCTTCAACAATGTTAAACTGATAAAATATAATAGTCATCAAGTTTAACTGCAGCGGAATAAGCAATCCATTAAAAGAGTCAAGTAGAGAATAAAATCTATTATATTTTATTATTTAAAACGTTTTCATCAATTTTTATCGCTGAGACTCAGCTTAATAAATAATCCACATCATCCCTGCACTACGGCCAAGGATATTCATTAGGGTCACGACCACAAATTATCCATGTACTACGGGCCAAGGATATTCGTGTATTCATCAATGGTCATGATCATGCCAACAACTGTCCATCAATGCACTACGGGCCAGTGAGGACTTTTATCACATCATTTGTAACATTACGGTCATGATTATACCGAATAATCCCTGGTCATAATCATACCAAGTCCATCTACGCACTACATGTGCCACGAGATGACTTTCAAAAATATAAACATGAGGATGATGACAATGATATAAGAATTCAATAAAACAAGTTCACGAATTAATTAATCTAGGAACTAATAACGTCCAAATTGTCAACATGATACTTCTGTGTAGAGTAAAATTCAAGAATGCTCAGAAGAATATTTCCATGAAAAGATATTGGATGAAGCGCAACTATCAAGGATATTCCACTAATTTCATGGAGTATAGAAGTTAAAACTTTAACCAACTGAGTATAATAAATAATGGAATAATAAAAGAAATCACCAGGCATGTGATAGATAATACTGAGTTATTCCAATGAGAATAATAAATATGGAACCAGTCCTGTAAACGCCTTGTAGCGAGGATATTAAAGCGAGAATAATAAATGCGAATAATAAATAATGGAACCAGTCCGGCGTAAAATGCATGCATGACGGGATATTAAAAGAGAATAATAAATGCGGAATAATAAATAATGGAACCGAGTCGAGCAAAATTAAGACTGCAAGCGAGGATATTAAAGCAGAATAATAAAAAAACGGAATAATAGAAGAATTTCATCACGTATGACGGTACTTAAATAACAAAGTTATTCCAACATAATAATATAGAATGAAATAACAGAGAGGATTTCACCAAGTATAGGGTATGTCACAGACAAAGGTTATGTATAAGGTAAGTGGCAGATACAAGTTATTCCAAATGTAATAATAAAGAATGGAATAATGAAGGATTTCACCAAGTATAGGGTATGTGGCGTATCAAAGTTATTCCAATGAATAATAAATAATGGAATAATGAAGTTCTCTTCATGAATAAGAAAGAATAACACCCCTTACCGTAAAAGAAACTGGATATAGAAGTAGTGAAGTAGCAGAATACTCTTCTTCTTTCTCTCTCTATTGTTTCAGTGAATTCGTAAGAAATAATGAAGGAATGAGCTTCTATTTATAGAAGAATGGATTGAATAGTAACTAATTCATGAACGGTCCAGATCGATTTACTTTTAAACGAATGGTCCAGATCGATTTACTATTAAAACTTAAAGCAACGGTCCATACTGATTTACTATTAAAACTTTAAACCAGCGATCCATATTGATTCACTATTATAACTTTCCACCAACGTGCCATCCATAATGATTCACTAATATAACTTCAACCAACTATTCGAAAAATTAGCACATCTCCTCATGGAATAATATTGTACCCAAATACCCGAACGCACAATACTAAAGTGAATAGTAACTTCGTGAATAAGTAACTCATGAATAGTAACTTCGTGAATAGTAACTCATCTTTAATCAACACGAACTTATTCATCATTAATATTATAACTCACAGACAGGATATTCCGAGAGAATAATAAACGCGGAATAATAAATAATGGAACTGGTCCCACAAAAAACGCATGAGCGTGATATTACGACGAGAATAATAAATGCGGAATAATAAATAATGGAACCAGTCGGTGAAATTACAGACCAATGAGGATATTAAACGAATAATAAAGACGGAATAATAAATAATGGAACCAGTCAAAGTAAATTACAGACCAATGTGATATTCGACGAGAATAATAAAGAAGCGGAATAATAGAAGAATTTCACCATGTATGCGGTACTTAGATAAACAAAGTTATTCAACATAATAATATAGAATGGAATAACGAGAGGATTTCACGAAGTATAGGGTATCTGCAGATCAAAGTTATGTATAGGGTAAGCCACGATATCTGAGTTATTCCAATGAATAATAAAGAATGGAATAATGAAGGATTTCACCAAGTATAGGGTATCTTTGCGTACAAAGTTATTCCAATGAGAATAATAAAGAATGGAATAATGTAAGTTCTCTTCATGAATAAGAAAGAATAACACCCCTACTAGAAAAAAAAGCTGGATATAGAAGTAGTGAAGTAGCAGTAATACTCTTCTTCTTTTCTCTCTATTGTTCAAATGAATTCGTAAGAAATAATGAAGGAATGAGCTTCTATTTATAGAAGAATGGATTGAATAAGTAACTAATTCATGAACGGTCCGGATCGATTTACTTTTAAACGAAGCGGTCGGATCGATTTATTATTAAAACTTAAAAATTCGGTCATATCGACGATTTACTATTAAAACTTTAAACCGGTGATCCATATTGATTCACTATTATAACTTTCCACCAGCGGTCCATAATGATTCATTAATATAACTTCAACCAACGGTCTGAAAAATTAGCACATCTCCTCATGGAATAATATTGTACCTAAATACAAGAATGCACAATACTAGAGTGAATAGTAATCGGGTGAATAGTAACTTCGTGAATAGTAACTCATGAATAGTAACTCGTGAATAGTAACTCGTGAATAGTAACTCATCTTTAATCAACACGAACTTATTCATCATTAATATTATAACTCATAATATTTAAGAACTGAGTTGTTCCTGTGAAGAGGGGATTTCCAATAAGGATTTCTCTCTATTGGCACACAATTAGGTGACCAAACCTCTCCTTGATAGAACTTCTAGACATTGTAAATATTGCAATTTAATAATATGAATAACTTTTGTCGTCTCAATTATTGATTTAATAATATAACATATAATGCAGATGATACTGTGACAATAATCGAATCAATAATATGAGAGATATGATCGCAAGAATTATCGTGAGCAATAATTGAGTATAGCTGAGTGACTTCTTATGTAAGCATCAATAATCAATACCGTGCTACTATACAACCACTGACCACGTGACATCTTGTATTTTTACTATCGGGTAGTTCAACAGTATTAACGGTAAAACTTCCGCCGTTATTTTATAAAAAGATAATTCTGTCGTTTTCTAAATACGACAATACTTCCGTCGTGGGGTCCACCAATGATTGTGTCGTCGTACGGATATTCCCGACAAAAAGAATATTCCCCGACCAATCGAATATTTTATAACAACTTGCATACTTAGCAAAATTTATAAATATTAACCACAATTATAACATTATATCAAATTCATTCCATAATATTCAAAAATGATATTTATAGAAAAATCATCTTTATTAAAAAAAAAAAGTTGGGGTCTTACAACAAATATTAGTACTACACAAGTATTAGTACAATTGAAGTCAATGCAATAATGAACCAGATAATTTTATTATTTGGCATGACCGGTTGGGTCATCCCGAATCAATAATGATGCGAAGAATTATTGAAAATTTACATGGTCATCCATTAAAGAACCGTAAGATTCTTCAATTTAAAGAATTATTGTGTGTCGCTTGTTCTCAAGGCAAATTGGTCATGAGACCATCACTAATTAACGTTGAGATTGAATCCCCAAGATTTCTAGAATGTATTCAATGGGATATTTGTTGGCCTATTCACCTACCAAGTGGACCATTTAGATATTTTATGATTTTAATAGATGCATCTACAAGATGGTCACATGTGTGTTTATTATCAACTCGCAACCTAACGTTTTCGAGATTACTTGCTCAAATTATTAGATTACAACCACAATTTCCAAATCATTACAATTAAAGATAGGAGGAATGAATCTAGACATCTATATATATGTTATAATTTTATAACGCTCCTCCTTAGATGTCTATTGTGAAGCCATACACATTAAAAATTGTCTCATTAAAACCTTATCAAAAAAAATTCAATAGAAAAAAATCTTGATTAAAGAAAAAAGAATACAACGCGTATTAGCTCTCCCTCATTAATTATTCATGGATAGTATTAAATGTGAAAGTTGAGGGTTTATTTAGTTACTAGTTCCGGTTATGTAAATTATATAGACCTAAAATAAATTTTTATAAAATTTAAATGAGTAAATAAAAAAAATAAACCAAAAAATAATTAAAAAAGGAATAAAAAATGATTTTTTTAAGTCGAAAGGTATTTTCAAAATTGCAAAAAAAAAAATCACTTTTTTTGTTTATAATGAGTCCTCGGCTTTATATATTAAATATTGGATGAGTGAGGAGAAAAAATAAGTCATCAAAAAATTATTCTTATAACAACACACGTATCTCATAACATTCAAATTATTCTCCCTCAATTTTAAAATTAGAGATATATTTTAATTTTTTAAATTAATTTGTTAAATTCTAAATTTCAACACGAACTTATTCATCATTAAAGAACGGAATAATAAATTAATAGTAACTCATGAATAGTAACTCGTGAATAGTAACTCATCTTTAATCAACACGAACTTATTCATCATTAATATTATAACTCATGTACGAGGATATTAAAGCGTAATAATAAAGCGGAATAATAAATAATGGAACTGTGTCCGGCGTAAACGCACGTGAGCGGTGATATTCACGTAATAATAAATGCGGAATAATAAATAATGGAACCAGTCGTGAAATTAAGACCAAGCAGGTGATATAAAATGAGAATAATAAAGAACGGAATAATAAATAATGGAACCGTGTCAAAGCGAAATTTGACCGAAGCGGGATATTCAGCGAATAATAAAGAAGCGGAATAATAGAAGAATTTCACCATGTATGCAGACTTTAAGATAAGCAAAAGTTATTCCAACATAATAATATAGAATGGAATAACGGAGGATTTCACGAAGTATAGGGTATGTACGCGTGACACAAAGTTATGTATAGGGTAAGCCACGATACAAAAGTTATTCAACAGAATAATAAAGAATGGAATAATGAAGGATTTCACCAAGTATAGGGTATGTGCGATACAAAGTTATTCCAATGAATAATAAAGAATGGAATAATGAAGTTCTCTTCATGAATAAGAAAGAATAACACCCTCACCGTAGTAAAAAAAGCTGGATATAGAAGTAGTGAAGTAGCGAGAATACTCTCTTCTTCTTCTCTCTCTATTGTTTCGTTGAATTCGTAAAGAAATAATGAAGGAATGAGCTTTATTTATAGAAGAATGGATTGAATAAGTAACTAATTCATGAAGCGGTCCGGATCGATTTACTTTTAAACGAGCGGTCCGGATCGATTTACTATTAAAACTTAAAGCAATTCGGTCCATCTTGATTTACTATTAAAACTTTAAACCAAAGTGATCCATATTGATTCACTATTATAACTTTCACCAAGTGCCATTCATAATGATTCATTAATATAACTTCAACCAACGGTCTGAAAAATTAGCACATCTCCTCATGGAATAATATTGTACCTAAATACCCGAATGCACAATACTAGAGTGAATAGTAATCGGGTGAATAGTAACTCGTGAATAGTAACTCATGAATAGTAACTCGTGAATAGTAACTCGTGAATAGTAACTCATCTTTAATCAACACGAACTTATTCATCATTAATATTATAACTCATAATATTTAGCAACCAGGTTGTTCCCAGGAAAGAGGGGGATTTCCAATAAGGATTTCTCTCTATTGGCACACAATTAGGTGACCAAACCTCTCCTTGATAGAACTTCTAGACATTGTAAATATTGCAATTTAATAATATGAATAACTTTTGTCGTCTCAATTATTGATTTAATAATATAACATATAATGCAGATGATACTGTGACAATAATCGAATCAATAATATGAGAGATATGATGCAAACAATTATCGTAGTAATAATTGAGTATAACCGAGTGACTTCTTTATGTAAAGCATCAATAATCAATACTGGTGTGCTACTTATACAACCACGTGTATTATCGTATTTTTACTATCGGGTAGTTCAACAAGATTAATCGGTAAAACTTACCAAGTTATTTTATAAAAAGATAATTTGCGTTGCTTTAAATACGACAATACTTCCGTCAATGGGGTCCACTAATGATTGTGTCGTCGTCATCGGATATTCCGAAAAAAAGAATATTTCAGACCAATCGAATATTTTATAACAACTTGCATACTTAGCAAAATTTATAAATATTAACCACAATTATAACATTATATCAAATTCATTCCATAATATTCAAAAATGATATTTATAGAAAAATCATCTTTATTAAAAAAAAAAAGTTGGGGTCTTACAACAAATATTAGTACTACACAAGTATTAGTACAATTGAAGTCAATGCAATAATGAACCAGATAATTTTATTATTTGGCATGACCGGTTGGGTCATCCCGAATCAATAATGATGCGAAGAATTATTGAAAATTTACATGGTCATCCATTAAAGAACCAGAAGATTCTTCAATTTAAAGAATTATTGTGTGCTGCTTGTTCTCAAGGCAAATTGGTCATCAGACCATCACTAGCTAACGTTGAGATTGAATCCCCAAGATTTCTAGAATGTATTCAATGGGATATTTGTTGGCCTATTCACCTACCAAGTGGACCATTTAGATATTTTATGATTTTAATAGATGCATCTACAAGATGGTCACATGTGTGTTTATTATCAACTCGCAACCTAACGTTTTCGAGATTACTTGCTCAAATTATTAGATTACAACCACAATTTCCAAATCATTACAATTAAAGATAGGAGGAATGAATCTAGACATCTATATATATGTTATAATTTTATAACGCTCCTCCTTAGATGTCTATTGTGAAGCCATACACATTAAAAATTGTCTCATTAAAACCTTATCAAAAAAAATTCAATAGAAAAAAATCTTGATTAAAGAAAAAAGAATACAACGCGTATTAGCACCCTCATAAATGTATCCTTAAATCTCCTCATTAATTATTCATGGATAGTATTAAATGTGAAAGTTGAGGGTTTATTTAGTTACTAGTTCCGGTTATGTAAATTATATAGACCTAAAATAAATTTTTATAAAATTTAAATGAGTAAATAAAAAAAATAAACCAAAAAATAATTAAAAAAGGAATAAAAAATGATTTTTTTAAGTCGAAAGGTATTTTCAAAATTGCAAAAAAAAAAATCACTTTTTTTGTTTATAGTCGGAGTCCTCTGGCTTTATATATTAAATATTGGATGAGTGAGGAGAAAAAATAAGCTGTCAAAAATTATTCTTATAACAACACACGTATCTCATAACATTCAAATTATTCTCCCTCAATTTTAAAATTAGAGATATATTTTAATTTTTTAAATTAATTTGTTAAATTCTAAATTTCAAAATTAAAATGAAATCATTTAAACCTTGAATGCAACGAATATGACATTTAGCAGTATTTTAAACTAATGTGCAACAGTTATATTTATTCGTATTTAAATCAAATAAATTCACAAAATGAATTGAAAATTTGTATTTCTAATTTATAAGTAAAAACTCGACGAAACACTTGAGCCCAGCCAACTTTTGAAACAAATTCATGCTTGTACCCACTCGGGTACCTCAACTCAAATCTCGACTACTCACTTGAGTTTTGACTCGAGCTTGACTAATTTGAGTTCACATGCAACCGGTACCTTGACTCAAATCTCGACTCTGGTTAACTAACGAGTCAAGTTGCTCGAACTCGGATTTACTGAGATACAGTTTCACAGCCTAAAATTATGCAAGAAGCAAACATTATATGAACAGAAGAACACAGCATCTTTCATGTTTAAGGAAACCAATAGTTTGTACATTTATCTTTGATAAAAGAATTGGTTGAACGAAAATCAATTTCAATAACTTTGCAAGCACTAGTTTTACGTTAGTTGTTCCCACTTACACGAGGGGGATGTTAGAAACTGTAGTAGTGGAATCCTGCCTGGTCTGGTCTGGTCTGTACTTGAAAAGTAAAAAATAATCATCCTTCTGGCATCAAATATCACGATGGAGTTTGAATATCGCCTTCACAAAATCTCCATGAACCATCTTCTTGCCTTTTAAGAAGGTACCGAATTGTGTAAGTGCTGCAATCAGTAAAACACAAATTCTTAAAAAATGTATCCAACCCAGAAAAGTAAAGGGCACGATAAGCAGAAAGACAAATATTTAGAAACAAATGCTCATGAAACTGGAATCTAGGAGTCTTCTCAATAATTCTCCAATTTGGATTGAAGAGATCGAATGTAGCGTAAAAATCAATGATTACTGAAGCGGGATTTAACCAAACAACAGAACTATCAAACACAACGGCCGCATAATAAGCAGCTCTAACAGTTGAACATGCCCAACTACAATACTGAGCCAAGGTTTTTCACTTAAAATTATGCTGCTTAAGACCCAGGCGTTATCTAAGGTTGCCTTTGGACTGAGGTATAACCTCAGACAACCTGACCTAACCCGAGAACATTCAAATACTACACAGTTTTTTCACTTTGCATCTATGTTTAGCATGGTGGGGGTTGTCTGCTCTGCTTTTGGCATTAAGGAGTTCGAATGAAGAAGGAGCCATCGATCTCTCTCTCTGTATACATAAACAGGCCACATGGGCAAGTATAAGGACCGTGTTTAAAAAGACTGATTGAATATGTTAGCCAGCAATCATGTCAAATAAATCATCTACTATGTTTCTTCTATTAAGCAGTTCTCCACACCCTATATTACATAAGAACTCCATCTCAGCCAGTAAATGAAAAAATTATATTAGAAGGTAAGGAGTATTTTGATTGTACCAATCTCCATGCCAGATTGGGAATTGGCTAAACTAGCACTTAGATTCAGCACCCCCCATAACCAAATTCATTTAGGATGGTGCTTAGCATTGTTATGTACATATCCATATGTCAAGGGCAGTACTCAACCAAGCTTTAACCAGAAATAAATAGCCCTAGCATTCATACAATTGAAGACAATGATTCAAGAGAGATTTGAGACAGACATTTACTTCATTATATCCACAGGTTACTAATGAAATATTACAAAAAGTTTACCACTAACTTCCTTTGTTAATTTTTTTTTAATTTCATTTCACTTGTATATCTTTATATCCGAATTCATTCGAGATTTCATCCCCCTCCCATAGAGGTATTGCAAATTTAATCATGCTACCAGAACATATAATCATGATCAGTAACATGAGTAACCTATAAATAATAACAATAGGCAAGACTTTTTTTTAAAGTTTGTGCAGCCTTCTCACTACTCTGGTTGTACATAGGTTGACCTCTCCCTCGCCCAACAACAAACATAGAATTGGTAAAATCATATGTTCACTGTTTTAACTACCTTTACCTGTAATAGTTTGGGTTCTTTGGCTGTGATGCGTCCACAAGTTCAGCTGCTTCCTCCAGGAGAGCTTCTATCTCTGCCATCTCATTGCCAATCTCATCTGATAAAATGTCAGCTCTGAGTATAGATAATTGCAGCAAAACAAATCTCCAAAAACAAGACTTGGTTTGTGCTGCATCAGCCAAAGCTTGCCACTGTAAACAATCACATATGTAGACAATAGAATGTTAAAAGTGAGCAATTGTTCAGTCTCGTGGGTAGAAAAGATTCGAGGAACTTCTTCAACATTGCAACTTTCTGAAGATTATGTGTTTCTTTAGTGCAAGATAAATACAAAAACAAAACAAACAATATTTCATGTAACAGATCAAAATTAAAGCTTAGATAGCCCATGACTAGGCAAATATAGATAGCCTGTCAATCGGAGCCACCCCACCTATGACTGCATAGAATTTCATTGATTTATAACCAAACAAACAAAATGCTGGAGCAACTAGATGGTACTTCAGTAGAGAGGATGAACAATTCCAGTCTATAGGTAGTACGCAGCAAGCTATTCTTAAACACCAAATATAGATAGTCTGTCAATTGGAGCAACCCCAACTATGACTGCATAGAATTTCATTGATTTATAACCAAACAAATAAAATGTTTACTATTTTCCTTGCTCAAAATGCTAGAGCAAATAGATGGTACTTCAGTAGAGAGGATGAACAATTTCAGTCTATAGGTAGTAAGCATCAAGCAATTAATAAACACCAAATCAAGAACATTTGATAGTGCAAGGGAAGGATTCTTCATTCATATTCAAGTTAATGGTGACTTGTATAAGAAAATAGACCAGTAACTGAATGAGATATACATGGAATACTATTTCCAAAGCAAAATGCATAGGATGGATGTTCATTTGCATGCAGATATGTGTAAATTAACCGTCCTTCAATCGATATACTTATGCTACAGATTATATAAATATAAAGTTACTTGTTATTCCAATAAGGTCCATACAGTTCACCTGAACAAGCATTGTCTCATCAAGGACTTCAAAGAGGCTATGGACTTGATGATTAGGCCCGAGAGCTTCAGCCTTGATAGTTTGCCATTGCTTAACAAGAGTTTCAGCTTCTTCCACATGCATTGGCCTCTTGTATACTGCTGTCTTCGAGGATAACTGACTAACATTGAGGGAAGAGTTTTGCGAAGCATCAGCTTCTGACCAGCTCCTGAGCTGCATCTTTTGAGTTGATAACAGCTGCTTAAGCCTGCTGGCAATACTGTTTCCCTTGATGCAAGCAGGCCCCCAGCTCTGATCTAGAGAAGAATCTGTAGTCCAGGCAAGAGAACTTGTGTCCATCTTTGGTTTCTTCGAGGCCCATCCAGATGTAATTTTCATCCTCCTTAATTGCATGCCCATTAGTTTAAATGTTAAAAACAATATGCATCCTAGTGCTGTAAGAACTATTATATTTCCACCAACATCCATTCGTTCAAACCAAATGTCCCAGACTTTATAACGATGTGCACCCAAATTTCTTTTCAATTGAACAGATGGTGTGCTACCATTGCTTCCACTGTTAGCCTTGACTGCAACAGAAGGGCCTTGTAAATTGGACGCAGCTAACTGCTTTACAGCAGTCCCAAGATTTCGAGAAGTGTTTGTACAAGAGTTAGGTTCCTCATAAGCTCTTCGATCAGATGGAGAAGGGGAAAGTGGTCTGAGGCCTATACTAGATGGGGTTTGTGGAGCTCTTTTACTTTGCCAGTTTCCAGCTTTCTTTTCACCAACAAAAAAGTTTTCCTACAAAGACATTCAGATATGGCTTCTCTTAATTTCAAATAAGAATTATCAATTTTTTTTCTTCTTTTAATAAGTGAAATAAGAACTATCAGTTACCCTACTATATTGCTAACTTTTACCAAAGATGGAGAACTATCCCTTGTGTCTGGAAATAAGACGAGCAAAGTATCTTTTATCCATGATTCCTGGTCAATCAAGCATGCATTCAGGTGAGATAAGGTCTAAACCTCAAAGATAAAGTATAAATATGGAAACTGACTTTACAATAATAAATGAGATGGTATCGGAAGGAAACAGTCCATGAGATGCGTGAACTTATCTATCACCCATTCCCTTTGTTTTCCTTCTTTGCTTTGACTAGTAATCATAAGTTCACAACTATCATCAGTGCATAACACAACCCAATATTTCGCTTTGTTGAAACCAAAAGGAAAAATAAATAAATAAATGCACGTTTACTTTGGGTCATGGCCTAGGATTTACATTTATTTACTAATCATTCAGTTATGAGACACTGAATGGAGAACAATCTCACAGACCTATCAACTAAGCAGTGCTAAGGACAAATTACAGAACCTGTCACAAAGGGTAAGAAGTTCACTATTCTGAATATCTGGCACTCCTTAACAGTATAAGCTCTAATACAAACCACGGACAACCAGAACATATGATCGAATATCAGTTGCAAATATGTGACTTCGTGCATGCATGAACAAGGACATACTAGTGATTGGTTTGCACTTGGCACATCCCTGATTTCTTTTCCAGATATCAAATTTCTTGAAGTATTATTTGAAATTAAATTAAGCCGCTGAAGCTTTTCAGCAGCCATGGACTCATCACCCTGGATAACGACAAATGTAGATCATCAGTTTGCAGATGGATAAATAAATGTTATATTTAAATAAATGAAGATATACCTGTCCAAGAAGGAGCAAGCAAAAGGATTCCTCAAATTTTAGGTCAATACCCTCCGAAGCTATTAAACTCTCACAAATTGTTTTTGCTTTGGTAATCTGCATGAGATGATAAAAGATAAAACAAGATATAAAAGTTAATATTTCTCACCATATTAGCCATACTCACTGTCCCTATATTTCTCATATGTTTGTATAGTTTCTTGTACTAAAATTGACAGAATTAGTATAAGCTATATTAGGTTAGCACAGCCCCATATTGCAGTAGAATGAGTTTTTTCTTTTGAGTCATTAAAAGAAAATTGAACCCAGCGAGTTAAACCAAGGTGTCAAAAGGAAATTACCAAATCTCTTTGCTTGCTTGAAAATCCAAGGGCGATATGAGCTATCAACACCAAGTACAAACAATTACAATCAATAATAACTCTCTGGTTTTGCGACTCGATGGACTTTTTATTTTTCCTTGTAGAAGCTAAATTATCCCAAGGAAGTAGTTCAACTATTTCTGTAGCCATGAGCTTACTAAGTGCTTGATACAAGAAACATGGCCAATCTTGAACTTGGCACAAAGTTTCTACATCAAGGCCCTGTCTGAGTAGTTCACGCAAGGCTGCAATGGCACCTAGTCTCCTTTCAGCATTTTCAGGCGTGTGAGGAATTCCTAATATCTCCAAAGTGCATGCAGGTGCCAGGTCTTCCAAAGATTCTTCTATCTGATATCAATGTAAATGCATAGTAACTATAACAACAATATCACAATATCTTAGTCAACACATGTAATCATATATACCAATGCTTTTATTACCATTTTATTTGATGAGTCTATTTGAACATTGTTCATGGATTCTTTTTTATTTTAAAATTTTTATGGTATCATGCAACTAGAATACTGGTAAATATCAGATGGCTACATGCATGGGCGGATGGAGGATAGTGGAAGGGTTGGAACCCTTAATTTTGGAAAACTCTAGTTAACATAGTAATATATGTAAAAAGTAATTGGAAATTGTGCCCACCCTTCCACACAAAAAAAAAGGTTATATGCATCCAACCATATATATACACATGCGCACAATCTAAAAGTAGTTAAAAAAAACACTAATGGAATAATGGAACTCCTCTCCTTCCATTAAAAAATACAGCACACTACTCCCCCTTTCCAAAATTTTCTTTATTGTCTGTTTCAAAATTAGAGATATTAGTGATACATTTATATTTTTAGACTATAAAATGACATGAAGTTCCTAATATGTATTACTTACATTTTAGGTGGATTGAGTATTATCATGCCACCACTACTACATTTCTAGCAAATGCTAGGGGTATATTTAAAAAAAGTGTCTCAATAATTGTGGGACGGAGGGAATATTATTTAGTTGTAACATGCCCACCCTTGATAAACTTTCTTTAGTCCGCCACTAGCTACATTTAGACCTATGATCATTGGTTAGGTACAGGATAGATATATTGAATAGTTTATTAAACCTCAAGAAGCTTACATTAATGTATTGGATTTGGGGGTAGAACAAACACCAGACAATGAATTTTACCTGAGATAACAACGGCATCTTTTCAAGTGATTCTTTGCTCCTAAGAAGACACTGAGCACGAGCAAGAGCTTCAAATCCTTGAGAAATGTTGTTCTTCTCAAAACATATTTTTGCAATTGCACACTTCAAGAAAGCACCTATAATAAGAAATGGAAGCATAACAGAACATCCAAGAGTAAATGGGTTCAATTTTCTGACCTCGTCCGCTTTGCCTTACCTCTGCTAGGGCCATGGACAGAAGCAAATCATGAATATAAAGCTTGGCATCTGCATGATTTAGGGCAGTTCGGCCAATATCTAGCACAAGCTTGTCTTCTCCAACCTGGTTCAAAGAAATATGAATATCCTAGTACCCATAATCATAAGTAGATTTGTAAATAGATAAACTATATCTTCGTACTTAAATTATAAGAGAAGCGGGAAAAAAAATTGGACTAAGAATCATATAATACATTGATCCATATTGAAATATTGAATAACAAAGGGAGACTAATTTAACACTTGGCATAGGTAAGAACTCAGCCTGGCTAGAGGCTATAAACTTAGCTAACACAGTTTCTTCCAGGATATCAGTCTTTTGGCATGTGAAAATTTCCAAAAATACTACAAGAGTTTAATAATTAGTACCTCTTGAAGAAGACAAAGAGCACCAGGCAACCAAGCCCATGGAATTCGAAGAGAAGATTTTGGCGGAACTTTTTCCCTTGTATTGCCAGCATATTCCGGTTCAAAAAGTAGCTTGTCTCTCACATCCATCAAAAGATTCTGAAGGAAAAATACACAAGTGACTGAGCTTAACAAATAACAGAATCATGACAAAAATAAAGAAAAGAATAAAACTCTATCAACTAGGAGTCCTAAAAAAAACATCCTTCATTTAAACTACAGAAGATTCCCAACCTGGCGAGATACAACAGCATCCATGGTGTACCCTTCCTCAATCTCAGAATTTTTCAAATGCATGACTGACTTGACAATCTCATCTTTCTCCGCTTGGTCAGGAACACCAAGAAGCTACAAATTTGTATCATAATATGAGGAGGGAAAAGAAAGTATAACTTCACGAAAAGACTTGGCCTCTCCAGCACAAAGCTCCAATTAGGACCAACTTTTCAGTGTGAATTGAGATAAATAAAAGATAAAATGGAATAAGAACTGACGAGAGATAATAGATTCTAAGTTTTTATTATCCTTTAAATAATAAACTTATGTTCCACTAAACCAGAAGAGTTTTCCAACCTGATTGTACCAAAATAGAACTTCACGAAAATAAGTTAAAGGTTAAGTACATATATAGGCTGTTAAGGTCATGGTAGAATAATTATTCAACAGTGTTAATAAATTAGTAAAAATGGTCAAAAAGGAGTTGCCTAAAACTGGCTTGGAGTAGGGGTAATAAATGAAATAATAGTAAAGGTTTGCCCAATGTGACAATTTATAACTACATCTAATGGCAGATAAAGTTGCCCTACTAAGATGTTGGAACAACAATGTGAAACTAAGATTGAGACACTTCAATAAATTGAACAGTTACGATAATATAAATTTTTTCTCTAATGTCCTCTACCTAATATGCACGACATATTTTTCCCTTTGAACACTAAGTCAATTTTTATGGGTTTTACCAGATAAATTGGAATTTCGAAGAGCGTCTTTGAGAATTTCATTGAAACGATTCAGTCCTTTTTACTTCATACACATAGCTTGAGCTGAAAGTGGGGCTGTAACATATGCCATGCTCACCCATGACTTGCCAATCTCTTTAAATTCCTTTTGCTGAACCATACCAATGAGTCCAACCACGTAATTTGAAAAAATGTCACTGAAGCAAGTCAATCCTTTTTACTCTCTGCACACAGCTTGAGCTGAAAGTGAAATTGTACCATATGCCATGTTCCCCCATGACTTGCCAATGTCTTTAAATTCCTTTCTCTGCTCCATACTGGATTTGGCAAAGGGTTCCACATGATTTTTGTAATAGGGTTTTCGGGTACATAATGGCAGCAACTAATAGATAGCTTAATCTCCCAACGAGACATCTGTAAAGTGGCATTCTGCCACTTGGATCCACTTTCCAAGTTTCTAATAGTTGGTCAGCAAAGCAACTAATGTCGCTGCAGCACATCCTTCTTTAAGAGGATCTCAGCAATTTCATCCTTCTTTTTTTTTTACCTACAGAGGGATCTGATGAGACACTCAATTTATTTCCTTATAACATGCCAGATTTCTTAGAGTTTTTTCACATGCAGTGTCAGTCTTGCAAGGGTCCCTCTGAGGCAGCAATATTAGCAGATGAAATCCGGGTCCTCCAGGATAGAGATGATATTCAAGGTAGTAGCTTGTACAACTAGTAGGAGGCATTTATGGTGTTTTGACGTGTTACAATGGAAAAGCTCATGAATATTTCTTGTCGCTGTCAATCGACATCACCAAAGTCCAAACCACCACATTGATTTGGGTTACCTTGAGTCACTCTCATTTAACATCGTTCTAATATACAGCATAACATTCAAGGGTCATAATTTGTAAATGACACGGTTTGTTTTGGCTATTTTTAAGCTTGCTAGCTTAGCCTAAATGAAGATGGTTTCAACCAGATTGCAGAAAGTCACATAATACTCCCTCCGTTCCAAAAGTAGAGAGATATAATTTGACCCTTTTACCCGATTTAGAGTAAGGTATAAAATGTAAAGATTATACTTGAATATGACTATTATATTAAATTTCAAATTATTATATGAATGTATTTAATTTTAGATACAATTATTATAGTTGTATAGTATATACAATTATTATAGTTGTATAGTATATAACAAAAACTATTAATCACAAAATTTATTTCATTCTAAATTTTATAAGTTATATCAATTTTAATGTTTAATATGCCTCAAAAGTCAAATTGTATCTCTAGTGAGTAACAAACAGTTTAACTTACAAAACCAAAGCCAAGTGAGCAAAATCATTTTGGTTTTTACCCCAAAATTACATTCAAAACAAAAAAAAAAGTCTAGAATATCTTGTACCTACAAAAATAAAGTGTATACAATAATTTAGGCTTAATCAATTCTCTAAAGTGAAATCTGAAACCCATAAGATCACCTGGTAGCAACAGACCGGAATGTCAACAAGGCCGGTCGGATTATTAGCATTGTTGTTGCTGTTCTTCTCAATCACACGGGCATCAGCAGCATTCAATTTCCAGCTACTTCTACTTCCCAATCTTCCCGACCGAATTGAAACCCTAGCACAACAAACACTTCTTCTGCACTTCTTTGCGCCACTAACAAAACCATTGTTCCTACAGCGCCTAACCAGAGTACTACCACTACAAATCTTTTCAATTTTGTTGTTGTTGCGGGAGAAATTATTGTTTCTACAAAAACAATATCCAGGCACAATGGGGACTAATCGAACAATTGCCATAAACGAATTTACAAAATCTACTTATTACTAAAGAATTTCGACATTTGTTTGATAGATTTGGTTGAAGATGAGAGACCAATCACGGATTTCGAAGCATTTGCGTTCGATTTGAAATGGCCATTGGGAGATTAACTTTGATCATCTCTTAGGCTACAGATGTTTTTTCTTTCTCTCACTTTATTTTGGAACTTTGCTTTTTGCCTTTTCTTCCGGAACCGGAATAAAATGATGGAAAACTTTAGAATGGTTTTAAAATGATGGAAATCTTTTTACATATCTTATTTTAGTACATATTCCTAATGTTTGTTTTAAAATTAGTTTGATGGTTTTAGTTTCATCCCATTTTACTTTGAATTGTTTTACTTTTTTTACCCTTGTTCCTAAAATTCATGATTTTACTTTTGATTAATTGAGTGATATTTTACTATCTTATTTGTTTAAGTGATGGTTAGAAAGTGATAAGATAAAATATATTTTTAAAATTATATAAATATTCTTTTTTTTTTACTATATAGTCATTTGAAAGAATTAAATTGAGTTAAAATAATGTCCTCTATATTAAGTATAAACCAAGTCTAAAATAATTCAAATACACTTGAAAGAACGCCCAAATATGAGGTTTCAAACATTGAGATAGTAAAAAAAGTCATCTCCTTCAGGTTGGGTAAAAAATAAGATAAACTAATTTTTTCCATTGAGACAGTAGAAAGTCATTGTAGGTTGAAAATCTCTAACCTTACAAACGCTAGCGCTTAACGTTACAAACGCCGGTAATCGAACAAATACAAAGTAATAAATGGACAAACAATTGTGCATAAATGAAGGGAAAATATAATATGCGAGTTTTGGAATAAGTGTTCGTGTATATAAAATTACCCTTCTTTTTATAAGACAAAGTAAAATTTAGATTTTTGAATTTACTAATTTTCTCCCAAGCAATTCTATGTGCAAATATTGTGCACAACCTTTATTACTCCATGTACGCAAAAAAGAAAAAGTCAATAAACTTTATTAACATTTAATAATTTAAACAGTAGGACCTACATACTATTTTTTGTGCACATAGAACTGCTTATTGCTACTACTTTTTTTCCTATAGTTATTGTTAAGTAGTAAAAACAAATGACTAACCAATAACCTCTCCCAATAATTGACTATAGAAACTAGTCACTAAATACATGTATTGAAGCACAGAATACATCACTAATATACATGTAATTACTGCCAAAACTTGCAGCAGTAAATACAATCTACAATTATTAGAAAGAAAAAAAATTTTAAAAATCTAATAAAATATTGTGCAAATTATTGTGCACAACCTTTATTACTCCATGTATTGAATAGCCAAAAAGAAAAGGAAAAGAAAAGTCAATAAACTTTATTAATATTTAATAATTTAAATAGTAGGACCTACATACTATTTTTTGTGCAAAATTTGTGCACATAGAAACTACTTTTTATCCTATAGTTATTGTTAACAAAAAATTAAGTAGGAAAAACAAATCTAAACAATAACCTCTCCCAATAATTGACTATAAAAACTGACCAAGTCACTAATATACATGTATTAAGAAGCACAGAATACATGCATTTACAACATCTAATTACTGCCAAAACTTGATCAGCAGTAATTCTTTCCAATCTACAATTATTAGAAAAAAAAAATCTAATAACATTTTACAAAGATGGAAAGGTACATTCCACCAGAACTATGGAAAGAGATCAGAAAAAACAAAAAATACAGCCGCTTTTTAGTTTCTAAAACTCTTTGTTTTGTTAGTATCTTCGTCTAGAGAGAAAGAACTCGTAATCATGTTGTCTATTCACAGACGTATCATTTTCTTTGGTTACGACTGCTCTTGCCATTACAGATGCCACCTGTTCTAGAGTCCTCAACCGTTCTTTCAAAATTCCAATAGGTTCGAGTTCGTAATATCTGCAGAGTGCCTTGGCTTGGAACCAAGCATTCATCCTCAGTATATAATCACTTATGATGTTATATATAATATGAAAGGCCACAGAACTCGCCAAATTTAGAGCTAAAGACGTGAGAAAATAGTGAATACGAATTATATTGAACCAAGCAAAATATGGCTCGGAGGGTACTTATTTATTACGCAAGTATGTTGTTACCCAAGGTCATATATATCTATATAATGATTATCTACGTGTATATGATAAGAGTTTCAGAAAGAGGTAACTGGTATGTAACTATAATTTCTGTTTATTACACTACATTATTGCATACAACGTGTAGGCACAAGCCATTACTTGCCCTCGATCGTTACAAGATTACTCTAGTAACGGAAGAATCATCACAGACATCAACTAGGGGAGAAACAAACTGAGTGAATCCTACTAGAAAAGTTAAAAATATTAGTACCAGTTATGAGATCAATAAGATGTTTACAGAAACCAAGTGATAAAGTTAGATGGAAAGCCAAAGGATTCAACAGATCTTTATAATCAGAGAATATTTGGATGGCCACTAACCAACAGAAACTACTCATAATTTTCAACAATCTTTTCTCAACAATGAAATTAGAATAAATAATAATAATAACAACAACAACAACTAATATTAACCAAAAACAAGTGAGAAAGTTATATGGACTGCCACTAATCAACGGAAACTACTAATATTTTTGAATAATCTTTTCCCAACAATGAAACTAGAATAAATAAATATTATTATTAATATTAGTAGTAGTAGTAGTTGTATTAGTAATAAAAGGAAACTTTTCAAGGGCAGGCACAATTGATGCACGTGCACGCGCTGAATCACAACACTATCCGTATTATAAGCCATGTGAGCATATTTATGTATTTGTTACCCTTCAAGCTTACATTATCTGCATTTCTGCATCTTTAGAGGATATCCCAACAGAAGATATAAAATACCAAAACATTCCAGATATCTATTTACTTTCACAAACTTTTGGAATTTTATATTAGTTAGTTGAAGGACGTAGTGTGTTGTTAAATTAGCTTTGGTGTATCATTTTAACAACTTAAGAGGTGATAGAAATATACTAAAAACCGTTACCAGAATCCTTAGGAACCACTGCCTCAAGTTGAGAACATTTCAAAAAGACAGTAGCTCTGAAGGCCCACTAGTAAAGAAACTAGACGAATTTTAAAAATTAGTTGGTTGAAGGACACTCTACTATTCTAGAAACTGTTAGCTGAATAAGTTCTATCCAACCATAGTCATAAGTAATTTAGCAAAAAAAGAAAAACATTATCATAAGTAAAAACAATGTAATTAAAAGTAATTATGTCTACCTGAGCATTGTAGCTCTGTAGGCCCACTACTGGAGAAACTATAGAAGCGTTCATGCAAGTGGAATCAAACACCGGCCATCTACGAACCAAGTGGCCAAGTGAATGGTAAGTCAAGAAAGCCGCACGGAAGTTGCCTCCTGGTATTCTGTAAATTGGGTACCATGCCACCGAGTACCTAAAAATTACGTGTACTAATTAGTTCAGCGGTTCCTGCTTTATCTCGTGCAGTGACATATTTTGATTTTTTAAGATAAAAGCAGGCTATGCTTGAATTTCTGTGATTGATAAAAACAGATTTTGGACAAAGATCTGACCTGCTTCACTATGTACAGTATTTTATGCAAATTATACAGATCATCTTTCTACTTACCATGACGTAGGGTGAAGATCACATAGACCTACTGAATTGAGAATAGTCGCATCTCCATATGCTCTACATTGTGATGGTACATCACCCTGAACCAGCTCCTTAATCCTAAAATAAAGGAGTCAGACATAAGATAGGTTCACCAACGTTGGTCAAAAGATAGTTACAATTAAGACAACAGCAGTTCATCCAGATCATCAAAAGAATAAATTTACACGCATACATTTTAATATTATTTAAAGGAAACATGATGTATGACTTTGTTTTAATATGCAATACTAAAGTATTTGTTACAAGAAAGAAACAAATGTTATATACAACAAAAAATAGGACAACGCATAGGAAGAAGAGTAATTTAATCTTATAAATAAAATAATAAAATATTATTAAGATTACATCAACTTGTCAATGACTCAGTGCCATTATCGTGCTATTATCGTGTACAACATTCATTTTTACTGCAACCCCCACACTACTACCACCTTACTGTGTTACATGAGATCTAACTAGGATCAAAAAACCATCTCTTTTTGTGGAATTGGGATTATTGTAAAAATAATGCGCTTAATAGACGCGAAAGTATAGCACAAGAGAAAGTAATGGAAGTGTAATTTATTATCACGAGTGAATAAATAAGAAACCCAAGAGATAAATTTCAACGATGCTACCTGATTCACAAGGTGAAATGACAAGGATAATTAAACTCATCAAGTATCAAAAAAAATTTGGAAGGAATAATCAAACAAAAGATGCAGAAAGAAAACTTACTTTTCAAATAACGGCCTTCTTCTTTGGGGTTGTTCTGATTCAAAATATTCAAAAAGAAGATCCTTATCTTCAGACCATCCACAGTGAACTGATGAAGTGGATACTGGATACCCTCTCACTAGCAGATACTGCAGACTGATCAGAAATTCCTGGTGCCAACAAGCCTGAGTTTTCTGCCCGCGGATGAGGAATAAGTATAGAAAAATTTGTTCTGTTGGAGCTTTCAGATGCTTTAAACATCTCACTTGCCTTCACAACCGGGGAAGCAGGGAGCACATTGTAATAATCTGTTTGACAGTCCTTGCGATTTCTGAACAGCTGAATTGCAGACAAGTATGGCACGAAAAATGCACGGAAAACAACACCGTCAATACCCATTCGTGTTGAATTTACATAATCCTCTGCCATTACTTCTAAACCATAACTCCCGTGTTTCTCATACCATTGCCATAATCCGCCTAAAGAGATATTGGGCATCTGACGTCTGCACAGAGACTCATGAACAACCGACCTACAAGAGCAAGTCTGAAAATTCCCAATACTGTGTGACGAACAGATAACCGGAGAAGCAGAATGAAGAAGTTTCTCAAACTCACCAATTGGACAACCTGTTGCCAATTGAATGGCTTCAGAAGTCACTTGTGCCATGTGAGCATCACTCACTCTAGATAATATCTTTGTTGAATCAATAACAGAATCCAGTTCTTTAACATTGGATGTCATCTGATTCCTCAAATTCTTATGCTGAACCACATTTTTGGAAGGTGAACCACTGACATCGTTCAAACTCAGCCCCATGCACATTAAACAAGATTCTGGTGCACGAACAACGCACTGTGACTCAGAAGCCGATTCCTCCCCTTCACTGTTTTTCGGAGACCTGTTTTGACCAGCTGGTTCATCAAGTTTCACAATTGACAAACCACTACGTAGACTTGATTCAAATGAACCAGAACCTTTTACCTCAATGGATCCAGATCTAGCATCTTGCTTCAGATCTTCGGAAGAAACTCCTTCATAATCTATAGGTTTATGAAGGTGTACTGCAGAGAGCTTCTCGGGCAGTTCTGATGTGTCCAGACAGGTGTATGATATTGATGGCAAGCTAGTTTGATTAAGATTTTGATTCAAACTAGAAGCAGCAAGGGGCTCTACTTCTTTGAGACAAGCTTGTGAACTTTGAAGTGGTTTCAAGGTTATGGATTCAACTCTAGTTGTATGAAGCATGCTCTACCCAGAACTAGTCTTGGAACAATAAGATCTAGACACTGTGTCTAGTCCGTTCTCTCCATTCACTTGCACAGGAAATGCACATAGTTCATTCTGTTGCACATCAACTCTTGCACACATATTTGAACTAGCCCTAACAGCCCTAGGACTCTTCTTGTAATAGTAGTTGCACTCTTGCTTTGATCCTCGATTACTTTTCCTCTCCACCTTTCCATAAACCTTTTTGATTGTCTTCTTTTTTACTTCAGCATCTGAATCCAGAATACAACGAACAACACTGCTGTGGTTTTTAAGCAAAGGAGCCTCTTTCAACTCCACACCAAATTGTGAGCAAACTGGATTCACATTTTCAGAAGCACAAATGCAATCTTGGACATCATTTGTCTGAAACTTCTGCCATGCAGAATTATTTTCCCTCCCAAAAAGGCCATTCAAATTTCCAGCATTGCTAACACTGCACCGACTTGAATTCTTGGGCACTCTTTTACTTGTCGTTGTTTTCACAAGCACCTCCAAGTAACTAACACCAGGGTAAAACCCCTGCGTACTGCAGTTTGTCTGCTCTCCATGACTATCAATGGCTGCAATACCCTTTAACCGGTTGCTGGGAGAGTAACATCCCTCTCCCGCAGCACAGTCAGGTGATTTTGGAATATTATTCCCAGCATTCTCTTCATTAGACAGCGTAATTTCATTATCAGAATCCAAACATTTACCACCATTTGGACCAAGTGAGAGTGAGTCCAATACAGGACAGTCATTTGTCTCAGAATAAACATCGGAATAATTGCTCAGTTCACATCTTGTATCCTGTACTTCTCCACTTAAGCTAGCATACCCTGGGTATTTGGTTTGAAATCCATCTTCAAAATCAGATACATGATGTTCACTACTGAAACTTGAAAGCACAGAGGGTGTCAAACTTTTCGAGACATCCACCTTCTCAATGCAAGACGTGCATGCATAACCTCTGGTACTGCATCCTTCAGAATTATTCCCATTGCATGTCCTCAGATTCAGATGATGTATCTACAGATTTGATTGCATAAGGAAGTGGTGCAACCCTATTACGGATGCCATTATTGGCACCAGTTTGAGATGTTCCCTCTCCAGGGCAACATTCTAATTCCGTTAAGCCAGTTTCTCTTGAAAACTATTTGTTCCGCTTTGCCTTCTTTCTCATTTTTTTACTTGTACTTCTTTTTCTAGGTTTCTTTTCCTGGGAAACAAAAACAACATATCAGATGAATTAGTAGTGTTCAAGAATGTAAGAACCAGAACTGTTGCTGGTACAAGACGACATCTGACGATATTAATTTAGTAGTTTTGACTCACTTTATTTCCAATGCCTTTGTTTCAAGATAGATTAGCATCAACTGAAATTCCCGGATTTGCAGAACCCAGATGATTAACATGAGGTCCATGTTCCACGGGTAATGCAACAATCTTCCACTGCCCATTGGGTCCCACGGCAAAAAAAGTAAGTATCGTACACCTGATAAATTAATGGAGATACAAGTATACAACACAAATTCTCCACAATACATGGATACTATTAAAAGTTAGAAATGCCAAAGACAGAATTACAATAATGAATACTTGGTGAACTTCAAGAAACCAGAAAGGGCTTTTATTATTTTCAGACCTGAAGAAGCTCTACCTTGAATAATATCATCTATCTCTTATAAAGGCCGTAAATCAAACTTGAATTTAAAGCATGAGTTAGATACTTCAAAAATTTGGATTAAATTTTGACATGTATGCACTATGAGATCAATACAGGCATTTCAAATTTAATATAACTTTCGATGAGGTTTCTGATCTGATTTCAGAGCAATTGTGATAAAAGGGGTACTTTGTTTATTTGCACAACTGGCCACCAAAATTTGCTAAATTTTGGCGCAAATGAACTAGTTTTTGCATTTTCTTTTGAATCTGAAACACACATAAATATTACATAAAAACACTCATTTCTCTTGTCATTCTCCTCATAATTTTGATAAAGTTTAATGGTGTATACATATAGACAGGTCGAGGTGTGAGAGTTGATGCCTGCTGGTGCTGTTTCCACAAAATCTGCACGAGGGGATAGCGGATTTATGTTGGTGCTGACTGTGATAGTACTGAGAAGTAGGAAGGAAACTGAAGGTAGGAAGAAAGGGAGTCGTGTCAAACTGTTTCGGAAAAAGATAGAGTGCTGTCATGTGGAACTGAGGAGAAGCCCAGGGGTGTTTCTAGTATTCTTCCCAAAAATTACATGGAAACTAGCTTGTTGTTCCCATATCATCAAATTCAAATATGTTAGCAAGACTTGAATCCCCAATTCGGAGACGAGCTGATTCTAGAATACCCTGATTCTAGAAGTGAATAGCTAAGTATTTAATCTGAAAGATTAGATTTAGAAACAATGAACTAGATTATATTTATCCAGAGTAAAATATTAGACCAATTTGGGCCCATTTCAATGACATGTTACATAGTATACAATAAATAAGTTATTGTAACTACAGGTTCTCCAGAGTCACAAGTTTAAAAATAAAATGTACTACAGGTTCTCCAGAAGTTAAAAATAAAATAAAATGATATGACTCTCAAACCATATCTAACACACAAAAATATCTACAACAGATTTACCTGTGATCAAGGTCCTTCCAACCAAAGCAAGATACTTCGGTATCCTGGAATATTCAGTATAGCAAGTTAGGAAAGACTTCCAAATCCAAATGGAAGAAAACAGGAAAAGCCAAATCAGTTAATGCAACATATATAGACCTTTGAAGATGAATTGATGTTATCCTTCTCTAAGGAGTCCCCGAACAAAAAGCTGCTTTCTTTATCTGCCTCTTCCTGAATAGGTATATTGGTTCTAGGGAGACCACAGTGCATATTCTGTCGTGCCTGTTCATTTTAGCAGAACATATATAAGAACAGGATTATCATTTGATACTGGAATTCGTTAATCAAATATCCTAGAGATAGCATTCAAATTTTCAAGCTTTTAAGAAATAACAAATTTCTTTTTCTATGTAGCTAAATTATTAATCAAACAACATTTGTAATAAGAATATCAGGCAAACGAGCATCTATGGAAGCAGAACATATAGTAATAGTTTTAAGGCCTTTCAATTCCGTGGATGACGGGGTAAAAAAGAAACAAATATAAGATTTGACTGCACATATGAAGGAGATGTCATGTGTTAAGAAAGTAAGAATTTTTCTTTTCTTTTTTTTTTTTTTTTTTTTTTTTGGGGGGGCGGGGTTGAGTATATTAAGATTCTTAATCAAGATAGACCATTAAGGAATCGACAGATCATTTTGCTCAGGAAGTAGCTAATGCCACAGGGGTAATGAAGTTCACCGTAATGAATAAACATGACGAAATCTTCATATAAGCAAGGAACATACAAAAGAAACAGCCTATTTATGTCAACTTGTATGGATAAACATGTATTGCTAAAGATATGTTTCGAAAATTTGAGTAACTCAATTTGTTAAGGGGGAGAATTTCTCAAATAAAGAATAGTGTTCAAGGGACATGTTATGTAGACTGCAAACCCAGAAGAAATGGAAATAACACGCATGAAAAAACATATACAGCATGTATTAAAAAAATTACATCAAATGGCCACAAGGTCCACAAGTTGAGTTTTGCATCAAAAAATAGCAAAATCATTGAAATACACATAGTTTCATAGGAGCGGTAGAAAGATGGAAAACAATATTTAAAATAAATTGAACACATTTACTGCAATCTATCTCATCCTCCTATTTCTTTAGTGTCATTGAATAGCCACCTCTTTACTGATCATCTTTTAAATGATAATAGGAAGTTGGTAACACCAATTTTAACTCTCATACAATGGGCTTCACAGACATCAATTTTAAAGGGTTTCGAAAAACAAAGGAGATAGAAGTACTGCAAGTATCAACAATAAATGCACGATATGAAGCGGGTAGGATGATGGCTACAGGCTCGAAATATAGAGACTTATAGAGATATATACTGATGTATTAAGCCTGAAATAGAAAAGGAAGTTCAATTGACCAGGTTCCCTTTTTATTTGTTTTAAGTGAACACTTCAGTTTCAAAGTACTGCTTTAAGGCATGAAAAGAAATCTGCTTAAGGATAACAACTAAACAAGATGCGACTTAGGATACCCTTACAAAACTTATAGTATGCTGATCTTTATCAACCTTATGGTAGTTAAGGAAATATAGAATTAATTCAGAATTGGCTTCACTCATGTTCGAGTATATATGCTGTCCCACATCGAATACCTTGAGAAAATACGTCTAGTATATAATAACTAAGGCCAACTCTTCTTATTGCCAATTAGTTTTGAGCTAGAGAGCTTGATGTCTTTATATGCCATATTTGGGCCCATTTATAAATCTAACAATTCAGAGCGATTGATAATCGCAATAACCAAGTCTATAGGCTTTATGGTAGGGACAAAGATCCTGTTTTGACCAAGTTAAGTAAGAAATGATATTCAAAAAGGAAATACGGATTAGTTTTAGGGCTATGAGAGGCAACTTGTCAAAGTTAACAAAGAGGAGGAGGATAATGGACATTAAACAAGAAAAAGCAGAATAGTAAAACATTACAAATTGTCTAGTTAATTTTGATATATATATATTTACCTATATTTTTGTGTTTATATCAATTTTCCGATCAACAAAATCTAAGGACTAAAAAATATGAATTAATATTTCAATTGTTCATATCTAAGAAGGGTTAAATCTATTTTTCCCCACCCTACTCGACCTCTGAATTTTTTTTCAGTCAACTCATTGAACTAACTTTTTTTTACAAAAAATTGAATTTCCGTCTGTTTGTTAAATGCTAACGAAAAATCTATGTGGCGCCATGTTGGATACTTACATGGATAATTATAAAAAACTATGTGGCGCCATGTCGGATGAAAAAAATATTTTGGTATACTATAAATTTATCAAATATTTTTTAATTTTGCAGTAGATTATAAATTTACAAAATTAAAAACATTATGTATAATACACTAAAACCAATAAAACAAGCTAACATTCAAATAAACTATACAAAGTTAATAAAAAAATAATAATAACTTAAAACAAGTTTACAAGTACTTAAACAAAAAACAAAAACAGAAAAGTAAAATAAAAAAAGTTAAGGCCACTTAATCATCATCAATACAGAAACCCAAACAAACCAAATCTATCATCCCCAATAAAATTTCTACTCTCTTCTTTCTCTCTCTCACTCTCTATATCTATAGAATTGGGGAGAAAATTTTGATTGTGAATTGAAATTAAAATCTTTACCGATCTTTGGGAACGGAAAGTGGGTTCGAAGGAATTGGGTATCTCCGATCCCTAGAGGAGGTCCCAATTTAGATGGTTGTATGTGTAATCGAAGATGGGTATCTTATAGGTATGATTTTGTTTGAAATTTTTTGATAGCGGTGGAATTGAGTTAGCCGTGAATCACCCATTGAGTTGCCACTAGTGATTATATATAGAGAGATAGTTGAACATTTTAATCCTTTGAAACACAAAGCTGAACATCTTAATCATTTCAATGATTTCTACTTTCTAATTTTTTGAACATCCGAATCAACTAAATGGCGTAGATGTAAATCGGAAAATATGGTACCAATTGTGCGTGTGTGACAGATCTATGTTGGTCAATGTAGATGATAATGGTGGCAGACGGTTGTGAACGGTCAGATCTATTTACTTGCAAATATGGGGTTGAAGATGGTTGCAAATCTTTGTTCGGTTCGATCTGTGGTTGAAGATGGTTTCAAATGTTTTAATTTTCTTTTAATTAATTGTGTTTGCTATTTTTTATTTTTGTCCTTTATATTTAATTAAACGGTGCAAGTTTGATTTAGAAATCGTTTTTTGTTACATATGTGCATTGATTTGCCACGTCATATTTCTCTCTTTTGTGGAATCTTATGTGGAAAGTCTGTTTAAAGTCAACTTAACTTAACAGATTTTGAAATGTTTTGAAAAAAAAAAAATCAGTTCAGTGAGTCGATTGTAAAAAATTTCAGTCTAGTGATGCATTTATAAATCGAGGTCGAGTAAAGTGGGAAAAAATAGATTTAACCCTATCTAAGAAACAAGGATTCTTCAATATGTTGGCGAATCCCGGAATACTTCAAGTTTCGATAAGAGTATTTTGAGGGATTCCTCAATAGTTTTTTCTCTCTAAATACTAAAAATTGAATATATTACTAATATTTTATACTATACTAACTTGTATAATGTTTTATACACTACAACTATATATTTCCTAGAACTCAATCTTATTAGTATATAAAAACTTTGTTATTCTTCAATGTTTTTACATTTTTTCATGAATTATTATTTATTGGTATTAAAAACTTAATGTATGCACATATTTATATAGATTTATATGCATATGCATATAAAAAAATTATTTCAAACTTAAATATGTGCCGAATAACTAAATCCCCATTTTCTAAAATTGGTTGAACTACCGAATCCCCTTATGGCAGGCTCGAATCCTTACTTTTTAGGTTTATAGTTCTTCTATGTCCGTGTTAAATAGTTTGTTTACTTATATAGTAGACGTTCAATTTGGGAAGTTCACTCCTCTCAAAAGTAAACATGTAATGAAAGGAGCATCATAGTGAATTCATATAAGTAGACATGTTTATCAAACAAAGCTCTGACAAACATCTACACATATGATTGTGTATCCCATACCACACCTATGTCATATAATGTCTGAAATAGATTTTTATCATATTCACTTAGAAAAATCTGCGCAGCTCAGGGAAAAGGTAAAAATGTTCCATATTATACTAATTTGGAAAAGTCCAAGTTAGGTAAAAGGCAAATGGTATCACATTATATACGCTAACTAAACAAATCAAACGGCCAAAGGATTAACTATTAACTTTTTTCTTTCTCCATGCTTTTAGTCTTGAGAATTTGTGCATCCTTAAGTGTTTTGTGTTACTTTTGATGTGTTTTGTTGTTATTTTGTAGGAGGAATGATGCGGTACGGGTGAAGAAATTTAAGATGTTTATTATTAATTTTGTATTGTTATTTAGAGATAAATGTTGAGTTATTAATGAAATTATTTAGTAGGATATCCTAGAAGTTTTAATTATAGTAGTAGTTTTTCATTAGGAGAGTTTTAATTGTAGTAGTAAATTTCAATTAGGAGAATTTATTATAGTAGTAGATTTTAATTAGAAGATTGTTTCATTTCTAAATATTGGGTTTTTACTTAGTTCCCAAATATTGGGTTTTCTATTTAAGTATTGTAATACTTCAATATTTTTAAATTATGGAATGAATTGATTTGAGATTAAAGTTGTGTTTTTTTGTGCGTGTTTCTTTACCGATTCACTGCGGAGATAGGTACCCTTATTCATTATTCCCACCTAGTCCTACATCATAATGGTATCAAGAACCAAAATTTCTGATATTTTTTTATTTCACCCAATTCCTTTCTACCCAAATTTTTTGTCCTCCATCAAATTGTCGAAGTTCGTTAGAGAATCGACAATAATTTTCCAAGACAAAAGCACAATCTGCAACAGGAATCGTCATTGTCGTAGTCTCCATCGAGCTCAAAAAAAATCAAGGAAAATTGATTTGCATTAGGAAAATTGAACAACTTTCGGAGATGGTTTGTATTAGGAAAATTGAAGTTAAGTTTGACCCTAAATGTGAAAACATCAAGGAAGATAAAGTTTTGGTCAACAATGTTGATTTTCTTTTTCCGTTCATACATTTGAGTCCCAAGCTACTTCAAATTTCTATATTACATCATTGTTATTCCCGAAAATTGAGTTCATAAAATTTAAACATTGGATGCGAATGTTTTGTTGGAAGTCATCTCTCAGACTGTGGTTTATTATTCTATGATATTTCAAATCTCGAGTACGCGTTTTTTTCAAAGGCGAGTAGAATGATGCGGTACGAAAGAAGAAATTCAAGAAGTTTATTATTAATTTTGTATTGTTATTGAGTTATTAATGAAATTATTTAGTAGGATATCCTAGAAGTTTTAATTATAATAGTAGTTTGTCATTAGGATAGTTTTAATTATTGTAGTAGATTTCAATTAGGAAATTTTATTATAATAATAGATTTTAGTTAGGAGATTGTTTCCTTTCTAAATTAGGGTTTTTACTTGGTCTCCATGTATTGGGTTTTCTTTACGGATTTTGTGCGGAGATAGGTATCCTTTATTCCTTCTTCGCATCTTGTCCTACATCAAGGAAGCAAGATAGGGGTGAAACTGACATTTCATAACATAAAAAGCAAAGAAGGGGCAAAACTTTTATGAGTTATTTTAAAATTAATTTTAAAGTTTAATATGCCTCCTTTGACCACAAAATCAAATTGTATCAAAATTAATTTTGGAATGGGGGAGCAACAAACAGTTTAACTTACAAAACCAAAGCCAAGTGAGTAAAATCATTTTGGCTTTAACCCCAAAATTACATTCAAAACAAAAGAAAAAAAGCTAGAATATCTTGTACCTTCAAAAATCAAGTGTATACAATAATTTAGGTTTAATCAATTCTCTAAAGTGAAATCTGAAACCCATAAGATCACCTGGTAGCAACAGACAGGAATGTCAACAAGGACGGTCGGAGTATGAGCATCGTTGTTGCTGTTCTTCTCAATGACACGAGCATCAGCAGCATTCAATTTCGAGCTATTTCTACTTACTTCCCAATCTTCCCGACCCAAGTGAAACCTTAGCACAACAAACACTTCTTCTGCACTTCCTTGCGCCATTAACAAAACCATTGTTCCTACAGCTCCTAACCAGAGTACTACGACTACAAATCTTTTCAATTTTGTTGTTGTTGCTGGAGAAATTATTGTTTCTACAAAAACAATATCCAGGAACAATGGGAACTAATCGAACAATTGCCATTTACGAATTTACAAAATCTACTTATTACTAAAGAATTTCCACATTTGTTTGATGGATTTGGTTGAAGATGAGAGAGAGTGGTGTTCTGTTTTTAATAGAAAAGAATACAAAATTTAAAATTCAAAGACATGAGCTTATAATTTAAAATTTATTATATTAAAAGTTGATGATGATATAAAAATTATAAAATTATTATTTATTTTAATTTTTTTTCCGTTCAAATCGGAAAACTTTAGCAAAAAAAGTAACCAAATTTTTTATAATTTTTTTTTTTTTTCTGTTTATTAAAAAATTTAGACGGAAAATTTTAGCAAGAAAAGTGATCAAGTTTTCTATTTATTTCTTTTCTTTTCCGTTTATTAAAAAACTCAAAAATATAAAAATTAAAAAAAAAATTAAATTTTTCATCTATTTTTTTTTTTTTGTCTATTTTAAACTCAGAAGTACGCTACGGATGTTTTTCTTTTTCTCTCTTTATTTTGGAACTTTGCTTTTTGCCTTTTCTTCCGGTACTGAAATAAAAGAAGGAAATCTCACTTTAGTACTTTACTTTAGTAATTAGTTTGATGGTTTTAGTTTTATCCCTCTACTTTGAATTTGTTTGTTTTTTACCTTTGTTCTTCTTCTTTTTACACATCTTATTTGTTTCAAAAATAGACATTCATATTCATTTTGTTTGTTTTAAAATTGAGTTAAAATAGTGTATATATAAACCGTCTTAGAATCATGATATATAATTAAAACAAAAAGTAAAAATAGTTTTGTCTAACATAAGAATTTTATTAACGATGTGTCGATATATATTTATATTGTTAAACTATAAAACCATATAAAGTTTCTAAAATGTCATAATTTTTATTTTTGATTAATTGTCACGCCACTACTACTATATTTTTTTTAACTAATGGTTAAAATATGTGTGATAAGATAAAGTAGTTTTTCAAAATTATGATAAATATATCTTTAATTTTGAAACTCTATATATATTAAAACTTTTCACTTTATTTCTCTCCTTCATTTTTGGGTAAAAGGGTAAGATAAACTAATTTTTTCTTTTTTGTTTTTTGTTTTTTTTAGTTTTTTTGTTATCTTAGGTGGTAAATTTTAGGTAATCTTTAACTACTCATTTTTATTGTTTCAAAAATTTGCATCCTCAATGTTGTCTAATAAACCTGACCTCCCCATTGTATATATCAATTTAGCTATCTACTTTTCTTTTTATTTTTTAAAGGCATTTATACCAGTAGTTTATGAGATTATCACTTTTTCCTTGTTTGTTTTTGTTTGGATATTCAATTCAAGCTAGTGGTTATCTGTCTGCTAATGGAGAGAGTGTTATCTTAACGGTATGTTTCTGAGTTTTAAAATGGACAAAAAAAAAAGAAAAGAACAAAAAAATTAAGTTTTCTTTTCAATTCTTATGTTTTTGAGTTTTTTAATAAACAGAAAAGAAAAGAAATGGATAAAAAACTTTGTCACTTTTTCTGCCAAAGTTTCCTGTTCAAAATTGGTCTGATTTGGACGGAAAAGAAATTGGAATAAGTAATATTTTTATAATTCCCATATTATCCTCAAGTTTTAATATAATAAATTTTAAATTACAACTCATGTCCTAAACTTTAAATTTTCTATTTTTTTCTATTAAAAACTCAGAAACAACACAAAGAAAAATTTTAAATTTTCTATTCTTTTATTTTATTTTTTAATTTAAGTTTTCTATTCTTTTTTTTTTCTGTTCAAAACTCAGAAACAGAATATAAATCTTATATTCTTCTGTTAATATTTAAAAATGAGTTATATATTCTCATCTTTTATCTTGTTATTCAATTTACACCGAGCATTTGGTGTAATTTTTAAGAGAAAAAAAATTCAATTTTCTTACAGTTGTGCAAATAGCCATTGGAAAAGTATTCTGGGGTTCTTACAAGTATACTCAAGTTGTCATTCCTATTCAAAACATTTCAGGTTCACCATATTAATAGTCATTTACAAAATCTAAAAAGGAAAGAGGCTGTGGGATCTCTAGAAAGGGAAGGGAAGCTCTGGAATCTTGAGGCCTGGGAGGGAAGAGGCTGCAATAAGCTTTTCCTTTGTAGAGGACATCTTTTCCCATACCTCTTTATTGAGGTCAAAAAAGGGAAGAAAAGCAAAACTCAGGCACTATAAAAGCAGTGTTTGAGCCTAAAATTAGGGCTTAGAAAACTCAGAAAATAGAATGAGGCTCCAGAGGGAAGGGATGTTTCAAAGGGTGGTTGCCCCTCTCTGTTAAAAAGAGCCAATGATTTCATTTTCCAGCTACACAATTCAACAGCCCTTGTTTGTGTTTAAGGCAATGTTTGTTTGTTTCAGCTTATTCTTTGGGTCTGTTCGGCAATGACTTATTTTACAATGACTTAGAGATGGCAAATATGGAAGAGGCTATGATGATGATGAATCAATTTTTCTGGGTTAAATCGGGCAGTGAGAGAATGTGATCCGTATCTTGGCGGGGCGACCCGGAGGGTATGTGAGAGATTTGATTGGGTTATTATTCCTCTCTCATGCAACTGGTGGTTGCAGTCATGGCGGTGTCACCCTCTTGCCTGATATATTACAGATCTGAGCCTTTCCTTCCATTTTTTCATATCTCTCTTCCTCTCATTCTATTTGCTGTGTGCTGTTATTAATGGGTATTTTTAATTTCGAATAAATTATGCTCTTTTGTCTTAAATTAAATATTTAATTTTGACCTTTTAAAGTCAAATAAACAATTCATTGGCTCATACTTTCAGAATGTATTTAGTTGAATGTAATACTCATTAAGACAATTTTATTGTGCATGCATATGTTATATCCTTTGTATCTAATTCTGATATTTTTATATTTATTTGTTTGAGGTAACAATGAGATCAAGACCCATTTGGACCATCTCAAGTGCCGAATACTCAAACTGAAAATCAACCTCAACTTATTGGTGATTCTCAGTCAGAAAATGCTACTGAGGTTGAAGTTGAAGCTGAGCATGTGAAAAAAAGAAAAAAAAAGACCTCAAAAGCCTTGGACGAGTTTACTGTTGTGACATTAAAAGATGGAACTAAGAAGGTTGAGTGCAAGCATTGCTCTTCAAAATACGGGTTCTACCAGTCATTTGAATAGGCACATGAACTCTTGCTCTATTTGGCTGGCTTCAATTTCTGGCTCCGGAAAACCCAAGCAGCAGGTATTATCTTATCCTACTTTAGAAGTTGAAGGTAAAACTGGTAACTTGAATTTCTTCAAGTATGATAAAGAAAAAGTAAGGGAGCTTTTTGCTAAGATGATATGTGTGCATGAATACCCTTTTCGTATGATTTAGCATGAATTTTTCATACTATTTTTAAAAACTTTGAATCCAAGATTTGATCCCATTTCTAGGGTGACAATAAGGACTGATTGCATGAAGCTTTATGCTTTAGAGAAGAAAAAAATTAAGGCTCTGTTTGATGGTATTAGTAGGATAAGTTTAACTTCTGACTTCTAATCAAACTATTGGTTATATGTGTGTCACTGCTCATTTTTTGGATTCGGATTGGAACTTGCATAAAAGGGTTATCAATTTTTGTACCATGGCACCTCTACACACTGGTCTTATGATTTTTGATTCTATTTTGCATTGTATAACTGAGTGGAGAATTGAAAATAAAATATCAACCGTGACTCTTGATAATGCATCTGCAAATGATCTTGCTATAAGGCATCTTAGGGATAATTTTACATTGAAAGGTGACCTTTATTTTAGGGGTAAAATATTTCATGGTAGATGTTGTGCCCACATTCTTAACTTGATGGTGCAAGATGGTTTGGGGATTATCCAAAATGTTATTCAAAACGTTCGTGAGACTGTCAAGTACTTGAAAATATGTCCATCTCGTCTTCATAAATTTGGTGAGATTGTGAAAAATTTGCAATTACCATCTTCAAAAAGATTGATCTTAGATGTCCCCACTAGGTGGAACTCCACATATGCCATGTTAGAGTCTGCTTTGCAATTCAAGGATGCGTTCCCATTGTACAAAGAGAGAGACCTTCATTATAACTCTTTGCCTAGTAAGGAAGATTGGGACAGGGCTGAGAGGGTTATTAAATTTTTAGAAGTGTTTAATGAAGTAACAAATGTGTTTTCTGGTTGTGAATATCCTACTTCCAATTTTTTTTTACCTGAGATTTGGAAAATCATGGAGCTGTTGAATGAAACTATTGTTGATGATTGTGAATATATGAAAGAAATGGCTTACAAGATGAAAGAGAAGTTTGATAAATATTGGGGACAATGCAACTTATTGATGGCTTTTGCATCTATCTTAGATCCAAGATATAAGATGCAATTAGTTATATTTTGTTTCCCAAAAATGTATGTTAGTGAGTTTGAAGCAAAGAGGAACTTAACACTTGTTCAAAATGCTTTGCAAGAACTATTTGACGAATATGTGTCACTTTACAATGCAGAACAAGTTGTTAATAGTCAATGTGAAACTTCAATTGCTAAACCAATGTTTTCTGTTGGTGGATCTAAGAGTAAGACCAAGAGTAGAGCATAGTTTGACAGTTGGGCTCAAAACATGGACATTGCATCCCCATGTTTGAAGTTTGATTTGGAAATTTACTTGGAAGAAGGGAGATTGGTTTGTAATGCTGATGATAATTTTGATGCTTTAAAATGGTGGAAGACAAACACTTTAAAATTCAAGGTTTTGTCTAGGATGGCAAGAGATATATTGTCCATACGTGACTGACTGACTCGTGGCCTCTGAATCAACATTTAGTCTTTGGGGGAGGGTTTTTGACCGAGTTCAGAGCTCTTTGAAGCGAAACCACAGTTCGAGCTTTGATTTGCATGTGATTGGTTGAAGTGAGTATAAGATTAAGAAAAACATGATTGTAAGTATTAATTTGTTTAATTTTTTTTACATAAATAAACACAAGCAAATAATATCATGGATTAATATTAGTTGATTGACAATGTAGGCTGATGAAGATTTGGAGACCGAAGTGTTGATGCAGTGAATAAATTGATAATATATTGCTGATATTGTGATACATTGTTGTTTACATTTCAGTTTTTAAATTGAACTGTTGAACTGTTTACTTTGTTTACTATTGAACTGCTGAACTTGAACCGTTGGACTTTGGTTATTTTGTTTGGAACTCTGGATTTTCTTTTGAGCACTTTGGAATTTGGTTTATGAAATGGTGTCAAACTACTAGCTTTAGTGTTTAAGTTAGGAATTTGGAGTTTAAATATTTGGCTTGCAGCCTTGAGTTGATAACGCACAACCAACAAAGAAACAAGTTTAGTGTAAAGTCTGAAAAAAAGATAAGTTTTCTTATTTTTTTATTTAGACATTTTCTTTTATTTTTTACGAGTTAGTTATTTACTTGTTTCTAACCATATTCTATATTTGCAGGATTTAAGCTTGGACTTTAGGCCTTGGATAATTGATAATTGATTTGCAGAGCTTTGCCTTCTTTCTTGAACTTCAATATTAGTATAGTGGAGGTAACAACATATAGATAGTCATAGATATGTATGTAGATTATTGTTGTTTTTCTTTATGTGTGCATGCATAGATTATTGTTGATTTTTCTGGTGATGTTTCAGGATGACATTGCTTTTAGGTCCTCCAAGTTCTGGGAAGACCACCCTGATGCTTGATTTGGCTGGAAAGCTTGATCCCACCCTTGGGGTAAGTCTTGCAATTTTTATTTTTTTCATGGATTCTCAGTGCTTTAACTCAAGATTTTTCTTCTATTTGGATTACTGTTGAATGTGAAAATATTTCATTTTGCTATACTTGTTTTCTGGAAGGGTGACTTACAATGGCCATGGCATGCAAGAGTTTGTACCCCAGAGAACGGCTGCCTATATCAGCCAACATGATGTGCATGATTCTTTGAAGCATGATTCTCCAGCTACACTTTGAATGGGATGCAAACAGATCTTTGGTTATTTTATTGATAGCTAAAGGTCTTCTTGTAATTCTTTTCATCGTATAGCGCACGATTCCCTCTTGCCGATTTGTTTTATGTGCATTTATAAAGTCATTTAGAATTAATTTTTGTATAAGAATGACCTGGTGGAACTCTATTTCTTCATTATATAAGTTTCAATGTTGTTCCTATAATTCAGGCTGCCGCAACAGCAGGTCAAGAGGCTAGCGTGGTCACAGATTATGTTCTAAAGGTATTAGAATTTACCATATAGCCTTTTTGATCGCATTTTGACAGGGTAACGTAACAATGTATAAATTAATTCTTCCCACTTTGTTGCAGATTTTGGGACTTGATATCTGTGCAGATACAATGGTAGGTGATCAAATGATCAGGGGTATATCTGGAGGACAGAAAAAGTGTGTTACAACAGGTTAAAGAAACTCTATTTATTACCATCAAGCAAGTTTATATAGGATAATAATTAATTCTTTGGTTAATTACATAGTGTATCAGGGTCCCCGCGAACATGTGCTTGAGTTTTTCGAATGTATGGGTTTCAAATGTCCAGAGAGAAAAGGTGTTGCTGGTTTCTTGCACGAAGTAAGTGATCTATGTTCATTTTCTGAGTAAATAAAATTATGTCTTGTTCAAATCTAAGTACCATTCCGGTGGAATAAAAATTTGGTGCAGGTAACATCAAAGAAAGATCAGAAACAGTACTGGCTACACAAAGATGAGCCTTACAGATTTATTACAGCTAGAGAATGTGAAGCCTTGTCCAAAGGAGATGAAATGTGATGTTGAGGTGGGATTCATTCATTTTATGTTATTTAGAAATTCTGTGTTCTATATGCATACATATGTTAATCTCCTTTCAGCATTCATTTGTTGTTCTTTTTAAATTATTTGTAAGTTGATTTTGTATCTTGTATTTTTAGTACAAGTAATATCCTACTATATCTGACTCATTCAGCTAAGTACATTTGCCATTCGAGATGCGGAGGAGTACCAAGAATTTTTGTGATCGCCCAAAGGACCAGAGACCACAAGCAGAAGAAGTCATTGGGGTAAGCCATTATGTTCATACTGTTCATTGTACTCATAAGTTTAGCCTTCAAGTTGGTTCATCAACGTGTTTGGATTCAATTTTACATAAAACTATATTCTGGCAAATAGAATTTGTATGCTTTTGTTTAATACAGAGGAATATAGAATTGACCTCTACTTCACTCTTTCAATTTTTACTCTCACCCTTATCCCATTTGATCGTTTTATAGATTTTCTTCTTGTTTTCACTCTTTCTCCTGGGTTGCCTTAATGATTGTGTTTAGTTTTTACCAACTTTTCTCTATATCTGAAATCTGTTTCTGACTTGCTACTCTTGGGATCCATCAGGTTTGCAGAAGGAAGATTTTGTCTGTAGGTGGAGAGTATAACATGGTTAGGGGTGTCAGTGGGGCAAATGGTCCCTTTCTATGTCTTTCCATGTGGACATGCATTTCATGCCCAATGCCTGATTGCCCACGTTATGAGGTGTACAGATCAAACTCAAAGAAAGATATACAGAAGTTTTTAAAGAAAGATACAAAGAGTTAAATGATGAGTTGTGATATCTTGTTCTGTGAGCGTTTGTAATTATGTTTAGAAACAAATGTAGATTTTGCCATCGTTTGAACACATGTATTTTTATATATAAACGAAATTGAAGTTTTTTTAAGTTTTTATTTTATGTCTCATTTTGGTGTGATCCATTTGAGATTCGAGCTCGAATAGAAAGGCTCGCGAATTACTCGTTGTGAAAACGAGTCGAGTAACTCCGAGCCGAGTAGTATCGAGTAATTTATCGAGTTGAACTTGAGCAGTCTTGAAAATTATCAGTTCGAATTCCTGAATACAAATTTTTTGATCCGAGTCGATCCGAATTCACCCCTAGTTATCTTGACACTTAATCATGTATGTGTGAATTGTGATTACCAAAAATGTAATATTATCACTGTACCAAATACGATCACACGAGTATCTCGACACTTTATCAGTATCTTGACATTTGATCAGGTACGTGTGATTTCCGAGAAAGTAAGATTATCAATGTACCAAACACGATTTACAAACGATAGAAACCCATATTACCGAAAAATCTGAAATGACCACATAAGATAATTCATACCAAACACCCTTGAGGTTTCCATTGAGATAGTAGAAAGTCATTTATGTTCATCATGTAGGTTTCAAATCTCTATGATGAAGAAGGTAATGAAATTTAATGTTTGTAACATCTTACAAATGCTTGTATATAATGCCTTCTAGTTCAATTCTAGGAAGAGAGTACAAAACTATATTACAGGTAACCTTGACAGTACAATTATTTGGACTTGACAACCTTTCTGAACAAGGCCTAGGACAAGGGTTTTAAAAACTTGTCAACTTTACTATTTGTTCTCCTAGACAAAAACTTCATACAGATAGGAGGCTTCACCCCAGCCAAAGCAAGTATTGAACTAGGCAAAGTCCATATACCATCCCCACAAATCAAACCTGAAGCCACTGCAGGTCCAAAAGCATCTGCCTTGGCCTTATTTATCTTCTCCCAAACAAATAATATCAAACTTCCAAGGCACATATCAATGGCAAAATAAGACCCCGAATAAAAAGGTATTGCCATTGCCATTAGAAGTGGAATAAACCACGCGCGTTTATTCCCCAAACCATCCCTTACTAGGTTTATAAGAATCGCGGAACCAAAAAACACATAACACAGAAATAGGCAATTTTTTGGTAAGGATGAGAATCCATCAACCCCTAACTTGGCCATGTTCCGATAAACAAGAGCAAATGGTGCAGGGTATTCACTTCCAATTAGTCCTAAATCAGGGAATGCTTTATAAAATACCCAAAACACGCAAGGAGAAATTATGCAACCCATTGCTGTACCTATCGCTTGGCTCACAGACATGGACCGCGGTGAAGCCAATGTCAAGTATCCAGTTTTAAAGTCCTGCATAAGGTCAGATGCTGTAGAGACAATATTAATCATGACCCCACAAGCTGCTAAACCTGCAAGTACACCACCATGTGAGGATTCGGCCCATGCCCCTATTGTAAAGATTGCAAGCTTTCCATAAGTAGATGCAAGGGACCAGTCAGTTAGGCCGCATCCAAAGGCATTACAGATGGCTAATGTGGGAGCGAAAGTGTAGATTAAGATAATGTAGTACCACTTGAGCTGGTGGAAGATATGAGGAAGCGTTGCAGTTGAGATTGCTGCAATAGTAATATAACCTTCGATAACAAACCATGTTGGGATTTGTTCTTTGAGAAAAAGTTGCATTCGACGCTGATCATCATAGGATAGAGGAGAGTTTACAAGAGATGGATGATCAGCAACTGGGAGATCAGTTGAGTCATTCCTCTTTCGGAGAATGTAAACCAAACCATCGCCAAGGATCATTGCCATGGCGATGAATACCTGTGTATATTAATGCACTTAATTTCATTATTAAGTATTCAGTTTATAAAAGGAAAATTCTAGGTAATTAGACAGAATTAGACAAAGCTTTACAGTGTTGTACTGTACAACCCTGTAGAGCTTAGACTGAAGTTGTCCATTTTATCTATACAAAGTTCTACAGGATTGTACAGTAGGTAACACAAAGCTCTACTGGGTTGTATATTACAACACCGTACACTTTTGTCCAAGTAAACTAGACAACTTTTCTATCTAGTTTACCTAGCATTACTCATTACTCGTTACAAAAACAAATGAAACACATACTAGAATTTAAGTTATGTACCTTGTAACCTTGAATACCACGCAGACTATTAGAACTGAGGCCTTCAGGGTACCAATCACCCTGTCTGGTTTCTATAAGTGGCCACATAACACCCCACGAAAGAAGTCCTCCAATCAACACAGATGCGTTTATGATATAGGGACAAATCATTCCAACTCCAACATAAGTAGCCGAGAAATCAAAGTAAAACCTGTACTTAAGTGACGAATAAGTTAATAAAATAGAAGAAATGTGAGACTAAATATGCATGTTATATTAGTGAAAGTGTTATATGCGTACTTGTGGTAATATGCTTTCATTCCGAATGTAGGAAACTTTGAGAATCCACAATCATCACCAGCAGTGAAAAACCATTGGAAAAAACCCCACAAGAAGCTGAATGAAAAGAACTTGCCTAATACTTTCACTTGTTTCCTGCATCATGTTATATAATTTTGGAACTTTAAACTTTTAAACAGCTGAAAATAAAAATAAGTAATGTTAGATGGTGCATTACTTTGCTAACTTGGCGCCTTGAGGAGTGTGGAAACTGTTGATAAGATGTGCAGTTGCAGTACCACTTGGATATGTTAATTTGAAGTCTATGATCATAATCTGAAACCAAACATGCCATTCAAGATTTTAGAAAGCTTTTATTTCCCACAAAATTTAATCTTTTAGTTTCATATGATAAGGAATACACAACAACAACAAAAACTGGATAACCCAAACCATGGTTTGATAAGTAACTGTCTTAAGTATATTGAAATCATTCTCTTGTATGAATGTTCAAGGAAAATTGTCACCAACTTTCTTGAACTTTGGTTTTGATATAGTGTATGATTACACAGCGTTTAGAGCTTTTGGAAGTCAAAATGCACTTGAAAACCTTATTTGTTTAGAAATAGCTTAATTTAAACGCAGTTTATTTAACTCAAAAATGTCGCTTTTGAAGCTTAAATGCAATGCACCAAAAATGGTGGGGTGCATTTGAAAATCCAAACGTTGCAAATGCTAGTAACCGAACAAACCCATAGTAATAAAGGTTTGTAGGAGGCACTCGATTGTTGACATGTAATGCACAAAATACAAAATACAAGACTGATGATATAAAAATTGTCAGTAGTCGAATACCTCCCTTTTCAACATATAGATTAAGCATACCTTTCGTAGAGGCACAACTGAGAAGAGGCCTAGAAAGCTAACCACAAAGAGAAAGCCAATCATCCAACTTAATTTAGGGTTCTTATAATCTAGGCTATCTTTGGCCTCTCCTGATTGTTTGGCAATGTCCTCACTCATCCCATAAAGATGACTCCCAAAGCCACCTATATAAACCAAAACAACAAATAAGAGATTTTTAGAAGAGAGAAAAACATATTAATAATCAAAACAAACAAAAATTAGTTAACATGGTTTAATTTGCATGCATATTCTTAAGAACAGTGCATCCTCTGTTTTGAAATTTTGGAGCAATTTTGGCACTTCTGTCTCATAAAAGGTATGATTAAATAATTATCAAATCCTCGTGAAAAAAAACTGTTGAAAATGTACTTCTTATTCAAGTTATAATGGCTTGTTACTTGATTGCTGACATATATAATAAGGAAGAACTGTGATATTAAACAATTCATAAAAAAATTTATGTTTCTCAAATATATATATATGAAAAGAAAATGCAACTATTACCATCTAAGGACACTGTAAGTATTATAAAGATAATTTGAGGGTGAAAGAGTCTAAAATGTATGATTCCAAACAAGTAAACTTTAAAATAATTCAGAAAATAAGCTTTTAGCTTATTTATTGTTTCAATATCATAGTTTGTTTTACTAATAGTCATGACACTTCAACTTTTAGCTTATATAAGACAAATTACATTATATATACCAGACGGTTCCGGATTCCAAACAAAGACGGCCCATTTGGGCAGTTTATATTAGAGAAATTGCATTATATATAGCAGACGGTTACAAAAATTGTATAATTGTTATATAACAAATGTCATCTGTTATACAACTCTCTACTGTAAATGCAACTTGTTTTCTATATACTGCCCAAATAGATTGCTCATTTTGAACTGTATGAAATCAAAATTCTTTTTTCACAACCTAAGAACTTTTAATATAGTAACGATTCGTAACATGTATTTGCTACCGATCAAAAATGGACATACACCGTCTCTATTATTCAATATAAGAACCATTAACCAATGGTCGAGATTAAAATTGAAAAAATCAACCATGGGTTACGTCCGCTAGCGGATCGTCCGCTTAGTAGGGGACGAAACCCGTCATCCGCAACCTAACCTAAGAACTTTTAATATAGTAATGATTCGGATGTATTTATTCTGAGATCAAAAGTCTGAATGACAGTCTCTCTCATTCGAGTATAAAACCATTAACCAAGCATGCCAGAGATTAGAATATAATAGGTTACGTAGCAAATTAGACATCCAGCAAACAAGGGACATACCCTTCATCCACTATCTGCTATCCGCTATTCTAGTAACCAATATTGTCCGCAAGAAAAGTACTTTGGTCCCATGACACTATAGTGGCACTTTGGTATTTGAAAATTCAATGGCACTAGAACTGCACAATTTCTTACTTGACACTTTTCTCGTAATTTTACTTCATAATTACAAAAATGCTTTACTCAGCGAATTTTTTGTGCCGTAGGGTTTGACTAGATACGTATGTTCGGAGGGAAAATCGAATTTGGAGGGAAAAATAACTCCCCTGACCCTTCTTTCCGTTCCATTCAATTTCTTCTTTCTAACTGTTCAACATAGAAGCTACCAAAGCTGTAAACCTCTCCAAACTCAATAGCCATCATAATCATCAATATAATGTCTCTTACTCTTTCAGCCCTCTCCTCTCCGAGCCCATCTCTTCACCTTCCGTTCAGGCCCTCTTCTTCAAATACCCGCCTCTTTTCTAGGATTCGGTCTCCAGTCATTCCTTTTCGATCTTCCCCCAACAACATACAAATTTTCAATTTTGGGCGCAGCCATAGTTACTCAGGGAAGAAATTGGGATTTTCATTAGGGGGAAATTTTGGGTTTTCCATAAAAGCGGGAAATGGGGAAGGTGGAGAGAGAAAGATAGTTGCTAGTGATGAAGCTGAACAGGAAGCTCGAGGGCAGAGTACTATGCCTGAGAGGTTCAGGTACTTAACCAAGGAAGCTCCTGAGCCGCCTGTCAGGTGGCCTTATTTCATAGGTATCTCCACTACATATGTATTTACTGATTTTAGTTAAATATGAATTCTTTGTAGTGGTTAGATTTTTCTTAAATAACGAAAGCTGTCAATTGTTAATTAGGTTATGCCAGTGGAAGAATCAATGCTATTTGATTGTCATGTTTGATTCTGAGTTTTATATGCAGCTTCAATTTTAGTTAGGTTTATATTTTATATACATAAATGCAAAATGAATTAGTTTTTGTTCTCTCTTTAATGATGCTTTTGGTTATTATTCACTTGGAGACCTGTGTTAATTTGTATTTGGATAAAATATGCTAATTTATACGGCTAGAAAAAAACAGTTTGATTGGACATATTATAACTCAATAGTGTTAGAGTGTGTTTGATTGGGCTGCTGTGATTAAACTAGTAATTGGACTGTGATAGCTATGATTGAGTAGAAGGAGACTAGTTGTGCGTAGTAATAAGGGGGGAAACAGAGCTTAATATAAGTATAAACTCCTATGAAATCTGCCATAAATCTAATGCACACCTAGTGTTTGATAAAATGCTTCAATGAATTTAATTTCTTAACACAACTATTGTCCCAGACTAGCTATATATATATATATATATATATATATAATAAAGGAAATTTTTGTTGGCTAATCTTACTCCACTAAATTTGAGCGGCAAGTTGGCGAGCTGCTATGCATTAGTACAAACGGAAAAATGTTAACACAGAGAGATGACTTAGTAATATACTAACATTGAGATGCCCAAGATAGTGGGAGGAATATATCAAATAGTGTTGGGAAAAATATGGCTTTCCCACAAGTGTAAATCAATGGAAGCAATGCAAGAAAATAACAAAAGAAGTAGGCACATAAGAATTACGTGGTTCCCTCTAACTGAGGTACATCCACAAGACCGGTAGGTAAGTTTCTTCCACTATCACCAAACAGAGTTTACAAAATGGCCAAAAAGGCATAAGCCTTACAACCACACCAAAGGTGTAAATCACAAGAGGAAAATACCTCACAAATGAGAATACAAATCTCCAAGAACAAACAGATCTGAACAGGAGATTTTATCTGAATGGAGCTCTCTCTATTTACTTTTCTGTATCTATTCTCAATATATCAAAAATGGGACATGTCTTAGATTTATAAGGATTTGAATCTTCTTGAAGACTCTAAGCCAACTTTGAAAATACCAAGAGTCATGCACGGGAAAACCACCAAAAATAAAAGCCATGCATTTTACCAAGGTGCATGCCAAAGACTGTAATTAAGAAATAGGTGGGTCCCACAAAGGAGGGAAACTCAACAATTCTCCCCCTCCCGACTTATGTGGAGGATTCGACCATTCCCGCCAAGAGTCGACACTTCTCATGCTTGTCCTTAGACAATGCCTTAGTCAACATATCCGAAGTGTTATCATCAGTGTGAACTTTTTCAAGTTGCAACAACTTATCGTTTAAGACATCACGAATCCAATGATATCTAACATCAATGTGTTTTGATCTCGAATGAAATGAAGAATTCTTACTCAAGTGGATCACACTCTGACTATCACAATAAAGTACATACTTTTCTTGTTTCAAACCCAACTCTCGTAAGAACTTCTTCAACCACAATAGTTCTTTGCAAGCTTCTGTGATGGCGATGAACTCAGCTTCTGTGATGGCGATGAACTCAACTTCTGTGGTAGAGAGAGCAACACATTTCTGTAACCTTGATTGCCACGCCACTGCTCCCCTTGCAAAGGTAATCAAATAACCAGAAGTAGATTTTCGACTATCGACATCACCAGCCATATCAGAATCTGTGAACCCGTCAAGAATAGGCTTGCCTTTACCAAAACACAAACTCATCTTTGAAGTGCCCTCAAGATACCTCGAATCCATTTTCACTGCTGCCTAGTGTTCTTTCCTCGGATTAGGCATGTAAAAGCGACTAACAATCCCAATCATGCGTGAAGCAATATCCAGGACGAGTACAAACCATGGCATACATCAAAGAACCAACTGCTTTGAACTATGGGAGTTTTACGCATCTCTTTTTTTCTCTTCATCACTTTTAGGACAATCGTCTTGAGCTAAGTTTGAAGTGGCTCGCAAGTGGACAATTAACAGGCTTTGCTTTGTCCATATTGAACCTCTCAAGAACCTTTTTAATGTAATTCTCTTGAGATAACCAAATCAGCCTACGTGATCTGTCACGAACAAATTTTTTTTTTTTTTTTGAAAAGATCTGTCACGAACAATTCTCATCCCTAGAATTTGCTTTGCTGGACCCAAATCCTTCATGGCAAATGATTTGCTCAACTCTGACTTTAACTTGCTAATCTTGCTCGTGTCTTGACCCACAATAAGCATATCATCAACGTAAAGCAAGAGAATAATAAAATTGTCATCTGGATATTTTTTCACAAACACACAATGATCTGAATTGGTTCTTGAATATCAATGCTTAGTCATAAAAGAATCGAATTTTCTATACCACTGCCTTGGAGCTTGCTTCAATCCATACAAGCTCTTCTTCAATTTGCAAACTAACTGATCATTACCCTTATCTATGAAGCCCTCAGGCTGCTCCATATAAATTTCCTCTTTTAAGTCACCATGCAAAAATGCGGTCTTCACATCAAGCTGCTCAACTTCTAAATTCATACTCGCAGCTATACCAAGCAAAGTTCGAATGGAGGACATCTTCACAACTGGTGAGAAGATCTCATCAAAATCAACTCCCTTCCTCTGATCAAAGCCTTTCACAACAAGTCGTGCCTTGAATCTCGGTTGAGAACTGTTTTCATCATTCTTTCGTTTGAAGACCCATTTATTTTTCAAAATTTTCTTCCCTTTAGGCGGCTTCACCAAATCATAGGTGTGATTCTCATGCAAAGATTTCATTTCCTCTTTCATTGCCGTAAGCCATTCAATTTTGTTCTCATGCTTCAAGACTTCTTCATAAGTCTCTGGCTCCCCCTGATCTGATATCATTACATACTCATTTGAAGAATATTTTCTGGATGGTTGTTTTTCTCTGGTAGATCTCCTTGGTAATGGCTCTTGAGGTGGGTATGTTCCTCTCGATTTCGGCTCAACATCATCTTCTTCACGATCATCACGAGGTGTACGCACTTCCTCATGAACAACCGGGTGGAACAAGAGGATCTAAATCAACAAGGTCATCAAGATTAGATTCAAATTGACTCAGCTTGTCGATGTCTTGATAGTCGATCTTCCAAGAAAACAACATCTCGTCTTCTGACAACTTTCTTGTCAACTGGGTCATACAACCTGTAGCCAAATTCTTCATGTCCATAGCCAAGAAATATGCACTGCTTTGCTTTTGGATCAAGCTTGGACCTTTCATCTTTTGGAATATGAACAAAAGCTTTGCAACCGAATACCTTCAAGTGATCATAGGAGACTTTCTTCCCTGTCCAAACTTTCTCTGGTACATCACCATTCAACGGAAATGAAGGAGACAGATTGATAAGATCAACTGCTGTCCTCATTGAAAGGATCTTGGCAACTTTGAATGTGAGAGCAAACATCTGACTCTTTCAAGAATGGTGCGATTCATTCTCTCTGCAACCCCATTCTGTTGAGGTGTCTTTTTGACTGTCCTTTCATGCCTGATGCCATGATTGGAGCAATATTGATCAAATGGTCCAATATATTCACCACCATTATCCGAGTGAACACATTTCAACTGTCTACCAGTTTCTCTTTCAACCTTGGCCTGAAAATGCTTAAACACGTCTAGAACTTGATCTTTAGTTTTCAGTATATAAGCCCAAACTTTTCTGGAGTGATCATCAATAAAGGTGACAAAGTATAAAGCACCACCAAGTGTCCTAACTTTCAGAGGACCACATACATCAGAATGTACCAAATCTAGAACATGAGATTTTCTAGATGCAATATTTCTACGGAATGATATTCTGTTTTGTTTACCATGGAAACAATGAACACATGTTTTCAAAGGCATACCTTTTATCCCCGCTAGAAGCTCTTTCTTGGACAAAAGTTGCAATCCTTTTTCACTCATATGTCCAAGCCTTCTATGCCATAAATCAGTGGATGAGTCATTTTCTAAGGTATTCACAACACCCTTGCAGATTTTTGCTTGCATAGTGTAAAGAGAGAAAGTATTCTTTCCTTTTGCTACCACTAGAGAACCTTTGGAGAGCTTCCATTTTCCACCACTGAAATTGTTGTTGTAGCCCTCATCATCTAACTTTCCAGCAGAGATTAAATTGAGCCGAATATCCGGTACATGCCTCACATCTCTAAGAAACAATTTGCAGCCAATATTTGTTTCCAAGCAAATGTCACCCATACCGACAATTTTTGACACATCTTCATTTCCCATACGGACATTCCCAAACTCACCTTCATGAGTAAGAAGTAAAGAAATCAGCCCGCAAGTAACATGAAATGAAGCTCGTAATCAATTACGGTCAGTCTCTTCGGCAATCAAATTAATACTAGCATCATCACCGATAACCAAGAGTTCATCGTTCAGTAGCTCGCAACAGATCATTTTGCTTTTCTCCGAGTTCGCTTCCTTGAACTTGAGCTTTCTGCACTGCCGCTTCATGTGCCCTTTCTCGTGACAATAATAGCACTCAACATCTTTTTTTGAATTCGATCTTGAACGATCTCTAGATTTATCTCGGTTGTGCGGAGCCTTACTCTTACTCCTGCCTTTCCACCGGTTTTCCATCACAAGTGCTTCAGAATGAGAAGAACCTGATGACTTTCTGCTTGTCTCTTCATTCAACAGGCTTCTGGTAACTTGACTCATTGTTACCACTCCGTCAGGTGCAAAATTACTAACTGCGACCACCAAAGTTTCCCAGCTTTCAGGAAGTGAACTAAGAAGTAACAAAGCTTCTAATTCATCATCAAAAGTAATTTTCATAGCAGCCAACTGATTCACAGTGCTCTTAATTTCATTCAAATGCTCTGCAATAGGAATACCCTCCTTATATTTAGAGTTCACAAGCTTTTGAAATAGAAAAGTTTTATTCACGACCGTCTTCCTATCATAAAGACTCTCCAACTTGGTCCAAAGACTGTGTGCTGGATTTTCTGTAGAGACATGATGAAAGACACTATCATCAATCCATTGCCGAATAAAACCGACAGCCTTTCGGTCTAACTTTTTCCACTCGTCATCTTTCATTCCTTCTGGTTTGCCACTATCACCCTCTATGGGTCCATTCAAATCTTTACAGAACAGGAGGTCTTCCATTTTAGTTTTCCAAGTATCCAAATTTGTGCCATTGAAACTAATCATACGCCCAACATTGCCGTCCATGATTCACACACAAATATAACGAAACGGAACCGAATTAACCAAAAGCTCTGATACTAGATGTTGGAAAAAATATGGCTTTCCCACAAGTGTAATCAATGGAAGCAATGTAAGAAAATAACAAAAGAAGTAGGCACACAAGAATTACGTGGTTCCCTCTAACTGAGGTACATCCACAAGACCGGTAGGTCAGTTTCTTCCACTATCACCAAACAGAGTTTACAAAATGGCCAAAAAATGCATAAGCCTTACAAACACACCAAAGGTGTAAATCACAAGAGGAAAATACCTCACAAATGAGAATACAAATCTCCAAGAACAAACAGATCTGAACAGGAGATTTTATCTAAATGGAGCTCTCTCTATTTACTTTTCTGTATCTATTCTCAATATATCAAAAATGGGACATGTCTCATATTTATAAGGATTTGAATCTTCTTGAAGACTCCAAGCCAACTTTGAAAATACCAAGAGTCATGCACGGGAAAACCACCAAAAATAAAAGCCATGCATTTTATCAAGGTGCATGCCAAAGACTGTAATTAAGAAATAGATGGGTCCCACAAAGGAGGGAAACCCAACAAATAGTGGGACGTTTTACCCAGGTTAGTGCAACCATGCATGAGGGAAATAATAGGCAGGAACATTGATTTAGAGGAAAACCATATATTTGTGAGAGGTGGGCAGATTTTCATTCTTTGAGTTAGAAAAACTTTACTCGTCTCTTTTCAAGTCTCTAGGCTACAGAGTAGTTCAAGAATGTATAATTGCTTCACACAAAATCTTTCCAAAATTCGAAAAATGATAGTAGAAATTATGGATTCTAGTTTGATTTGAAAAAAATTGTGAGTAGATTTCACCAAGAAGAAGGTTTGATTCAATCTCAAATCAAGAATGGAAGCAAAGAATTCAACCAAGTCTCTAACCAAAAAGGGTAATATACTCCCTCTTAAATTTCAAAGAAATTATGAACTTTAATTGTTAAATTGTGACTGAAATTGGTTGTGAAAGGAATGTGTTTAGAACCCAGCTAGAAATTTTGCTATACTCTCCATATAGAGATCTGGAAGTGGGTGGTTTGAAACCTTGTTGAACAGTTACACCAACATTAGTTCAGTTGGGGAAAATTTTCTTTAAAGAATAGGAAAATCAACTTCTCAACCATTAAAGCTACTTTAGTTTCTGTATAGAATTTAGACTGGATCAGGAGTGCTGCCAAAAATAGTTGCACGAGTGCAGCAAGATTTAAGCGGATGCTAAATCAGGCTGTAATGGATTATCAGTGATATAACTAGTATTTTTCTTAAATAGGTGGGTACACCACCTATATAATATTCAAGATTCAGCCTAATCAAACTAATAAAGTGTAAGGTATAACTTAGTAAAGTGGAGGTTAAGGAAAGGGAGCTGCTGCCTAACGGGTAGCAACGAGGAGCAGATTTGGCAAACTATTTTTGGATTTGTGTTGTAATTTGTTAATTTACTTGTTAAATTGAGTCTATATTTTATTAAATGAGTGGGTACACCACCTATATAGTATTTAGAATCCAACATAAATGGATCAAAGTCGTGGGGAAATAAAGATTGACAAAACAAGGGTCAAGATAAAAAGTGCCTAATGGCAGCAGCAGTTAACTAGAAATGGCCATGATGGCTATTTGGGCAATCTAGTTGGGCTAAGTACTTAAGTTTGCTAGTTTACCCATAAAAGATTACTTGTGATGTTTTTAAAATAAACATGTATATGAGATATAATTTACCTTAAATTCAATGCAAAGGATTTGATAGATGTCCAAGCTTGGGGCTGTTTAGCCAAGCAAGGCTATGCCAAGGGGCTGTTAATGCTTGGCCTAGGGGTTGCTAGTAATGCTTGGCCTAGGGGCTGTTTGGTGTTCTAAAGAAATGTGATGGGTTTTAATGTGTTAGCTTATGGTAATGAATCTATAAAATATTATGGAAGCTATAACTTACATATATAGACCATAGCTACGTTCAATGTATAAAGTGAACTACGAGTGCACCTTGTATACTTAGAATATGTATAAAGGTATGAGATAACCATGTAATAAATTACAAATAAATCGAAAGTGTAGAATATTCATGTTTAAAAGCTATGTCAAAGGCAAGCGATAAATGATTATTTTAAGTAAACGAATGAAAGTTTTGAAAAGAAGATAGGAGTTTTTAAAAAACTCAAAGAGGGAAAACTATTGATGTGGCCAATATGGATATGTAATATATAACTATACATTTTATATGACATGAATGCGTAACGAATATGTTTATATATGTGAATATAATTGTGTAGGAGATGTGAAAGAAATTTAAGCATCAGACAAATATAAAATGCAGTCTAGCAACCATATGACGCGTATATCCATTCAGAGTATACTAGAAGCTATAAAAACAATATGTAAACATAAGTTTACATATATATGGATAATACATCCGTATGTTGAGAATACATGTACAGTGTGAAAAGCTATTTCAAAATTATACTTCAAAATTGAACGATTTTTGAAATACAAAGCAAGATATACGTAAACAGGGTTGAAAACTCATTGTTGACTTATATAAGTTATGTATATACATAAAATATACAAATAACTTATATTTACCTATGAGCTAAGTTGATGCGAGGCATGAATTTGTATTACGGTTAAGGTATATATATAAAAGCATATATATCTCTTGAGTATGCATTAAAAGTGAAAACTCTTTTGTTATATAAACACGTTAAGCGTGGAAATCTATTATACATGCAAAATGAAGTTTAAGTTCTTTCACGAAAGTAGAGTTAAGCTATAAATACACTGAGGATGTCACAAATGCATTATAAGACTATTATATTACATATAGATGCGTTTAAAGTCCGTAAATGCATTATAAAAGTTTTATAAACTATAAATGCAATGTAATGATGTTTAAAAGTTATGTTGAAACTTTTTGCAAGTTGATGGCTATATTAAGCCAAAACTCTGAAATTTCTAAAGAAATAAGAAAGTATTTCAGAAACAGACATAAAGAGATGTTATGGCTTATATGAATGTTTATAAATTTGTACATGAGTTATGTGGCGTAAATATGTGGCTAATGTATACATACAGGTGAACATAACTGTGTAGAATTAGTGAGGTGAAGTTAAACTAAGATTTATCTCAATAGTCATCAATCAAGGCAAGTTTTTCAGTTCTATTATGTTTGTGGATTAAATGTGATTATGTGGTGAGTTACATACCATGCTTTATGAATTGTTAAAGTCAAAAATATGATGACCAAGTTAATTGGGTTATGGAACTCAATTTATATGTGATACGTGATATACATGTTGTATGATCATCGTAGTTATTCTGGGCGCCGTGGCGAAGTCGTGGCATAGAAGTCGATGCTGGACGCTTAAGCTGATAATGCGACCGCCATGGCGTCAAGTAAAGGCTGACAAAGTCATTTACAATGTGCAATTTATATATTATTTATTTTACTTAACAAGTATACTGGGAATAAAATTTCATATACATTAAAACTCAAAACATAACACTATGGAATAACATTAAAGACATAATTATGTAAATACTTAGCAACAACAATCCAAAAACAAAACACTTGATATTAAAAATTAGTAGAAGTAACGAAGAATTCAACAAACACCACAAAGAAAATAAAATTGCAACCAACCATCACAAATACATAGTCTAATAATTAATAAAGCACCACCATAACAGGCCAAAATAATGTCTAAACTCTCTACACTAGTCTAGAAACATCGTTCAATCAAAATCATCATAGAAAAGGTCATCTCCATCTCTTCCATGAGAACTACTCTCATTCAAAGGCGTAGGTGGTGGTCTTTCTCCAAAATCATCCTCCACATCTTCATCATCATTTGGAATTCACTCTTCTTCATCAACTTCATTATCGGAGTCGGAATCTATCAACCTTGATTCCCTTGAAGTTGAACCACCACCACGTCGAGAGTATGTCATTAGATTATTACTAGTATCAAGACGAGCACTCCTTGAAAGATTGCGACCCTCGGCGTGTTGGATGCGCGGTTGCTCGATCCACATCATTCCATATAAGATCCCCGGGATGAACAACATCAGCATCATTATCGTTCCATTCATTACCCCATTCAAATTCATCAATGACTAATGGATCAAAATTATTGCCAAGTTCATGCCTCTTTTGGAACCTTGAGTCAATCTTTCGATTGTATTAGACACACACCAAGTCACTCAATCGTTTGTGTTCCAATCTATACCTCTTCTTCGTATGAATCTAAAATAAATAGAACAAAAAATAATAATATTAATGATAAAATTTTAATAATAGTGAATGATTTATTACTTTTGAAATTTGAACTAACAATAGAAAGTACTTACAAACTCGAATGTACTCCAATTGCGCTCGCAACCGGAAGAAGAACAACAGAGGCCTAGAATTCTTTTTGCAAATGAGGATAGCTCAATAGCTCGCGCTCCAAAAGCATTCCACCAATCAACTAGCAAACATTTAAAAGAAATATAAATATTTTTAAAGGGAGGAAATGAAGAATGTATATAATCATAATATATCTTTATATATATTTTAATATACGTACGAGGATTCTTTATTTTCCGTTGCCTAATCACCATTTCTCTTGCAAAAGTATCGCGAGAAGCATCATAGTTGTCGGCTAGATTGCTTATCTTGTCTAGCAAATCTAACTCGGGCACCATCTTTGCAAGAACGTCATTGAAGTCATCTCGTAAAGCATTAGCAAACAACCAAGCGTTCCTCTTTGATATCATATACTTGCGGATTAAGAAAAAACAACGCAATTTCTATATATTTTTTGCTCCATTTGATTTTTCCATCACGCTTTCAACAATTTCAATCACCTTCTTATACGGTCTTTGTTTGTTATCGAATGCATCTTTGATTTTTTTTTTCGCATTCCATCAAAGAATAATAACCGAGCATAGCGAAGCTTCTCATCACTATCAACAATCCTCAAGACTATAAGAAGTGGTTGTGGACGCCCTAATGCAATCCTCGGCAAGGTATGCCAAAATGTTGTTGAAATAACAAGATCACATACTTTCTTCCCCGCTTTAATAGCCAAGCATAACTTTGATTTTGACCGATCCTCACCGATGAACAAATGCCTCGATGCATCTTTATTCTTGTACAAACTCGCAAGGTGAGGAAAGGCTGTAGCAAATCTAGTAAGCTGCGGGTCTCACAAGATCCCCTCCCATTCATTTTCTCCTCATCGCACTAAGAAGGCGACCATATCTATAAATGAATGTTGTAATTCTCTTGCATTTGTGATTGTGGGCTGGAATTGCTTCAACTTGCTTATGTCCTCTAACATAAGGTCAAGGCAGTGAGCGGCACAAGGTGTTCAAAACAGTGTAGGTCTCCTCTCCATTATTATATGCCCGCATTGCCTTAATAATTAGGCATTATGCGTGACCACACGAACAACATAGTCGGGGCCAATTTCCTCGATCTTACTATCAAGAAGATTTGCCAACATTGTGGCATCTTGAGACTGACTTGAGGCATCAACAGAACCCATGAAATAAGTCCCTTCCGGACTATTAACAAGAAAATTCAATAAGTGTCTTCCCCTCTTATCTGTCCAACCATCCGACATGAGTGAGCAGCCGTATTCCTTCCAAGCAACTTCATGTTTTTTCTTTAAGTCATCGGTTTTCTTCTTTGCCTTCTCAAGTAAAGGAACCCTCAACTCGTGATACGTTAGAGGCTTGAAACCCGACCCATATTGCTCTATGGACTCGACCATTACTTCAAATCTCCTTGAATTTGCAGCATTGAATGGTATGCCACATTCGTAGAAAAAATCGGCAACGTACATTTGGACTCTCTCCTTTCTCTCGGTGTCCTCAACCGACTTTCAATACTCGTTTGGCTCAAACGCTCACATATCTCTCTCTCTACTTCTTGAAGTCTTTCTTAGAAGTGCTTCAACCGTCTTAGCTTTTGGTTGTGGAACTTGGAATTGAAATACATCATTCTTCCTTTTAGAAGCTGTCCCAGAACTTGGGATAGTGTTAGAAGAAGTATTGGAAGCAATGTTTGGACGAGCAGATGATTGTGCTTCTTGCACTTCTACTACATCATCATCATCATCTAGCTCAAGTGGCTTATTCCTCTTTCTACTATTCAAAGCCGCTTGCATCTCCCTCATAATTTCTGTTGTTGTTTTGGGACATTTAGCTACATCTCCATAATTTCCGGCTAGATGTTGTTTGAGCCTTTTGATGCTCGAATGACATTTCTTCCCACAAAGTATACATTGCACGACATCCTTATTACTTAAATCCGGCCAATATCCATATTTCCAACCCGGATCGTTCGATTTAGCTTTTCTTTTAGGGTCCTTCGTTATATCATAATTATATTTAGAACTTTCCGCCATTTTCTTTGTCTACACAATACAATCAAAAGCAAAATATAAGACAAACATATAATATAATATTTATATAGAATTCACAATCTCATGCATTATAATTAACAGTAGCTTTTGGTTAATATAAGACAAACATATAATATAATAACTATTGGGTAATATAATCAGTGAAATATTTAATTGCAAAAAAAAAATGATATAACAAGTTATCGATATTGGGTAAGTATGCTTCTCATTTTTTTGGCCAATTGGATATCATATTTTGAGTTGGCAGACTCTAGTCTGCCTCAGCCGATATATATATATATATATATATATATATATATATATATATATATATATATATATATATCAAAAAGTTGTAAACTCAAGTACCCAAAAGACTTCAGCAGTAGCTAACCAAAAAAAGAAAGGAAAAAGCTAACAGTGACTGTCGACGCCAACTGCTTGAAGCTCGATCGAAGCTGCCGACTGCCGACTCCTTGTCTCTGTGACTGAAGCCAACTCCTTGTCGCTCGAAGCCAACAGTGACTGAAGTCGGTCGCGAGTCTCTGTCTCTGTCGCGACTCGCGTATTTCGCCGACTGTCTTACTCTCTTAGCTGCCGACTGCCGACTCCTTGAACGCTGCTTGAATCTTCTTTCTGTCGCTCGCTGTCTCTCTCTCTTTTCGGACGAGCTCGATCGATCTGTTTTCTCTCCTTTCTCTCGCTGCCGATTTGTTCGACTAGGTTGATTTTCTCAATCCTTCGACGTCGTTTTTTTATGTTTAACCCAGTTAAGTTTTGGGTAGATCCATACCCGTCGAACCAAGTCGGTCGATTTCCCTGTTAGTCGTCGAAGTCGTCGCCACGGCGTCCCAGGCGACACCTTTTTTTTTTGGTCGCTCGCCTTTTCACCATCGACCAAGTCGGTCGTTCGCCTTGGCTGCTTGTCACCGCCTGGACGCCTAGGCGACGCCTTAACAACTATGGTATGATGTAACTCGATAAATTAAAAATGTATAATGCATGAATGTATGCTTTGTAAGGAATTATTGATGCATGTAGGATATGCATAGTAAAGAATATATGTTGCATTCTGATATGCATAGTAAAGGAAATATAGTGCACATGGAATTGTGTGTTATGTGAAACATGATAGATTGTTAAATTTCCTGGGCTGTCGAGCTCAATTTTGCAAACACAAACTTTTTGCAGGTTAATGATGTTAAGCAATATTACTGACTATACGGATGATGAAGATTGAACGATGTGAAAAATGAATACATTTCCTTGAATTAGAAATGGTATAAATCTATGATTGATAGTTTTGTTAAATGCAATTGGCAGTTATGTATAGTTTGAAATGTTGAATGGATAAAGAATGTTTATTCTGAAATGAGAATAAATATGATTATGAAATAAGTGAATCATTGATAGAAAAGATATTAAGTATTGAGATTTAAGTTTTTAATACGTTTACTCAGATTATACAAATCATATAATAAATATGATTTTTGTATAAAGAAGAATCGTAAAGGTTGCGATTCAGGAAACGATGAATGACAGAAAAAAATAAATTTTTATTTCGCATTTTTAGCTATTTTAACATTAAATAATGTTTTAAAGCTAGAACAAGATAATATTAACGCACAAGATCGGGGAGAGAAATAGTCCCGATTTTGGGGACGTTACAGCCTCAATATATCTCATGTTCATCTAACTAGGGAACACTCTAAAACACCTTCCAATGTGCATACTGGAGGCTAATACTACGTCAACATCTAATGAAAGCAAGCTTATTCTTCCTCCTCATAATTCCATGATGTTCTGAGCATCTCCTTCATTCAATCACATAATCTCAAAATCAACGATAAACTTCACTTCTTCCCATATTCTTCTTAGCTTCCCTGTTTGCTCTTAGTGACGAAACAGTTAACTTTCCTTTGCTATCAGGAATCATCATCCAGTAAAGCTTCTTATGGAAGCCTCATCTTTGTTCATCTTGCACAGTCAATAAGACAGTGCCATATCAGTTTTTGCACCGAAAAGATGGTATTTGACATTCATTATAGGCTGTTCATGGACAGCTATTACTGGTCCACATTTTCAGTCAACAATGTAGCGGATGTTACCTTATAGAAGTAAATTATTCAATGTACAATCATGCCATAAACTCCATTTTACTAGTACTTCGAGTTTTTTTTTCTTTCTCTCCTTTATAAAGATTCTGCCTGTATATTATGCTAATAGTTTATCATTCTTCATTGTCGTCTGGTCTGCTGCTACCATAATGCCAGAAATTCCATATGCTTCTGGCCATCTGGCGATGGTAACTACAATGAGATGAACTACTTAATTGGTTTATTCAAATATTATTCTTCACTTTTTCAATATTCCCAATTAAGCCTGAATTAATATAATCTTATAACACTTATCAGTTTCTTTTGGTTTACGTGCTTTGTACATGTGTTTGCTGACTTGACTGTTTCTACTCGTAAATGTTGTGAAGTTGAGCTGGATTTAGAACTGCTACCAAATCTGTATTCTCTATATTGTTTTTATTTCCAGCAAGGAGGACCGTCTCTAAAGTAAAGTTAACGTTCCAGGACAATTTTACCATGTAAATAAATTTATTAGAAATGTGGCTTAAGTTTGGTCTGTAATCCGAAATCTGAACCAGTCTTCAAAGCATTCCACTTGGAAATGATGAACCTAATAAAAGAATATTTTGAAATCCTTCTTTTGTAGGAAGTGGCTTATGCACTTAAGCTGGAATAGAGCCCATAATATATATACACCATGTTGTACTCCTCAAATTGTCAAAATATGTTGTTCCATATGTAGGCACATCCGAAATATAATCATGGATTATACTTCTTTTTGCTCAGCTTCTTATTCTTCCATCTAATAGTTTGTAGAACTTTTAGCCTGCAACAGATACTGACTTATTTGTTGTATTAATCAATAATTTGCAGCGCTGGCTTTCCTTATCTACTACGCTTGGAGAACAGTCTTGTGGGAACTTTATAACTGGAAAAAGGCGGCGGCAGGTATATTTCATTTTTTAGGATACCTCTCAAAACTTGCATTGGCCCTAATTTTTCATTTTATAGGTGATCAGAGGTATTGAAACTGCACTTTACACTGTTCGAGCTTTCTACTCGGGGATAGTGGCATACGCCCCTGTTCCAGAACTTACGCTGATTATCATGCTGGCATCTGTTGTACTTGCTATTGCCGAGGCCACAGTTCCAGACTCAGTAAGCAGCCAACCTTATCTTCTTACAATAGCAGGTCTAACTGGCTTTGCTGCTGTCAGAGGCTTCATCTCTGAACCTTTCTTCTGGACACTTCTGATGGGTATGTTTGGATTTGCTCGGTTTGTGAAGAAGAGAGACTATGTCTCATCGGCATTGCCTGTTGCAGCTATTCTAGCAGCCGTTGGAGAGCCATGGGTTAGAGTAGTGGTGATGGCCTCGTATCTGGCTTTGGCTATTATTCATCATTCAAACAAACCTTTGGAAGTAAAAGAAACTGAAACACCTGCAACAGGTAGGAGGGTTCCTATCCCATTGCTATGTGCAGCATTGGCTATTGGTGTCCATGTTGCTGCTAAATGGGCTGGCTACCGACACTTGACATGGATGATAGTTTGACGACATGGTGGCTATCAGATTCTTTCGGTTCAAAGATGATATGCCTTGCCTTGTAGATGCCAAGGAAGTGCAGATACAGGTTTCCATTGTTTGGTGAAAAAATTTCTGCTGTGTTATAGTGTTAGTAACATCGAAATTTGCCCTCTCTTTATTCATAGAATATACTTTCTTTGCTCCAAGCTGTGGTGCTGTTTTTTGTGCTTTGGCTTCATTATGACTAAGTTGTGTTGTTATGGGCATTTTAGTTGCTCCTGTAAATCAGTTTGACCGCCTAAATGGAAATAGAATCAATGGACCGGTTAGCCCATATTTATTCCCCCCCCCTCCCCCTCCCTCCCCTCCCCTCCTTCCCTTCAAATTCCAATACAATCAGTATAGATATGGTCATGTACTTGTTAAAACTGCACAACTGGTTTTAACAACTCCATGTATGGTGGCGGTTTCAATCCTAGTTTAATATAACATTCCTCTAATTTGGAGCCGATATCTTATATATCCACAAAAACAAGGACAAAATGACAAATATTAGTAACTGAAACTACACAATACTTTGCATATTTAGTCACGGTGTAAACCTTTATTGATACCCAAGTACATGGCTTGTTAACTACAAAAGGTGCTGTTGCAGATTAATGCTTCTTTGGACTGAGTAATTTTTAGAACCAATATGTTGACATCTTAGTAGTCCTATCACATTTGCTCCCTCGTCCACTGTCTTCTTTAGTTGCTTCAAGTAGTCCCTTGTAGTAGTTGCTTCAAGTAGTCACTACTGTATATTAAGAAAATGAGTACTTTGATGTTTCAATTCCTTTCGTGATTTGCAAGAAAGTCAAGTTTGATCTTCTTGAGTGTTACCATAACATCTTTCATGTTGGACCTCTCTTCAGGTAAATCAGCAACGCAACTCAAAGCCAATTCCATAATAGATGAGACACATTGTAGCTTCACCGTTATGTGTCCATCCTTTGGTTTTAGCAAGTTTGTGTCAATAACTTGCATTACTAAGTTAGGAAGTGAGTCGTTTACCCAACGCTTTAGACTCATATCTCCAAGAAATTGCTCATCACTGGGCTTAGTTCTTGTAAATACTTCCATCAACATAATGCCATAACTGTAAACATCGCATTTTGTGGATACTAATCCTTCCGATCCGTACTCTAAATGCAACATCACAAATCAACAAGGTCAACGGAAAAACATAGCTTGAGAATACATATGAGCAAAGTTTTACTATTAAGAAAAAAAAAACAGAAAAGGTTGAGGGTCACCTGGTGCAATATATCCAATTGTGGCTAGAGTTATGGTTTGTGCAATGCTCTCCCCCTCTCCCAATAACTTTGCTATGCCAAAATCACTCACACGTGCAACCATATCTTCATCTAGAAGGACGTTGTTGGGCTTAAGATCACAATGAACCACAGGCATTGAATAACCATGATGGAGATAGTCCAAAGCACATGCCACATCTATCATTAAGTCTATTCTTTGCAAAATATCTAAGAAATGGTTGTGGGAGTACAACCACTTCTCAAGACTCCCATTAGGCATGTATTCAAGAACCAATGCTTTGAAATCAAGGTTAGAGCAGCTACCGATGACTTTGTTAATATTTCGGTGACGAAGGTTGCGTAATATTTCGCATTCTATATCGAAACTCTTGAATCCTCCTTCTAGTTGCAGATTGAATACTTTTATGGCCACTAATGTCCCATTTGCAAGTATCCCTTTGAAAACTGAACCAAAACTACCCATGCCAACCAAATTGCTTTCACTAAAGCCATCAGTTACTCGTTGAAGTTCATAGTATGAAATTCTCATAGGGCCTATTATTTCTGACAATTCAATTCGCGTGGGGAGTCTAATTCTGCGTCCACGTCTTATCAACACAAATGCAAAGGTCAAGGTAAGAATTATAGATGCAATCACCAGTGAAATACATACAGCTAGAAGCACTCTCTTTTTCTTTGATGATCCATGAACAAAACTAGTATGGCATATTGGGACTTGAAACCGGGGAGCACCACACAACGCTTCATTCCATAAGAAAGATCGACTGTTGAAGTTTTTGAAAGGACCTTCACTTGGAATTTCTCCTCTTAAACTATTAGAAGATACATTGAAATATCTAAGATACGAGAGTGCCTTTAAGGACTTGGGAATCACACCAGAGAGGTTGTTATAAGACAAATCCAAGTACTCTAAGCTCACTAAAGATTTGAATGTATCGGGAATAGGTCCTTGTAGCCTATTGTTTGCTAAAGAAAGATTAGCCAAGTTTTGGAGCTCCCCAAGGGTGCTAGGGATGTCACCCGACAATCGATTATGTGATAGATCAATTAGCACAGCAGCCTTAAGATTTCCAAGTTCAAGGGGTATGTGGCCGCTTAAAGAATTTCTGGATATATCGACCTCCAAAACATTCTTGAGGTTCCCAAAGTTTCTTGGTAAGCTAGAGGTCAATCTGTTTGAATAAAGATAAAGATATCTTAGAGACGCAATATTCCCTAAACATGCTGGCAATGGACCGAAAATCTGGTTTGCTCCTAAGCTTAAGAAACCCATGTTTTGTAGTTGACAAAAGTAATCCGGCATGGATCCTCCTATTTTATTATCCTGAATGTCTAACTTTTGAAGCTTCGATAACCCTTTTATTGCCACAAGATTTTTTCCAGTCAATTCATTCTTAGACATATCTAATAATATAAGACTACTTAAATTACCAATTTCATTAGGAAAGGTTCCCTTGATTCCACAATAACTTGCATAAAATTGTTGAAGAGAAGTGGAGAAATTTCCAATGGAAGCCGGAAGGAATCCATGAAGAGAATTACTCTTGATGGATAACATTCTTAAGTTTCTGCAATTGGTCAAGCTAATGAGGAAGCTTAGTTCTGAAGATGAACTTTCCGTTATGAAATTGTTCTCGCCCAAGTTTAGGAATTCAAGATGTTTCAAATTTCCAAGTGACTTGGGAATTGTACCTGTGAATTTGTTTCTATCAAGGTCTAAACCCAGGAGTTGAGTAGCATTTGAGATAGACTCCGGCAAAATCCCTGTCAGGTTATTAATTCCAATTGCAATTGTTTTTAGATTGGGTAGGTTGTGGCCAAAATTGGTTGGAAGTTTACCTGAAACGTAACTACTAACTATTGCAATGCGTTCTAATCTTGAGATGTTGAAGATTGATTCCGGAATGGTACCATGTAGGTTTAGGAAATTTAAGTTTAAAATCTTTAGATTCCAAAGGCTACCAATCTCTTGTGGTATAGTACCTGTCAAAAAACATACAAAATGAAATGATCAACAAACACTCTGTTATTAACTTATTCATTGTATTCAAAGCGAATTTGCAATAAACCATGATGAAACACAAACAACAACATTTTTAAATTTTAAAAAAAAATCCAAAACAAACCAAAAATGCCAGCTGGTTTATTTATGAAGGAAAAAAATAAAAAAGTTACAAAAATGCCCATCATCATATCCGTTTATGGAAGGAAAGAAAAGATCTAATTGGTTGGAAGGGCAAACCAAGATTCAAAAATATTTTTGTAGTATAGTCCAAATACCTTTCAAGTGGTTGTCACGAAGATACAACTGCTGTAGCAGAGTTAAGTTTCCAATCTCTCTTGGTATAATCCCATCGAATTTGTTGAAAGATAAAGACAAAAGTTGAAGCTCTGAGCATTCATGTAGACCTGTTGGAATTGGACCAGAGAGTTGGTTCTTAGACAGATAAAGCCCTTGGATTTTTGGAATCCGGTGGCAAATATCTCTTGGAAGATTACCATATAAGCTATTATTTGAAAGAGCTAGAATGTGCAGCGTCGAAATGTTGAAGATAGTGAGAGGAATAGAGCCTGAAAGCTGATTAGACTGCAACTCCAACACTTGCAAGTTTTTAAAACTACCAAAATCCCCTGGAATATTTCCTTGTAGAGGATTATCTCCTAATCTCAACCTCTCAAGCTTTGATAAATTGGATAAAGAAGGTGGAATGGTGCCAGTGAAACTGTTAAAGGAAAGAAACAAGTCTTTAAGATTTGATAATTTACTCAACCATGACGGGAGCTCCCCTCCGAAGCTGTTGTTTCGAAAGCGGATTTCTTTTAATCGACGCAAGTTAGACAAATCTTTGGGCAGACTACCATTGAAACTGTTGTTGGTGAGATCAAACGAAACAAGAAACGAGAGGTTTCCAATTTGTGGAGGAATGGTGCCAATTAGGCCCATGTTAGAAAGATTCAAGGCCATGACTCGTCCATGGCGAGTGCTACAAGTGACTCCAACCCAACTGCAGCAAGACGCTTGAGTAGTGATCGACCAATTGGTTGTCAAGATGCGGTTAGGGTCGGAAATGATGTGAGATTTGAATGTCAAAAGAGCGGATTGATCGGTGGTGATGTTAAGGGCTGAGCAACTTGTAAAAATGGTGGTATGATGATATTCTAACAACAACACTATCATCACATAGAAGCTGAAGCAAATAATTAATGTCCTCATGACTTTTTAATTTTATGCTCAACGTACGCTATGAAATTGCAAACAAGGCATGCTGCAAAAAGGAAGTATATATGGTGTTTTAGAAATTGTCCACCGAAAATTCCACAGCAATCTAGGCGCCTTTGCTTTGGCGGGTCTTGCACTCTTAGTATGTGGTTAAGCCTAAATTTCACAATAAATATGTGGGCCAGTGATCTTGACTTATTATATACCCGGATTACACTTTTCACAACAAATATGTTGGCAAATTTATCCCATATCCAAAATTGAGTCTATTTTAAATTTCGAAGGATTTGAAGAAAAACAAAAATAAAGACAACTGTGTTAAGGGTCAGAAATGATGTGAGATTTGAAGGTCAAAAGAGCGGATTAAGGTCAAATGATGTCAGTATTTAAACTGATTCTTTTAATAAGTTTTGATAATCAAGGGGATTAACCTTTCATATTCGGTGTATTAGTCAAAAAAATTAAATAATATTTTTTGTGAGACTGGAAGAGTATTATATAAATGACACATCGCAAGTTCCGTATAGATTACTTTTCTAAAAATTTCTTTTAAATTCATTAAAATTTCATATACATCAAATTTGATTTAAGATTTAACATTGACTACGTAACAATCTAGATGCCTGCCTAAATTGCCTCTCCTTTTAAGGTCAGTTTCACAATAAATATGTGGGTCGATGATCTAGACTTATTATAAATAACCTTGACTTAAATATAGTCCTTTCTTTGGCGGGTGTTCCACTCTTTGTATGTGGTTAGACTTATTATAAATTATTTAACCTTGACTTAAATATGTGGACCAATGATCTTGACTTATTATATTCATGCTATACCCGAATTACACGTAAAAAAACACGGAATTACAACACTAAACTCAAGTGCAAATTAAGTAAAATTGAATCTATTTAAAATTTTTCAGATATACTTTCTCCATATATAAATAAGAGCCCTAAAAATTTTTGGTTGTCTTATTTTCCCCTTCAAATATTCTCTCCATTCCCAGGAAGGCTCTCAATTATAAATTGTAAAATTTAAAAATATATATATTTTTCCAATCCCTAAATATAATGAATATTTAGTTTAATATATAGTTGTAACATGATAATGAAATTATATTGTTATGCCTGAGAATATTATGTTATTTTGTATTATCATCAATAAATGACTCTTTTTTATTGCAAATTTGATCACTCGCACTCACTGTATATACCTCCTTGATTAAATTTCATTAGGCTTTCATGTACTTAGGACTAAGAAGAACATTGTTGATGATTGATGTTATTGTAAATAGCCATAACTATTCATAAATTCACATTTTCTAGATACTAACCCTTCCAATCCAAACCCTATACTCAAAGTCACAAATCAACAACATAAACAAATTGTTGTTATCAATTTTAAAACTTAACGAAAAAATATAACGAGTTATTCAAGTACTGAGGCAAACAAAAAATAACAAAGGTAGTGGCTCACCCGATGCAATATATTCAAATGTGACTAAAGTCATAATTTTCACAATGCTCTCCCAATAACTTTAATTAAATATGCAATCTGTTATTGGGGAAGTTTGATACAACTTTAATTCAAATATGATTCCAAAGTTATCTGAAAGGTGATTGAGTTTGTTTCTGAAGTAGAGGGCTGCTATGAATTAATAACTGCGAGGTCGGGGGCAGCGCCTCGGCCCAAAAGCTTGGGGGAAGTTTTGTACTTTCATGGTGATCATATAGCCACAAAGATAAGTAAAGAAAGACTATTCTTACGCACTGAAACTAGATAACACATTACATATTGAATCATAGTGTAAACCTATTTTTTCATTGCATATTGCGACTCGATTATTGGGAGAAATGTAAATAAAGGGTGTGTGTGTGTGTGTGTGTGTATATATATATATATATAATGTTATTACTTGTTATATTAACGTACAATATTTTAACCAAATACATGTTTTATTTTACATATGAAACCGGCCAAAAAACACAAAATTATCTTTAAAAAATTGGCTCGGAGGCGTTGTCCTTGAACCCCCGCCAAATTATTTATAGCATCGCAATATTTTGAGTACCCTACTCAGTAAAATTTCTAACTTCGCCACTGCATATAGCCACAAAGATAAGTAAAGAAAGACTATTCTTACATACTAAAACTAGATAATACATTGCATATTGAATCATTATATAAACCTTTTTTTCATTCACTTTGCTGGTTGCGACTCAATGACTGGGAGAAATGTAAAGAGAGGGTGGTTCGAATTATGGAAATGAATGGATGTTCAGCTGGGGATCTTAATCAGGGATGGTTAAGAATAATTAATGCAGTAGTGTACAAAGGACACTACTTGATGGATCAGTTGCAAATCAAACTCGGGGTTTTTTAAGTTGCCGGATTAGATTTCTCTCCTATTCCAGGAGGAACCTGTGGTGATCATAAATGAAAAAAAAAACTTGATCAATTCTACAAAACTGCTAATTAAATAGACGAGTGGAAACAATAGGTGCCTTGGTTTATTTGGGTCGTCATTAAATGTAGCGTCCCAAATCCGAGTCCCTTGAACCTCAGACCTAGTGCGTCACGATACATCATCTTCATACATATTCTCTAAACTAATGCGGAATATATAAACATAAATTGTTTATTCAATAAGCTCTTACAACATAACCCAAGGACTAACAACCTTAACTTACATACGTACCTTTGGAATCTAAAAAGGTTTACATAATTTATTCACCTCAAATAACGTAATAGTTAAATGGGCATAACAATCTACTCATGGAATTTATCCTTGTCTCTGTCTTCCTTCGAACTTTCGTCTTAATCTGAAAATGTTATCACGATATAACAAGAGTGAGCAACTACTTTGCCCAGCAAGTTTAAATATAAGAAGGATATATCATGATTAAAAAGGAATACGCTTTCAAGTTTTCAACAATGTAATATAATTGTGAAAGAGCATGAATCAAAACTTCAATAACTGAATAATTAATGTTGAGTGGTGATCAACAATAACAATGAACAAATTTAATTGAACCTTATGGTAATCAAGGTGATCAGCCTTTCATACCCGATAAACATATGCAACATGCACTAAGTGCAAATAACAATAATCATAGACGTGGAATAATTATCAATAATTAAACCACTAGCATTCTTGAAAATAATAACTCGAGTTTGAGTTAGGAAACTTGCATGTACCGCTGATTACCGCTAAACAATCTAATTTAATCTCTTATGAAAGACCTATCATTAATAAAATCAATCTTCCAATTAGCATAATACACTTTATATCACAATACTATTACTCAAATAATAAATTAGCTAATATTTAGCCACATAATCAAACATTGAATAATTCTTTAACTCATTAGTAATATTATTATCCATTAATAATATTATTATCACTTTAACCATTATCTTAAACTCTTATCTAATATTATTAATTCTTTAATAATATTTTAATCACTTACTAATATTTAATCACTTCTTAACATTATTAATCATTTAATAGAATATTAATCATTCACAAATATTATTAATCATTTAATAATATTTTAATCATTTACCAATATTATTAACCCTTTAATAATATTCGAATTAAACACTAATATTATTAATCCTTTAATAATATTTTAATCATTAACTAATATTATTAATCATTTAATAATATTTTAATTAATCACTAATATTATTAAATATTTAATAATATTTTAATTAATCACTCATATTATTAATCATTTAATAATATTTTAATCCTTATCTAATATTATTATCCATTTAATAATATCTCAATTAATCATTTAATAATATTTTAATCATTATTAAGAATATTCAAATCACTTCTTAATATAAATAATAAAGGTCTCATACATTTTAAGATGTAAATAATATACATCTTAAAGTTTAAACCATTTAAATTCCATTTTAGAAATATCTTTTACCTTTTCTTGGAAATTCAGGGTTTAAAAAGCTAATACATAACTTTTATAGTAAAATTTAATTTACTATATGATTTCTTAAATTTAAATAATAATTTTTTTTTATCATTTTGTCCGTTCATGAGTCAACACGGATCGTTACCTCCTATATAAATATTTTATCCTGCTAGCATTTTCGGTTTATTTTTTCGTTTTACGAATAATCGTATTTTTGCTATATATATATATAAATTAAATATGGGGTTCCATCCACAGCAACTGTAAGACCCCAAATTATTAATAAATGAAATTTAATTTCCTCTATTTATTATTTTGAAATAGTAAGGGTTGATTTGATTAATGTGGATATTTATGGGTAAAATACGCAAATGTTTCAAATAAGCAATGGTTATAAAATATTCGTTTGGTCGTGGAATATTCTTACCGCGGGGAATATTAAATGCGACTGCCGTGACCTTTGTGTGGGCCCCATAACTAAAAAGCGATTGGATGAAGAAAACGACAAGAATAAGTTGGTTATAAATAACAACAGTAGTTGTATCCGATTATCTTTGTTGAAATACTAAATTGGTTAAAACACAAGAAGCTTTGCGGTATTGCACCAATTATTGATTCTTACGTAAAGAAAACACTACTCAATAATTGTTACAATGAATTATTATTCATTATTTTATTTTATTGATTCAATAATTCACTGCATTGATATTTTATATTACCGTTGTTTCAATAATTGTCATTACACGTATTTTTATTATCTGAGCAATAATTCATATTATCCGAATAATATTATTGGATAACATTATTGGCAATGTCTAGAAAGTTACATCTAAGGAGAGGTTAGGTCATCTAATTGCTTGCCATTAGTAAGGAGAAATCTTTATTCGAAAGCCCCTCTATCCTGGTGAACGCACGGGTTGTCGAGATTGTGATTACGTAATATTATTCGTGAATAATTAATTATTGATTTATATGATGAGGAAAATATTGATTTTATGTGGATATAGATGGAGAAAATTTTTAATGTGACAATTGTTGAAAATTAATATTTTATCTTTTTCTGATAAAATAATTCATTTAAATATATTATTTTAATAATATAATAATGGGATATTTTTACAATAAATGTGGGATATATGAGTATATAAGGAGGAAGAGTATTTTTGTTGAATTAAATGATTAACACATGTTTTGTGTGTCGGTAGACCCCAATTCTTGACCGAAATTTGATTATAGCCTGTAAAATCGCCCGTTTATGGATTTCGGTCAATTTTTATTTGGAATTTGGAAAAACTTCCTTCTGCAAAGTTGTAGATAATGGAATTTCATATCGAAAGTCGTGAGTTTCAAATTTTTCTGATAAAAGGGCTATTTATTATGAATTATTGAAGTTCCGAAGCTCTGAAATAATTAATTTTTGAAGTTTAAAATATTTTTAATAATAAAAACGTTTTTTATATGTTGTGAGCCTCATTAATCACATGCTAAGTGGCTGAATTCAGAAGTCTAAGGTTGGCGTAGAAATTTTATTTATGTATTAATATTATATTAAATTTTCTACTTTGGTGTTCTAAGCATTTTCCTATAAATAGAGTGCTTAGGTTAGAATTGAAAATCACACCAGAAACGGAAGTTTTCTCTCTCTTTCTCTCTCGATATATTGAGCGTATTCTTGTGAGTATTTTAATACTTTGAGTGTTGCTATACGGTGCAAGTTCAAGTCATAGCCTATATCCAGTGTTTCAACTAGAAGTACTGTCTTTACGAGGTAAGAGATGTTATTTTTTTTTAATGATATTATTTTCTTCAATATCATTATGTCGAAGTATTTATCTGAACTTTTAATCAAATTTGGAACTTTTTGTGTCGGGGTTACTATTCACGTATACGACACTATTCACGTATACGATACTATCCACGAATACGACACTATTCATCGAAAAATGAAATTTTTTCTTTTCATCCAAAATATCTATTATGGATACTAGCTTTGATTGTATCCATGTTTTGATCATTCTTGAATTTTACTCCACTATGATTATTTATGAGGTATTTTGGACATGAAATTTGAAATACGAATCCTTAATATTTATTCTTTTGTTTCTTTGGATTCGTTTTTCTTTAAAATATTTTCATCATCCTCGGTCCTAAATGATGATATAATTGAATATCTTTGGCCTGTAGTGCAAAGATTAATGATTTTATGATGAATATCTTTGGCCCGTAGTGCAAAGATGAACAAGTGTTGAGATGAACATGACCAGCTGATGAATATCTTTGGCCTGTAGTGCAAAGATGAATATATAATTCAAGATGTGCATTTGATTGATGTTACAGGGATAAAAATAATGATGATGGACTGTTAAATTATTAGATATTAGTAGATTTCATCCTCTACGTAACTCTTCTATGAATTATTATTTTTCGCTGCGAATATTGATCTGAAACTTGTTGTCTATTGTATTTTATCAGATTTTTCCCTGTTGAATACTAACGATAATTTCTTTTATATTATCTTAGTCATAATATTCTTTACTGGGCTAGTTGAGCTCACCCTTTTTTCTTTTTGTTCCATTTTTCTTCGTGGAGGCGAGAATGTAGCGAGTGCAGTGGGGTATGGAATGATGGTTATAGAGAGAGTTGTTTAGTAGTCCTCACCATTTTTGTAAAATAATGTATAAATAATTGTGATGAGGATTTATTTGGGTATAGATATTATCTAGAAGATAATATTTGTATTTAAACTCATAATTTTATTGTTGTATTAATAAAGTTGTAGTTGTTTCTGTACAATATATTGACAACTCAGAATGGGTGATGTATACCTATTTTTGGGGCGTAAAGACAGCAGCGATGCTCGTGTGGAGCAACCCCTTTTTGCTTTGTTGAAATTTTTGACCTGAGCAAAAAAAAATTCAACATGCCAAAAAAGGGGTTGCTCCATAGCAACTGGTTGCTGTAGATGGAACCCCATTATATATATACTCCGTTACATAATTCTCAGTTGAAAAACTTTATTTTTAACCCCGAAAACTCCAAAATATTATTTTGATGATTAATACAAATTTTTAAAGGTCTCTCGTCCTTCGTTGCACCGTTAAATAATTTTATAGGCAACTATACTTTTTATTTTGCTTAAATATGTAAATTTATATTTATTACATATTTTTATTACTTAATTTATGCCCGAAAGGAAGTTTGTTGGCATAAAATATCATTTATAATCAAATCTCGCCCCGTAGGACTTTATTAGATTTATTATATATGACTTATTATTTCGGCAGAATGCGATTCGGAACGTTGAGCGTCAAAATTGCCCGACGCGCCAACGCTTGACATTCGCTCATTTTTAAGTTCTGACATGCTCATTTGCTCATTTTTAATTCTCAAATCATAAGTCGTATAACAACGAAATTTTTATATGTTATAGACCATGTCATATTATTTTAGAAAAAATTCTAACCGCGAAAATGAATCACGGAAACTGTTTAAAACAGGCCTCATAAATCATGCCGCGTTACAGCACGGCAGCGCCAACAGCAGCAGGAGTCGGCAAACGCCGAGCGCTGCTGCCCAGCTGCCTGCTGGTGATGATGCGGCGCTTAGCGACTTTGCTTCTTCGCGATTTTCTCACGCGTTGTTCGTAACTCCGATTGATTTGATTTTTGGATATGTTATACATGGCATACGAAAGTATTTATTAAAAATATAACCCACTAATTTCGGAGCTCATAGGCAGCCTAAAACAGGCTCCAAAAATGTCCACTCGTAACAGTTTTCAAATGTTTTCCAGCTTGACCCTCTTGCACTAAAACAGTCATAACTTTTTTCGTTCCAAAACTTTTTTAGGCGATTCTTGAGCCCATGCGAAGCTAACTTGTGGGACTACAACTCTTCCGTAGTGACTCTTTTCCAAATTCCGAACATATCAGTCCAGGCATTCCGTGCAAAGGGACTGAATCGAGTTGGTTAGACAGTTTTAACACGACTACTTTGAACGGTCATAATTCTTTGCTTCGAAGTCGGAATTAGTCCGTTCTAAAGTCTATGGAAAGCTTATTCAGTGTACTTTAACATACAAAAATTCCGGAATTTTATGAATAATCTAGCTAACCCCGAATTTTCTATTTAGGGGCAGCAGTCCACTAATTTTCTAAGTTTTTAAAAACTGTTTTGCTTTTCTTTCTCTTGATCAAGCTTGTTAACATCCAAAATGATTAGATCCATACATTATACACTATAAAACATGTAGATCTAAGGTATTTAGAGTTCAAGATCATAACTCAATATTTTGACAAAAAAATCAAACACAAACTAATTAGAGTTTTGTGTTTAAGGATTTTTATACCTTACTTTAATTTGATGCTATCTTTCTTCTTCCAAACAATAACTTAGGAACCTAGATGACATGAAGAAGAACTCCTCTTCCTTCCCTTTGGAGACCCACGACCCTCTCTTGGGTTCTCGCTCTTCTTTCTATTTTCTTTCCCTCTCTTAAGCTTCCTTTTACTTAGCAACAAAAGAGATAAAATGAATAAGAGATGATGACTTCTTTTTTTCTTCATTAACCGTTCATCCCCCCTTTCCTTCTCCTTTTTAGCTTCTTAGCTTCTCATTTAATCACACGTGTCAGAATACTCACAAGTGACATATATGCCCCTCCACTTGCCTTCATCCTATTTAACTTCTCATTTAACCCACATGACAAATTAGGCTAGCAAGACACATGGCCTCCAAGACTTGAGGAGCAGGTTTGGATGAAAAAAATTCTGCTTTGTTATAGTGTTAGTTAGTAACATCGAAATTTGCCCTCTCTTTATTCATAGAATATACTTTCTTTGCTCCAAGCTGTGGTGCTGTTTTTTGTGCTTTGGCTTAATTCATTATGACTGAGTTGTGTTGTTATGGGCATTTTAGTTGCTCCTGTAAATGGACTTAAAATATTTATTCTAATATCGATAGAATCAATGGACCGGTTAGCCCATATTTATTCCCCCCTCCCTTCAAATTCCAATACAATCAGTATATGGTCATGTACTTGTTAAAACTGCACAACTCCATGTATGGTGGCGGTTTCAATCCTACTTTAATATGTAGATATGATTATCTTTATTTATAAAAATTTATCTAAAAATTATAACTGTAAATTTTAAAACATGGGTAATATATATTGTTAATTAATCTATTCATGCACTGGCCACAAATTAAATTTCGAATAATATATATAAAGGGTTTCAATATGGAAAATATATATAGATTTTGTGGTGCTGAATTTGTAAATAGTGTAGTTAAATATTCAACTACATGAATTTGAAATGTGAATTGATATTTTTTTTTATTCAATGTATACTATTAAAGTTGTGAACGTATGTGCTGGTGAAGTAGAAAGGTCTTAGACTTCTGGGTTTTCCTATCCAACATGAAAGGAAAAAGAATTTGGTATTGACAGGAGATCAATTGAATCGAATACAAAATGAAAGATCAACTCGTCTGAGTCAACTCATTTGAGTTAACTCGACCAACCAAATTAGATGGTTGAGCTCGCGATCAAACACAGAGTTTTATGAAAGAGACGATAAGAGGCAAATAAACCTATCAAGATTTCTAAAGGGAACAGGTGAGGTGAGGTTAAAATTGGTGAAAAAAGTCGATTGTTTCAATTCAGAAAATAAGAAAAATAGTATTTTGATTTTTTTTTTCTCGAGTGTAATTAACTTCCTATTTTTGTTTTATTGTAAATTATTTCCTTGTCACAAGGATTTTTGATTGGCTTGAGATTGATTCTTTCAAGGTTTATTTGAGATCGGCTCATATGATAAACGAGTCAAGTTGAACAAGCTTGAACAGCCTAAAACTTGGCCATTGTATATACTTCCTTCGGTTCATAAAATGATATTTCTAGTGCTAAATATCTTAATCCGGTGCAAACTATGCAATACACAATTGTACTTTGTGCATATTAAGTTGTAGATTTGTGTTGGAAATATATCAGTTCCCCTAAAAAATATAAGTCGGTTGCATATTACCCAAGTACATGGCTTGTTAACTACTTGGCTACAAAAGGGGCTGTTGCAGATTAATGCTTCTTTGGACTGAGTAATTTTTAGAACCAATATGCTGACATCTTAGGAGTCCTATCACATGTGCTCCCTCGTCCACTGTCTTCTTTAGGCCCTTGTAGTAGTTGATCCTCAGGAAGTGATATTACCATTTACCAGGGTCATTTGTGCACAAGACAATCATAGTTGATACAAGTAGTTAAATGTTTGGCACTAAGCACTACCTGAGAATAACTAAGCATTGTTCGGCAAATCATCTCTAATTAAGTATAATAAAGTCTCCAAGTTCCCTCCATTCTGTATGAAGCGAAATTGGTACTGTCTGATACTGTTATTTGAGTCGTATTATCATATTTGAGCATATCTAATTCGTTATATCCCTATGTCATTCCATGAAAAAAGGGGAAAGAAAGAACATAAAATCTTCATCTTTAATTCAAATTTTATTAGTCCAAATCCAATATATTTATGACTCAATAACACCATAACACGTAGTAAGGACAATGCAACCACTATAATCAACCACTAAAAAACTCTTTTAAATATTAATTTAGCTAAAATATATGTTAGACCGAGTACCAAAACAAACTGTTGATGAGTACTAAAACCATGATCATGACAATGTCTTACTTTAAGATCGGATAGTTTGAAGCATAGATGTTACCAATATCACTCCAACCTTTGATAGACCTAAAAACCATTGCAAAAACATGAAATATAAAAATATGTTAAAATTATTGAATAACTATTAGAGTTATTTTAGTAATAAAAAAGATAAGCAAAATGAGTACTTTGATGTTTCAATTCCTTTCATGATTTGCAAGAAAGTCAATTTTGATCTTCTTGAGTGTTACCATAACATCTTTCATGTTGGACCTCTCTTCAGGTGAATCAGCAACACAACTCAAAGCCAATTCCATAATAGATGAGACACATTGTAGCTTCACCGTTATGTGTCCATCCTCTGGTTTTAGCAAGTTTGTGTCAATAACTTGCATTACTAAGTTAGGAAGTGAGTCGTTTACCCAACGCTTTAGACTCATATCTCCAAGAAATTGTTCATCACTGGGCTTAGTTCTTGTAAATACTTCCATCAACATAATGCCATAACTGTAAACATCGCATTTTATGGATACTAATCCTTCTGATCCGTACTCTAAATGCAACATCACAAATCAACAAGGTCAACGGAAAAACATAGCTTGAGAATACATATGAACAAAGTTTTACTATTGAGAAAAAAAAACAGAAAAGGTTGAGGGTCACCTGGTGCAATATATCCAATTGTGGCTAGAGTTATGGTTTGTGCAATGCTCTCCCCCTCTCCCAATAACTTTGCTATGCCAAAATCACTCACACGTGCAACCATATCTTCATCTAGAAGAACGTTGTTGGGCTTAAGATCACAATGAACCACAGGCGTTGAATAACCATGATGGAGATAGTCCAAAGCACATGCCACATCTATCATTAAGTCTATTCTTTGTAAAATATCTAAGAAATGGTTGTAGGAGTACAACCACTTCTCAAGACTCCCATTAGGCATGTATTGAAGAACCAATGCTTTGAAATCAAGGTTAGAGCAGCTACCGATGACTTTATTGATATTTCGGTGACGAAGGTTGCGTAATACTTCGCATTCTACATCGAAACTCTTGAATCCTCCTTCTAGTTGCAGATTGAATACCTTTATGGCCACTAATGTCCCATTTGCAAGTATCCCTTTGAAAACTGAACCAAAACTACCCATGCCAACCAAATTTCTTTCGCTAAAGCCATCAGTTGCTCGTTGGAGTTCATAGTATGAAATTCTCATAGGGCCAATTATTTCTGACAATTCAGCTCGCGTGGGGAGTCTAATTCCGCGTCCACGTCTTATCAACACAAATGAAAAAGCCAATGTAAGAATTATTGATGCAAGCACCAATGAAATACATACAGCTAGAAGCACTCTCTTTTTCTTTGATGATCCATGAACAAAACTAGTATGGCATATTGGGACTTGAAACCGGGGAGCACCACACAACGCTTCATTCCATAAGAAAGATCGACTGTTGAAGTTTTTGAAAGGACCTTCACTTGGAATTTCTCCTTTTAAACTATTAGAAGATACATTGAAATATCTAAGATACGAGAGTGCCTTTAAGGACTTGGGAATCACACCAGAGAGGTTGTTACGAGACAAATCCAAGTACTCTAAGCTCACTAAAGATTTGAATGTATCGGGAATAGGTCCTTGTAACCTATTGTTTGCCAAAGAAAGATTAGCCAAGTTTTGGAGCTCCCCAAGGGTGCTAGGGATGTCACCCGACAATCGATTATATGATAGATCTATTTGAACAGCAGCCTTAAGATTTCCAAGTTCAAGGGGTATGTGGTCGCTTATAGAATTTCTGGATATATCGACCTTCAAAAGATCCTTGAGGTTCCCAAAGTTTCTTGGTAAGCTAGAAGTCAATCTGTTTGAATAAAGATAAAGATATCTTAGAGAAGTAATATTTCCTAAGCATGCTGGCAATGGACCGAAAATCTGGTTTGCACCTAAGATTAAGAAATCCAAGTTTTGTAGTTGACAAAGATAATCCGACATGGATCCTCCTATCTTGTTCTCGCCAAGGTCTAACACTTGAAGCTTCGACAACCCTTTTATTGCTACAAGATTTTTTCCAGTCAATCCATTCCCATGCAGAGCTAATAATATAAGACTGTTTAAATTGCCAATTTCATTAGGAATGGTTCCTTTGATTCCACAATAACTTGCATCCAATTCTTGAAGAGAAGTGGAGAAATTTCCGATGGAAGCTGGAAGGTATCCATGTAGAGAATTACGATTTAAGGCTAAATCTCTTAAGTTTCTGCAATTGGTCAAGCTAGTGAGGAAGCTTAGTTCTGAAGATGAACTTTCCGTTATGAAATTGTTCAGGCCCAAGTTTAGGAATTCAAGATGTTTCAAATTTCCAAGTGACTTGGGAATTGTACCTGTTAATTTGTTTCTACCAAGGTCTAAAGTCATGAGTTGAGTTGCATTTGAGATAGACTCTGGCAAAATCCCTGTCAGGTTGTTAATTCCAAATCCAATTGTTTTTAGATTGGGTAGCTTGTGGCCAAAATTGGATGGAAGTTTACCTGAAACTTGACTGCTAACTATTGCAATGAGTTCTAATCTTGAGATGTTGAAGATTGATTCTGGAATGGTGCCATGTAGGTTAAGGAAACTTAAGTCTAACTCCTTCAGATTCCTTAGGTTACCAATCTCTTGTGGTATAGTGCCTGTTAAAAAACATACAAAATGAAATGATCAACAAACACTCTTATTAACTTATTAATTGTATTCAAAGCGAATTTGCAATAAACCATGCTGAAACACAAACAACAACATTTTTAAATTTAAAAAAAAAAATCCAAAACAAACCAAAAATGCCAACTGGTTAGATACTAGCAGCTGGTTTATTTATGAAGAAGAAAATAATAAAGTTACAAAATTGCCCATCATCATATCCGTTTATGGAAGGAAAGAAAAGGTCTAATTTCTCGAGAACTTGATTCTGACTTGACTGTTGATGCTGATTCAGAACAATGACTAACTGTTACTTTTTATTTATTTATTTATTATTATTTTTTATTAATAAAGTATTTGGGAAGAGTGTCTAGCTAACATTTGGAATATTTTGAAGCAAAGAAAATCTTGGCTTTTGTCAGCAACGGGAGAAAGTGGGCTTAAATATACTTTAAAATTTTATTTTTTGACAATTTAAATTTTAATATTTATAAGTTTAAAGTGTATTTAAGGATTATTGTGAAAAGAGTTAGTTAGTATGTTGTTCAAATGAGGGGCTCACTGTGTGATGAAAAAAAACAAGGGCAAACCAAGATTCAAAAATATTTTTTTAGTATAGTCCAAATACCTTTCAAGTGGTTGTCAGCAAGATACAAATCCTCTAGTAGAGTTAAGTTTCCAATCTCTCTTGGTATAATTCCATCGAATTTGTTTTTGGATAATGACAAAAGTTGAAGCTCTGAGCATTCATGTAGGCTTGATGGAATTGGACCAGATAGTTGGTTCGTAGACAGATAAAGCCCTTGGATTTTTGGAATCCTGTGGCAAATGTCCGTCGGAAGATTACCAGATAGGCTATTATTTGTAAGAGCGAGAATGCGCAGTGTCGAAATGTTGAAGACACTGAGAGGAATAGAGCCTGAAAGTTGATTAGACCGAAACTCCAACACTTGCAAGTTTTTAAAATTACCAAAATCCCCCGGAATATTTACTTGTAGAGGATTTCTCCCTAAACTCAACCTCTCAAGCTTTGATAAATTGGATAAAGAAGGTGGAATGGTGCCAGTGAAACTGTTAACCGAAAGAAACAAGTCTTTAAGATTTGATAATTTGCTCAACCATGAGGGGAGCTCCCCTCCGAAGCTGTTGTTTCGAAAGCGGATTTCTTTTAATCGACGCAGGTTAGACAAATCTTTGGGCAGGCTACCATTGAAGCTATTGTTGGTGAGATCAAACGAAACAAGGAAGGAGAGGTTTCCAATTTGTGGAGGAATGGTGCCAATTAGGCCCATGTTAGAAAGATTCAAGGCCATGACTCGTCCATGGCGAGTGCTACAAGTGACTCCAACCCAACTGCAGCAAGAGGCTTGAGTACTGATGGACCATTTGGTCGTCAAGATGCGGTTAGGGTCATAAATGATGTGGGATTTTAAGGCCAAAAGAGCGGATTGATCGGTGGTGATGTTAAGGGATAGGTGATGATGATGATCAGTAGTTGTGGCTGAGCAACTTGTAAAAATGGTGGTATGATGATATTCTAACAACACTATCATCACATAGAAGTTGAAGCAAATAATTAATGTCCTCATGACTTTTTAATTTAATGGTCAACACTATGAAATTGCAAACAAGCCATACTGCAAAAAGGAAGTATATACATATATATATGGTGTTTTAGAAATTGTATTCTTTTCATGTCAAAAAAAGAAAAAGAAAAAAAAATTGTATTATATGCATTGGTGTCTTATTTTAACATTTATTTTAACATTTATCTAGTATGTGGCGGGTCTTCCATTCTTAGTATGTGGTTAAGCCTAAATTTCACAATAAATATGTGGGCCAGTGATCTTGACAAACATAGCTTTAGTATGTATGTGGTTAAGCCTAAATTTCCTTGTCCACGAAAAATTCCACTACAATGCAGATGCCTTTGCTATGATGCCTTTGCTATGAGAGCAGATCCCATGTCTCCATTTTCCCTGTCCTCTTTGTGTCCTCCCATTTACATGTTGACATCTAACATTTTATTTAATTTTAGAATTAATTAGTGTTAAGTAAAAGGGTATGTGTCAATATTTAAGTGGTGGGACACAGAGGGACAGAGAACATGGGGACAGAGGATCTGCTCTCCTTTGCTACTAGGCTCAAAATAATTTTTTACTGTAATGTATAGCATCACCCCCACAACTAAATTTTTAGCTGGAATTCCCTCCGTTCTCGTAAATAAGTCCCATTTGATGTTGGTTCTAATTCTTGTAGTCAAAAAACTTTGAATTCATCACTTCTTTTTACATCACTTTAAAGTCATTCACATTTGTGTGTGGGTTTATTTGGCCGAGTCTTCCACTCTTAGAAGTATGTGGTTAACTTTAAGCCATTGCTTTTCCTCTCCTTTTAAGGTCAATTTCACAATAAATATATCGGCCGATGATCTTGACTTATTCTAAATGATTTAAGCTTGACTTAAATAAACTTCATAAAAAAGTAGATGCCTTTGCTACTAGGCTCAAAATAATTTATAGCATCACCCCCACGACTAAATTTTTAGCTGGCATTCCCTCCGTTCTCGTAATTAAAGGGGTGTTTGTTTATATATTTGAATAGAAATTTGAATCAACTGGTTAATTTGAATCGGTAAGATGGGACGAAATTTGAAATCAATTGAATCGGTAAGATGAACGAACTGGATGGCTAAGTCAGATTTTTTTAGCTTAATGAGATAAAAAAAAATTAAAAAATTAAAAAAAATATTAACTATTATATTAAGTAATATTAAATAAATTTACAACAATTTTGAATTTTTTCAAAGAGGTAAAATAATAAAGTTTTGTCATTCAGATGTTACAGACATGTCAATTATCAAACAGCTTTTTTCATTCAGATTCAGATTCAACTCATTCAGATCATTCAGATTCAGATTCATTCAGTTTTTATCAAACACCCCCTAAGTCCCATTTGATGTTGGTTCTAATTAATTTTGTAATATTTTAAAACTTCAAATTGTGATGTGAATTATTTTAATGTTCGAAAAAAGATTTTCGTATTTAGTAATATATTTAAAGAATTTTACGGTATTAACTATTTCATTAATTAAAATCAAAGAAACTCATATTCAATTTAATTTTACGTATTAACCATTTAAAAAATAGAAAAATAATATATCTTACGACATTATGTATCTGACTTTTTTTTATTGCCATGAATAACTATTAGTGAATACTTTTTAATCAGATATGTAATATAATGGACTAATCTTATAATCTTATGTATTAATATACGTCGCAAATTATAATTTAATAAAAAAAATCTTAAAATCTATAACATGACTCAAAAAATTAAATGAGATTTTTTTTTGCGAGAAAATTTAACCTTGACTTGAATAGAGTCCCCAAAAAATTCCACTACAATCTAGATGCGTTTACTTTAGAGGGTCTTTCACTCTTAGGTTATGTTTGTTTGTAAGGATTATAATTATAATGTTAAAACTATTAAGCCATTTTATAATCCCGAGACTAATAGTTTTAAATTTAAATTTAAAAACAAAAAAAATATTTAAAATTAATAATCATATCCCAAATATAATTCTTATAAACATACATAACCTTAGTACGTATGTGGTTAAGCCTAAATTTCCTTGTCCACGAAAAACTCCACTACAATCTAGATGCCTTTACTTTGGCGGGTCTTCCATTCTTACTTCTTAGTATGTGGTTAAGTCTAATTTTTCTCCCCTTTTAAGGTCAGTTTCACATGTCTATCGTCTTAGGTTTATTTGATAAAATTAAATAAAAAATTTTAAATATATAAAAGAATTTGAATGAGTTGAATAAAGTAAATTTTTTGAATATATAATGAAATAATGTATTTGATAATTGTTTGTCTAAAATATCTGAATACGTGTATTTTACTATCGTACCCATTTGAACTATTATAAACAAATTTATTATGTAATTATAAATAAACAATATTATTTTAAAAAAATCCACTACAATCTTGTCCATCAAAAATTCCACTACAATCAGATCTTGACTTATTCTAAATGATTTAAATTTAGTCCATCAAAAATTCCACTACAATCTAGGTGCACAATATACAATAAATTTGACTTAAGATTTAACCTCGACTTAAATATAATCCACGAAAAAATCCACAACAATCTAGACTTTGCTTTGGCGGGTCTTCCACTCTTAGTATCCAAATGTGGCTAAAGTCATGATTTTCACAATTCTCCCCTAATAAATTTAATCAGATATGCAATATGTTATTGGCAAAGTCTGATACAACTTTAATTCAAATATATTGGGTCTATTTTTGAAATAGAGAGCTGCTATGAATAACTATGTGAGGTCGGGGCAGCGCCCTGACCCAAAAGTTTGGGGGAAGTTTTGTACTTTTATGATGAATTCAAGTTCTTGTATTGCAATATATAAAGACAACTGTGTGCGTAATAAGTTGTATTGCAATATATAAAGACAACTGTGTGCGTAATAAGTTGTACATTTGTGCTGAAAATATAAGCTCCCCTTCAAAATATAAGAGACACTTTAAGTAGTGTCTGATAAAATTGAATGTTAATATCTGAACAGTTTAGATATCTGAATAATGTAGTGCATCTGTCTAAAATTGTGTCTGAATGAAAAAATATTGTTTGATAATTAACTTTTCCAAACTATCTGAATAACTGTATTTACCATTTTAACCCTGCACCAAGTATATTCCATTTTAGCCAAAATGTGAGGAAAATAAAAAGTTTAAAAAATACCCATTTTACAACTGAGCAACTAAAAACATCCATACATACAAATGAATTGGGGGTGTGCAATTGCTCACCATTTTCTCTATCTATATTTTATTTGAGTGTATATAGATTTCGTGAAAAATGGCTCTTGTAGTTCCCAGTCGTCAATTATATCCCACATCAACAATCTTTATGGACTCATTACAGTGATTACACTGCTCAGTTCTAAGCTTCAGCTTCGTGGTGCCACACGCCTGCAGCTTTTGAGGTATTATTCGTCCATATCTTGTAATAAGGGAAGAAAATTTGCTATTTGTAACTCTATCCACTCATATTCGACTCCACAAAAAAACCCAGAAAAAAAAATCTAATTTTTGAATGATACCCACAATCAAAATTGGCCAAAATCATGACAAGTAGTGGTAAATTATAGAAATAGTCATACTGTGTTGGATTTGGATTACGAAGATGGTAGTGATGGTGATGGGTTGATAGTGTCGAGGTGGTGGTCTAGCTATGGAAATCGAAGAGGAGGGAAAGGGTTAATTATGATCAATTTGGGCATATGGAAATCGAACAGGGAGAAGGAGAGGGATACAAAAAGAATTTTGTAATATTGATGAGGTTATTTTTGTCCCAAAAATAGTCAATTTCGTTTAGACCCATCTTTGAATAGTTTACATTTATATTTGTCCGGAGGTAAAAAAAATTAATAAACAAGTTTAACCTTTGACCGAATTAGAGACACATCTATTAAGAGACATTCAGATGTAATTAAACACAGGCTAAGGAATGTTTAGTTTAATATATAGATATAACATGATAATGAAATTGTGTTGTTATACCTGAGAATATTATGTTATTTTATATTATCATCAATAAACAATGACTCTTTTTGTTGATTTTTTTTACCAACACTTTTTGGACAATGAAGGGAGTATTAAGGTTTGTAAACACTCTTGGATAAAATATTTTTTGAACAGATTTTCTTCAGAACTAGAAAATTCAAAGTATTTTACAAATCTTTGCTATTGATCGTGGATGAGAAAACAGGGATTGCTACTGAGGTTATTGTAAATAGCCATAACTATTCATAAATGTTACATTTTCAAGATACTAACCCTTCCAATCCAAATCCTATACTCAAAGTCACAAATCAACAACATAAACAAATTGTTGTTATCAGTTAAAACTTAACGAAAGAATATAATGAGTTATTCAAATACTAAGGTAAACCAAAAATAACAAAGGTAGTTGCTCACCCGATGCAATATATTCATATGTGGCTAAAGTCGTGATTTTCACAATGCTCTCCCAATAACTTTAATCAAATATGCAATCCGTTAATGGTGAAGTCTGATACAATTTTAATTCAAATATGATTCCAAAGTTATCTGAAAGGTGATTGGGTATGTTTCTGAAGTAGAGGGCTGCTATGAATAACTATGCGAGGTCGGAGAGCCCCAGCCCAAGAGTTTGGGGGCAATTTTGTACTTTCATGGTGAATTCAGGTTCTTGTATTGAAATGTATAAAGACAATTGTGTGCGTAATAAGTTGTACATTTGTGCTGAAAATATAATCTCCCTTTCAAAATATAAGAGACTTAGATATCAGTTTGCTCTTACATATTTGAAGGGAATGAATGTTGATCATATAGCCACAAAGATAAGTAAAGAAAGACTATATTTTGCTACAAAAGGGGCTGCTGCAGCTTAATGCTTCTTTGGCTGAGTAATTTTTATAACCAATATGCTGACAACTTAGGAGTCCTCTTAAGGGTTTTGAAATCGACAAAAACTAGGTCGAATCTTCAAGTTTAGCCTAATTCCTATTCAAAGTTACCGAGCAATGACCATGCAAAATAGCCTATTCAAAGCTATCGTCGATTGTCTTCTTTAGTTACTTCAAGTAGTTGATCCTCAGGAAGTGATATTACCATTTACCAGGGTCATGATTTGGGCACAAGAGAATCATAATTGATACAAGTAGTTAAATGTCTAAAAGTTTGATGCCACTTACAAGTAGTTAAATCTGTTAGTACATTTTTGTAATATAATATCTTAATTGAATTAATTTTCAGCAAGTGTACGTAAGTCCTCCCTTAGACACTTCCTAGGTTTCTTTACAATTAATGAGCTTTCATAATATAATCATAAATAAGACCTACAGAACACAATCATAATCATTAGTTTTCTTAGTATTAAGGCTAAAACCTACCTTTAACCATGTGGAATACAACACCATTCATAACTCAATCATAAAAAGGACTGCCATATGGAAGTATAATAATACAATGATCATCTTAATCCATGAATAATCCTGAAAGTATTTCAGAGCTACTAAACAAAATTCTTATATAAAATTTAATATCAAATCCTCAAACATTACCTTACTAACTGAGAACAACTAAGCACAGCTTGGCAAATTAACTCTTATCAAGTATAATAAAGTCTTGAAACAATTTACTACTGTATATTAAAAAAACGACAACTACACACTACTTCTAGCTATTCTGTTGGATAACTAATAGCAGATTTCAGCTACCATCGACAGAATGGAGTTGGCTTCTCTCCATTAACATTCTCTCCAAGTTCCCTCAATTCTATATAATATCATACGATTGAGCGAAATTGGTACTGTCTGATACTGCTATTTGAGTTGTATTACCATATTTGAGCATATTTGATTCGTTATATGCCTATTTCACTTCATTCCATGAAAAAAGGGGAAAGAAAGAACACAAAATCTTCATCTTTAATTCATTGTATTTGTCAAAATTCAATACATTTATGACACACAATAACATCATAACATGTAGTAAGGACAATGCAACCACTACAATCAGCCATAAAAGACTCTTTTAAATATTGATTTAGCTAAAATATATGTTAGCCGAGTACCAAAACAAGTTGTTGATGAGTAAAACATGATCATGACAATGTCTTACTTTAAGATCGTCTAGTTTAAAGCATTGACGTTACCAATATCACTCCAACCTTTGATAGACCTAAAAATCATTGCAAAAACATGAGATATAAAAATATGTTAAAATTATTGAATAACTATTAGAATTAATTTAGTAATAAAAAAGATAAGCATGCAAAATGAGTACTTTGATGTTTCAATTTCTTTTGTGATTTGCAAGAAAGTCAAGTTTGATCTCGTGGGCAAGGAAATCGTACCTTGCTAGAGTTAAGGTTTCGTGTTGGCTGAGGAGGAGAGAAATCCACGAAGATTACGGAATTGATTGATGAATTGAAGATGGGAGAAGAACATGTGAGCGATTACTCCAACGATACGTGGCAGAACTCTTAGAATCCGAGAATCTTGTTAGGGTAGCAAGGATTCAGAGAGCGTTCTTGAATGCTTCGGGTTGAGAGAGAATGTCCAAGTATCCTAATCCTCCAAAAGGTTAAAGAGTCCAAAGTCCAAAAGAGAGCCCCCTTCCCCATTGAGTGGAAGGGGTATTTATAGGGTTTTCTGGAGAGTGGTCATGTGCTAGGCACGTGACCTTGGGAAAATTCCAGATTTACTCTTAGTCATCAGAGTAATGCCCAAATCGTCCTGCCCTTCTAGCCACCAATCCAATTCTTTAATCAATTCCCAAAATGAGTCGCCTCCACGTGTCTTCTGCCTCGGGACACGTGGAAGATTCTCTCAGGTCTTGTTTCTTTATTTCCGGCTCTTCCGTCTTTTTATTTAATCATAATGCGAACCTTTATTTATGCATTTAATTCAATTAAGTCAAGTGAACCCTAATTTTTACTTGGGCCCACATTTGCCCCCTGTGCGAGAGTCACGTCTTTGGAGTGACGATCGTGCAAAATACGTTAACTCTGTGAATCCTGCTTCAAATTTCTTAAAAATCTGCGGAGCTCGATCTTGCAAGTCCTGAAAATAGAAAATCACAGGAGAGGGAACTTATGGGAGCTCTCCCAATATATCTTTGAAAAATCTCTTTATCAAATCATTCCAAATTTTACTCAACCGTTGTTTCCTTAATTTTTTTTTGAAAACTAAATCACTGTAAATTAAATTAAATCTTAAAACTTCCAAATAAAATATCCCTTTTTTTATATGAGCCCATCTGATTTTGCACCAAGCCACAAATTATTATCTCGAGTGAATAGAAGCTGACAGAATCATATATTTTTTATTTTATAGATCAAGTGAATGGACTTTAGAAATTCTAAATGACCCAAGACCATGGGCAGAAACAATCAGAGGCAATCATTATTATATTCCTGCCACATTTATACTCAGCCAAGTCCCAATCCCTTTTATCCTGGCTTTATCACTGTGAATGGATCACGTCTTTTATTTTTTATTTTTTTGAATATATTATTAATATAACATTACCAATCAAGATTACAAACCTTGCTTTAATTTTTTTTTTTTATATATATATATATATATATATATATATATATATATTTGGAAACTAAATCAAGATAAATTATATATTAACAAATAAAATCAAATCTTATTTTATTTTGTAAATAAAATCAAATCATTCCTTATAGAAAATCAAATCATTCCTATTATTTTGAAAATAAAATCAAATCATTCCTAGTTAGAAATAGAATATTTATTTTCATAATATATATATATATATATATTATTTTTTCTACAAAACATGTAAATTCCCTTATTTTCTTTCCGGCAAAAAGCACCTTTTGCCCACTGTGGTTAATGTGTTTTAACGATTTAGCCATTGTGCTTTTAATTTATTCAATTAACCCATTATACTATTTAAAAATATGCAATTAGCCCATTCCGTCCAATTTTGCAGACGGACGTTAAAAAATTGGCCTTATTTTCCTACGTGGCTTTTACAAATTAAATGATAATGATGTGTATTTGCTGATGTAGTCAGCAAGACCAATCAGTTAAGGCTGCGTGGAATGGGTGGGAGGAAACCATAGCAAACAAAAGAAAAACAAAGGCCCAAATCGAGGAACAAACAAACCTTCGTCTAGGGCTCAAAAGAAAACATTTGTCTCAGAAGAAATAGAGGAAAGAGGTGGTGGTCTCTGGCGACACAAACAGACGAACAAGGTTAGGGTTCCAATCTTCTACCATAGTAAGCGATACAGACAGACAATCGCCTACCGAACAATCGTCTACCGAACAATCGTTTACCACAGGTAGGGTTTCAATCGCCTACCGAACAATCGTCTACCATGTAAGTGTGGTTTGAGTTCCACCAATTTTTGTCTGAAAAATAAAATAATGAACTCTTTTCATCTTTGTTCTCTTAAAAGCGAAGGTATACAGTGTTGATAGGAAGTATTTCATTGTTTCATCTTTTTTTTTTCCAATCGTAAAAAGTCATTAAGGTTTAGTGTTTCTTAAATGTTTATAGTTGTGTTTCTTTAATGTTTACAGATTTCTTTAATAGTTGACCATGTAATGTTTACAAATTGAACATGTTTACTGCAGCATGAACTACTTTGATGTTGAATTGTACCATGGAGGTCAGTTTGTTACTAAGGAGGATGGGATCATATGTTTATGAGGGTGGTAGGAAAGAATCTTATAAGGGGGCTGATGGAGATTACATGAATGTTGAGAGGATGGAGAAGTTGGTAAAACACCTAGGGTATAAAAAACACTTTGATATATACTTCAAATTGGTGGGGTGGAATTTGAAGGAGGGTCTATAACTTCTTCATGATGACAATAGTGTAAGACTGCTAATTGATGAAGCTTTGAAAACTAGGAAGATTGATATATACTGTGACCATGAGGATAATGAAGAAACACCTGTTGAGGTTGATGTCAGAGATGAGGAAGCACCAAAGCAGACGGATGATGATTTAAGTGATGCTACTTATGAGGAAAGTGATGAGGAGTTAAGTGATGCTACTGATGATGATGAGAATGAGGAGTTGATATCTATAAGAAAAAGAAAGGGACTGATAAAAAATTAAAGAGGACGAGTTGGTTTTGGATTGTGAAGTAAATCTTGATGAAGATCAAGTTGATATTGGGGACTTACATGTTGAGGATGTTGGGGCTTCATCTATCCCAAGAAAGCAACCAAAGGTTGAACCTGGTACACAAGAGAGCAGTAGCAGGGGGAAAAAGCTGGCATCCAAAAAAACTAAGGCTGCAGAGGTGGAAGTTGAACCAACATTTTCAGATGGGGAGGATGAGTTGGGGTTTGGGACAAAAGGAATGAGGCCTTGGGTAGAAAATGAAGAAAATTCTGATGAGGAGATTCCTCCAAGTGGTGATTCTAGTAGTAACAGTGAATGGGAAGGAAAGGAGCCACAAAGGAAAAAGAAAAGAGTGGTTCCAACATATAATCCCAACACTCCAATTAAGGAGATAAAATTTGAAGTTGATATGGTATTCACTGGTCCTGAACAGTGTAAGGAAGCTATAGTGAATTATGCAGTTGGTAATGGAAAGGGAATCTATTTTGTTAATGAGAAAAGAAGAATCTGAAGCAAAAGTGTGCCACTAATCATCCATGGGGTTGTGGGCTAGTTATGTGCCACATGAGAAGGTGTTTCAAATTAAATCATACAATGAGCAACATTATTATTGTGAGAGAAAACAAAGATTCGGATTGTTAGGTGTAGATGGTTGGTTGACAAGTTGGGGGTACAATAAGAGCAAAACCAAGAATGAAGTTGAGGGAAATACACCTGCAATTAAACAAAAATTTTTGACCGCAATCATCGTTACCTCAAAGGTCGAGTAAAGAAAATGGCTTTTATGAAATTGAGAGCACCTCAAGGAGCATTATGGTAAGGTTTGGGAGTATGGGAATGAGATTCTAGCTACAAATCTTTGGGAGCACAATCCAAATTAGAGGTGATGGGGCACTCCACCTAGATTCCATCGAATGTACATTTGTTTTAAAGCTGTTAAACAAAATTGGTTGGAAGGATGTAGACATATAATAGGGCTTGATGGTTGTTTCTTAAAGACATACTGTAGGGGTGAGTTGTTATCTGCTGTTGGTAGGGATGCAAACAACTAAATGTTTCCAATTGCTTGGGCAGTGGTTGAAAGTGAGAACAAGGATTCTTGGAGTTGGTTTCTAGGTCTACTGCTAGAGGTTGTGGGTCTGGAATTAGGTAGAGGATGGACCTTGATAACTGACCAACAAAAGGTATTACAAATGTGGTAAAATCTAATTGAACTTTATGTTTTTAATATTTGTTATTATATTTTGTACTAAACTTGTTTAAAAATTGCAAGGGTTTGGTTCCTACTATACAAGAGCTTTTGCCAGAGGCAGAGCATAGATGTTGTGCAAGACACATCTATGCTACTCGGAGGAAGAAGTGGCGGGAGGCAGGTCTTGAGCATGTTTTGGAGAGCAGCCAAGGCCAATAATCCTCATGAGTTCAGAAGGACAATGGTTGACATGAGGAATGAGAGTAAGGATGCTCACACTCATCTTTTAACTATTCCTCCTAAGTAGTGGAGCAAGGCCTTTTTTTCCTGTGAAACAAAATGTGATGTTGTGACTAATAACATGTCTGAATGTTTTAATAGTTGGATCTTAGAGGCTAGATATAAACCATTACTAACTATGTTTCAAGATATAAAACACAAGTCATGGGTAGAATCCATACAAAGAGGGATGAGATGCAAAAATAGAGGCAAAGTTATGTACTAGGATTATGGCAAAGGTCGATAAGGCCATTGAGCTATCCAATCTTGTGAGTATTTGGGATGGGGGCACAAGTTTGAAGTGTCTGCGATAGGAGTGGAAAATACAAGGTAGACTTAGAGATTATGAGTTGTTCATGTGGGAGTATGGTGGTTATCTGGTATTCCTTCGCCTCTATGGAGTAATTGGAATTCTTCACATGGAACAACCAGTTGAGAACTATGTTGATTCCTGCTATTATGTGGATACTTACCTGAAATCATATAACCACTTGTTAAATCCAATGGGGGGTTCAAATGAATGGCCTCCTTCCAACATGACAACATTGTTGCCTCCATCAACAAAGAGAATAGCAGGCAGACCAAAGAAAATTAGGAGGAAGGATCCTCATGAAGAGCCCAAAAGCAAGACCTAGTCACCTAGGAAAGGGACTCCTGTTAGGTGCTCTAGGTGCAAGGAGTATGGGCATAACAAGTTAGGTTGTAAGTGGACACAACCAAGGCATGAAACTGGGACACAACCTACTGAACAACCTACTCAAGCTACTCAAGCTACCCCACAATCTGGAGGTGCCCCAAGGCCTGATAAGCTGGGGGTAAGCTTTTTTTAAAACCAGTTTTTATATTTACTTGTATATTATTTCACATGTGGTTCTATTCTACAGGTGAAAAGAAAAGAAAAGGGTCAAGGACAGAATTTTGGAAATGGAAATCAAACTAGGCAAAGAGAAGTAAGGAATTGTAAACTTATTTCAATGCTTGTTGGCAGCCAAACACTAATTGGTTTTGTCCATGTAGGTAAGGAAAAGCCCAATCCGGCAAGTGGTGAGACTGGAGTACGTATGCGAGGGAAGGGCAAAGAAGGGACCATTTGCGTTCTAGAAGAAGCGACAAGTGGACGGGACCATCAACCAGGTGGAAAATAAGGGCTAAAAGAAGACTAGATTGAACAAGTTATGGTTCATTATTTTGTACTTTGTTGTTCTGACTTGATCAAAGGGACCATAAGGATGTAATATTTTGGTAACCAGTTATCTGTATTGAATTGGTCTCTTGATATGGTTATGTTTAGTGGTTGATAACCAAATTCTGTATTGACTTAATATTCTTTATCAGTTGGCTATGCTTAATATAATTATGGTTATGCTTATAAGTTGACTGGTTCTATACTTTATATGGATTGTTGGCTCTGTTTTTATCACCTGTTTTGGCAATTGTTGTTCTTCACATTTGTTGTTGGTTGTGTTCAAGTTAGGTTAGGATGTTGACTCTGTTTTTGTACAATTAGTGTTGGCTCTGTTTTTGTCAACTGTTTTTGGCAATTGTTGTTGGCAATAATTTTTGACAACTGATAACCAAGTTCATTACAATAAATACAACACCATTACAAAACACCACATCCATTACAACTGATAACCAAGTTCATTACAATCAATACAACACCATTACAAAACACCACATCCATTACAACTGATAACCAAGTTCATTACAACCTATTACAACCCATGTAAATAAAAATCTTGACAACTGATAACCAAGTTCATTACAATCAATACATGTAAATCTATGTCAAGATTAGAATTGTAGTGACAATCCATGAAAATACACAGATACATCTAAGTTTTGAGTTTGTCTCCTTAAGTCTATCAACTTCCATTTCCTTTATCAGTGTTTCCTTCTTCAGAATTTTCAACTTCTGCTTGAGTTTAGCATTTTTTTTCCATCACCAAGCTCACCTCTTCAACTGGCTTTCTCATCACACTAGTTGCTTCATCAACATTGGAAGGCACTTCAATCCATTGAAAATATCCACAATATCTCCCAGATTCCTATCAAATATATATAATTAACCAAACATTATTTAACAGAGATGGGGAAAACAGAGCCACATGCCATATTACACAAAGATAGGAATGAAATGCAGATTACAAATATGACAGAGTAAACTAACCCCATAGTTACGGCAACCATAAAACCTTTTTCCTTTTGACCTATCTTTCTTGAAATCTGATTCGAGTGGTACATCACAAAAACACTCATGCGATTCTCAAGCGATGGTTGACATCGAGCTAGTTAGGGATGAAGCCGTATCGGATGTACAATACATTTGCACTTACCTGGAAACCAATTTTCAAGCAAAAGCCCTAATTTTCGTGCACTTTTACTTAGAAGTTGGGAACCCTAGTTCTTCAATTCTTCAATTCTTCAATTCTTCAGTTCTTAACTCAACCCACTCGATTTCACTCAATCTTCAGTTCTTCAATCGACCCACTCACTTTCGCCTCACATACGATCAAGATCGTCCCCATGTATTCTCTCTCTCAAGAGTTCGACAGACATTAAGAGCAACAATGCAATGGTTTCTGCTTATATCTTCGTCCCGATCAGCAAATACACATCATTATCATTTAATTTGTAAAAGCCACGTAGGAAAATAAGGCCAATTTTTTAACGCCCGTCTGCAAAATTGGACGGAATGGGCTAATTGCATATTTTTAAATAGTATAATGGGCTAATTGAATAAATTAAAAGCACAATGGCTAAATCGTTAAAACACATTAACCACAGTGGGCAAAAGGTGCTTTTTGCCTTTTCTTTCCATGTCATTTAAATTTTCTTTATTATTCTTTTATATTTTACCTAACCAAGTATTGCCTTGATTTGGATTATGCACAAATAAAGGCTAGACTTCCTCTTTATAGCTGCAGCTATAAGTCACGGAAGTATAGGAATGACCAAGTATTTATATGTTATCCAAAATAGCTGCAGCTTCCGTGACTTATTCCTTCACCTCAATAAAGGCTAGACTTCCTCACCCTTAAAATGGTTTTACTATATTCTCAATAAAACCTTCCATAATATTGCCTTGATAGATAAATTTGATTATCTCTTAATTGAGAAAAGCAGGAGGTATAGAAATGCTGGCAGAGATATCGTTTCACTCGTATTAGATTGGCGATTCGATTGTTGCTCGTCCACATCTCCAGTCCTAATTCCTTCAACACCTTTAAAGCTTCATCACGAGAAAGAATCTTTTTGATAAGGCCACTGGACTCTTTTTCAGTCTCTCCCTTTAAAAATCAACGTGTTCTCTAGTGCCCTTATAGAGAGTATTAAGATCATGTGTAGTTTCAGATTTAAGTAAAGGGAGCAATTGGTCTCGAGTTTCGCCATTAGAACCGGCGGCGATCAGGCTCAGAAGAAGTTGGATAAATCGAGGGTAGAAGATAGTTGATGATAGAGTTGGCTTCGTTTAAGAGAAGGTGTTTCGCGAATTGCGATGTTTAACGGCACTTGGGTTTGGTTGGTGATCAATTCTCGGAGAGAATCAAGCAACAAAGGAAGGCTAGTACTACTAGCCCTCTTCCTTTCTTGGCCTATGTTATTTCCCTTCTTATTGGCCATCTATGTGAATAGAAACATACAAGGACATAAAAGATTTTAATAATTGTGGTTGTTTTGATTTTCTATTTGGTTAATTTTTTGTGATTTTTCATCTAATTCACTTTTCAGGTGATTGTAATATTTCTTTTTCGGGCCATCTCACCTTGATAAGGATTTTGGCTCGGTATAGAAAAGAATACACTTTTTTTTCACTGCAACAAGGAATCATCTGTGCCGATATTCTTTCTTTTCCAGACCATCTCACCTTAACAGGATTTTGGTCTAGAAATAGAAAAGGCTACAATTTTTTCCACCGCAACAAGGATGCATCTGTTCCGAGCCATTTCACCTTAACAAGGATCTTGGCTCGAATATTCTTAAAGAAAAATCGACACCGTAAGGAGGAAGCATCTTATTTCAGGCCATTTCACCTTAACAAGGATCTTGGCTCGGATATTCACGAAGAAAGGGCAACACCGCAACGAGGAAACATCTATTCCGGACCACTTCACCTTAACAAGGATCTTGGCGCGGATATTCTCAAAGAAAAAGCAACACCGTAAATTTTGTTTTTTCGGCGAAGTAGCATTCATCCCAAGCGGTTGATTCAATGAGCAAGGAGAAGTTAAATGTAAGAGAGGAAGAGCTCCCTAGGTGGCTAAACCCTAGGGGCCAAACCTTAGGGCGACCAAACCTAGTGGCCTTCTCCTTCACATTTTTTCGTTCTTCCCTTGCCCTTTTTTATTTGAATGGCTTCAAATGTTCGTGCAATTTTTTTCTTATTCTTTCAAGTGTTTTTAAGCTTAAATCTCAAACTTTTCTTCTTTGCTATGATAAGCACTCAAGTTCAAATGCTTTCCTTGCTCTTTAGATCCCTTATGTTGAATTCATTTTGCTTGTAGGCCCTTAATCTCCATTGAACATTCTGCAAACCCTGTTCCTCAGTGATTGGGGAATGGCTCCCCTCTTTTGGTCCTTTCGATGTCTTTTGGGAGCAAGTTCAGGCTTATGACCGTCCAGTATTTTTTCGCCGGAGAAGGAAGACTTGTTTCTATATGCAGCGGCTTGCGAATATTGGGATGACTTTCCTCATTCTGATCACATTCCCCGCATATGCATAGAGGAACACAAGTACCCTTTCAATCCCCTTCGCTTCTTGTCCGATTCATCTGGCCGCTTTCAGGGATGGCAGCATTGGACCGACGAGATACTTGGGAATGTGATTGTGTGGATATACTAAAAATAGGGCTGACATTCTTCATTGCATTCAACTATGCAGGGACTTTCCCCGCCAACAGAACCGTGATGCTCTTACCATGTTGATTTCACTTTGGTGCTCTTTTACATGCACATTCGTCACTACTTTGGGGGAATTCAGTACCCCTAATCTGGAGGATTTCTATGTCATCTACCAGTAAGCATTTTCCCCCTGCACGTGAGTCACGCTTTTGGTGGGATGATCGTGCAAAATGTTTCAAGTGTTGAAGTCTTGATTCAAGTTTCTAAACAATTCGTTGAGCTTGATTTTTTTATTTTTTATTTTTTATATTTTGTTTGCAAGTCTCGAAAACGAAAGTCTTATGAGAGGGAACCTCTAAGGGGAAAACCCTAGGAGGACGAGCCCTAGAGGAGCTCTCCCTGGATATCTTAGAAAATCTTCAACCTAATCATTCTTATTCTCTCTTGAAATTTCTCGCTTCTTCAAAATAAAGAAGTCATCGAGAAGGCCAATGCCGATGAAGAGGATGATGATGTTCCCATTGGGCTCTTTGCGAGTCGAGGACTTGAAGCAATTTAGTGATGATGTAGACGACCTTGCAATGCGTGGGGTGATATATGTCTCCTTTTCGTCTACAGTCAATCTTCTAAAGTCAAATTTTTATATTGTTGCACTTCATTCGGAGGTAGTTATACGCAAGTGTGAAGATCTGTTTTTCAGTACAACTCTCAGATCTTGACGAAGCCACAAGAAAATTGGAGGCCAGGTCTCGGAATCTAGAGTCCAAGCTTCGGGATGTAGAGTACCAGCGACGGGACTTATAGTCAACTATCCAAGAGGTTAGGGAGCTAAGAGCGATTGAGACCACCTTTGCTGACTTGGAGGCTTTAGTTATGATCTCTCTTCAACTTGATATGTCTTGGCCTTTAGATCATGGCTTTTTGTAATATTTTCCATTTCCTGTATCAGAAAACTCATTTACATATATATTTTTTATCAAAATATAGTTTCTTCATCCTTATTGATTGTCTTTAATTTGAATGATTCCTTAAAACTCAATATTTAACATTGAATCTTAAGTTGTTCAAATTAAGACTCCAAGACAACAATATGCCTCATAAAACAGCAAACATGAATCTTTTGAAGAAAAAACATGTTTTTTTATACAAACTAACACTTGAATCCATACTTCTTTTTTTTAAAGAGGTCAGAAAAAATATTCAAGCATAAGCGGAAGTTTGACAATTTATTGATAATAAAATTGCTTTTAACGAAAAACATAACGTTTCAAATAATAAATCCTGCTTTTTTCGGAGAAAGCATAACGTTCACCACTTTTAGAGATAAAGTGTAACTTTTTTTTTGGGTTGAGGGCTTGTACTCAGGTGCCTCAATCACTTTTAGAGTTGAAAGTGTAACTTCCGAGGACTTATAGTCAGGTGCCTCAATTACTTTTGAAGTTGAAAGTATAATTTGTCTGGTCCGAGGACTTATAGTCAGGTGCCTCGATTACTTTAAAGTTGAAAGTATAACTTTTCGGGTCTGAGGATTTATAGTCAGGTGCCTCATTCACTTTTGATGATAAAGTGTAACACTCGGGTGCCTCGTCACTTGGGTCATCCAATTCTTGGCAAGTGCGGTCTACGAGGACTTAAAATTGGGTGCCTCGTCACTTGGGTCGTCCAATTTCTTGGCAAGTGTTTTTTACAAGGACTTGACCACCATTTAGAGTGAACCACCATCTTGGGTGGATTTTTTTTTATTCGTCAATTCTCGTGCCTCCTCCCTTGGTCATCCAATTACTTGGCAAAGGATACTTCTGAGGACTTGAACCACCATTTTTGGTGGACCACCATCTTGGGTGAATTTTTAATTCATCAATTCTTGTATCTATAATTCAGAGTTCTTTCGATGGTAGAGCCAGTATTTGGGTTGTCCATCATCTTGACTTCCGGGACTACACCATGAGTGATAGTGTTGCACGTTTCTTTTCCTAGTTCAATCTCTCCAGCTGCCAGCTTCTCATGGTATATCATCCGCAGACTGTAACAGTCCATAGTAGAGTGTCCTGCGTATTGGTGGTATACACAGAAGTCCGGCATTCTTTTCATCTCTTCCGTCACAACCAACTGAGGCCTTGGAGGTTTCACCACTCCGTGCTCGACTCATTGTCCATACAGACCCCTGAATGCCTTCTCACTGCATGTGATAGCCTCTGGAACTGGAATTTTGGTATACTTATCCCCATGTTTTCCTCTGCTTTGCTCAAATTTCTCATTCTTCTCCCTCTTGACCCCTTGTGGTTTTGACTGAGAATCCGCTAAAGCCACAATTGATGTCATCTTGCCCTTCCATGTAACCATCGCATGGCTGGTGGGTAATGTCATGATTCCTCCCAAGTCTTGTGCAAAAAATGAGAGGGTCGCAAACGAATCACAAGCCTTGGTAATGAGGTGGGGCTTGAAGGCATTTAAAGCACCATTGTTGCATATGCTAACCAAGTTTTTTTCTTCAATTGGCTCTGCACACTTTTGTGCTTAGGCCCTGAACCTATCCACGTAATCTGACAGCTCCTCGTTTGGCTTCTGATTGAATCGCATGAGCTCTAAGATGGTTACTGTTTCGCATTATAGAAAAATTTCTTAAAAATTGTAATTTTAGATCATCCCAATCATGGGTGGTCCTTCTCCAAGTCAGTAGTACCAATTTGAAGGCATTATCCGTCAAAGTCTTGTTGAATTCCCTTATCAACAAATTGTGATTGTTCATTTCATCATATCCTAACCATGGAGACATCGACTCCACGAACTTGGCAATGTGTTCCCTAGCATTTCCTTTCTCTCCATTGTATTTTGGAAATTGTGGGGGATGCTCAATATACCCTACCAGGTAAGGTTGTCTCCGAATATGTGCCGGGTAAAGTGGAGTAAAGTCTAACTCCGAAGGTCGGGATGTCTGCCTGTGAAGTTGATTGATCACATCGATCGTATCATCCTTTGGTACGGACTCTCTGTGGTGTTATGATGTATGGCTGCATTGGCCGTGTGTATGGTACAGAAATTGGTTGATGTACACTGGCATCATGTAAATTTTGTATCGGTTGTGCTTGTGGGTTGGTTCTTTGGACAAGACTTGGATGATTGGTATCTGCCCTTGTGAAAATGTAGAGATAGTGGTCAGAATGATGTTTGTCTGAGGCTAGCTGACCTACAGTCTGGGTTGTGGCACGTCACCACTATTCTGAGGTTCCAAGTGGATGATTGGAACGGACTGATTCTCCATAAATGGAGGTGCAGTCTGATTCTCCTTATTGTTGCTATCGTTGTTGTTGTCCTCTACTCCTGCTTGTTCTGTAAGACCCCAACTTTTATGAATAAAAATGAATTTTCTATAAATTATCATTTTTGAATATTATGATATAATGTTATAGTTGTGGGTAGTATTTATAAATTTTTTTGCAAAACGCAAGTTGTTATATAATATTCGATTGGTCTGGGAATATTCGTTTTAACAGGAAATATTAAATACGAGCGGCACAATCATTAGTGGACCCTACACGTAATTATTGTCGGATTGAGAAAAGCGACAAAAACATTTTATTGAAAATAACGGCGGAAGTTTTCTGGTTGATCTTTATTGAACTACTCGGTAAAAAAAATACGATGTCTGGCGTGGTTGCGTAAGTAGCTACGGTATTGATTATTAATGCTTACGTGAGAAGTCACTTAGTGGTGTTCAATAATTGTCGATATTATATATATTATTAAATCAATAATTGAAATGATGAGTTATTAATATTATAAATTGCAATATTAACGATGTCTAGAAGTTTTGCCGAGGAGAGGTTTGGTCACCTAATCAAGGCTACTAATAGGGAGAAATCCTTATTGAAAGCCCCTCTTCCCAGGAACGACACGGTCGATTAATATTGTGAATTATAATAGTGATGATAAATGTTGTTAGTATTTCGCTACTTAACTACTTCTTTATTTCATTCTTCTTTAAAACGGTAAGGGATGTTATTTCTTTTGTATTCAAAAAGAGAACTTACATTATTCCATTTTATTATTATTACTCATTGGAATAACTCAGATACATGAAATACCTATACTTGGTGACATTTTTTTTACTATAAAAGTCTTTATATTTCGCCGGAATATCCGTTCATATATATCTTAGGACTGGTTTCATTTCTTATTCCGCTCTTTATATTTCAGTGAATATCTCCGTCTGCAATATTATCTGTGGGACTGGTTCCATCATTTATTATTCCGCATTTATTATTCTGTTGGAACATCCTGTCGGTGTGAATTTCACCTGACCTAGTTCCGTTATTATTATTCTGTTGGAATAACCTGTCTGTGCGGTCTCTATCGCATGCATGGTGATATCTTTTGTTATTCTATTCGGTATTATACTCAGTTGATTAAAATTTTGACTTCTATACTCCATGAAATTAGTGGAATATCCTTTATATTTGCGCTTCATCCAGTATCTTTTCATGGAAGTATTCTTCCGAGCATTCTTGAATTTTACTCTATAAAGAAGTATCATGTTGACAATTTGGACATTATTGGTTCCTGAACAAATTAATTCTTGAACTTGTTTTATTGAATTCTTATATCATTGTCATCATCCTCATGTTTATATTTTTGAAAGTCAAATCATGGCTGTAGTGCATAGATGGACTTGGTATGATTATGACCGAGGATTATTGATTGTAATCATGGCCGTAATGTTACAAATGATGTGGTAAAAGTCCTCATCGGGTCCGTAGTGCATTGATGGACGATTGTTGGCATGATCATAACCATTGATGAATACACAAATATCCTTGGCCCGTAGTGCATGGAATTTGTGGTCGTGACCTAATGAATATCCTTGGTAGTAGTGCGGGTATGATGTGGATTATTTATTGTGAGTCTCGGTGATAAAAGTGTTGAAAAACCTTTTAAAACATAAAAGATAGTAGATTTTATTCTCTACTTGACTCTTTTAATGGATTGCTTGTTCACTGCTGATTAAACTTGATGTCTATTGTATTTTATCGGTTTAACATTGTTGAGACTAAGGATAATTTATTACGCATTATCTTAGTCATAATATTTTTCTTTGGGCTAGTTGAGCTCACCCTTTTTTTTCCTTTATTCTCTTGAAATGAGAAGCGTAATTTGGGACTAGTCGGGGAGCGGAGTGATGTTCGGATAATAGTGTTAGCTAGTAGTCCTCACTATTACATTAAATAGTGTGAAATAAATGTATTGAGGACTTATTTACGAGAGTGAATATTATCAGAAAGGCAATATTTGTATTAAAACTCACATGACATGTATTTTGTCGTATTTTACATTTGTTGTATAATTAAGTTGTATTTGAATTTTGTACCGTATTGGCGACTCAAGATGGGTGATGTATACCTATTTTGGGGGAGTCACAGTTGGTATCAAAGCTTAGGGATATGATCTCTGGCTAAGATGTGAGACAAGAACTAGGAGGGAGGCGGGGAATTCTTTCATTAGTATAACCTACCTAAGTTTATTTGTTATTTAATTGGTTGGTCGGGAGTATAGGGATAATATGTGATATGTTAATTAACCCTTGTTTTTTGGGGCGGTATTTGAAAATGGCATCAGAGAATGTTGAGAACATCGATGGAGCCACGAGGAGACCGATTGAGTCTCCACGGATCGATAATCGAGGATAATGTGCATCGAGAAAGGCGACAATCCTCGGGTAAACAAAAACAACGACCAAATGATGAGCGATGGAATGTTAGAGGCTTTATGCGATTCATGCAAAATCAATCGGAGAAGCGGCTCTGTCCAAAATGCGGGGTGGAAACACATGACTCTCGGATGGTCACCGCCAAGCGGTTTAAGGAACTAGGACCACCGGAGTTCTTTGGAGAGCAAAACCACTTAAAGGCGAAGCGTGGATTAAAGCGGATCAACAAGATATTTGATGTCTTGGGTTGCTCAGGAGGAAAAAGGTTCCCTTGCCACCTTCGTGTTTGCATGCAGAGGCATGATTCTTGGTGGGGAATCGTAAAAGCGTACTCAACTGCCATGCTTGAAGATGTCTTGGGAGAAGTTCAGAGGCTGTTCAACGACAAGTACTTTCCCGAAAGTATTCGTCACATGAAAGAGGTAGAGTTCATTAAACTGGAGCAAAATAACATGGCCAGTATCGCGATCTGAAGCCAAGTTTTGCGAGTTGTCGGTTTGCATCCCATTTGGTTGATAATGAGGAGAGAATGACGCGAATATTTTTAAGAGGTTTGAAACACGAGATACGTCAATATCTTATCTCTCATAAAGCGTGTTTGTATTCGAGATATTGTAAATAGGGCTCGATTATTGGGGCGTGATAATGAGTCATCCCAACCAAGGAGAGAGCGGTACGTGCAAAATGATAATACCATTGAGAAGTCATCAAAGCGGTGACAACAAGCGTGGAGGGAATCAACGGGCGAAATGGTAACCACCGGTGGTAATCGGGCCAAAACGAAGAATGGACATTTCAGAAGAGGAGATTCAATGATGATGGAAAGGCGTCGACCAAAGACCCGTTATTAAAGAAGGAGAAGCGACCACTATCATATGCTTCAAATGTGAGAGGAGGGACATATTAGTCAAGCTAGCGCGATGATGCCGTCAAAGCATGCTATAATTGTGGAAGAGAAGGTCACTGGCCCGATTTTGTCGTTCACCAAAGACAAGTTCAACTAGGACGGAGGCACCAAAGGTAGTCCCAGAAAAGTCAAAACCGGTAGTCTGAAGGAGGCGTTTGTTGTGACCTCCCGGAAAGCAAGAACCCGACGAGGTCATCACGGGTAAGCTTAATCATAAACTCTAGCGAAGTTTATACTTTATTTGATCTTGGTTCTACCCACTCTTTCATTTCTCTACTTGTGCTCAATGTTTAAATTTGACTCCGGAGAAATTGGACTTTGACTTATCTGTTGAAACTCCATTGGGAGAAACCTTCATTACATCCACGGTTTATAAGTCTTGTTTAGTTCAAATGGCACCCACGTTACGTTACTGTCGATCTTATTTCATTGAAAATACTTGCATTTGATGTAATTCTAGGGATTGATTGGTTAACTACACATCATGCAAAAATTGATTGTTTTCGTAGGGTTGTTAGCTTTCATATTCCTAACCAACCTATTATACGAATTCAAGCAACCAAACCATTAAAATCAATCACTTTGTCATCTTAAGCCATAAAGCTATTCGTTTTATTGAAAAGCGGATGTCAAGCTTTCTTAGCTCATATCACGGATCTAAACAAAAATCGTCGTTTTGAATGATATTTCTATTGTTAATGAATTTTACGGCGTATTCCTGAAGAACTTCACAGCCTACCCCAGGCGTGAAATTGAATTTTGTATCGACCTTGAACGAAGATACAAAACCCATTTCCAAAGCCCCATATCGAATGGCTCATATTGAACTTGAGGAGTTAAAGACCCAAATGCGAGGAATTTTTAGACATTGGCTTTATTCGTCCTAGTACTTCTCCTCTGGGGTGCTCATTATTATATTCGTGAAGAAGAAAGATGGGAGTATGCGACTTTTGTATTGATTATCGGGAGTTGAATCATGTCACCATCAAAAATAAGTACCCATTGCCGCGTATTGATGACCTGTTTGACCAGTTGCAAGGCGCCAAATTCTTTTCAAAGATTGATCTTCGTTCCGGATATTACTAATTGAAGATTAGAACCGAAGACATTCCAAATACGGCTTTTAGAACTCGGTACGGGCATTATGAATAATTAGTTATGTCTTTTAGATTGACTAATGCTCCTGCTACCTTCATGGATATGATGAACCGAGTATTCAAAGAATATTTGGATCACTTTGTGGTCGTCTTTATTGATGACATCCTTATTTATTCAAAAGCCGTGAAGATCATGAAAGCAACACTTGAGGGTGATACTCCAAAAGCTTCGTGAATATAAGCTTTATGCGAGTTGAAGAAATGCGAGTTACGGCTTGAGGAAGTGGCATTCCTTGGGGCGTGGTATCAAGTCATGGAATATCTGTTGACCCAAACAAAGATTGAAGCTATTCAAAGTGGGAGCAACCTAAATCGATGATGAAATACGTAGCTTTCTCGGTTTATTTGGTTATTATCGGAGATTCGTGGAAGGATTTTCTCGAATCGCTACTCCATTAACTTCATTAACTCGGAAAGATACAAAGTTCGATTGGAGCGAGGAATGCGAGAAGAGTTTTCAAGAACTCAAGAGGAGACTTATTTGGCAGACTTTACACAATACCATCCGGTTCGGAGGATTTGTCATCTCTGGTGATGCTTGAGGCAAAAGGTTAGGATGTGTTCTCATGCAACATGGGAAAGTCGCCTTTATGCCTCGCGACAACTCAAAGAATATGAGAGGAATTATCCTACTCATTCTAGAGTTGGCATTTGTTATCTTTCGCACTAAAGATTTGGAGGCATTACTTGTATGGGGAGAAAGTGGAGATCTTTCTGGATCATAAAAGCCTCAAATATTTCTTCACTCAAAGGAACTCGACATCGCGACAACGACGTTGGCTTGAACTATTGAAAGATTATGATCATACCATCCAATACCATCTCGAAAAGCGAGCGTGGTAGTTGGCGCATTAAGTAGAAGATCATATGCGGGTATGAGTGCGATATTGTCGTATGAAAGGCCCATTTTGTGTGACTTGAAAAGAATGGAGATAGAGATAAAGACTCAGGGACCCACGTGATGATGGCGATTATCTGAGTAGAACCAGACTTTAATTGATAAAGTTAAAGTCGCTCAAACTACGGACTCAGAAAGTGATGCGTATGAGGAAGAAAGTCAAGAAGGTCTTTATCTAGGAGCAAGAATCGATGATGAAGGAATACTTGAGTCGACTCCGGACTTTGTGTTCTAACGATCCACGAGTTAAAGTATAAAATCATGATGGAGGCGCACAACACACCATTTGCAATCCATCACAGGAGTACCAAAATGTATCGTGATCTTCGCCATACATTTTGGTGGAAGCATATATGAAGAGAGAGATAGCGTTGTTTATCTCAAGGTGTCTAACTTGTCAACGAGAGTCGGCGAGACATCAAGTACCAAAAGGTCCATTGCAACCACTTGAAATTCGAATGGAAGTGGGAGCACATTACCATGGATTTCGTTATTGGTCTTTCCAAGGTTTCTCAAGGCGTTGATGCTGATTTGGGTCATTGTTGATATATTGACCAAGTCTGCTCATTTCTTACCAATCGAGAAACTTATACACTTGAGCGTCTTGCTTCGTATGTACATAAGCGAGATTGTAAGGCGCATGGTATGCCGGTATCCATAGTTTACGATCGTGACCCAAGATTCACTTCACGATTTTGGGTTAGTTTGCAAAAAGCTATGGCGCGGATTTCTGATTTAGTTGCATATCATCCTCGAGACGGACGGACGATTAGAGAGGACTATTTGAACTCTTGAAGATTTATTAAGACTTTGTGTCCTTGATTTCAAGGAAGTTGGGACAAGTTCTTACCATTGGTGGAGTTTTCATACAACAACAAGTTATCAAGCAAGCATTGGCATGGCTCCATTCGAGGCGTTGTATGGAAGAAAGTGTCGATTCTCCGGTATCTTTGGGATGAGGTGGGTGAAGCAACGTTGTTGGGGCCGGAGTTGGTATGTATGACTACGGAAAAGATTCAAACGATCCGACAACGTATAAAAACCTCACAAGATCGACAAAAGAGTTATCCGATCTTCATCGAAAGGACGTGGAATTCGATATAGGAGATCATGTGTTTATTACGTGTTACTCCATGGAAAGGAGTTCTGAGGTTTGGAAAGAGAGGAAAGTTCGATCCTCGATTCATTGGCCCATTTTAATCCTCGATCGAGTAGGAAGCGTGGCCTATAGACTCACTTTACTGCAAGTATGTCTCATGTTCATAACGTTTTTCACATATCCATGTTACGTAAATATGTGAAAGATCTGAACCACATTATTGAGTTAGAACCGGACGAAATAACGGAAGACTTAACGTATGAAGAGGTTCCTGTTCAAATCTTGGATAAGAAGGAACATATTTTACGCTCCAAGGTTATACCTCAAGTCAAAGTGTTATGAAGGAATCACGATGTTGAGGAAATGACCTGGGAGTTAGAATTTGAAATGAAATCAAGGTATCCTTACCTCTTCGACATGCCAGGTACGTACCCTAATTTTGAGGGCGAAATTTCATAAGAAGGGGAAATTGTAAGATCCCAACTTTTATGAATAAAAATGAATTTTCTATAAATTATCATTTTTGGATATTATGATATAATGTTATAGTTGTGGGTAGTATTTATAAATTTTGCAAAGTACGCAAGTTGTTATATAATATTCGATTGGTCGGAGAATATTCGTTTTAACAGGAAATATTTATACGAACGACACAATCATTGGTGAACCCCACAACAGAATTATTGTCGGATTGAGAAAACGACAAAAATATTTTATTGAAAATAACGGCGGAAGTTTTCTGGTTGATCTTTGTTGAACTACTAGGTAGTAAAAAATGCGATGTCTGGCGTGGTTGCATAGTAGCTACGGTATTGATTATTGATCATTAATCACTTCGAGTTTTGTTCGAGAAGTCACTTTAGTGGTGTTCAATTATTGTCGATATTTTATATATTATTAAATCAATAATTGAAATGACAGAGTTATTAATATTATAAATTGCAATATTAACGATGTCAGAAGTTACATCGAAGAGAGATTAGGTCACCTAATTGCTGGCATGATAGGGAGAAATCCTTATCTGGAAAGCCCCTCTTTCTTGGGAGCGACACGGTCGATTAATATTGTGAATTATAATAGTGATGATAAATGTTGTTAAAAATATTGAAGGGATTTTTATGAGGTAGTTGTAAATTTGGCGTATTATTTAGACCCCCATTTACCTATTTTTCAACATTAGTGATAGAAAGCTATTTAAATATAATGGGACCCTTGTGATATTGACATGTTGGGGGGAGGGGAACATATGGGGCCCACGGTATTGAAAATGGAGTGGTTGGGAGTTTTTTTTTCAAAGTTGTCAAAATTGTTTTGGTTTATACGGAGGGTGTATTATTGTTATATATATATATATATATATATATATATATATATATATATATTATACATATAATATATTTTATTTAAAAGATTTTGCTTTAAATATGGACCGTCCGATTAAAAGTAAATCAATCTGGACCGTTCATGAATTAGTTACTATGCATTCCATTTTCCTATAAATAGAAGCTCATTCCTTCATTATTTTCTTACAAATTCACTGAACTCTAGAGAGAGAAACTATAGAGAGAAAGAAGAAAAGTATTCTGCTACTTAACTACTTTATTTCAGTTCTTCTTTAAAACGGTAAGGGATGTTATTTCTTTTGTATTCAAAAGAGAACACATTATTCCAATTTATTATTATTACATTGGAATAACTTTGTATCTGTGAAATACCCTATACTTGGTGATATTCTTTTTATTATTCTTTATATATTTACGCCGAAATATCGTATACATCTTTATGTGGGACTGGTTTCATTCTTATTCCGTCTTTATATTTACATGGAATATCACATACATCTATATCTGGCAGGACTGGTTCCATCATTTATTATTCCGCATTTATTATTACATTTGGAACAACATCCCGATTGTGAATTTCACGACTGGTTTCGATTATTATTATTCTGTTGGAATAACTTTATGCATGCGGTCTCTATCGCATGCGTGGTGATATCTTTTGTTATTCCATTCAATTATTATACTCGGTTGATTAAAATTTTGACTTCTATACTCCATGAAATTAGTGGAATATCCTTTATATTTGCGCTTCATCCAGTATCTTTTCATGGAAGTATTCTTCCGAGCATTCTTGAATTTTACTCTATAAAGAAGTATCATGTTGACAATTTGGACATTATTGGTTCCTGAACAAATTAATTCTTGAACTTGTTTTATTGAATTCTTATATCATTGTCATCATCCTCATGTTTATATTTTTGAAAGTCATACATGGCACTGTAGTGCGTAGATGGACTTGGTATGATTATTATGACGAGGATTATTGGTGTAATCATGGTAGTAATGTTACAAATGATGTGGTAAAAGTCCTCATTGGCCCGTAGTGCATTGATGGACGGTTGTTGGCATGATCGTGACCATTGATGAATACACAAATATCCTTGGCGCGTAGTGCGTGGAATTTGTGGTCGTGAATTACTAATGAATATCCTTGGTAGTAGTGCGGTATGATGTGGATTATTTATTGTCGAGTCTCGTGATAAAAGTGTTGAAAAACCTTTTAAAACATAAAAGATAGTAGACTTTATTCTCTACTTGACTCTTTTAATGGATTGCTTGTTCATTATGATTAAACTTGATGTCTATTGTATTTTATCGGTTTAACATTGTTGAGGACTAAGGATAATTTATTCTGCATTATCTTAGTCATAATATTTTTTGTTGGGCTAGTTGAGCTCACCCTTTTCTTCCTTTATTCTCTTGAGGAAATGAGAGCGTACGGAGACTAGTCGGGGAACGGAGTGATGTTCTGGATGATAGTGTTAGCTAGTAGTCCTCACTATTCTGTTAAATAGTGTGAAATAAATGTATTGAGGACTTATTCTGAGAGTGAATATTATCTAGAAGGCAATATTTGTATTAAAACTCACAGCATGTATTTTGTCGTACTTTACACGACTGTTGTATAATTAAGTTGTATTTGAATTTTGTACCGTATTGGCGACTCAAGATGGGTGATGTATACCTATTTTGGGGGCGTCACATGTTTTCCCTGCAAATGGTCTGGGAACATGGCCTTCAAAGTGGGGATTTGCATCAATTGCTGGCGAAAATTTCCCATTTCCTCTTGCTTCCTTTGCATCTCCAGCATCATAGCCATCATCATCTCTTGTCCTTCACGTGCTTCTTCCAACGCCTTGAGCATCTCCAGTTGCACAGCATTTGTCTATTCTCCACTTATATCCTCACCTTTCTTTCCCGTGCCTGTCTGTCTGGCATTCGTTTGTTGTTGATTGGCCATGTATGGTGATGTTGAACTTCCTTCCGAAGTGTCTTCAATAATAGGTTGATCGAGATCGAGATTTGCACCCTGAAAAGCTTGATTTGCTTGCCTTGGAACTAGACCTGGTGAAGTAATGCCCGTTGTCGATGAAACTCTTCCTGTAGTTCTCCCACTTCGAGTTGTGGGCATACCCCTCACGAATTCTACACTTTCCCAGCAGAGTCGCCAAAGAAATGTGGGCAAGGAAATCGTACCTTGCTAGAGTTAAGGTTTCGTGTTGGCTGTGGAGAAGAGAAATCCACGAAGAGTACGGAATTGATTGATGAATTGAAGAGGGGAGAAGAATAGGTGAGTGATTACTCCAACGACATGTGGTAGAACTCTTAGAATCCGATAACCTTGTTAGGGAAGCAAGGATTCAGAGAGTCTTCTTGAGTGCTTCAGGTTGAGAGAGAATGACCAAGTCTCCTAATCCTCCAAAAGGTTCAAGAGTCCAAAGTCCAAAAGATAGCCCCCTTCCCCATTGAGTGGAAGGGGTATTTATAGTATGAAGTGGTTAGTATGAAGTTTATTTTGGGGTAAGTTGGTTAATTGACCAATAGAATACTGACACGTAAGTGAGGTTGTATGTGTGTTAGTATTTTATTGGTCAATTGACCAACTTACCAAAAAAATAACTTCATGCTAACCGGATCCGACTGAAAGTATTAGATCCGTCTCACTATTGCCGCGCTCGATCGTCTGAGTTTTCCATTAGCCCCCTTCTCTCTCTCTTATAATATCCAGTCTCAAAGTTTCTCTCTTCTGCTTATATGCCTAAAGTAGAAGCATGTATGAATATAGGAACTGATTTTGATATTTAAATATGGCTTAAATATGAATTACTATCCTAAACTATAGGCCATATTCCACTTCGGGGATTAAAGTTTCAATTTTTTCAATTAGGTAATTGAACTATCAATTTTTTTTCAATTGCAACAAATTGAGTCGTCACGTCAGAAATTGCTGACGTGGCCCTCGAAGTGGAGTTATCACCAGCTGATGTGTAAATAAAAAAAATTATTTTAATATCTATTTACACATTTATTATACATTAAGGGCAAATTCGTCAAATCACTTATATTAATCATTTAAACTAAATAAAAACAACAAAACTATCTAAAATCTATACCATCTCAGATCAAAAACAACAAAATTTAAAAACTCCTTTTAGCCAAATATTGAAGATCAAGATTTGCAACCAAAATCTATACCATCTCAGATCAAAAAATCATATACATCTCAGATCAAAAAATCTATATCATCTCAGATCTGCTACACATCTTAAAAATCCACATTCTCCCTGCCAAAATCTATACCATCTCAGATCCTAGAAACCACGAAGAAGAAGTCCTTCACCAACACAACAAGGATGAAACCACCGCCGCCGGAAACAACCACCTACTCTGGCGGAAACCGAGGGAATTGCAGGAGCTAAAAATGCCTCACTGAAAACTAAACTGTACCCTAACCCTAATGATGAGCTACCAAATAAAGAGACAAATTGATAAGCAATTTGGTTCCCAAGTCCGGTTTTGATAAATCCTCTTGCGAAGAAAAAGGCGAGGGCAATTAACCAGGGAATTGGATCACAAAAGGTGGAGAAGGCGGCAGCGAATGTTAGGGTTTTGGTTAGAACTCAGCGCTTAAACCCACGAGGGCCACCGCACCTTGCCAAGCAGAGGTTCAGTGATGATTCCAACGATTGTAGTTAAAAAAGCGGAGTAGGCGCCACGCGTTCAGGTGACGCCTTGATCGGATCGGAATTTAGCAGAGGATGATTCCATTGGCGATCGAGGCCATTAATGAGGCGATTCTGTTACACGGAGGTTGGGGTTTTGGTGGGTCGGGTTTTTGAAAGGGACGTCTTGAGGAATCGGGAAGCTAGTTGAGGCTTTGATGGTGAGTCCATTTCTGGGTGTTTTGGTGAGTTTGAGTGGAGAGAGCATCAAACAATTTCTGACGAGGATGAATTCAAACAGAGAGAAAACAAAGAGGATGAAGTCAAAGTAATTTTTGTTAGGTTTTAAAGTGATTTGACGAATTTGCCTTTACTGTATAATAAATGTTTAAATAAATATTAAAACCATCTTTTTTATTTTCACATCAGCTGCCTAATGACCCACTCAGATAGCCACGTCAGCAATTTCTGACGTAGCGGCTCAATTTGTTGCAATTGAAAAAAGTTGATAGTTTAATCACCTGATTGAAAAAATTGATACTTTGATCCCCGAAGTGGAATGTGGCCTATAGTTTAGGGTAGTAATTCATATTTAAGTCTTAAATATAGATCTTATAACGATCGATTTTTACAGTCACTATATATCTATAATTAGAATTTTCATATAAAAATATCAAAAAGTGATGTCCGTTTCCATCAATATACGGTTGAATCCTTATCCAAATGATTATCATCTCTTTTTTAAAAAAAACTTTATATTTACTTGGTCAAACTTTCAAGGTTTGACTTAGTTTTTAATTTGATTTGGATTATACATTTTATTTATTATTTATTTATTATGATTATTAAACCAATTTATTTGTTAATATTCTCCTTTACTCCGTAACTTTATAATTCATTTACACGCGTTTTTATTCGTGCGCACTATCGTTTGGTAATTATGGTACAATTGATTTGTATAGCTCCTTCATTTTCATTTATATTTTTATACCTTACATTCCTTTCATTGCTTATATTTCTCATTAACAATTCAATTTACATTAAAACCTTAATTCTCATTACTCACTGCTCATTTAAAATTCTTATTCCAGATTTATTTTTTTGAAAATTCTGGAATATTACAATGCTGATCTCCGTTGCTACCTTACATTCATGTAAAAGAATCAAGCTTTGTTTTTTAATAGAATTTTCTCAAGTTTTTACTCATATACATAACAAGAAATGATGTTTGGCTGCATTCTCTGATCGCAGTTTACTTTTCATACTTTAATATCTTCTTTTTGATATGTAGAGTAGAGGGCAGTGAGTATCACACCAGCAATGACACGTCAACTGATTCAGGTACTCGTATCCAACACATATTTATTGAGTAATTATGTAACACCCCAGTCCCACATCGAAAGGTAAAGGAAAAATTTGTCTGCATATAAGGAAATAAATTACTACCAATAACATTTTCAAGTTATGACCTTTTAGGTGAGCCTGTGGTGGGTTAAGATGACCCGAGAAGATACTATTGGGCCATTGATTTGAGACCTTATTTGGATGAATTTGACCAGAGATTTGTTCCGGACTCGGGATTTAACCCGGGTTGTTTCATATGGTATCAAAGCCGACTCTCGGGCCGGGTTGTATGCATATAAGGAAATAAGTTACTACCAATAATACCTTCAAGTCATGATACTATTAAGCCAGTGGTTGATTTGGACTTAAATTTGTTCCGGACTCGGGATTTGACTCGGGTTGTTTCAACTTATTTTTCACTGTTTGTCCACAGAAGCTTTTGAATGTTGTTCCAAGTGATATTTATTGTCCATATTTCAAATTTTCTTTTGCTGGGCTAGAAAGTTTAACATATTTTAGATTCTTATTTTGATAACATAAACTGCTACTCCAGATTCTGAGATCAGAGAACATTGAATTTGTAGTAGCTTCATATGAGGTTGATGCGCAGTTAACATATGTCCACTATTGAAGAACAAAAAGGTGGAATAGCAGCAGTAATTTCAGAGGATAGTGGTCTGCGATTCTGCTGGCCTATGGTTGCCCATCTGTAAGATTTCCATGAAATTTTTGTATGTCCAGATGGAGGTCTACTTATAAAGATTCTTAATTGAAGTATTAAAGTTGTTTTGTTTTGATTTGAATGGGTCGTGGGCAGGTTGTTTTTAAAATGGACCGATTGGGCAATGGCAAGGTCTTTGATTCTGTAGCTTGTGTACCTTCCTTCCAAAATTTTGATAGAAACCTGTTCATAAGAGTCACATGTGTGACACTTACGCAGCTCTTCTTAATATGTATATGTTCATTAGGACTTCATCTGGTTTAAAGTTCTTCCAACCATTAAACCATTCACTAAATCTAAAAACAAAATCAATACTAAACTCTATTCTACATGTAAATGATAGTATAATTGTGCTCCCATCAATTAAGCTATGAGGTATGAATTCTATTGTCTTTAAATTCATCTGATTTAAGATAAAAGTTTATATTGCAGGTATATATGTGTGTTTTAGCTGGCTGTGACTTCCTTCCATTTATATGTGTGTTTTAGCTGGCTGTGACTTCCTTCCATTTATTCCAGGAATAGGGTGTTGGTTAAGCTTAAAAATTATTTATGTAACTCCCAATTTAATTGGTCTTTTATTTCCTTTAATACCCTAGCCGTTACCTTATTTATTTTTGTAACTCCCAAACATTCCATAAAACCGTTACCTTTATCTATGTAACTCCCAACGTTCTTCTTCTTCGGCTTAGGTGAATACCTTTCTAACTATGTTAATGGAGAAAGAGATAGTCTTCTTCTATATACTATCTCTTTGTATTCTATTCTTATTGAAATAGTCAGTTCTTATACTCTGTTAATTGGACAATCCACATAGACAAGTCCAAATCCTCCTTCTGTGAGTACACACAATCAGAGACTTCGCCGTTGAATCTTGGAGAGTGACCGCCAGCAGCCCTTTTGTACCTGTGATTATTATCAGTGGGGGGCGAAATCACTTTCTAAGACAGTAGCTTTGCTACGCCTCGATTTTTCCAGCTAAGTTGTTTCAATTTAATGTATTATTCTTCTTGTTAATTGCTATATTTTTCAACAATCTAAAAAGTGATTTTAAATCTATTAACAAGAATACATGTTTTAGTTAGAAACTATGATTTATATATTTAATTACTAATTTCCAGGTTTGCTCCGTGGGGAATTGTCAATTATGAGATTACTTTTGGTTTCATTCTGATAATGGGTCTTTGGGTGGATATCTATTATATGGATGGTCAATTAATTTTTCCGTATGTATTTGTGATTTTTGATGGGTTCTTGAACTTACAAACCTTTTAACTTTGATTTATATAGGGTACATTAATCCTGATATTTTAGTACTACTATACAATGTCCATAGCCAGTGTAGCGCCGTGTCCGATTTATGACAAGGTCTATATGGTGTCGCCAATCTACTCATTGGTGTTAGGTTATAGGACCTATTTAGTCTTTTCGTTCATTTTATTGTTTTTTTATAATGTAAGTTGGATTCATTAAATATATATTTGGTTGGGGGTTGGTGAGAAACACACAAACAAACAAACTCTGTTCTGCTATTTTATAGTTATTGAACCCGAAAAGTTCAGGTCGTATTAGAGGTAAGATCACAGTAATCTCTTAGTTCCATGGGCTATTGATTGGAAAGAGAAAACCAATTAGGATGAATAGACATTAAATTATATATTCATTGGCTTATACAGTGTAACTGTAATTTTTATACAATATTTGTGTTGTTTTAAATAGATGTGAGATGCAATGTTTTGACTTTTTAACACTACCCAGCATTTGTAAACTGGGAAATAATCACTAAGAAAGTTTGATGGGCATTATGCTATCAATCTTTATCAAATGGTGAGAAAAAGTGTGATTTGAGGACAATTGAATATGCAGCCTTAGGTCTGAAAGATGCTAAAATACCATGTCATAATAAGTCAAGATCTATTTCTGTGAGTTGCGGTTTGGTCAAATAGGTCTGTTTTTAGTAGGTTCAGTTGGTTTGGAGTTATGTGGCTTTAATCAGTTCAGGACTTTGCTTCTCTCGGGCTAAATTATCCATATTTGACACATGACAAGTGCATGTTGCGGCATTTTTTCATGGTGCTACTATAAATAAAATGGTATAGAAGGCGCTTGATTTGGTTAAATTTTTAACTTCATTCTCCGAAGTCCAAACTGAAGTTGTTATAGTGACAAGGTTGGGTCTTGTTAGAATACTTGATCTTTTTATATGAGATATTGAAAGTGTGCATGTTCGTAGTCACCATGTTCTTTCCGCTCTGATTGAAACTCACCATATAACACCTCCTGGCAATTGTTTTTTCTAGACTTCGATTGTAATATTTGCGATCGGCATCTATCCCCAAATAACATTGTTCTTTAGCAATTAGAAAGAATGAATGTGTTTGTATTTCCTGGACCAAAAACTCTAAAAGATCTACTTGTCGTCTAAATGTTTACATATTGATGTATTTATTACTTGTGCATCAATTGAACAATGTTGGATTGTGATTCCATAGGAAGTGGTGTCAGTGTCTCAAGAGTTTTATGCATGGCTGCTGACCCGCCTGACAGATTTTTATTTAATTCTAGAAAATGTTTTATTAATTGTTTAATCATGGAAATCAATTAATAAATAGTTATTGTTATAATTTGCATGATCTTTAGAAAAATTCCAAAAAATTACAGTAACATTTGGTGATGATAAGATATTGTTGTAAATTTTATGGAAGTATTTTAATGTGTTTATAACATACTTGGAATATTAATTGAGTAATATTGTATGTTATTTAATTCCTTTGTAAATATTTTTGAAATATTAATTGTTGGTGCTTGGAATTAAATTACCGTGTTGTAATAACACATGTACTCTTATTCCTAACTTGGGGTATCTTAAAATGTGGGGGTGTCTAGCTAAAGTAGCTATACCAGAATTTAAAAAGGAATAAAATTGGATATGTTTCAAATAGTGTTGCATTTAGCCTTTTTATAACTGAAGATGGCCATATTATGCTTAAAAATTATTTATGTAACTCCCAATTTAATTGGTCTTTTATTTCCTTTAATACCCTAGCCGTTGCCTTATTTATTTTTGTAACTCCCAAACATTCCATAAAATCGTTACCTTTATCTATGTAACTCCCCAACGTTCTTCTTCTTCGGCTTAGGTGAATACCTTTCTAACTATGTTAATGGAGGAAGAGACAGTCTTCTTCTATATACTATCTCTTTGTATTCTATTCTTATCGAAATAGTCAGTTCTTATACTCTGTTAATTGGGCAATCCATATAGACAAGTCCAAAACCTCCTTCTGTGAGTACACACAATTGGAGACTTCACCGTTGAAACCTGGAGAGTGACCGCCGGCAGCCCTTTTGTACATGTGATTATTATCAGTGGGAGCGAAATTACTTTCTAGGACAGTAGCTCTGCTACGCCTCGATTTTTCCAGCTAAGTTGTTCCAATTTACTGTATTATTCTTCTTGTTAATTGTTATATTTTCCAACATAGGGATGTCAACGGCTTATTATTTGGTTTCTGAGTATCGGAAATTAGACCGAGTAAGGTTGTGTTTGTTTAGGTCTAAATGCCTCTTAATAGATTAGTCAGAGGCTAAACTTGTTTGGTAAAATGGTAAAATATTGTTATTATGATGTAAGACCCCAAATTATTAATAAATAAAATTTAAATTCCTCTATTTATTATTTTGAAATAGTAAGGGTTGATTTGATTAATGTGGATAGTTATGGGTAAAATACACAAATATTTCAAATAAGCAAGTGGTTATAAAATATTCGTTTGGTCGTGGAATATTCTTCTTGTCGGGAATATTAAATGCATTTACAGGCCTTGATAACAATGTGGGCCCCATAGCGGAAAGTAATTGGATGAAGAAAACGACAAGTATAAGTTGTTTATAAATAACGGCGTAGTTGTTACCATTAATATTGTTAAAATACTCGGTGGTTAAAACACAGTAGCACACGGTATTGCACCATTGATTCTTACGTAAGAAGGCACTACTCAATAATTGTTATAGTAATTACTTTCGATTATTTTATTTTATTGATTCAATAATTAACTTTGCATTGATATTTTATATTGTTGTTGTTTTGATAATTGTCATTACACGGTATTTTCAATTATGGAGACAATAATTCATATTATCTGAATAATATTATTGGATAACATTATTGGCGATGTCTAGAAAGTTTGCATCAAGGAGAGGTTAGGTCATCTAATTGCTTGGCTTGATGGAGAAATCCTTATTGGAAAGCTCCCTCTATCTGAGAAGCGCACTGGTTGTCGATGATTGTGATTACGTAATATTATTTGTGAATAATTAATTGTTGATTTATATGATAAGGTAAATATTGATTTTTTATGGATATAGATGGAGAAATTTTTAATATGACAATTGTTGAAAATTAAAATTTTATCTTTTTCTAATAAAATAATTCATTTAAATATATTATATTTTAATAATATAATAATAGTGATATTTTTACAATGAATGTGAGATATATGAGTATACGAGGAGAAAGAGTATTTTTGTTGCAATAAATGTTTAAAACATGTTAAACATGTCGGTGAACCCCATTTCTTGACTGAAATTTGATTATAGCCTCTAAAATCGCCCGTTTGTGAATTTCGGTCAATTTTTGTTTGGAATTTGGAAAAACGTCCTTCTGCAAAGTTGTAGATAATGGAATTTTCTATGGAAAGTCGCGAGTTTCGAATTTTTCTGATAAAAGAGCTATTTATTATGAATTATTGAAGTTCCGAAATAATTATTTTTTAAAAGTTTTAAATTTGTTTTTAAAGAAAAACGTTTTTGATATGTGGTGGGCTCATTTGTGGTCAAGCATGGCTGAATTCAAATCCTAGAATGTGTGCGTAGGAATTTATATATAATATATTAATATTTTAATAAATTTTCTACTTTGGTGTTCTAAGCATTTTTCTATAAATAGGGTGCTTAAGTTAGAATTAAAAATTATACCAGAAACTGAAGTTTTCTCTCTATTTTTCTCTCTATATATTGAGCGTATTATTGTGAGGATTTTGATACTTTGAGTATTGTTATACGGTGCAAGTTTTCTTCAGCACTATACCAAGTATTCCAGCTATAAGTACTAATCTTTCGAGGTAAGGGATATTATTTTCTTCTGAAATGATATTAATTTCTTCAATATCATTATGCCGAAGTATTGATCTGAAATTTTAATCAAATTTAGAACTTTTTGTGTCGGGATTACTATTCACATATACGGCACTATTCACGTATATGGCACTATTCACGAATACGGCACTATTCACAGAAAAATGAAATTTTTCCTTTTTGTCCAAAATATCTATTATGGATACTAGCTTTGATTGTATCCATATTTTGATCATTCTTGAATTTTACTCCACTATGATTATTTATGAGATATTTTTGGACATGAAATAGCTGAAATACGAATCCTTAATATTTATTCTTTTGTTTCATTGGATTCGTCTCCTTTAAAATATTTTTCATCATCCTCAGTCCTAAATGATGATATTATTGAATATCTTTGGCCTGTAGTACAAAGATTAATGATTATATAATGAATATCTTTGGCCGTAGGCAAAAGATGAGCAGTGTTGAGATGAACATGACCAACTGATGAATATCTTTGGCCTGTAGTGCAAAGATGAATATATAATTCAAGATGTGCATTGATTGATGTTACAGGGATAAAAATAATGATGATAGACTGTTAAATTCATAGATATTAGTAGATTTCATCCTCTACGTAACTCTTCTATGAATTATTGTTATATCCGCTGCGAATATTGATCTGAAACTTGTTGTCTATTACATTCTATCATATTTTTCCCTATTGAAGACTAACGATAATTTGTTCTATATTGTCTTAGTCATAATATTCTCTACTGGGCTAGTTGAGCTCACCATTTTCCTTTTTGTTCCATTTTTCTTCTCAGGAGGCGAGAATATAGCGAGCACGAGTTGGGGTATGGAATGATGGTTCTAGAGAGTGGTTTAGTAATCCTCACCATTTTTGTAAAATAATGTATCAATAATTATGATGAGAATTTATTTGCATGTGGATATTATTTACATAACAATATCTGTATTTAAACTCACAGTTGTTGATGGCATTTCTTAGACCGAGTAATTAAGCATATCTTAGTACTTGAAAGCAACTGTTGTATATGCGCATTCACATGAAAGCATATAAACTTGAAATTCATGTGCATTAGCATGCGATATTGCAATTTAAAGAAAAGAAAAGAACTATCACATAACTTTAATTAGTTTACAGTTTTGTTAAATTTTTAAGTCTAAAGAGAACTCCATTCAGAGGGAAGGATTTTAAATTTTTCAAAGTCATAAGAGGAAATAAGCTATACCATTTTGCAAGTGAAGTACTTTTTAAGTATTAAAAAACTTACAAAACGATAGCTTAAGTTTTGCACTAAATTCGTGTGCTTGAACCACATGCTTATTTGAATTTGGTGTTAACTTTTATTATTTAAATGTTTTTCATTTTGTTGTAAAGTTTCAGAGATATATACACTATCACATCCTCCTAATGAAGATTGTCTTGGATGCCATATTTACAGGTTCTTTCCATCTTAAAATTTGAGAAGGGAAACCAAGTAACTGAAGATTACTTAAAATACTTCAAAGAGGCGATGACAGTTTTCCAGCATGCCCGAATGTATGTATGTAAAGTTGTTCATAAGCTGAAATCCAGCTTATAAATTAGATTTCTAGGTTTGGTTACAAATCGGATATAAAAGGATTTTTGGGTTTGGTAATTTGATTTAAGAAAAGGATTTCTGGATTTTTTGGTTTTGTGATTTATTGTTTGTTTGAAGAAATGAGTATAGTTAAGTGATATTGACATTAGTGTAATATGTAATATTTATGCATTTATATTTTTACCCCTTATTTACTCAAAAATATATCAAAAAATCATTTATTAATATTTTTTATTACACCTGTGTAGTAATTGACCAAGTTTGGATGCGACATCGTCAATTTATGATGTGACAAGTTCAATTGAACCAAAGTGAAAAAAAAATTAAGAACTTAGTCATCTAATTGAAAAAATTAAAAGGTCGATCACCGAAGTAAAAAAATGTTAATAGTTCATAGTAGTAATTTATATTTAAGTCATAATTTTATAAGAAAACATGTACTTCGCACTGGGAATAATCTTTCAACACTAAAATTTAAGAGAAAAGTTAAAATTTAGGAAAAAAATATTTTTTCATCTTTTATTTGATTTTAAAAACTTTTCATCTATTACAATTTTGATTCCCTTCTCATGCATCCCATGACTCCCTCCTATTTCCCTTGTGACTCTCCCCCTCTCTCATTTTCTTTCATTTCCTTCCGTGACCCTTTGCCTATTTAAAGGCAGTGACTCTCTGAAATCAGAGAGGAATAATATTGAAGGAAAGGAGAGAATTCCTCTGAAGCTTTTTTCTATCTTCCTCTCTTGCTTCTCTCTAAATATTATTAGAGCAATTATTAGAGTATATTTTTATACACTTGGTGAAATTCTGTTGTTATTCCATTATTTATTATTCCGCATTTAATATTCTGTCGGAATATCCTGTCGGTGTGAATTTCACCTGACCTGGTTCTATTTTTTATTATTCCGCATTTAATATTTTGTCGGAATATCTGTTTGCATTAATAATTTTCAGGACTGGTTTCATTTTTTATTATTCCGCATTTAATATTCTCGCGGAATATCCTATCGATGGTGAAATTTCACGACTCGGTTCCATGATTTATTATTCGCATTTATTATTATTACATTGGGAATAACACCGCCTGTGACATTTGGCCTCTATCGCATGCATAGTGAATGATCCTTTGTATTCATTCCTTATTAAATTGTGAAAATGATCTGTCCAAGTGGATTACAGCTTGGCGGGTGAAGATCCATTTGTAGTTTTGTATATATATATATATATATATATATATATATATATATGTAATTGTATATATACATTAACGATTGTATATTCTTTTTACTAAGATAATATGCTAATAACATATATATATAAGAATATTTATATTTGCATTTTATCACCACTTAAGATCGTGACGTAGTTTATTTTTCATATTTCATACATGCAATTATTTATTATTTTAATAAATAATAAAATTGTGTTTTTAACCTGAATAGATGGCAAACTTGGCAAAATAGATTTTCTATTTTGAAAATATCCGAGACAACTATTTGGCTTGGGCACTTGATGCGTAATTGCACCTTAGTGCAAATGAGTTAGAAAAGACCATTGAATCAGAAATACTACTTCTAAGCACAAAATAAAAGCCATAATTTTTCTTCGTCACCATATTGATGAAGGATTAAAAGATCGAGTATTTAACGATCAAAGATCCTTTGTCTTTATGGACACAACTGAAGGAAAGATTTGATCACCAAAAATTGGTTGTTCTCCCTAATGCCAAATTTGAGTGGCTTAATTTAAGGCTACAAAATTACAAATCAATTACAGAATATAGTTTCAATGTTTATAGAATAACCTCTACTTTGGCTTTGTGCTGAGACCCAGTTTCTGAATCCCAAATGTTAGAGAAAACACTCTCAACTTTTCATCCCACCAACATGATTCTGTCACAATAATATAGACGAGTAAGTTCACAAAATTCAGGTGACTTGTTGTCTATCCTCCTTATTGCGAGAAAAGAATAATGAATTGTTGTTGAAAAACCATCAAATCGGCCAACAGGTGCTACCCCATTCTTAGGATATTAACAAAGACGTCATTCCAGTAGAATAAACGTGACAAGAGATGGTCATATAATAAGAAGCCTTGGAGAAGAAAGAATAAATGAGGTCATCGTAACAACAAATTCCAGAACCGCGACAATTCAGGCCACCAGAAGTGGCAAGTATCTGAGTCCGGTAAAAATAAATAAAATGCAACACAGAAAAAGAACAAACCAGATGTTTGTTTTAGGTGTGGGATGAATGGGCATCGTCAGCGTGACACGTAAATGACGCCAAGGTATCTGGCTAATTTATTCCAGGAGTCTCAAAAGAACAAATTAATGGAGGCAGAAACAAACTTTGTTAATCATCAATTGAATATTTTTGATGATCCACCAATGACCAACAATAAGGAAAAGATTGTTGATATTACTGAACCTTCTGAAAGTATCTTTTGGGATATCGTTTAATTTCTTGTTTTAATTAAACACCTTGCATGTATAATATTATTAGTTTTCATTCTATATGTGGTATGTGTTTCTCATGAATAAAATTATATTTGAAATGTAACTTTTCTTATTTATGGTTTTATATGTGTCAAACCATTTTTTTAATGGATATGGAGGATATATGTTTAGTAGACAGTACAACAACTCATACAATCCTTCGAAATGAGAAATATTTTTCACAACTGATCAAAGCAAAGGAAAATGTAAGAACTATCTCTGGCACATCAAATTTAATCGAGGGATTTGGAAAAACTAGTTTCTTGCTACCAAATGAGACACAAGTTTTTGTCAAAGATGCTCTATATTCTAGTGAATCAAGAAGAAATTTGCTAAGTTTTAAAGATATTCAACTAAATGGTTTTCACATTGAAACAACCAATGAGAATGATAATGAATATCTTCTCATTACTTCTACTATTTCTGGAAAAAAGAATATCTTAGAAAAACTTCATTCAATTTATTCTGGATTATATACTATGAAAATTAGAGCAATTGAGTCTCATGCTGTTATGATTCCAAAAATCATAGATCCCAAATCCCTTATGCTTTGGCATGAAAGACTCGGTCATCCAGATACTTCTATGATGCATCGTATTATTGAAAATTCTACTGGTTATCCTCTCGAAAATAAAAAGGTTTTTCCTAGTAATGAATTTTCTTGTGCTGCGTGTTCTCAAGAAAAATTAATTGTTCGACCATCACCAGTAAAAGTTTATAAAAAAGCCCCAAAAATTCCTAGAGAGAATTCAAGGAGACATTTGTGGACCTATTCAACCATTGTCTGACCCATTTCGATATTTCATGGTTTTAATAGATGCTTCAACTAGATGGTCTCATGTTTGTCTTCTCTCTTCTCAAAATTTTGCCTTCTCAAAACTTCTTGCTCAAATAATCAAGTTACGGGCTCAGTTCCCGGATTATCCAATCAAGTCAATTCGACTTGATAACGCAGCTGAATTTTCATCAATGTCTTTTAATGATTTTTGTATGACTATTGGGATCTCCATTGAGCATTTCGTTCCTCATATTCATACACAAAATGGTTTAGCTGAATCTTTAATAAAAAAGACTTCAACTAATTGCACGACCATTAATGTTAAGGGCTAACTTGCCTACCTCAGTTTGGGGTCATGCAATTCTTCATGCTGCAGCCATCATTCGAGTAAGATCAATGACCCTTAATAAATTTTCTCCTCTACAGTTAGTTCTTGGACAGATACCTAACATATCACACTTTCGAGTTTTTAGAAGTGCAGTATATGTTCCAATTGCACCTCCACAAAGAACTAAGATGGGAGCCCAACGAAGAATATGTATTTATGTTGGTTTTGATTCTCCTTCTATTATCAGATATCTTGAACCTTTAACTGGAGATGTTTTTACTGCACGTTATGTAGATTGTCATTTTGATGAATCTGTATTTCCAACATTAGGAGGAGAGAAAATTTTAAATAAAAAACCCTCTGAAATATCATGGAATGCATCATATTTAAATTCACTTGATCCTCGTACAGGACAATGTGAAATTGAAGTTCAAAGAATTATTCATTTACAAAATATTGCAAATCAAATGCCAGATGCATTTAATGATGCTAAAAAAGTGATAAAGTCACATACACCTGCAGTGAATACTCCAGCAAGGATAGACATACCTATTAAAAAATTAATTCCTGAAGAATTGACGAATAAGGTAATAGAAGAATCTAAACCACGCCAGAAGCGTGGAAGACAGGTTGGTGCAAAAGACAACGCATCACCTAAAAATCAAAAGCAAATAAGGGAATCCCTGAAGGAATACCCACTCCAGAAGTAGCACTTATTCCAAGAGTGGAAATAGCCCCAGAAGAGGTACAAATCGCTCTAGAAGAAGCACATATTCCAAGAGTGGGAATAGCCCCAGGAGAGGTTCAAAATCTCAGTGAAGGGATAAGATATGAACACCAAGAGATCTCAATAAATTATGTACATGATGAGAAAATATGGGATCGAAGCAAAGTCATGATTGACAATATATTTGCTTTCTCTATAGCATTGGATATTACTTTGATTCTTGACACGGATCCTGAACCACAAAACGTGGAAGAATGTCGGAAAAGAAAAGATTGGCCAAAATAGAAAGATGTTATTCAAACTGAGCTACAATCTCTATTGAAAAGAGAAGTATTTAGACCAGTAGTCCAAACACCGCTGGGCATAATCCCGGTTGGAAACAAGTGGGTATTTGAACGAAAGTGAAATGAGAAAAATAAAATTATGAGATACAAAGCCCGACTTGTAGCTCAAGGGTTTTCACAAAAACCTGGTATTGATTATCATGATACATACTCCCTAGTAATGGATGGAGTCACTTTTCGCTTTCTGATAGGTATGGCAACCATGGAAGGTTTGGAAACACGTCTAATGGATGTTGTAACAGCATACCTATATGGCTCACTTGATAGTGAGATTTACATGAGAATCCCTGAAGGATTGAAAATGGCTGAATCACAAAGGCCACGTCACATATATTCAATCAAGTTACCACGCTCATTGTATGGGTTGAAACAGTCTGGTCGTATGTGGTATAATCGACTTAGTGATTATTTAATAAAAGATGGATATATAAATGATCAAGTATGTCCATGTGTTTTTATTAAGAAATCGCAAAGTGGATTTTCCATCATTGCTGTATATGTGGATGATTTGAATCTTGTAGGTACTCCTGAAGAACTCACAAGAACTGCTACTTATTTAAAGGATGAATTTGAGATGAAAGATCTTGGAAAGACAAAATTCTGTTTGGGAATACAAGTGGAGCATTTAGCATCTGGAATTTTTGTTCATCAATCCACATATAGATAAAGCTCATCCTTTGACTACCTCGATGGTTGTTCGATCTTTAGAAGTTGATAAAGATCCATTTCGGCCTCTAGAAAGTGGGGAAGAAGTTCTTGGACCTGAAGTTCCATACCTAAGTGCAATAGGTGCTCTTATGTATCTTGCAAACTGTACACGACCTGATATTACTTTTGCTGTTAACTTATTAACAAGATACAGTTCTTCTCCTACTAAGAGACATTGGGATGAGATCAAACACATTTTGAGATACCTTCGTGGAAGTATTGATCTTGGTTTATTTTATCCAAGAAATTCAACGTCGCAATTGGTTGGGTATGCTGATGCAGGATATTTATCAGATCCACACAATGGAAGATCACAAACAGGTTATATATTTACATATTGTGACACGGCTATCTCCTGGAAATCCATAAAGCAAACCATGACAGCTACATCTTCAAATCACTCAGAGATTCTCGCTATACATGAAGCAAGCAGAGAGTGTGTTTAGTTGAGATCAATTATTCAGCATATTCAAAAATCATGTGGATTACCATCAATCAAAGACTTTCCTACAATTCTGTATGAGGATAACGCTACATGCATTGCTCAACTTAGAGGAGGGTACATCAAAGGAGATAGAACAAAGCACATTTCACCTAAATTCTTCTTCACACATGAGCTACAAAAGAAGGGTGATATAGATGTGCAAAAAATTCGATTATGTGATAATCTAGTTGACTTATTCACAAAGTCGCTACCAAATGCAACGTTTGCAAAACTTCGAAAAAGGATTGGAATGTGTCGACTGAAAGACTTATGACAACATTTCATCAAGGAGTAATGAAATCCTTTTGAGGGAAAGACTGTACTCTTTTTCCTTAGTCACGGTTTTTATCCCAATGGGTTTTTCCTGACAAGGTTTTAACGAGGCAGTCAATTAAAGGATATTTATGTAAAAGATATGTACTCTTTTTCCCTTCATTAAGTTTTTCCCACTGGGTTTTCTTAACAAGGTTTTTAATGAGACATAATCTTCTATCGTAGGAAATCAGGGGAAGTATTACAATTTTGATTCCCTTCTCATGCAATCTTGTGACTCCCTCCTATTTCCCTTGTGACTCTCCCCCTCTCTCATTTCCTTTCATCTCCTTCCGTGACCCTTTGCCTATTTAAAGGCAGTGACTCTCTGAAATCAGAGAGGAATAATATTGAAGGAAAGGAGAGAATTCCTCTGAAGCTTTTTTCTATCTTTCTCTCTTACTTCTCTCTAAATATTATTAGAGCAATTATTAGAGTATATTTTTATACACCTTGCTAGAGTTTTATAACATCATCTATATTCTTAATATCATAATTATCTTCTGACCACCAATTTCTATTCTCGTACATTTTTTTTAATTTAGTTAGTGTTCTTTAAAATTCTTATTCTTGATAACACTAATAGTCAATTATATAATAATTTATTATTATTAAATTATATAAGTATAACTATTTTAGTTTAAATAAAATTTTGTAATAGATGAATATGTGAATATAATCAAATAAATCACTAGTTTATTTAAAGATGAATACTATCCTTTATATTATATAAATAGATGAACTATTATCGTAGATTTTTAATTTATCTAACTTATCATCAATCATTAGTTATACAATATTAGTTAAATAATACTCTTTTCATCTCATCATAAATTTTTTGGTTAACTTTTTACCCATATAAAGAAATAGGATAAAATGATAAAATGGTTCATATTTAAATTTTCATTTAATTGCATAATTTTCTGCAAATGACTAGTGATACTCCATAAATATCCATATAGAATATGAATATGACTATTAAAAATTATTGTAAAAATAAATTATTTAAGATAAATAGATATTTAACTTGGAACCACCTAAAATAATAATAATAAAGAGGGAGTATATTTTAGAAATAAATAATTTTTTTACAAAATTTAACGTATTACAATACTAATCTTTATATTATATAAATAGATGAATTATTATAGCAAATTTTTAAATTTATCTAATTTTTTATCAATAATTAGTTATGTAAGACCCCAACTTTTATAAATAAAAATTTAATTTTCTCTAAATATTATTTTGAATAGTAAAGTGTTGATTTGATATAAAGCTATAGTTATGGGTGATATGTGCAAATTTTTACAAAGTAAGCTAGTTGTCATAAAATATTCATTTAGTCGGGGAATATTTTTTTTGTTGAAGATTATTCGTACGACAGCGCAATCATTGGTGGACCCCACATCGAAATAACCGTCGGATATAGAATGGGACATAAATAACTTTTTTAAAAATAACAGCAAAATTTATACCGTTAAACTGTTGAAATACTTGGTGATAAAAGTACAGTAATACACGTTGTTGCACAATATCTCTAATTATTGATGCTTACGTAAAAAGTCACTCAGTTTCATTCAATAATTGTCACAGTAGTTGCTGCATAGTATCTCATATTATTGATTCAATTATTGGCACAGTATCATCTACACAATATTTTATATTATTAAATCAATAATTGACATGACAGAGTTGTTCATATTATTATTTGTATTATTGACAATGTCTAAAAAGTTTTGTTTAGAAAAGGGGTTAGGTTATTTAATTGCGCGTCAATAAGTAGAAATCCTTATCGAAAAGCTCACTCTTTCCTAAGAACGATCTGGTTGTCAATATTGTGAGTTATAATATTAATAATGAATAATTGTTAAAAGATTAAAAATGTGTTGATTGAATATAAGTGTATTGTGGTAAATATGTATTCAATTTTTTTGATATAAATAGAGGGGTTTGTCATGAGACATTTGTTGTAAGTTTAGTTTATTCTATGGGACCCATAGGCCATCATCTAAGAGTCACTTTCACCAATATTACTTGCCTTTACCAAACATCAAACCACTTATCTTTTCATATTACAAGCGTCAAACCATTTGCCTTTTCATATTACAGACGTCAAACCACTTACCTTTTCACATTATCAGGCGTCAAGCCACTTGCCTCTTCACATTATAAGGGCCAAGCCAAAATTCTTTTATAAATAGAAGCTCATTTCTTCCTTCATTCTCACAAATTTACTAAAGCTATAGAGAGAGAATAAGAGAGAAAAAAGAGTATTCGAGGGAATCAAACACACACCACCGACACAAAGTTTTGCTTCTACACTAGTGCAGTATCTAGTCTTTTATTAAGGTAAATAATTTTATTTTTTTCATACTCATAAGTGTTGTCATTCCATTCCTTATTAATCTGTGGGAATAACTTGTCTACGCGGATTACCGCATGACGGGTAAAAATCCAATTCCAGTTTCGTATATTCTTTCATACTCGTATGGGATATCATTTGTACTCCTCAAGGGATATTGTTTTCTTTCATATTTCTTTATTTATGGTACAAAATTATTGTTTTTTCCATAACCTTATTGTTAAATGGTAAAAATCTCTGAAATTAGTCGAATATCTTTAATAGTTTGCGCTTTATCTAATATCATTTCATTGGAATATTGGTCTGAACTTTCATATTAAATTTTAATATTTTTATTCGGGGTACTATTCACGATAGAATTGGTTTCTTTTCAATCCAAATTATTTTTAAAAATATGAATATCATTTTTGAATTTTACTCCAAAATTGGTGATCATGTTGACAATTTAGACATTCTTGAACTCTGGATAAATTAAATTATAAATATCTAATATTTATCATTGATCTCACTTGATTGATTCTTTATATTATTGTTATCATTCTCATGCTTATATTGTGATGAAAGTCATATTTGGCCCGTAGTGCAAAGATGAATTATTGATTAATGTGATTATGATAAGAAATTGTGTATTAGTATAATCATGACATTTAATGTTACAATTAAGTTTGTGGTGAAAGTCATCTTTCGCCCATAGTGCATAAATGGACAGGTGTTTGGCATGATCATGACCACTGATGATACAAACGATTATCTTTGGCCCGTAGTGCATAAATAATTCGTTGATTGAAAATAATTATTGATTGGTGTTACAGGGATAAAATATTGATGATGAACTTTTAAATCATAGAAGATAGTAAACAACATGTTATACTTGACTTTTCTAATAGATTGTTATTTCCGCTACAGTTGTTGATCTAAAACTTGTTGTCTATTATATTTTATCAGATTTTCCATGTTGAGGACTAAGGATAATTTATTCTACATTATCTTAGTCATAATATTCTTTACTGGGCTAGTTGAGCTCACCCTTTTCTTTCATTGTTCTTTTCAGAAAATGAGAATATAGCTGAGACTAGTCGGAGAATGGAGTGATGGTCTAAGATGGTTACTATAGTAGTCCTTACTACTCTATAAAATAGTGTGACAATAATTGTAATGAATATTTTATTTGAGTTTGAATATTTTCTACGAGATAATATTTGTTTTGAAACTTACAGTTTATGCTTTGTCGTAGTTTACACGACAGTTAATAGTTGTAAATAAGAAGTTTGTATTTGGATTCTGTACCATATATTTGACGACTCAAAATAGGTTGTGAAGACTTATTTTGGAGGCGTCAGAAGTTATATATTATTAATTAAATACTACCTCCGTCCCACAATAAGTGCTTTTTTAGGCTTAATATTTTTCCCAAAATAAGTGATGTGCTAGAACTCCAATACAAATTTTACAATATTTTCCCATATATGCCCTCCATTATTCTTGACTATTCGTTTCCTCCATTACTCACTACAATTAAATGACACTCATTAACTCTTCAATTCCAAAGAAAGTATATTAAGGGTATTTTTGCCATTTTAGCTTATGTATTGGTATGTGTGATTTAAGCTAAAAAAGCACTTATTATGGGACGGAGGTAGTAATATATTTTATAAATAATTATTTTTTAATACAGAAATCAACATACACAATATTAATCTATTATTATTATATGGTTTAAGTTCAGATCACCACCTGGGGTTTAAGCACTTTCCTACTTAACCACATGTAGTCAGTAAAGCTACATTTAAACTCCTAACTTTTTGAGTTGAAGTAAAAACGTCACATTTTTCATCCAATTTAACTGTGCGTGTATGTCAGACGCCAAAAAGCGCGTGAAAAGGAGCTTTAACAATTAAAAAAGACTGAAATACCCCATTATTCTTCCTCTTAACTTTTAAAAGACATTCTTCTGTTTCAACCTTCAAACCCACCGTCGCCACCAACAAACCCCATATCCGTTGCTGGTCCGACTCCCTCCTCATCCTCCTAGAGTCGCCCGCTGATGTCGCTTCTCGGATTCGCCAATGGTTTTCTCAACCTTCTCGAAACAACAGGTACTCGACTCGATCAAAAACGTCATCAACAAAAAATCAGAAAATTACTCAAATTCGTTCTCTAAAATTATCGAATTCGCAAATTACTCCGATGAAAACCGCGATTTTTTAGCAAATTACAACGGATATGTTCCGGCGACTGCTGAAATTATAAGTAAAATCGTTGGACTTTCCCGGCGACATTTTGGCAAATATGAATCATCTCGAAGTGACGATCATACATGTAAGACCCCGAATTTTATGAAATAAAAGTATTTAATTTTTCTATTTTAGTAAATGGTTAAATTGATAAAGTTTAAAGTTAAGGGTGATATGTGAATTTTTTAAAGTTATTCATATTAATAAATTGCAATATTTACAATGTCTAGAAGTTCTGTCAAGGAGAGGTTTGGTCACCTAATTGCGCGCCAATAGGGAGAAATCCTTATTGGAAAGTCCCCTCTTTCCTGGGAACGACCTGGTTGATAAATATTGTGAGTTATAATATTAATGATGAATGTTGTTCGAAGTTGGATTTGGAGACGCGGACGTGATATTTGAGTTCGGAACGTCGAAATTAGTAAGAATAGTCTATAAATACAAAAAAAATTCGGAATTCACTATTTGGTCAAAAAGTTAACAATTGATTTTTTCGGGAAAAGTCAAACTTCAAAATTTCCAAATTTATATTTTTGATAAAAATGGTTTCATTATGTTGGAATTGTTTGTGTTAGTGAAAATCGACATTTATTTCGATAATAATCGATGTTTGGAAGTTATATTGACCAATCGGGTATTTAACCGGATAAATGAGCAATTGATTGCTATTATTTCACATGATTATAACTATTTGTTCACATGTTATACTATTGATTCACATTCTTGTTACTATTAGGGGAGTTGGTGCAAGATTGATAATACTTGCATGACTAAGTTAAAAATAGAGGTATAGATGGAGGTACTATATCGTAATTATTTTTGTCACATGATTTACTATTGAGTCACATGATTTTAATATTGATTCACATGATTTACTATTAGGGGAGTTGGTGCAAGTTTGATAATACTTGGATGACTAAATTAAAATGAAAGAAAAGTTGGAGGTATTGTACTGTAATATTTTGAGCCCCAAAACGTGCAATTATCGAAACTATGTTTTTCTATAAATAGAAGCTCATTCTACTTCATTTCTCACCAATTCACTAAAGCTCTAGAGCATTTATTATAGAGAGAAATTATAGAGAAATTGTAGAGAGAAAATCTATAGAAGAAGAAGCTCTGCTACCTCACTACTACTCCGAAGATTCGGTTTCTTTCTAAGGTAAGGGATATCATTATTGTGGTAAGGGATATTATTTGTTGTACTCGTAAGGGGTATTATTTCTTTATTATTCATGAAGAGAACTTCTGTTATTCCATTCTTTATTATTCTGTTGGAATAACCTGTATAATCGGCATACCCTACACATAACTTGTATACGCGGCATACCCTATACTTGGTGAAATCCCTCTGTTATTCCATTCTATATTATTATGTTGGAATAACTTGTTTATGCAAAGTACCGCATACATGGTGAAATTCTTCTATTATTTCGTTCTTTATTATTCTGTCGGAATATCATGTCGGTGTGAATTTCACCTGACCTGGTTCCATTTATTACTCTGTTGGAATGACCTGTATACGCGGATTACCGTATAATTGGTGATGTCTGTTGTTATTCCATTCTTTAATATTATGTTGGAATATCCTCGTCATGTATTTTACAATAGGACTGGTTCCGTTCTTTTTTATTATTCCGCATTTATTATTACGTTGAATATCACTTGCGGTGAATAATTTTCACGACTCGGTTCTATATTTATTATTACGCATTTATTATTACATTGGGAATAACTATATATCAGGTCTGTCTCTATCGCATGCATGGTGAATCCTTCTGTTATAACCTGAATCCTTCTGTTACAACTTGCATACCATTTCAACATTTAGGTTTTTTCTGACGAAAAATGCTATAACCGGAGTTCTATAACTCCGATGACTATGAAATTTAAATTGGAAGTTCACGTTAACATGTGTAAGATTCTGCCAAAATTTGGGAATTTTTGGAGTTAACCTTGAGGTAGCTAATTTCTTAAGGAATTAATTAGAAATTGATTTTTGAAAAATAGTAAATGAATTTTAAAAATTCCGAGAAAAATATATGTTCATTATGGGACTATATTATGTTAAATCCCAAAAGAGAAATATTTTTGGGACTGATTTAGTATTTTTCATAAAAATGGTTTAGTTATGAACATATGAGTTAAATATGTTATGTGAAGTAACAAAGTTGAAAAATAGGATTTTATGGCTTGGAAATCCTATATAAGGTATATGTAGATTGTAGATTTAATCATTGGTGATGAAATCTTATGATTATGGTATTTTTGAATGATTAAATGAATTATTTGGTAAAGTGTAAACAATTGAAATAAATTGTTTATAAGTTTAAAAAGTGATTAAAATATTGTTATGATATTAACGATATTGGATTATGAATTTATTATGTGATTGATAATATTGGGATAAATTTAAAGTCTTTAATATTTATCCTTGTTTTTAGTTGACTAATTTTATATAATTGTCATCATCCTCATGCTTATATTGTGATAAAAGTTATCTTTGGCTTACGTGCGAAGATGGATTGTTGATTATTGAATTGTATACTTTGGCTTATGTGCAAAGATGGATTGTTGATTATTGGTTTTATTGTTGTATATATTTGGCTTACGTGCGAAGATGGACTGTTGATTATTGAATTGTATATCTTTTGCTTACGTGCAAAGATGGATTGTTGATTATTGGTTTTATTGTTGTATATCTTTGGCTTACGTGCGAAGATGGACTGTTGATTATTGAATTGTATATCTTTGGCTTACGTGCAAAGATGGATTGTTGATTATTGGTTTTATTGTTGTATATCTTTGGCTTACGTGCGAAGATGGACTAGGTATGGTTGTGATCAGGGATTATTCGGTATAAGTCATGACCATTGATGATTTAATGAATATCCTTGGCCCATAGTGCAGGGATGATTCGATGATGTGGTTCATTTACAGGGATAATGTAAGACCCCAGTTTTTATAAATAAAGATGAATTTCCTATAATTATCATTTTTGAATATTATGGAATAAATTTGATATAATGTTATAGTTGTGGGTAGTATTTATAAATTCTGCAAAGTATGCAAGTTGTTATATTATATTCGATTGGTGGGGAATATTCGGTTTAGCGAGAGAATATTCGTATAACGGCTCAATCATTGGTGGACCCCACAAATGTAATTATTCATCGGATTGAGAAAACGATAAAAATATTTTTATGAAAATAACGGCGGAAGTTTTACTGTTAATACTGTTGAACTACTCGGTAGTAAAAGTACAGTAAAACGCGTGGTTGCATAGTAGTACACGATTTTGATTATTGATGCTTACGTGAGAAGTCATTCAGTTTTGTTCAATTATTGCATAGTATCTCACGTTATTTGATTCAATTATTGTCGATATTTTATATATTGTTAAAATCAATAATTGAGACGACAAAGTTATTAATATTATTATTTACAATATTAACGATGTCTAGAAGTTCTGTCAAGGAGAGGTTAGATAATCTAATTGCGCGCCAATAGGGAGAAATCATTATTGGAAAGTCCCCTCTTTCCTGGGAACGACCTGGTCGATTAATATTGTGAATTATAATAATGATGATAAATGTTGTTAAAAATATTGAAAGGATTTTTATGAGGTAGTTGTTGTAAATTTGACGTATTATTTAGACCCTCATTTACCTATTTTTCAGCATTATTGATAGAAAGTTATTTAAATATAATGGGACCCTTGTGATTATGACATGTTGGGGGGAGGGAAACATGTGGGGCCCACAGTTTGAAAATTGAATGGGTGGGAGATTTTTATTTTTGGTTTATACGGAGGGAGTATTATTGTTATCATTATATATATATATATTATATATATAATATATATAATATATTTTATTTAAAAGATTTTGCTTTAATTATGGACCGTCCGATTAAAAGTAAATCAATCTGGACCGTTCATGAATTAGTTACTATGCAATCCATTCTTCTATAAATAGAAGCTCATTCCTTCATTATTTTCATTTAATTCAATTTGAACTCTAAAGAGAGAAAGTTATAGAGAGAAATAAGAAGAGAAGTCTGCTAACTTTCTTTTCCTTTATCCAGTTTATTTTACGGTAAGGGATATTATTCTTTTGTATTCATGAAGAGAACTTCTGTTATTCCATTCTTATTTATTCTGTTGGAATAACCTGTATACGTGGCTTACCCTATACTTGGTGAAATCCTTATGTTATTCCATTCTTTATAATTCTGTTGGAATAACCTGTATACGAGGCATACCCTATACATAACCTGTATACTTGGAATACCCTATACTTGGTGATATTCTTCTATTATTCTGTCTTTAATATTCTGTTGGAATATCATGTCTGTGCTTTTACGTAGGATTCGGGTTCTATTTTATTATTACATCTTTTAATATTCGCCGAGAATATCACGTCATGCATCTTATCTGTGAGGACTGGTTCCATTTTATTATTCCGTCTTTATTATTCTGTCGGAATATCATGTCTGTGTTATATGCCAGACCTGGTTCCATCATTTATTATTCCGCATTTATTATTCTGTTGGAACATCTTGTCGAAGTGATTTTCACCTGACCTGGTTCCGTTATTATTATTTTGTTGGGATAACCTGTCTATGCGAAGTACCACATGCATGGTGATATCTTTTGTTATTCCATTCGGTATTATACTCAGTTGATTTAAATTTTGACTTCTATACTCCATGAAATTAGTAGAATATCCTTGATATTTGCGCTTCATCCAGTATCTTTTCATGGAAATATTCTTCTGAGCATTCTTTAATTCTACTTTACAAAGAAGTATCATGTTGACAATTTGGACGTTATTAGTTCCTGAATAACTTAATTCTTGAACTTGTTTTATTGAAATCTTATATCATTGTCATCATCCTCATGTTTATATTTTTGAAAGTCATCTGTGGCCTGTAGAGCATGGATGGACTTGGTATGATTATGACCAGGGATTATTCGGTGTAATCATAACCGTAATGTTACAAATGATGTGGTAAAAGTCCTCATTGGCCCGTAGTGCATTGATGGACAATTATTAGCATGATCATGACCATTGATCAATACACAAATATCCTTGGCCTGTAGTGCATGGAATTTGTGGTCATGACCCAAATGAATATCCTTGGCGGTAGTGCAGGGATGTTGTGGATTATTTATTAAGCTGATTCTCAGCGATAAAAGTGATGAAAAACCTTTTAAAAACATAAAAGATAGTAGATTTTATTCTCTACTTGACTCTTTTAATGGATTGCTTGATCCGGTGCAGTTAAACTTGATGTCTATTGTATTTTATCAGTTTAACATTGTTGAAGGCTAATGATAATTCATTCTGCATTATCTTAGTCATAATATTTCTTGCTGGGCTAGTTGAGCTCACCCTTTCTTTCACGGTTCTCTTCAGGAAATGAGAATGTAACTGGAACTAGTCGGGGGACGGAGTGATGGTCCGAGATGATGTCTTAGTAGTCCTCACTATTCTATAAAACAGTGTGATAATAAATGTAATGAGGACATTTTTTGAGAGTGGATATTGTCTAGAAGACAATATTTGTATTAAAACTCACAGCTTGTATTTTGTCGTACTTTATACGACTGTTGTATAATTAAGTTTTATTTGAATTTTGTACCATGTATTTGGCGACTCAAGATGGGTAATGTATACCTATTTTGGGGGCGTCACAGTTGGTATCAAAGCTTAGGGATATGATCCCTGACTAAGATGTGAGATAAGAACTAGGAGGGGAGAGACGGAGAATTCTTTCGCTAGTATGACCTACCTAAGTTTATTTGTTATTTAATTGGTTGGTCAGAGTATAGGGATAATATGTGATACGTTTATTAACCCTTGTTTTGTGGTAGTATCTGAAAATGGCATCCGAGAATGTTGAGAACATCAATGGAGCACATGAGACCGTTGAGTCTCCACAGATCAATAGTCAGGATAATGTGCATCAGGAAGGCGACAATCCTCAGGCAAACAACAACACTGACCAAATGATGAACGATGGAATGTTCCGAGGCTTCATTCAATTCATGCAACAACATGCGAGAACGGATCCTGTCCAAAATGCAGGTGGAAACACTGGCAACTCTCGGATGGTCACCGCCAAGTAGTTTAAGGAACTAGGACCACCGGAGTTCTTTGGAGAGCCAAAACAACTTAAGGTGGAAACGTGGATTAAATAGATTAACAAGATATTTGATGTCTTGGGATGCTCCGAGGAGCAAAAGGTTCCCTTTGCCACCTTCATGTTAATGCGAGGAAGAGGCGATTCTTGGTGGGAATTGTAAAATGTACTCAACTCACAGATTGAAGATGTCTTGGGAGAAGTTCTAGGAACTGTTCAACGACAAGTACTTTCCCAAAAGTATTCATCACATGAAAGAGGTAGAGTTCATCAAGTTGGAGCAAAATAATATGACCGTGTCGTAGTACGAAGCCAAGTTTGCCGAGTTGTCCCAATTTGCATCCCATTTGATTGATAATGAGGAGAGAATGACACGAATATTTTTAAGAGGTTTGAAATCTGAGATACGTCAATATCTTATATCTCATAAACTATGTTTGTATTCAGATGTTGTTAATACGGCTCAGTTATTGGAGCGTGATAATGAGTCAACCCAACCAAAAGAGAGCAGCCGACAAAATGATAATACCAACAAGAACAATCATCGAAGCGGTGACAACAAGCGTGGAGGGAATCAACAGGCCAGAAATGGTAACCACTTCGGTGGTAATCAAGGCCAAAACAGTAAGAATGGACATTTCAATAAGAGGAGATTCAATAATGATGGAAAGACTTCAGCACCAGCACCCATTGTGAAAGAAGGAGAACGACCACCTATCATATGCTTCAAATGTGGAGGGGAGGGACATATTAGTCCAAACTGCGCAATGCCGTCCAAAGCATGTTATAATTGTGGAAGAGAAGGTCACCTAGCCCAATTTTGTCGTTCATCCAAGACAAGTTCAGCTAGGATGGAGGCACCAAAGGCCGTCCCAGAAAAGTCAAAGCCGGTAGTGCAAGGGAGAGCGTTTGTTGTAACCTCCTAGAAAGCAAGGAACCCGAACAAGGTCATCACGGGTAAGCTTATCATAAACTCTAGCAAAGTTTATACCTTATTTGATACCGGTTCTACCCATTCTTTCATTTCTCTTACTTGCGCTCAACGTTTAAATTTGACTCCGGAGAAATTGGACTTTGACTTATCTGTTGAAACTCCATTGGGAGAAACCTTCATTACATCCACGGTTTATAAGTCTTGTTTAGTTCAAATCGGTACCCGCATGTTACCTGTCGATCTTATTTCATTGAAAATACTTGCATTTAATGTAATTTTAGGGATTGATTGGTTAACTACACATCATGCAAAAATTGATTATTTTCGTAGGGTTGTTAGCTTTCATATTCCTAACCAACTTATTACGCGAATTCAAGCAACCAACCCATAAAAATCAATCACTGTCATCTCAAGCCATAAAGCTATTCGTTTATTGAAAAATGGATGTCAAGCTTTCTTAGCTCATGTCATGGATCTAAACAAAAATACGTCAGTTTTGAATAATATTCCTATTATTAATAAATTTCCTAACATATTCCCTGAAGAACTTCCTGGCCTACCCCCAGAGAGTGAAATTGAATTTTGTATCGACCTTGAACCCGGTAAAAAACTCATTTCCAAAGCCCCATATCGAATGGCTCCTATTGAACTTCAGGAGTTAAAGACCCAACTGCAAGAATTGTTAGACATTGGCTTTATTCATCCTAGTACTTCTCATTGGGGTGCTCCTGTTCTATTTGTGAAGAAGAAAGATGGGAGTATGCGATTTTTGTATTGATTATCTGGAGTTGAATCATGTCACCATCAAAAAATAGGTACCCATTGCCACGTATTGATGACTGTTTGACCCGATTGCAAGGCGCCAAATTCTTTTCAAAATTGATCTTCGCTCCTTAGGATATCACCAATTGAAGATTAGAACCGATGACATTCCAAAGACGGCTTCGAACCCTAATGACGGGCATTATGAATTCCTAGTCATGTCTTTTGGATTGACTAATGCACCTGCTGCCTTCATGGATATGATGAACCGAGTATTCAAGAAATATTTTGATCACTTTGTGGTCGTCTTTATTGATGACATCCTCATATATTCCAAAACCCGTGAAGATCATGAGCAACACTTGAGGCTAATACTCCAAAAGCTTCGTGAATATAAGCTTTATGCCAAGTTGAAGAAATGCGAGTTACGGCGAGGAAGTAGCATTTCTTGGGCACGTGGGTATCAAGTCATGGAATATCATTGACCCAAAGAAAGATTGAAGCTATTCAAAGCTGGGAGAAACCTAAATCAGTGAACGAAGTACGTAGCTTTCTCGGCTTAGCTGGTTATTATTAGAGATTCGTGGAAGTATTTTCTCGAATCGCTACTCCATTAACTCAGCTGACTTGGAAAGATACAAAGTTCGGTTGGAGCGAGGAATATGAGAAGAGTTTTCAAGAACTCAAGAGGAGACTCATTTCAAAGATTTTGCTCGACAATACCATCCGGTTGGGAGGATTTGTCATTTTACTGATGATGCTTGAGCAAAAGGTTAGGATGTGTTCTCATGCAACATGGGAAATTCATAGCCTATGCCTCACGATTAACTCAAAGAATATGAGAGGAAATATCCTACTCATGATCTAGAGTTTGGCAAATTTATCTTCGCACTCAAAGATTTGGAGGCATTATTTGTATGGGGAGAAAGTGGAGATCTTTACGGATCATAAAAGCCTCAAATATTTCTTCACTCAAAAAGAACTTAACATGCGACAGCGATGTTGGCTTGAACTATTGAAAGATTATGATCATACCATCCAATACCATCCTGGAAAAGCGAATGTGGTAGCTGACGCATTGAGTAGAAGAACATATCTTGGTGCACGAAGTGCGATATTGTCAACGAAAGGCCCATTTTGTGTGACTTGCAAAGGATGGAGATAGAGATAAAGACTCTGGGACCCACGTGATGATGGCGAATATACGAGTAGAACCGACTTTAATTGATAAAGTTAAAGCTGCTCAAACTACAGACCTAGAGCTGATGCGTATGAGGAAGAAAGTACAAGAAGGAGCTATGCCGGAAGCAAGAATCGGTGAAGAAGGAATACTTCGAGTCAAATCCAGACTTTGTGTTCCTAACGACCCTGATTTAAAGTATAAAATCATGATGGAGGCTCACAACACACCATTTGCAATCCATCCTAGGATTAACAAAATGTATCATGATCTTCGTCATACATTTTAGTGGAGCAATATGAAGAGAGAGATAGCGTTGTTTATCTCAAGGTGTTTAACTTGTCAACGAGTCAAGGCGGAGCATCAAGTACCAAAATGTCCATTGCAACCACTTGAAATTCCAGAATGGAAGTGGGAACACATTACCATGGATTTCGTTACTGGTCTTCCCAAGGTTTCTCAAGGCATTGATGCAATTTGGGTCATTGTTGACCAAGTCTGCTCACTTCTTACCAATACGAGAAACATATACACTTGAATGTCTTGCTTGAATGTATATAAACGAGATTGTAAGACTGCATGGTATGCCAGTAACCATAGTTTCTGATCGAGACCCAAGATTTACTTCACGATTTTGGGTTAGTTTGCAAAAAACTATGGGCACGGATTTACGATTTAGTTCAGCATATCATCCTCAAACGGACGGATAATCAGAGAGGACTATTCAAACTCTTGAGGATTTATTAAGACTCTGTGTCCTTGACTTCAAGGGAAGTTGGGACAAGTTCTTACCATTGGTGGAGTTTTCCTATAACAACAGTTATCAAGCAAGTATTGGCATGGCTCCATTCGAGGCGTTGTATGGAAGAAAGTGTCGTTTCTCAAAGATCTTTGGGATGAGGTGGGTGAAGCAACGTTGTTGGGACCGGAGTTGGTACGTATGACTACAGATAAGATTCAAACGATCCGACAACGTATAAAAACCTCACAAGACCGATAAAAGAGTTATGCTGATCTTCATCGAAAGGACGTGGAATTCGATATAGGAGATCATGTGTTGTTACGTGTTGCTCCATGGAAAGGAGTTACAAGATTTGGAAAGAGAGGAAAGCTCAATCCTCGATTCATTGGCCCATTTTTAATCCTTAATCGAGTAGGAACTGTGGCCTATAGACTCGCTTTACCGCCAAGTATGTCTCGTGTTCATAATGTTTTCACATATCCATGTTACGTAAATATGTGAAAGATCCGAACCACATTATTGAGTTAGAACCCAGATTTAAATAGCGGAAGACTTAACGTATGAAGAGGTACCTGTTCAAATCTTGGATAAGAAGGAACATATTTTATGCTCCAAGGTTATACCTCAAGTCAAAGTTTTGTGGAGAAACCACGATGTTGAGGAAATGACCTGGGAGTTAGAATCTAAAATGAAATCAAGGTATCCTTACCTCTTCGACATTCCAGGTACGTACCCTAATTTCGAGGGCGAAATTTCTTAAGAAGGGGAGGATGTAAGACCCTAATTTTTATAAATAAAGATGAATTTCCTATAATTATCATTTTTGAATATTATGGAATAAATTTGATATAATGTTATAGTTGTGGGAAGTATTTATAAATTCTGCAAAGTATGCAAGTTGTTATATTATATTCGATTGGTCGGGGAATATTCGATTTAGTAGAGAATATTCGTACAACGGCTCAATCATTGGTGGACCCCACAACAGAATTATTTTCGAATTGAAAAAACAATAAAAATATTTTTATGAAAATAACGGCGGAAGTTTTACCGTTAATGTAAGACCCCAACTTATTATTAATGAAATTAAATTTTCTCTATTTATTATTTTGAAATAGTAAGGGTTGATTTAATTAATGTGGATAGTTATGGGTAAAATACGCAAGTATTTCAAATAAGCAAGTGGTTATAAAATATTCGTTTGGTCGTGGAATATTCTTACTGTCGGGGAATATTCGAACGACGGCGCAGCCTTGTGTGGGCCCCATAACGGAAAGCGATTGGATGAAGAAAACGACAAATATAAGTTGTTTAAAAATAACTGCCAGAGTAGTTATTCAATTATTATCTTTGTTAAAATACTCGGTGGTTAAAACACAAAGAAGATATTGCAGTATTACACCAATTATTAATTCTTACGTAAGAAGGCACTACTTAATAATTGTTACAGTAATTAATGTTCATTATTTTATTTTATTGATTCAATAATTACTGTGTTGATATTTTATATTACTGTTGTTTCAATAATTGTCACTACACAGTATTTTTCATTATCGAAGCAATAATTCATATTATCTAAATAATATTATTAGATAACATTATTGGCAATGTCTAGAAAGTTCTGTCTAAGGAGAGGTTTGGTCACCTAATTGCGCGCCAGTAAGGAGAAATCCTTATTGGAAAGCCCCCTCTATCCTCGGAACTGCCTGGTTGTCAGTATTGTGATTCGGTAATATTATTTGTGAATAATTAATTATTGATTTATATGATGAGGAAAATATTGATTTTATGTGGATATAGATGGAGAAAATTTTTAATGTGACAATTGTTGAAAATTAATATTTTATCTTTTTCTGATAAAATAATTCATTTAAATATATTATTATATTATTATAATATAATAACGGTGATATCTTTACAATGAATATAGGATATATGAATATATGAAGAGGAGGAGTATTTTTATTTCCAAAATATTTAAAACATGTTTTTCATGTCTGTGGACCCCATTTCTTGACTGAAATTTGATTATAGCCTGTAAAATCACCCGTTTGTGAATTTCGGTCAATTTCTGTTTGGAATTTGGAAAAGCTTTCTTCTGTAAAGTTGTAGATAATGGAATTTCCTACAAAAAAGAAGTGAGTTTTGAATTTTTCTGACAAAAGGGCTATTTATTATGAATTATTGAAGTTCCGGATTAATTAATTATCATTTTTTTGGAGTTTTAAGCCACTTTTGCATGAAAAACGTTTTTGTCACTTAGGAGACATGTGTTAGTGGCTGATTTCAGCTGGTGGTGTGCGTAGGAAGATGTGGAAAATTAATATTATTAATTTATTAAATTTTCTGCTTTGGTGTTCTAAGCATTTTCCTATAAATAAGGTGCTTAGGTTAGAATTGAAAATTACACCATAAACTAAAGTTTTCTCTCTCTTTATCTCTCGATATATTGAGCGTATTCTTATGAGTATTTTAATACTTTGAGTGTTGTTATACGGTGCAAGTTCAAGTCATAGCCTATATCCGGTGTTTCAACTAAAAGTACTATTCTTTGGAGGTAAGGGATATTTTTTATTTTTTAAAAATAATATTAATTCTTCCAATATCATTATGCCGAAGTATTGATCTGAACTTTTAATCAAATTTGGAACTTTCTGTGTCGGAGTTACTATTCACGTATACGACACTATTCACGAATACGGCACTATTCATCTAAAAAAGAAATTTTTACTTTTCGTCCAAAATATTTATTATGGATACTAGCTTTGATTGTATCCATATTTTGATCATTCTTGAATTTTACACCACTATGATTATTTATGAGGTATTTTTGGACATGAAATAGCTGAAATACGAATCCTTAACATTTATTCTTTTGCTTCACTGGATTCATTTTCTTTAAAATATTTTTCATCATCCTCAGTCCTAAATGATGATATAATTGAATATCTTTGGCCTGTAGTGCAAAGATTAACGATTTTATGATGAATATCTTTGGCCCGTAGTGCAAAAGATGAGCAGTGTTGAGATGAACATGACTAATCGATGAATATCTTTGGCCTGTAGTGCAAAGATGAATATTTGATTCAAGATGAATATTGATTGATGTTATAGGGATAAAATAATGATGATGGACTGTTAAATTCATAGATATTAGTAGATTTCATCCTCTACGTAACTCTTCTATGAATTATTATTTTTCGCTGCGAATATTGATCTAAAACTTGTTGTTTATTATATTCTCTCAGATTTTTCCCTGTTGAAGACTAAAGATAATTTGTTTTATATTATCTTAGTCATAATTTTCTTTACTGGGCTAGTTGAGCTCACCCTTTTTCTTTTTGTTCCATTTTTCTTCTCAGGAGGCGAGAATGTAGAGAGCATGCAGTGGGTATGGAATGATGGTTATAGAGAGAGTCGTTTAGTAGTCCTCACCATTTTGTAAAATAATGTATAAATAATTTTGATGAGGATTTATTTGGGTATAGATATTGTCTAGAAGATAATATTTGTATTTAAACTCACAGGTTTTATTGTTGTAATAATAAAGTTGTAGTTGTTTACATACCATGTATCGACAACTCGTAATGGGTGATGTATACCTATTTTGGGGGCGTCATAGTTGGTATCGAGCTTAGGGGAATTGTCTCTGGCGGAGATCGGGGAATAGAACTAGGAGGGGAGAGACGAGTAAATCCTTCTCTAGTGTGTCCTACCTAAGCTTATTTGTTAGTTGGTCAGTATATAGGGATATTATGTGATATATTGATTTCCTTAATTAACCTTTGTTTTATGGCAGTATTTGAGAATGTCGACTGAGAATGTTAACAGTGGAATAAATGAGACCGTGGAGACGCCTGTACTCACCAACGAGGAGAACGTGCAACAGGCTGGCAATGTTCCTCCTGTGAACAACACCACTTAGCAGATGATGAACGATGGGATGTTTAGAAGCTTTTTGCAGTTCATGCAAAATCAGACGAGGGAGACTCGTGCACAAAATAAGAGTGGAAATGATAACAACGTACGGTTTGTCACGGCCAATCAGTTCAAAGAGTTGGGACCACCAGAATTCTGGGGAAAGCCGGATCTGATTAAGGTGGAGACGTGGGTCAAATAAATCACCAAGATATTCGATGTATTGGGATGCACGGAGGAGCAGAAGGTGCCATTCGCCACCTTTATGTTCCATAATGAGGCGACATGGTGGGAGTCGTGAAACGTACTCCATCCGGTACCAAGACTCAAGATGTCTTGGGAGACATTTCAGAAACTTTTCAATGACAAGTACTTTCCTGAAAGTATTCATCATATGAAGGAAGTGGAGTTCATTAAACTGGAACAAAATAACATGACGGTGTCCTAATACGAGGCAAAGTTTGCAGAGTTATCCAGGTTTGCACCTCATTTGGTGGAGAATGAGGAACGTATGACGCGGATGTTTCTGAGAGGTTTGAAACCCGGCATACGTCAGTATCTCATTTCTCATAAATTTTCTCTCTATTCAGATATTGTTAATAGGGCTCAATTTTTAGAGCGAGATAACGAGTACGCTCAACCGAGGGACCATAACCAGGATCATCTGGGAGATAGCGATCAATGTAATAACTATAACCAGCGGAGAAAGAAAAAGACGGACAAAAATGGTAACCACTCTGGTGGTAATCATGGCGATGAAAATAGAAGAAGCGAGTCGGGGGGAGATTTTAAAAAGAGGAGATTCAACAATGACAATGCGAAGACGTCAAAGACCATCAAAGAATGGTTCTAAGAGAGGAGAAACGACCACCGGTCAGTAGATATCGTAAATGCGGACGAGAGGGACATATCAGCCTAAACTGCCCACAAAAGTTCAAGGTATGCTATAATTGTGGAAAAGAAGGACATATCGCTCGAGATTGTACGGTAGCAAAACCTAGTTCAGCGGGGACGGTGACTCAAAAGGCTGTCCCAGAAAAGTCCAAGTCAACGGTTCCTGGAAGAGCGTTGGTTGTGACTGGTCAAAATGCGAGGAACCCAAACGAGGTGATCACGGGTAAGCTAATCATAAATTCTTGCGAAGTTTATACCTTACTAGATACTGGTGCTACCCATTCATTTATCTCTCCTGCTTGTGCTCAACGTTTAAACTTGACTCCGGAGAAATTAGACTTTGATTTATCTGTGGAGACTCCGTTAGGAGAAACTTTCATTACATCCACTATTTATAAATCTTGTTTGATCCAAGTTGGCACCATCACCTTACCTGTTGACCTTATCTCTTTAAAGATACTTGCTTTTGATGTGATTTTAGGGATTGATTGGTTAACTACTCATCATGCCAAAATTGATTGTTTTCGTAAGGTTGTTAGCTTTCATATTCCTAAACAACCTGTTGTACGAATTTAAGAAACTAAACCATTAAAATCAATCCTGTCATATCTAATCATAAAGCTATTCGTTTATTGAAAAACGGATGTCAAGCTTTTTTAGCCCATGTTATGGATTTGAATAAAGACACGTCAAAATTGAATAATATTCCTGTTGTTATTGACTTTCCTGACGTATTTCCTGAAGAACTTCCCGGTCTACCCCCAGAACGTGAAGTTAAATTCTTTATTGATCTTGAACTCGGTACAAAGCCCATTTCTAAAACCCCATATCGAATGGCTCTATTGAACTTCGTGGAGTTAAAGGTCAAACTACGGAGTTGTTGGACATCGGTTTCATCTGATCTAGTACATCTCCTTGGGGTGCTCCCTGTTTTATTAAGTAAAGAAAAAAGACGGTAGTATGCGACTTTGTATTGACTATCGAGAATAGAACCATGTCACCATCAAGAATAGGTATCCTCTACCTCGTATTGATGACTGTTTGACGATGCAAGGAACACAATTCTTTTCAAAGATCGATCTTCGATTCGGATATCATCGGTGAAGATAGAAGGCGAGGATATTCCAAAGCGCGCTTTAGAACTCCAGATGCGGGCATTATGAATTCTTAGTCATGTCTTTCGGATTGACTAATGCTCCTGCGGCTTTCATGGATATGATGAACCGAGTATTCAAGGAATATTTGGATCGATTCGTTGTTGTCTTTATTGATGACATCCTCATATATTCCAAAAGTCGTGAAGATCATGAGCACCATTTGAAGTTCGGTACTCCAAAGGCTTCAGAAAACAAACTATATGCCAAGTTGAAGAAATGCGAGTTACGCTTCGAGGAAGTAGCATTCCTTGGGCACGTGGTGTCAAAACATGGAGTATCGTGGACCCGTGAAGATTGAAGCAATACAAAGTTGGGAGCAACCGAAGTCGATGACCGAAGTACGTAGCTTTCTGGGCTTAGCTGGTTATTATCGAAGATTCGTGGAAGGATTTTCTTGAATCGCTACTCCATTAACTCAGCTGACTCGGAAAGATATAAAATTCGTTTGGAGCGAAAAATGCGAGAAGAGTTTCCAAGAGCTTAAGAGGAGACTTATTTTAAGACTGTTCTAACAATACCATCCGGTTCGGATGGATTTGTTATCTCATGATGATGCTTCCGCAAAAGGTTAGGATTTGTTCTCATGCAACGTGGGAAAGTCATAACCTATGCCTCGCGACAACTTAAAGAATATGAGAGGAATTATTCATTGGAATAACTTCGTACATCTGCAATACCGCATGCATGGTGATTTACATTGTTATTCCATTTTTATTATTCATTGGAACATCCTGTCAGTGTAATTTTCACTTGACCTGGTTCCATTATTATTATTCTGTTGGAATAACCTGTCTATGCGAAGTACCGCATGCATGGTGATTTTTGTTGTTATTCCATTCCTTATTATTCTCAATTGGTTAAAATTTTGACTTCTATACTCCATAAAATTAGTGGAATATCCTTGATATTTGCGCTTCATCCAGTATCTTTTCATGGAAATATTTTTCTGAGCATTCTTGAATTTTACTTTACAAAGAAGTATCATGTTGACAATTTGGACGTTATTAGTTCCTGAATAACTTAATTCTTGAACTTGTTTTATTGAATTCTTATATCATTGTCATCATCCTCATGTTTATATTTTTTGAAAGTCATCTGTGGCCTATAGAGCATGGATGGACTTGGTATGATTATGACCAGGGATTATTCGGTGTAATCATAATCGTAATGTTACAAATGATGTGGTAAAGGTCCTCATTGGCCCGTAGTGCATTGATGGACAGTTGTTGGCATGATCATTACCATTGATGAATACACGAATATCCTTGGCCGTAGTGCATGGAATTTGTGGTCATGACCCTAATGAATATCCTTGGCCGTAGTGCAGGGATGATGTGGATTATTTATTAAGCTGAGTCTCAGCGATAAAAGTGATGAAAAACTTTTTAAATCATAAAAGATAGTAGATTTTATTCTCTACTTGACTCTTTTAATGGATTGCTTGATCCGCTGCAGTTAAACGTGATGTCTATTGTATTTTATCAGTTTAACATTGTTGAAGGCTAATGATAATTTATTTTGCATTATCTTAGTCATAATATTTCTTGCTGGGCTAGTTGATCTCACCCTTTCTTTCACTGTTCTCTTCAGGAAATGAGAACGTAGCTGGGACTAGTCGGGGAACGGAGTGATGGTCCGAGATGGTGTCTTAGTAGTCCTCACTATTCTATAAAATAGTGTGATAATAAATATAACGAGGACTCTATTTGAGAATGGATATTGTCTAGAAGACAATATTTGTATTTAAACTCACAGCATATGTTTTGTCGTATTTTACATGACTGCTGTATTATTAGTTTGTATTTGAATTTTGTACCATGTATTTGGCGAATCAAGATGGGTGATGTATACCTATTTTGGGGGCATCACAAGATGTCTAATGACATACAAACTCGTGTTATCATAAGACATGGTTGTGCACATTCACTTGCTGAGTATATCTACGAGCACTACCTATATGATCTTGGAGTTTATTTGAAACATAATTTCCACTTGGAGACAGTGGAGATAGTTATATGCCAAGAGAGGACTCACCATTGGAAAGAAAATGATAGTAATCTTTCTCATGTTTCTTTGGGGTCTATTGGGTCAACCAAGGATAATTATATGGACATATGATATCTACCATAACCTAGACGCATGGCCTCCCATGTACGAAGGTTTCATTGAGCACTTCCCAAAGATTTTAATTCCAAAAACAGTTTTTGACTATACTTTTATGTAAAGTACCATTGTAAGGTTGTGGTTGAGGCACCATGAGAGTTACATACATTGTATTAAAACTCATAGTTAACTGTGGTCGTATTTTACACGACAGTTTAACAGTTGTATAATTAAGTTTGTATTTGTATTATATACCATGTATTTGGCGACTCAAGATGGGTGATGAATACCTAATTTGGGGGCGTCACAATACAGTCTGCCCAAATCCCGTCTTCTACTTTTGTCACTACCATCCCTAATGTCTCTGTATAACCGTTTATCATAATCATAGCTGGAGTAATGGCGAGATCTGAAAGGTGATCTAGATCTATAATTTCTTGGTCGACGAGACAGAGGTGAGAATGAGCGAGACCTCCGCCTTCTCTGGTTCAGATCGACATTTTTGGGTCTTCTTAGATCTGCACAATAACTGAATTGATCCCATCATTTTTTTCTAGATCTGTACAAGAACTGAATTGAATCAATTTTCGGGACACAAATACAACCGACCGACTATCTCTTCTCTATATATCAATTTCTTTCTAGAAAATAGCGGTGAGATCCACTGAAATTATAATTACTTATATACAACCATTAATTTTGACTTAGGGTTTTGTGCTGCTGCTGATTATCAATCATCGTCAATGGAGTCGATTGATACTGGCCACTTCTCTCTTTTTCCATTTTTTTTAAAAACTTCCTTTTATATCAATAGTGATGATTATGAAATTAAGTTCAATTCATGGAATTCTTTATTGCTTAATCTTGGTTTATGTTTTAATTTCTATTTTTGATACCTCAATCAGCTAATTAAGTTTACTGAGTGTAAAATGTGCTTCATTTTGGAAAAGTGTGAAAATTTGGTTCAATAGATAAATGTTGTTTGAGTTTATGCAAAATTAGAGTTGTTCTAGGATAACAATATCAATATGATTTTGGAGAGAGAAAGTCTTTGTAATAGAGAGAGAATGATGAGTGAGTATTTCGGAAATTATGATGGGAGTGATTCAGTTGATGATGAGGAGTTGGACAGATAAATTGAAGAAACTGGGACTGGGGATGATGAGAAGGAAGATGAATCTTTATGGAGGGTAATTAAGTCTTTAGCCAAATCAAGTAACGGAGTTAAGACAGAAAGCATTTTTTCACTTCAACTCAAAAAATCGAGAGTTTAAATGTATCTTTATTAACTATAGGTGGTTAAGTGGGAAAGCGTTTAAACCCCAAGTGGTCATCTGAACTTAACTCTTATTATATTAATATAATTTAATACAATAATTTATAACAAAACATGTGATTCGCATATGATCATGAGCTAATTAAAATATGCTTAAATATAAATTAACACCTTAAATTATTGATATTTTTCTATTTTGATCTTTTAAAATTTTCAATCAGGTCATTAAACTATCAATTCAATTGAAGTTGTCACGTTATAAATTGATTAAATTGATGACGTGACTTGAACACGTGACATGTAAAAGCTGACGTGTTAAAAGAATACTAGGCTTAATTATAAATTACTACCTCAAACTATTGACTTTTTTTTACTTCGATGATTGACCTTTCAATTTTTTCAATTAAGTGATTAAACTGTTAATTTTTTTTAATTTAGTTCAATTGAAGTTGTCACGTCATAAATTGATGATGTGGTTTTAACACATAGGATGAGGCTGATGATGAAAGAAGACTCATTTTATAATAAATTTAAACTATTTTATAAAAATTAAGAAGGTATAATATAACATTACAATTTAACAATACAAGCTTAACATTTTAAAAAAATCAAAACATCTAATTTAAGAGGTAATTTTTTAAAAAGGAAAAAACTAAGTAATAATAAAAATATTATTAGCACTACCATTAATATCTAAATTTGAAAATCTAATATGAAAACATTAATGACATTAATCATTAATAAAGACTATTTCAAATTTAGATATTAATGATAGTTCTAATAATATTTTTATTATTACTTAGTTTTTTCCTTTTAAAAATTATATTTTAAATTAGATGTTTTTATTTTAATAGTATGTTAAACTTGTATTGTTAAATATTAATTTTATATTACATTTACGCCCTCTTAATTTTTATAAAATAATTTAAATTTATTATAAAATGAGTTTTTTTAACACATCATCAGTCCATCTTATGTGTTAAAGTCACATCATCAATTTATAACGTGACAACTTCAATTGAACCAAAATGAAAAAAATTAACAGTTTCATCACTTATTTGAAAAAATTAAAATGTCAATCACCGAAGTGAAAAAAAGTCAATAGTTTAAGATAATAATTTATAATTAAGCCTAGTGTTCTTTTTACACGTCAACTTTTACATGCCACGTGTTCAAGTCACATCATCAATTTATGACGTAATAACTTTGTGACGCCCCCAAAATAGGTCCAATCCATCCAACCTATTCTGAGTCGTCAAATACATGGTACAGAAAACAACTACAACTTTAATACAACAATTGTCGTGCAAAATACAACAACACAAATGTTGTGAGTTTGATATAAATATATACCAATTGTGACTCATGTCCCAACCTTAGATAGCACGTCACAATGACACCTTACATAAAAGTACAGTCAATAACTATTTTAGAAATTAAAATCTTTGGAAAGTGCTCAAGGAAACCTTCGTACATGGGAGGCCATGCGTCTAGGTTATAATAGATATCATATGCCCACAGAATTATCCTTGGTTGATCCAATAGATCTCAAAGAAAAATGAGAAGATTACTATCATGTTCCTTCCGATGGTGAGTCTTCTCTTGACATATAACTATCTCCACCATCTGCGATTGAACATTATGTTTCAACCCAACTCCAAGATCATATAGGTAGTGCTCGTAGATATACTCAGCAAGTGGATGTGCACAACCTTGTCCAATGATAACACGAGTTTGTATGTCACTAGACATCTTGTATGATAGTGGCAAAACACCCTTTCAACGTTGTGTTCGCCTCACCCTATTGTTGTTCACCAAAATCAATTATTAAGTGACTTATAATCTACGACACACACATCTTAGGTCCTCAATACAATTATATATTTTATGTCATGCCGTTTTATAATGTGTTGAGAAACTTTGACAGTCTTGGACCATCCCACTATTCCCCTGTTATCCCTACTCGACCCAGCTACACTCTTATTACCTCAAAAGAGCAGTACTTCTAACTGGAATATCGGATGAAAAGTCGGAGGAAACTTTGCTTCGAATAGCAACTCTCAAAGTATCTAAATACTCACAAAAATATGCTTGATAATATAGAGAGAGAAAACTTATGTTTCTGGTGTGATTTTCAATTCTAACATAAGCATCTATTTATAGGAAAATGCTAGAACGCCAAAGGAGACTAAAATAATAAAAAATTATTATTTCTTTTCTTCCTACGCATGCCATCTCTTGCTGAAAATTCAAGCCAGCCATCATGGACAAAATATAGCAGCCTACATGTTTAAAACTAAAGTGGGTCCCGCCCATAATTTAATAAAAATTATTTTATTTTCCGAAACTTCAATAATTCGTAGAAAATAGCCCGTTTATCAGAAAAATACGAATTTTATGTCCATTCTGCCTGAAATTGAATTCTCTACAACTTTGTAGCTTTTAGTTTTTCTAAATTCCAGACCAAAAATATTCGAAATCCACAAATAGATGATTTTATACACCGTTTCAACACCTTTTAAAATTCATAACAAATCATGCGTTGATTTTCAACGGTTCAAAATTTGTGAACATATATTCAACTCATATATGTATAACATATCCAAAAATCACAACAATCCAACGGTCGAATTAAAATTTTAACTCACGCAATAAAGCTTTAAGAACACCGATTTGAGTTTTTAATACCTCCAATCCAATAAAATACTGATAAAACACCTCAATATCAATTCCTTCATTTATAACCATATAAATAAATCCATCATCTATATCCACATCAAATAAATATTTTCTTATCATATAAATCAATAACTAATTATTCACAAATAATATTATAGAATCACAATAATGACAACCAGGTGGTTCCCAGAAAAGAGGGGGCTTTCCGATAAGGATTTCTCCTTACTGGCGTGCAATTAGATGACCAAACCTCTCTTTGACAGAATTTTCTAGACATTGTCAATAATGCTATCTAATAATATTATTAAAATAATATGAATTATTGATCTAATAATGGGAAATACTGTACAGTGACAATTATTGAAACAATAATAATATAAAATATTAACGCAACAATTATTGAACCAATAAAATAGAATATTAAACAGTAATTACTGTAACAATTATTGAGTGGTGCCTTCTTACGTAAGAATCAATAATTCAAAAAAATATTGTGCAATACCGTGTGCTACTGTGCCACCACGCGTATTACTGTTCTTTAATCACCAGGTATTTCAACAGTGTTAACGGTAACAATTACGTTATTATTCATAAAAACTCATACTTTTTTGTTTTCCTCATCATACAGTTATTCTGTTATGGGGTCCACAAATGACTACGCCGTTGTACGGATATTTTCGACAAAAAGAATATTTCACGACCAAACGAATATTCTCCGACAACAATAAATATTTTATAGCCACTTGCGTATTTTAAAAAATTTACATATATCACCCTTAACTTTAACTTGTTATCAATTTAACCATTTACTGAATAGTAATTAAAAGAAAAATTGAATAATTTTATTTCATAAAATTCGGGGTCTTACAAACTTCAATTAAACCAAAATTAAAAAAATTGATAGTTTAATGACTTGATTGTAAAAATTGAAAGGTCAATAACCGAAGTGAAAAAAAATGAAGAGTTTAGGGTAGTAATTTATATTTAAACCATTAAAATAATACTTCCTCCGTTCCTTAATATTAGTCGTTTTAGAGAAATGTTTTTGTTCTTAAATATAAGTCGTTTGAGAATTTCAAGTAAGTATTAATTGCTTAGTTTTTAATATTACCTCAAGTATTGAATATAACTTTGGTTTCTCACTATTTTTTGTCCAATAAATAACACTCTATTTTTCTAATACAAGAGCAATATAGACAATTGATAGTATATTTAATACTTTATAATCATTTTCTTAATACTTGTGCACAACTCTAAAATGACCTATATTAAGGAATGGAGGGAGTATGTCTTATTAGAAAATTATTTTTGTTCTTTAATATAAGTCGTTTGAGAATTTCAAGTAAGCATTAATTGCGTAATTTTCAATATAACTCCAAGTAATAAATATAACTTTGGTTCTCTTACTATTTTTTGTCCAATAAATAATATTATCTTTTTTCGATACAATGACAATATAGATAATTGATATTATATTTAATGTTATACAACCATTTCCTTAATACATACTTGTTCACAAACTCTAAAATAATTTATACTACTTCCGTTCCTAAAAGATTGTCGTTTAAAATTGTTGCATATGGATTAAGAAAGTATCATTTATCAAGTAAAATTTGTTTGAAATTCCATCACTACCCATTTATGGGAAGTTGAAAATTATTAATTAAAGAGAGAGAATTTCTTGGAACAATGAGAGAAGGTAGGGGTAATATAAGAAGGTAAATAATTTATTTTCCTCGAAAATTATAAACAATAAATTTTTTAAAACAAATTTTACCTTTTAAAATGATAATCTTTTAGGAATAGAGTGAGTATTAAGAAACGGAGGGAGTAATAGTCAAACTAGTAACAATATTAATCCACGCGCGTGTTTTACGTTTTGACTAATTTATACCTGACCTGGACAATCAATCACCTTCTTTTTGAATTAAATACTTCTCTCATAAAAAGGAAAAAGTCCCTCAAACTTGTACATTTATTTCTGAATTAATTGTGGGGGCAATTTGGGAAGCTAACCCATGGATTGATTTGAATAGACTACTATCCCAGCACATGAACTTTTATCATCCATTCAATCCCAAATGTAGAAATTTAATTAATGCTTTGCCTAATTAATTAAATTAAATACAAAATCTTAGTATTATTTTTTTTTAAAATTTATTAAAAATTTAAAATGTAATAAATTAGTATTTAATATAAGAATAAAAAAAAAAGAAGGGGAGTGGAGGAGTGGAGGCCCTTATAAATTATATCACTCCAATTATTATTATTTTTTTACTTTTATAGTGCATTTGAAAAAGAGATAATAAATGGTATTCATAGATTTACTCATTATTCAAATGTATTAATGTCCTATTATAAATATGATTACACAATGGTATGTTTTTGGTGCAATATTATACAATGGTATTAATGTCTTAAAGACATTATTTTATTTTAATGATATTAATATCTTATAACATTATCTTGTTTTAAGGGAGATGATATAATTGGACAAAATATATGTTTTAAGGGAGATTGCACGATTATTATTATTTATATAAATATACCTAAACAATTAATTCATGGTGTCCCACCATATTATAATAGCAATAGTTTATTTATTCAAATAAAATGAGGGAATTGATAGTTTACCCAAGTAAAAATAATAATTTCTCACTCTCACATGAATAAAAAATGGACCTCACATTTATGTGAGTGAGAGATTGTAAAAATATTAAATTTTATTTATAAAAATATGAATTCCCATAAAATAAATATCCCGCTCCTGTAAACTGTCATTTTTTGTCCTATTAATAACAAATTTGATAATATATATATATATATATATATATATATATATATATATATATATATATATATATATATACACACACACATAAAATTATTATTTTTTACAAGTAAAAATTAAAATTTTCTACAAAGTTTCTCTGCATAAGTATAAATTTATTTACTATTTATATATATATATAGGTGAATCTTACATATAACTATCATTTTATTTGTGAAAAAAATATATATATATATATATATATATATATATATATATATATATCCATTAGCAATTCATGTCTTCTCCCACATCATTTGTTTATAATAAAATAATTGTACTTTCCTAAGCCTTAATAATACACTAACTTATTTTAATGTGTCTTAAAAAAGACAAGTTTTCCATTCATTATCATTTTGAGCTACACATAACAAAAAGTTTGAGATGTGATCTTAGAGATTTATTGGAAATAAATGCCAACTAATTTTTAGGACAAATGATCACATATCACTACTAATATAGAAGTCAAAGTGATGCCCAAAACATATACTAGTACTTACAAAACACCAAAACACATGATGTTTTCAATAGCCAGGTTTCAAGCATGCACCCACAAATATCAAAGGAGTTTGGTAGCAGAACTTCAAAGTAATTAATTATTTTGTGACAAAATTGCCCCTATTAATTTAGAAAAATTTCTCACTTTTTGCTCCTTGATGATCAAATACCATTGGCATAAAAAATTTTCACACCCTTCAACACAAATTTCTGCCTCATTTGATACAAATCATTTCTTCTTCAAAGTCTTCTGGTCATTGTCAGTCATTGTTGAAAAAGAAAGAAAAAGGAGATATAACTATTATATAGGGAAATATATATATATTTCTATATATTTTGTATAGAAAAAAAGTCAAAAATGGATTATTTAATAAGAAAGGCCATACAAGGACCAAAAAAAGATGCACACTCAACAAGGAAGCAGCAGGAGAATCGTTTCAGTTTCAGGGTTTGTTTACAACTACTACTACTTCACTTCCGATTTTCTCTCTCTCTCTCCTCGACAAAAATTTTTTTCTGTTGGGTTTCTTAGATTTTCATCTGCCTAAATTTCCGGTGGGTGAGTTGGTTTGGAGAAATTGAAGGTTGGTCTGTAGCAAATATAGCAGGGTTCAGCTAAATTTTTGGGAAAAGGTTTTTTTTTTCCTTGATTTTTTATTTGTTTGGTCTTTTGTTCAAGTTGGTCGGCAGTTTTAGTGATTTTAGATGATGGGTCGGTGAGATTTTGTATTTCCATTTTCGTTTCTTGATCATTGGTTAAATTTAGTCCATTCTATTTTTTGAAAGTTGACATTGTTATTGTTGTCATTTTTCTGTATTAATCCAGGTTGTAATTATCATATGAGTTGTTCATTTTGTTGCTATCAATCAAATGGAAGTGATTATATGGACTGATCAGCTTGAATTGGGTTCCATGGTTGTTTGTGCTCTGTTTGTTTTGTGGTTTCTCAAATGAGGATTACCCAATTTGAGCTTTAAAGAGCTCATCTTTTCCTTTTTGCCCAATTGAATTTCTTAGTTTTTTCATTTCTTCGAAGTATGATACATTTACTGATAAATTGGTTTGCATGTTGCAGAAGATTATCTTTAGTGATCACTACCTGCCTTTAAGTTGGTACTGAAATCAATTTTATCTGTTTTATGCATAGTTATATCAAGAATTTGCAGAAGTGAAAATTGATAATTTATATAATTCAATTCCATATTGTCAAATACAAGCTTTCCACAACATAAACAAGTGTATTTCTTATTAGTTTTAGGGATACAAAGTTCCTGAAACCATTTTTTTATCTTTTCTTTTGAGGCAATCTTGTCCTTAACTGAGCATATCTGGTTCTGGTTAGACTGCAAGTACTAATTTTATTTGGCAAGTTTACTTAAGGATTTGGACTTCATTAAATTTTATTATCATTGACTCATTGTCCTATAAAGCTCGAAGCAATTGTTTTTCTGTCTCCTAGATTGAAATAGGCTTGTTGTCTCCATCATAAATACTGATTCGGGCTTTAAAAGATTTGTGATTTGGTGTTTGAATTTTAAACATGATTTTTTTCATTATTACTTCAATATGATATTAAGTTTTGTTGTCGTGCAGTTGTAATAAGTTATTTTTATTGTTTACGTAACAAATAATAAGTTTTGTCGCTTTGTATTGTGTTTTCAGGGATCCTTAATTCTTTTAATATGCATAAATAATTTTGCATGCTCCCAATCATCGGATATTGTTGTGAGGATGCTCAGCAAATGTTTTCTAGTTAGGATTTACATGGGAATAGGTTTAGTTGTAGGACTCGCTCCTAGCTTAAAATCCACCAATATGATGCTTTTTGGGGATTTCCTGTATATGAGTTTAATTAACCGCCTCTTACACTTGGAAATGACAAACTAGCATGTATCATGGTCACAAACCGCATTCATAGTGGTTGAACAACATCTGTTTGTTAAGTTTTCCAGTCTTAATATAGTGCTTAAGCTTTCCCTTTCAGAATATCAGGTTTGTGAAATGGCTAATCATATGATCTCCATGGTCCTCTTATCCTTTTTGTAAAACTGTTGTTTTTTCATTTTAGTATTGTCTATTTGTTTTTACAAACACTATAGAAGTCCCTCTCTCTCTATCTCTGTATGTCTTGCTGAATTATGTAATTCTCTTTGTTTCATAAAAGATTATTTGGAAATATTGAAATCTAAATTCTGTCTCAAGTAATCTAATTTGCTTTAAATCTTATAGATGTTTTTTTAGGGCCAACAAATTATGATTGGTATGATGTAATCATGTAATGGTCGACTTATTGATTGCACCTAGATATATACCTAAATGGAACCCTAACTACTCTTGTAATAACCATATACCTGCTTTGAACTAAAATGGCTGCACGCATAAAATTATGGGATTTCCTTAAAATTCCAACTCTTTACATAGTTGCAAATTAGTTTTGTAATGAACTTCCATAACAAGCTGATGAGTCTATGCAATTTTGCACTGCATTAGTTACCTTGTTCATCTGAACTGTTCTAGCAACTCCAGAAGTTGAGGTCAATTTTTTTGGATGTTTATAATATTTTTTCGCATTGTATTCACGCATAGTAAGTGCATATTATTGAACAGGTTTACTAAGAGTTACTATAGACTATTATAGACCTAGCGAATTACGTTTTCGTATCTTCCCAAACATGGTACTCTTACGTTCCAGAACTCTTATTGTTCTAGAACTCTTACATCCTGGTACTATTATGTTTGCTCTTACTTTTCGGAACACCTTAATTGTTCAAGAAAAAGTTAGGTTAATTCTTTTTATGTTTATAATATTTCTCGCATGATATTTAGGCATAGTTATTGCGTAAGTTGCTTGATATGTTACTTGTTGTTTTGGAGCCAGAGCTTGCTGGGTAGTGAAGTGGTACGTGAAGGTTAAATAAGACTTATTTTAAGCAAGCAGAGTAGTTACTTTGAAATTTCAGAATTCTAAATTTAGTGACCCAAATATTTATTTGTTTTCTACCTCCAATTGCAACAATATCAATATTCAAACTTTGAGTGTTTGATCCTCAAACTTTGCAATCACATTTGTTGTTCATATCTTGAAAAAAAACAATTTTTAATGTAACTGAAAATCTTCCCTAGAGTTTAGTTTTATTGCATTTAGATTTTATGAAAAATTTATAACTATAAGCATTTGTGAAGCAACCCCTAGCTTTCCACATTTTAGCTTGCCTATATGTCTTTCATATATAGGTTCCACGAACCAAAATGATATGTGTTTTAAGTAACGTTGGTTCTGTATTTGATTTGATGCTAAACGAAGAAGAAATTCAAGAACTTTATTATTTGTGTTGGCTCATGAGCTTCATACCGGAAAATTTAATATGTGATTATTAATGTAATTCTTTTTTACTTGTTTTAAGTAGGATATTTAAGAAGTTTTAATTACATTAGTTAATTAGGAGATAAGTTTTAATTATAGATTTACAGTAGTAGATTTTATTTAGGAATTATTTCCTTTTGAAATTAGGGTTTTTAACTATAGTAGTTGATTCAAGTTAGGAGATTAGGTTGCGCTAACTTTATAAAAATCCTAGGTATACAATAGAGCATACAGAAAGAAAACAGTTAATAGTTAATCCTTTGACCTTTTGATTTGTTTAGTTAGCGTATATAATGTGTGACCATTTGCCTTCCCTAACTTAGACTTTTCCAAATTAGTATAATATAGAACATTTTTACCTTTTCCCTGAGCTGCGTAGATTTTTTCAAGTGAGTAAGATAAAAATCTATTTCAGACACATTATATGACATAGGTGTGGTATGGGATACACAATCATATGTTTAGATGTTGGTGGAGCTTTGTTTGATAAGCATGTCTACTTATATGAATTCACTATGATGCTCCTTTCATTACATGTTTCCTTCTAACAGGAGTGAACCTCCCAAATTGAACGTCTACTATAAGTAAAAAACTATTTAACACGGACATAGAAAAACTATAAACCTAAAAAGTAAGGATTCGAGCTTGCCATAAGGGGATTCGACAACAAATTTTAGAAAATGAGGATTTAGGGATTCGGCACATATTTAAGTTTGAAATATTTTTTTTTATATGCATATAAATATAAATTTATATAAATATGTGCATACATTAAGTTTTTAATACCAATAAATAATAATTCATGATAAAATGTAAAAACATTGAAGAAAAACAAAGTTTTTATATACTAATAAGATTTAGGAGTTCTAGGAAATATATAGTTGTAGTGTATAAAACATTATACAAGCTAGTATAGTATAAAATATTAGTAATATATTCAATTTTTATTATTTATAGAAAAAAACAATTGAGGAATCCCCCAAATGAATCTTATCGAAACTTGAAGTATTTTGGGATTTGCCAACATATTGAAGAATCCTTGCTTCTTAGATATGACCAATTGAAATATTAATTCATATTTTTTAGTCCTTAGATTTTGTTGATCGGAAAATTGATATAAACACAAAAACATAGGTAAATATATCAAAGTTAACTAGACCATTTGTAATGTTTTACTGTTCTGCTTTTTCTTGTTTAATGTTCATTATCCTCCTCTGCTTTATTAACTTTGACAAGTTGCCTCTCATAGCCCTAAAATTAATCCATATTTCCTTTTTAAATATCATTTCTTACTTAACTTGGTCAAAACCCGATCTTTTTCCCTACCAGAATACCTAATTGCGGTCAACTTTCAATGGTCAACTTTCAGTATTTATGGTTAGCTCTGAATTGTAAGATTTATAAATGGGCCCAAATATAGCATATAAAGACATCAAGCTCTCTAGCTCAAAACCAATTAGCAATAACAAGAGTTGGCCATAGTTATTATATACTAGACGTATTTTCTCAAGGTATTTGATGTGGGACAACTTATATACTCGAACGTGAATGAAGCCAATTCTGAATTAATTCTATATTTCCTTAACTACCATAAGGTTGATAAAGATCAGCATACTATAAGTTTTGTAAGGGTATCCTAAGTCACATCTCGTTTAGTCGTTATCCTTGAGCAGATTTCTTTTCATGCCTTACGGCAGTACTTTGAAACTGAAGTGTTAGCTTAAAACAAATAAAAAGGGGAACCTGGTCAACTGACCTTCCTTTTTTATTTCAAGCTTAATACATTAGTATATATCTCTATAAGTCTCTACATTCGAGCCTGTAGCCATCGTACTACCCACTTCATAACGTGCATTTATTGTTGATACTTGCAGTATTTCTATCACCTTTGTTTTTTGAAACCCTTTATAATGGATGTCTGTGAAGCCCATTGTATGGGAGTTAAAATTGGCGTTACCAACTTCCTATTATCATTTAAAAGATGATCCGTAAAGAGGTGGCTATTCAATGACACTAAAGAAATAGGAGGCTGAGATGGATTGCAATAAATGTGTTCAATTTATTTTAAATATTGTTTTTCATGTTTCTACCGCTCCTATGCAACTATGTGTATTTCAACAGGTTTGCTATTTTTTGATGCGAGACTCAACTTGTGGGCCTTGTGGCCATTTGATGTAATTTTTTTTAATACATGCTGTTGATGTGTTGATGTTTTTTCATGCGTGTTATTTCCATTTCTTCTGGGTTTGCAGTCTACATAACATGTCCCTCAAACACTATTCTTTATTTGAGAAATTCTCCCCCTTAACAAATTGAGTTACTCAAATTTTCGAAACATATCTTTAGCAATACATGTTTTTCCATACAAATCGACATAAATAGGTTATTTATTTTGTCTTTTTCTTGCTTATACGAAGATTTTGTCATGTTTATTCATTATGGTGAATTCATTGTCCCTGTGGCATTAGCTACTTCCTGAGCAAAATGATCTGTTGATTCCTTAATGGTCTATCTTGATTAAGAATCTTAATATACCAAACCCCCAAAAAAAAGAAATAGAAAAAGAAAGATTCTTACTTTCTTAACACGTGACATCTCCTTCATATGTGTAGTCAAATCTTATATTTTTTTTTCTTTTTTACCCCCTCATCCCCGGAATTGAAAGTTAACTATTACTATATGTTCTGCTCCCAAGATGCTCGTTTGCCTGATATTCTTACTACACATGTTGTTTGATTATTAATTTATCTACATAAAAAAAGAAATTTGTTATTTCTTAAAAGCTTGAAAATTTGATTAACCAATTCCACTATCAAACGATAATCCTGTTCTTATATATGTTCTGCTAACATGAACAGGCACGACAGAATATGCACTGTGCTCTCCCTGGAACCAATATACCTATTCAGAAAGAGGCAGATAAAGAAAGCAGCTTCTTGTTCGGGGACTCCTTAGAGAAGGATGACATCAATTCATCTTCAAAGGTCTATATATGTTGCATTAACTGATTTGGCTTTTCCTGTTTTCTTCCATTTGGATTTGGAAATCTTTCCTAACTTGCTATACTGAATATTCCAGGATACTGAAGTATCTTGCTTTGGTTGGAAGGACCCCGATCACAGGTAAATCTGTTGTAGATATTTTTTGTGGTTAGATATGGTTCGCGTGTCATATTAATTTTATTTTTAACTTCTGGAGAACCTGTAGTTACAATACAATAACTTATGCTCTATACCATGTACATGTCATTGAAATGGGCCAAATGGTTCTAATCTTTTACTCTGGATAAATATAATTAGTTCCCGTTTCTAAATCTAAGATTCAGATAGGAGTACTGGCTATTCACTTCTAGAACCAGCTCGTCTCCAAATTGGGAATTCAAGTCTTTAACATATTTGAATTTGATTATGTGGGAACAACAAGCTAGTTTCCATATAATTTTTGGGAAGAATGCTAGAAACACCCCTGGGCTTCTCCTCAGTTCCACATGACACCCCTATATCTTTTTCCGAAACAGTTTGACATGACTTCCTTGATGTTATTTAAATTAAAACAGTCGAGATAAATTAGTCGTTTGAGATTCAGATGACTTATTTAATGACAAAAAGGTCTAGACTATCTCCCTTTCTTCCTCCTTAAGTTTCCTTCCTACTTCTCAGTACTATCACAGTCAGCACCAACATAAATGTGCTCTCCCCCCACCTCTCTATCTTTCTCGTGCAGATTTCGTGGAAACAGCACCAACAGGCATCAACTCTCACACCTCGACCTCTGTCTATATGTATACACCATTAAACTTTATCAACATTATCAGGAGAATGACAAGAGAAATGAGTGTTTTTATGTAATATTTATGTGTTACAGATTCAAAAGAAAATGCGAAAACTAGTTCATTTGCGCCAAAATTTAGCCCCGATTTTGGTGGCCAGTTGTGGAAATTGACAAATTCAACTTTGTTTATTTTCCCCTTTTACCACAATTGCTCTGAAATCAGATGAGAAACCTTATCGAAATTTATATTAAATTTGAAATGCCTGTATTGATCTCATAGTTAGCATACATGTCAAAATTTAACTTAATCCAAATTTTGGAAGTATCTAACTCATGCTTTAAATTCAAGTTTGATTTACTGCCTTTATAAGAGAGAGGTGATATTATTCAACGTAGAGCTTCTTCAGGTCTGAAAATAATAGCGCCCTTTCTCGTTTCTTGAAGTTCACCAAGTATTCATTATTGTAATTCTGTCTTTGACATTTCTAAATTTTAATAGTGGAGAATTTGTGTTGTATACTTATATCTCCATTAATTTATCAGGTGTACGATACTTACTTTTTTTGCCGTGGGACCCAATGGGCAGTGGAAGATTGTTGCATTACCCGTGGAACATGGACCTCATGTTAATCATCTGGGTTCTGCAAATCCCGGAATTTCAGTTAATGCTAATCTATCTCGAAACAAAGGCATTGGAAACAAAGTGAGTCAATACTACTAAATTAATATCGTCAGTTGTCGTTTTGTACCAGCAACTATTCCGGTTCTTACTTTCTTGAACACTACTAATTCATCTGATATGTTGTTTTTGTTTCCCAGGAAAAGAAACCTAGAAAAAGAAGTACAAGTAAAAAAATGAGAAAGAAGGCAAAGCGGAACAAAAAGTTTTCAAGAGAAACTGGCTTAACTGAAGTAGAATGTCGCCCTGGAGAGGGAACATCTCAAACTGGTGCCAATAATGGCATCCATAATAGGGTTGCACCACTTCCTTATGCAACCAAATCTGCAGATGCATCATCTGAATCTGAGGACATATGCAATGGGAATAATTCTGAAGGAAGCAGTACCAGAGGTTATGCATGCACGTCTTGCATTGAGAAGGTGGATGTCTCGGAAAGTTTGACACCCTCTGTGCTTTCAAGTTTTAGTAGTGAACATCTTGTATCTGATTTTGAAGATGGATTTCAAACCAAATACCCAGGTTATGCTAGCTTAAGTGGAGAAGTACAGGATACAAAATGTGAACTGAGCAATTATTCCGATGTTTATTCTGAGACAAATGACTGTCCTGTATTGGACTCACTCTCACTTGGTCCAAATGGTGGTAAATGTTTGGATTCTGATAATGAAATTACGCTGTCTAATGAAGAGAATGCTGGGAATAATATTCCAAAATCACCTGACTGTGCCACAGGAGAGGGATGTTACTCTCCCAGCAACCGGTTAAAGGGTATTGCAGCCATTGATAGTCATGGAGAGAAGACAAACTGCAGTACGCAGGGGTGTTACCCTCGTGTTAGTTACTTGGAGGTGCTTGTGAAAACAACGACAAGTAAAAGAGTGCCCAAGAATTCAAGTCGGTGCAGTGTTAGCAATGCTGGAAATTTAAATGGCCTTTTTGGGAGGGAAAATAATTCTGCATGGCAGAAGGTTCAAACAGATGATGCCCAAGATTGCATTTGTGCTTCTGAAAATGTGAATCCAGTTTGCTCACAGTTTGGTGTGGAGTTGAAAGAGGCTCCTTTGTTTAAAAACCACAGCAGTGTTGTTCATTCTATTCTGGATTCAGATGCTGAAGTAAAAAAGCAGACAATCAAAAAGGTTTATGGAAAGGTGGAGAGGAAAAGTAATCGAGGATCAAAGCAAGAGTGCAACTACTATTACAAGAAGAGTCCTAGGGCTGTTGGGGCTAGTTCAAATATGTGTGCAAGAGTTGATGTGCAACAGAATGAACTATGTGAATTTCCTGTGCAAGTGAATGGAAAGAACGGACTAGACACAGTGTCTAGATCTTATTGTTCCAAGACTAGTTCTGGAGAGAGCATGCTTCATACAACTAGAGTTGAATCCATAACCTTGAAACCACTTCAAAGTTCAGAAGCTTGTCTCAAAGAAGTAGAGCCCCTTGCTGCTTCTAGTTTGAATCAAAATCTTAATCAAACTAGCTTGCCATCAATATCATACACCTATCTGGACACATCAGAACTGCCCGAGAAGCTCTCTGCAGTACACCTTCATAAACCTATAGATTATGAAGGACCTTCTTCCAAAGATCTGAAGCAAGATGCTAGCTCTGGATCCATTGAGGTAAAAGGTTCTGGTTCATTTGACTCAAGTCTACGTAGTGGTTTGTCAATTGCGAAGTTTGATGAACCAGCTGGTCAAAACAGGTCTCCGAAAAACAGTAAATTGGGGGAATCGGCTTCTGAGTCACAGTGCGTTGTTCGTGCACCGGAATCTAGTTTAATGTGCACGGGCCTGAGTTTGAACGATTTTAGTGGTTTACCTTCCAAAAATGTGGTTCAGCTTAAGAATTTGAGGAATCAGACGACATCCAATGTTAAAGAACTGGATTCTTTTATTGATTCAACGAAGATATTATCTAGAGTGAGTGATGCTCACAGGGCACAAGTGACTTCTGAAGCCATCCAATTGGCAACAGGTTGTCCAATTGGTGAGTTTGAGAAACTTATTCATTCTGCTTCTCCGGTGATCTGTTTGTCACAGAGTATTGGGAATTGTCAGACTTGCTCTTGTGGGTCGGTTGTTCATGAGTCTCTGTGCAGACGTCAGATGCCCAATATCTCTTTAGGCGGATTGTGGCAATGGTATGAGAAACACGGGAGTTATGGTTTAGAAGTAATGGCAGAGGATTATGAAAATTCAACACGAATGGGTATTGATGGTGTTGTTTTCCGTGCATATTTCGTACCATACTTGTCTGCAATTCAGCTGTTCAGAAATTGCAAGGTCCGTCAAACAGATGATGGCAATGTGCTCCCTGCTTCCCCGGCTGTGAAGTCAAGTGAGATGTTTAAAGCATCTGAAAGCTCCAATAGCACAATCTTTTCTATACTTATTCCTCGTCCGCGGGCAGAAAACTCAGGCTTGTTGGAACCAGGAATTTCTGATCAGTCTGCAGTATCTGTTAGTGAGATGGTATCCACTTCATCAGTTCAGTGTGGATGGTCTGAAGATAAGGATCTTCTTTTTGAATATTTTGAATCAGAACAACCCCAAAGAAGAAGGCCGTTATTTGAAAAGTAAGCTTTCTTTCTGCGTCTTTTGTTTGAAATCCTTCCAAATTATTTTTGATACTTGATGAGTTTAATGTTCCTTGTCATTTCACCCTGTGAATCAGGTAGCATCATTGAAATTTATCTCTTTGGTTTCTTATTTATTCACTGGTGATAATAAATTACACTTTGAATGTTGTACACGATAATGGCACTGAGACATTGACAAGTTGATGTCATCTTAATAATATTTTATTATTTTATTTATAAGATTAAATTACTATTCTTCCTACGCGTTGTCCTATTTTTTGTTGTATATAACATTTGTTTCTTTCTTGTAACAAATTCTTTAGTATTGCATATTAAAACAAAGTCATACATCATGTTTCCTTTAAATTATATTAAAATGTATGCGTGTAAATTTATTCTTTTGATGATCTGGATGAACTGCTGTTGTCTTAATTGTAACTATCTTTTGACCAACGTTGGTGAACCTATCTTATGCCTGACTCCTTTCTTTTAGGATTAAGGAGCTGGTTCAGGGTGATGTACCATCACAATGTAGAGCATATGGAGATGCGACTATTCTCAATTCAGTGGGTCTATGTGATCTTCACCCTACGTCATGGTAAGTAGAAAGATGATCTGTATAATTTGCATAAAATACTGTACATAGTGAAGCAGGTCAGATCTTTGTCCAAAATCTGTTTTTATCAATCACAGAAATTCAAGCATAGCATGCTTTTATCTTAAAAAATCAAAATATGTCACTGCATGAGATAAAGCAGGAAGCGCTGAACTAATTAGTCCACGTAATTTTTAGGTACTCAGTGGCATGGTACCCAATTTACAGAATACCAGGAGGCAACTTCCGTGCGGCTTTCTTGACTTACCATTCACTTGGCCACTTGGTTCGTAGACGGCCGGTGTTTGATTCCACTTGCATGAACGCTTCTATAGTTTCTCCAGTAGTGGGCCTACAGAGCTACAATGCTCAGGTAGACATAATTACTTATAATTACATTGTTTTTACTTATGATAATGTTTTTCTTTTTTGCTAAATTACTTATGACCATGGTTGGATAGTACTTATTCAGCTAACAGTTTCTAGAATAGTAGAGTGTCCTTCAACCAACTAATTTTTAAAATTCGTATAGTTTTTTCACTAGTGGGCCTTCAGAGCTACTGTCTTTTTGAAATGTTCTCAACTTGAGGCAGTGGTTCCTAAGGATTCTGGTAACGGTTTTTAGTTTATTTCTATCACCTCTTAAGTTGTTAAAATGATACACCAAAGCTAATTTAACAACACACTACGTCCTTCAACAAACTAATATAAAATTCCAAAAGTTTGTGAAAGTAAATAGATATCTGGAATGTTTTGGTATTTTATATCTTCTGTTGGGATATCCTCTAAAGATGCAGAAATGCAGATAATGTAAGCTTGAAGGGTAACAAATACATAAATATGCTCACATGGCTTATAATACAGATAGTGTTGTGAGTCAGCGCATGCATGTGCATCAATTGTGCATGCCCTTGAAAAGTTTCCTTTTATTACTAATACAACTACTACTACTATTAATATTAATAATAATATTTATTTATTCTAGTTTCATTGTTGGGAAAAGATTACTGAAAAATATTAGTAGTTTCCGTTGATTAGTGGCAGTCCATATAACTTTCTCACTAGTTTTCGGTTATATTAGTTGTTGTTATTATTATTATTTATTCTAATTTCATTGTTGAGAAAAGATTGTTGAAAATTATGAGTAGTTTCTGTTGGTTAGTGGCTGTCCAAATATTCTTTGATTATAAAGATCTGTTGAATCCTTTGGCTTTCCATCTAACATTATCACTTGGTTTCTGTAAACATCTTATTGATTTCATAACTGGTACTAATATTTTTAACTTTTCTAGTAGGATTCACTCAGTTTGTTTCTCCCCTAGTTAATGTCTGTGATGATTCTTCCGTTATTAGAGTAACCTTGTAACGATTGAGGGCAAGTAATGTCTTGTGCCTACACGTTGTATGCAATAATGTAGTGTAATAATCAGAAATTATAGTTACAAACGAGTTACCTCTTTCTGAAACTCTTATCATATACACGTAGATAATCATAATATATATATGACCTTGGGTAACAACATACTTGCGTAATAAATAAGTACCCTCCGAGCCATATTTTGCTTGGTTCAATATAATTCGTATTCACTATTTTCTCACGTCTTTAGCTCTAAATTTGGCGAGTTCTGTGGCCTTTCGTATTATATATAACATCATAAGCTGATTATATACAGGATGAATGTTGGTTCCAGCCAAGGCACTCTGCAGATATTTTGAACTCAAACCCTGCTGGAATTTTGAAAGAACGGTTGAGGACTCTTGAGCAGGTGGCATCTGTAATGGCAAGAGCTGTCGTAACCAAAGGAAATGATACGTCTGTGAATAGGCAACCTGATTACGAGTTCTTTCTCTCTAAACAAAACAAAGAGTTTTAGAAGCTAAAAAGCGGCTGTATTTTTTGTTTTTCTGATCTCTTTCCATACTTCTGGTGGAATGTACCTTTCCATCTTTGTAAAATTTTATTAGATTTTTTAAATTTTTTTTTTCTAATAATTGTAGATTGGAAAGAATTACTGCTGATCAAGTTTTGGCAGTAATTTGATGTTGTAAATGCATGTATTCTGTGCTTCTTAATACATGTATATTAGTGACTTGGTCAGTTTCTATAGTCAATTATTGGGAGAGGTTATTGTTTAGTCATTTGTTTTTCCTACTTAATTTTTGTTAACAATAACTATAGGATAAAAAGTAGTAGCGATAAGCAGTTCTATGTGCACAAATTTTGCACAAAAAAATAGTATGTAGGTCCTACTATTTAAATTATTAAATATTAATAAAGTTTATTGACTTTTTTCTTTTCCTTTTTTTTTTTGGCTATTCAATACATGGAGTAATAAAGGTTGTGCACAATATTTGCACATAGAATTAGTTTTGGAGAAAATTAGTAAAATTTAAAAAACTAAATTTCACTGTCTTATAAAAATAAGGGTAATTTTATATGCACGGACACTATTATCCATGTATTGAATAGGTCTAAAAAAATAAATAAAATTAATATATCCTTTAAACAACATAACTCGCATATTATTTTTTTTACTCCATTTATGCACAATTATTCTCTAAATCCAAGAGTTATATTGTAAAAGTGATTGTAGAACTGTACAACTCATTATGTTGATTTCAAATTAAATTACTTATATATATATATATATATATATAGGGGTATATATATATATACATTTAGAGTTTAGTGGGTTTGTTCAAAGGAAGCTTCAAAGGTCTCAGAGGTGAGAACAGGTGCAGAGGTGTACAAGTTGCAGAGGTGCAAAGGGGACATTGGTGTCTAACATCAGATTTGAGGCTTCTTTGTAACAGGGAGTTTTTTTTTTATTGTATTTAATTGAATATTAAGTTTAATAAAAAGAGTCTCCAATCCTAGTTGGGATTGGACGTGGATTAGACCACTAGATTAGAGGATAGGGGCTGAACCACGTAAAAATCTTGGTGTGATTTGTGACGCCCCCAAAATAGGTATACATCACCCATCTTGAGTCGCCAATACATGGTACAAAATTTAAATACAACTTAATTATACAACAGTCGTGTAAAGTATGACAAAATACATGCTGTGAGTTTTAATATAAATATTGCCTACTAGACAATATCCACTCTTAGAAATAAGTCTTCAATACATTTATTGTCACACTATTTAACAGAATAGTGAGGACTACTAGCTAACACTATCATCCAGAACATTACTCCGTTCTCCGACTCGTCCCAGCTACGTTCTCATTTCCTGAAGAGAACAGTAAAAGAAAGGGTGAGCTCAACTAGCCCAGCAAGAAATATTATGACTAAGATAATGCAGAATAAGTTATCATTAGTCATCAACAATGTTAAACTGATAAAATACAATAGACATCAAGTTTAACTGCAGCGGAACAAGCAATCCATTAAAAGAGTCAAGTAGAGAATAAAATCTACTATCTTTTATGATTTTAAAAGTTTTTCATTACTTTTATCGCTAAGACTCAGCTTAATAATTAATTCACATCATCCCTGCACTACGCCCAAGGATATTCATTAGGGTCACGACCACAAATTCCATGCACTACGGGTCAAGGATATTTGTGTATTCATCAATGGTCATGATCATGCCAACAACTGTCCATCAATGCACTACGGGCCAATGAGGACTTTTACCACATCATTTATAACATTACGGTCATGATTACACCGAATAATCCCTGGTCATAATCATACCAAGTCCATCCATGCTCTACAAGCAACAGATGACTTTCAAAAAATAAAAATAAACATGAGGATGATGACAATGATATAAGAATTCAATAAAACAAGTTCAAGAATTAAATTATTCAGGAACTAATAACGTCCAAATTGTCAACATGATATTACTTTGTAGAGTAAAATTCAAGAATGCTCAGAAGGATATTTCTATGAAAAATATTGGATGAAGCGCAAATATCAAGGATATTCCACAAATTTCATGGAGTATAGAAGTCAAAATTTTAATCAACTGAGTATAATACCGAATGGAATAACAAAAGATATCACCATGCATGCGGTGCCGCAGACAGACAAAGTTATCTCAACAGAATAATAATAACGGAACTGTGTCGTGAAAATCACTGCAAGCGATGGATGTTCCAATGAGAATAATAAATGCGAAATAATAAATGATGGAACCAGTCCAACAGATAAAGCATGCACATGGATATTTGACGAGAATATTAAAGACGGAATAATAAAATGGAACCAGGTCCGGTGTAAAACACACAGACAGGATATTCCGATAGAATATTAAAGACGGAATAATAAAATGGAACCAGGTCCGGTGTAAAACACACAGATAGGATATTCCAACAGAATAATAAAGACAGAATAATAGAAGAATGTCACCAAGTATAGGGTATTCCGCGTATACAGGTTATTCCAACAGAATAATAAGAAATGGAATAACAACAGTTCTCTTCATGAATACAAAAGAATAATATCCCTTACCGTAAAAGAACTGAATATAAGAGTAGTTAAGTAGCAGAAATCTTTTCTTCTTTCTCTCTATAATTTTCTCTCTATAGAGTTTCAGTGAATTCGTAAGAAAATAATGAAGGAATGAGCTTCTATTTATAGAAGAACGGATTGCATAGTAACTAAATCATGAACGGTCCAGATTGATTTATTTTTAATCGGACGATCCATATTTAAAGCAAAATCTTTTAAATAAAATATAATATATATTATATATCTTATATATATTATATATATATATATATATATAACACATGTTTTTTTCAAAATACTAATATCAATATAATATATCCACCACTTAATTTTTCTCCCTCATAACCAACATCAATCCCCCACACACCCAATAATCAAATTCACTACACTCTTACACATCACTATCACACTATCACTTTCACTCTTTCTTTTCCCCCACCATTTCCCACTCATACACATCATATACATATACAATAATTCCCTCCCTATAATTGATTTCAAAAATCAATTCTTCAACACATATGGACCCCACATGTGGGCCCCACCTTTAAATAATTTTCTACCGATTATTTTGAAAATGGGTAAATAGGGGTCCATAAAATAAGCAAAACTTCATAAAAATCACCTTAATAATTTTAACAACCTTTATCATCTTTATTATAATTCACAATATTAATCGACTGTGTCGTTCTGCAGGAAAGAGGGGCTTTCCAATAAGAATTTCTCCCTATCATGCCGCATAATTAGATTATCTAACCTCTCTCTTGTAACTTCAGACATCGTTAATATTGCAAATAATAATATTAATAACTTTGTTGTCTCAATTATTGATTTTAACAATATATAAAATATTGACAATAATTGAATCAAATAACGTGAGATACTATACAACAATTACTATAACAATAATTGAACAAAACTAAATGACTTCTCACGTAAGCATCAATAATCAAAATCGTGTGCTACTATGCAACCACACGTATTACTGTACTTTTACTACCGAGTAGTTCAACAGTATTAACGGTAAAACTTCCGCCGTTATTTTCATAAAAATATTTTTGTCTTTTTCTCAATCCGACAATAATTTCATTGTAGGGTCCACTCAATGATCAACTGCCAGTTATCATTAATATTCCCCACCAATCGAATATAATATAACAACTTACATACTTTGCAGAATTTATAAATACTACCCACAACTATAACATTATATCAAATTATTCCATAATATTCAAAAATGATATTTTATAGAAAATTCATTTTTATTCATAAAAGTTGGGGTCTTACATGATTTTTACTTCTGTTTATCTCTTTAACTGTCATTCACGTTCTGCACTTTTTTGTTATTCACGCTACTATCCAGACACTAAAGCAGACAGGTCTAGCTGTCTGATAATAAGAAACGAAGAACATAAGCTAAAGCAGACACTAACGCAGACATGCTTAGCTGTCTGAATTAAACCTGTTGCAAAAAATTTCAAAAAGTTTTCACCGTTTATCACTTTTAGCTTAAACACCTATTCACCCCCCTTCTAGGTGTGCACATACATAGAATTTCATTTAGTATCAAAGCTTAGCTCTACTAATATTGATCGTTGCAGGTTGTAGGGAAAGATCCTATGGCACACCTAAACTTTCAAGAAGGTCAGTCCACAAGTAGGCCACCGCTGTTGTTCGGAAGTGAAAGCTTCAACTTTTGGAAGTTTAGAATGAAGATTTTTCTTAAAAGAGACCCATGAGAATGGTGGGTTGTTAAAAATAGACCTGTCATTCCTAGACATGATAATGGCAAACCAAAGGCTCTCATGGATATGGATGCAAACGAAAGCTATATGTTTTCCTACAACTCAAGAGCCATGAACACCTTGCTAAGCAGAATGGTCCAAGCTGAAATTGATAAAGTATCATCGTGCAATACAACAAAAGAAATGTGGGATACAATCTTCATGAGCCACGAGGGAACTACTAAGGTGAAGGAAGTCAAGCTAAGTATGTTGATGCAAGAATATGAACTCTTCAAATTAGAAAAAGATGAAACGGTTAATGAAGCTCCAGGGAGATTTCTTACTCTAATGAACTCTCTAAGTATGCTGGGATGAAAAATTGATCAGAGGGAAATTAATAGAAAGCTGCTAAGAGTCATGCCCAAACGGTTTGCACCGAAAGTCACAACTCTCCAAGACTCACCAACAATTAGTACAATGGAAACTCTTACCTTGTTTGGAGAGCTTACTCAAGAGGTATGATGAATCATCAATAAAGAAAACATTGGCACTTCAAATCGAGAGCAACAATGAAAGTGATCACGAAGATTTTGATGAAGAAATTGAAATGCTCTCAAGAAAACTCGAGAGACTACTTCAAAGAAAGAAACAAAGGAAAAATCAAAAAGGTAGCTCAACTTCAATGAGTAAGTCCAAAACGGAACAAAAAGAAGAAACTGTTCAACTCTGTTTCATGGGACTAGAAGATGATAATCAACTTGAGATAACAAATTTTCATGAAGCTTTTGAAATATCTATGCCTGATTATATTGCTTTACAAAATGAAAATCAACAACTTAAAAAGAAAACTGCCTATTTTAAGAATTGTGTAAATGAGCTAATGAATGAAGTTAAGTCGCTTATTAAAGAGAGAAAAGAAAATGAATATCTTAAAAATGAAAATGAAGTGTTAAAAGAAAATTTGAAAATGAGAGATGCATGCATAGATGCTTTTAATGATGGAAAAATGATGAATGTTCAACATGATGATAATGTAATAAATGCAGAAATAACATCCTTAAAAAATGATCTTACTAAATTTGTGCAAGGAGAAGAGAACCTAAATGTTATGTTAGGGGCACAAAGGTCCAGTCTTAATAAACAATAAATTGGGTATAATCTTATTAAAAATATGAAAAATAGGACTAATAATAATATTAGAATGATTAATAGTAAATCAAGGCATAAACCACTTTATTGTTCACCATTTGTTACTTGTAAAAATTGTGATTTTAAAGGTCATTTTGATTCTAATTGTAATAAAATTAGAATAAAACAAATTTGGGTAAAGAAAAGTGATTTATATGGTACTAACCCAAAAGGACCCAAGAAGATTTGGGTACCAAAAAGATAGAGACTATTTGTTTGTAGGTGTCTCAAGATCAGAAAGGAGATGAATGATTCTTTACTTTGAGAGAGTAAGTTACTTATAAATTATTTGGCGGAATCTGTAAGTACCTCATGTTGTTTTTTAAATAGAGTTTTAATTAGATATATTATTATAAAAACTATATGGATTTCGTATTACAAGGGTTCATAACATCATTTATTATGTCAAATGCTCCATATTTAATACACATGATAATCTTGATAAAAGGTTGATGAATATGTTCATATTGTATTTGATGAATTTAACCGTGACCTGTCAAAAGAAGAAAATGAAGTTTCTGCAGGAAAAGACATTCTGATTAGTGGAAAACAGACAGCTCAATCCGGACAGCCTGAGCCGTCTGCATCAGAAGGAAAAATAGATGATCCAGGAAAACATGCAGACACCTAAATCCAGACAGCTCAACCCGTCTGTTTTTGAAGGCAAATCAGATGAATATTTTGATGCAAAATTTGATATTCCAGAAAGTGAATCAGATGAACAAATGACCAATGACAGTCTTCCAAAAATAACCAGAATAGTGAAAAATTATCCTCCTAACCCGAGTTTTAATGACCTCAACATTGGGATGCCAAAAGAAGTGTTATTGAAGAGATTTTTGATTCTGAAAATACAAAATCCAAATCTACATTAAGGAGCACAACTATCAAGCTTTCTACTGGTTACAAAATGTTGTTATATAGGTAACAAATCACAAAGGTATGATCGTATTGTCTATTTGCTATATGTGATTTTGTTATAAACTTGTTCCAATGATATTTTTTATCTTTGCACTTATTATTTTAATGTTGGCAAATGGGGAGAGATAACTATTTAGCTAAATTGATATACATTAAATTAAGGGGGAACCATACATTTAGGGGGAGCATATTAATTAAATGGCATTATGTATTGTCATCATCAAAAAGGGGGAGAATGTTGGTTATATATTTTATGATTTTAATGATGACAATATTATTGGGTTTATGAATTTGATTTAAATTGTTTGGGCTGATTTAAATTGATTATATGTTGATTTCTTGTTGGCCCAAGATTGGAATTATGGTCCATTAGTATATTCCTTCTATATTTAAGTTTGCATGTTGCATGTTACTGAAAAGATCTTTAATATAATTTAGTAATGATATGCAATTCAATTTGAAAAGGAAACTAAATAAGGTACCTGTCTATCTAGTGATTGGCTAGTAACAAACTTTATCAAATATCTCCTTGTTCCTTTATTTAAGGTGTTTTAGTTTGACTTGAAAACATATCCTTGATTTACCAAATCTGTTGGACTCTTTAATTGCTAATATCATGGGGTATACCAACTTTGATATGAGTTTCCTATTTTATATCTTGTTCATAACCGTTGGTCAATATTGTAGCTTTAATTATGAGATTTAAATTATCTGATTTCTTGCTAACAAAAATAGTCGTTGGCCTTCATGTTATATAAAGCTTTATCATGCTCGGTTATGAAAGGGAACCCAACGATTGGAAAGCAGCAATTCATTCTTCTTAAATTCTTATAGCTTTCTAATAGTCTTTCTAGCAATCAATGTCCTGTTATTCTTAAGCTAGAAAGTTGATATTCCATTGGAATCACCATTATTGTAATCTGAAAACCAAGCAACTGTTAGCTTTGGTGGTCTAGAGTTTCTAGAGTTTAGTGGATCTGTTCAAAGGAAGCTTCAAAGGTCTCAGAGGTGAGAACAAGTGCAGAGGTGTACAAGTTGTAGAGGTGCAAAGGGGGCATTGGTGTCCAACATCAGATTTGAGGCTTCTTTATAATATGGAGTTTTTTTTATTGTATTTAATTGAATGTTAAGTTTAATAAAAAGAGTATCCAATCCTAGTTGGGATTGGACGTGGATTAGGCCACTAGATTAGAGGATAGGAGCTGAACCACGTAAAACTCTTGGTGTGATTTTTACTTCTGTTTATCTCTTTAACTGTCATTCACGTTCTGTACTTTTTTGTTATTCACGCTACTATCCAGACACTAAAGCAGACATGTTTAGCTATCTGATAATAAGAAATGAAGAACATAAGCTAAAGCAGACACTAACGCAAACAGGTGTAGCTGTCTGAATTAAACCTGTTGCAGAAAATTTCAAAAAGTTTTTACCGTTTATCATTTTTAGCTTAACACCTATTCACCCCCCCTCTAGGTGTGTACATACATAGAATTTTATATAGGACTATATGTATATACACAAATATTTATTACACAATCAGACTATGGCGACGAGTTTTTTGGGATATGGCGACGATTTACCCATCGCCGTAGCCCAGAATAGCTATGGCGACAGGTGAAATCGTCGCTATAGCCCAAAAAAGCGTCGTCATAGTTGACTGTATACTATACAACTGTGTACATATATTTTTCCCATATATATATATAATAATATTAATATAATAATAATAATAAGATAGAACCCAATTTGAATTTGAGCGGAAAATCACGAGGACGGTTTAGATTCATTATAATTGATTTAGGCGGGAAAACACAAATACGGTTCATATTTATTCTAATTTTCAGATCGTTAAAACGGAGAGAGGGAGAATTTTGTTACGTCGTACCTTCAGACATAAACAATTACTAGTATATATATAATTCTTCTTTCTTTTGGAGGCTGGATCATCACCCTTTAATTGAAATTACAATCCATAATTTCATGTGTGATTCCCATCACTCTAAAAGTCAATTGTGGAATTTGTTTTATATATATTCTTTAAATTAAAATTACAATCCATAATTTCATGCGAGGTTCCCTTCACTTTAAAAGTCTATTGTGGAATTTGTTTCCTATATATTTTTGTGAGTGAAGCTAGGGGTGCGGATGATGCGGTTTGATGCGGTTTGAAGTCAAAATCGCTTAGATACAGTTTGACAAATTCAAAACCACACACGAAATCGCTTGTAATTGGTGCGGTGCGATTTTAAACTGTGCGGTACGATTTCAATTGGTGCGGTTTCGGTTCCAAAATCAATTGAAACAACAAAAATGCCCAAACCTTCAATAGAATTTAACACAGAGCTCACATCGAGCAATTAACTTAATGACATAGTCGACAATGAGAATTATATCAAGTATAGAACCAAAGCTCCTTATGTCAAACATACCATCAAATCATAGAACAGTGAGACACATAAAATAGTTTTAGCTTATAATAAAGGAATGATGCTGTAAAAACTAAAACATACGCTATATAACACAACGGAGACCATATATTCGATAACAAGCAAGGTTTATTTAATTTTTTAAAAATTAAAAATATATACTGGAGATAGAATAAAATTTTATCTTATATATTATAGGGAGGACTTATAGAATATAATCATAACTATATCTAATTTGAACAATATTCTATTAGACTGTTACTACTATAGACCTTAACCAATGCATTAAGTGCTCGAACCAACGAATTTGGCCCATCACCTATAAGCCCCTCTAATAACGCATCAAACAAATCCGAAATTCCAAAACCCAAATGCTCAAATTTTGACTTTATAGCCTCTAATCATCTTCTTTCAATTGGTGAAAAAATGACAATGCAAGACTGAGATTTTCTCTGAGCGTGTTCAAGTGAAAAGTAACTTTAGAATTTACTAGAAATAATACACACACACACACATGATGCGGTTTCGGTTTTATGCGTGCGGTTTAGGCTAGTAACCAACCGGAACCGTAATTTTGGTTATTCAACTCACCTAAAACTGCCACATATGCCGGAACCGTTGATGCGATTTTAATTGGTGCGGTTCGTGCGATTTTTGGTGCGGTTTTAGTTCTAACTTGATTACTTGCTCAGCCCTAAGTGAAGCAACAAAAAAGAGGCTTATCCTAGTGCAAGGCCCACTATATGGAATTTAAACTGCTCAGATTTAAGTAGTGTGGGGTAGGTGAAATGAATTGTTGACTAATAGCATCTACAATAGTCTTTTCAATCACTTTGGGATACTCAAATAAGTGACCCGTATCAGAAAAAATTATCTCCAACAGTCTCTTCAACCTTAATCATCAAATCTGCAACCTCATTCTTTCTCTTCAAATCTGCAATCTCATTCTCTCTTTTCAAAATATTTATGAAAGGCTAAAAACATTTATTTTATTTGATGGGTATGTACATATCATTGAATTGAATAGACCAACGAGACACAAAATATTAAAACAGCAAATAATGAATCAACCAAAAAGACAATAACAGCAATCTCCTCCAGCATTACCGACCGTCCACTCCACGCCTACATCTTTTTCACTTGGTATGATGGTGTCTAACAATTATTAATGTCTCCCTTTCAATAAATTAGTTGTTGTATCAATTTAATAATCTTGCATTAACTTATGGTTTATTGAGATAGAGACTTAATTGGTTTGTAGCTATATGAATGAATTTTTTGGTTGAGAATAATGCAAGGAAAATGACATATATGTTCATTTTTTGATTGTCAATTATGTGAATAAGTATTAGTAGTAATTTTTTTGGAGAGATATATAATAGCTTTTTTATAATTTTTATCAAATCTCATGTATTGATAAATTTCGTAAATTTATCACAATACATAATAGGACTCATAATGTAATAAGAATATTTTTAAGTGGTTCTTCTTGAATCATCACTTAAAATCCTATGTTCCATCAGATTCCTAATATGTTATTTTTGTGAAGTATTAGTGATAACTTTTTTAAAGAGATGTATAATAAGTAGAACCCTCTTATAATTTTTATTAATCCCATATAATGATAAAGTTCACCATTGTAATTTAGTGTAAATTTATAGTAATACATAATAAGACTCATAGTATGTTTGTTTGCAAAAATTACACTTGAGATATGACTATTAATCTCGAATGTCTTATTTGTTTTTAAATTTGGACTTGGGACTATTAGTCAAGGATTATAAAATGGCTTAATATAGGGGATTATTTAATATCATGTTTAACTAGGTATTATAATCCCCACCATTGTGACTAAAAATTTCTAAACAAAATTATCCTCAACTTTTTTCTAAAATGACCATAATATCCTATTATATCCAATAAGCTTATTATTGGTAAACAATTTGTTATAGGTAAACAACTTATTATTGGTAAACAATTTATTATTGGCAAATAACTTATTATTTAAATAACTTATTGATAAACAACTTATTGTTCATCATATTTTGATATATAAACAAGTTTAAGCTATAGTTTAAAATATGTTATTATTGGTAATGGTATAATAGTCTAAATGATAATTTTTTTATTCAATCATTTAATTAATTCTGAAAAAAAATAAATTATCCCATGAATAATTTCATAAAATTGTGCGGTTCTAGTGCCATTGAATTTTCAAAAACCAAATACCACTATAGTGTCATGGGACCAAAGTACTTTTCTTGCAGACAATAATGTATGTCTACCAAATTAGTAATTGCTAGAAATCCAATCCTATGTCCCAACTGGTGTCTAATTTGCTATCCCACCCTATATATTCTTGTCAACTATTATTCATCATCTTACACTTAATTTTAAAAATTGATAAAGTGGTGTCTAATCTGCTATATATCCCACTATACATTTTTTCGAGTATTATTCATCATCTCTGTCTGTCCCACTTAATTTTAAAAATTAATAAAGATTATTTGAAATCAATACATGAGAGCTACAGTAGATGAAATGGAGAATCAGACATTAAATTCCATGCAATTAAGTGGTTAGTGCACATCATTATATTGCCAAAGAAAATAAACCCACCTCACTATATTTCAAAATTAGCTTATATACCCCATAAAACCCATCCAAAAGATTCATTCATTCTCATTCTTAGATACCAATCCAAACTAAGAAAAAGAGAGAGAATGGAACATATAGAGAAGGGAGTATTAGACATAGAAAATGAAGAAAAACCAAGTAAATTAGTAGAAAGGAAGAAAAAGGAAAAACAAGAAGAAGAAGAAGAAGAAGAAGAAGAAGAAGAAGAAGAAGAAGAAGAAGAAGAAGAAGAGGAATTATTATCAGTAGAAAGGATATTTGAGAAAAAAGAAGTTCCTTCATGGAGGAAACAACTTACCATAAGGGCTTTTGTGGTGAGTTTTTTCATGTCAATTATGTTTACCTTCATAGTTATGAAGCTAAATCTCACCACAGGGATTATACCATCACTTAACGTCTCGGCTGGGCTTTTGGGATTCTTTTTTGTGAAGACATGGACCAAATTGCTTGAGAATTCTGGCATGCTCAACCAGCCCTTTACTCGCCAAGAGAACACTGTCATTCAGACTTGTGTGGTTGCATCCTCCGGCATTGCCTTTAGCGGTATGTTAACATTCAATACAAGAACCAAACGACTCCGCTACCCGTCATCCGCTAGTAAAATAGCGAATAGCGGATAGTGGATGACGAATTTCGTCCCCTACTAAGCGGACGATCCGTTAGCGGACGTAACAATCAGTTTTAATCTCGACCGTTGATTAATGGTTCCTATTAGGCCTGACAAAATATGGTTATGGGTTAGTTTTGGTTTACAAAATATGGTCATGGTTCCATTTTAGAACTAAAACCATATTAACCATTTTTAATATGAGTTGTGTGGGTTGGAATTATATGGTTATGGTTAAAAACCATATTAACCATTTTAAGATGTTTTGACTTTTAAACATAACTTTTAAAAAATGAAATTGTGACCGTCACAATTAAATTAATTAAGTAATAATATGATATAAAAATTATTAATATAAATAATAAAATGCTAAAAAACTATACTAATAAAATTTTAAACAAGTAGTACTCCATGATCGTCATATATTTATATTAATTATGTAAAATTATGTTTGAAATATTTTAATTATTGGTGATTTATTTGAATTAATTATTTAAATTTATTATACTTTCACCCTAATTAAGATTATATAAATTGATAATAAGGATAAAATAGTAAAATATTATATTCGGACCTATTATAAAATTGATTATCAAACAACTCTTTTATATTTAATTAAATTACATTTGAAAACCTTAATAAATATTTGTATTTTTATATAGAACCTCAATTTTAATAAACTTTCATTACACAATAAATATTAATAAACCTTAATAAATGTTATGGTTCCATTTAATAAATTAATATTTGTATTTTATATAGAAACAAGGAAGAAAATAATTCTCTAAAAAAAAAGAAAGTTGAATTGAGCTATTTATTTATTTAGGTAAAGCGGGATTGCGTTGTTTTAATTTTTCAATGTTAATGAAGGCTTCTTGTGGTCATGTAGTGCCATGGCCCATGAGTGTTGATTTTTTTATAAAAGTGCACACATTAATGCTTTGATGATTATGGAAATGGAATATGGGTTGAAAAATGGTTAACCGGTTAATTAATTATATTTGTTTAAAAAAATATGGGTCCAAACTTTAACCAACCTGAATAAATAAAAATGGTTAACCAACCCATTTGGTTCCAGTTAATATGGTTTGACCCAACAGTTAACTAATTATATTGCCAGGTCTAATTCCTATATTAAATGATAGAGATGGTGTATGTCCATTTTTGATCTATAACAAATACATGTTACGAATCATTACTATATTAAAAGTTCTTAGGTTGTGAAAAAAGAATTTTGATTTCATACAGTTCAAAAGGAGCAATCTATTTGGGCAGTATATAGAAAACAAGTTACATTTACAGTAGAGAGTTGTATAACAGATGACATTTGTTATATAACAATTATACAATTATTGTAACCGTCTGCTATATATAATGCAATTTCTCTTATATAAACTGCCCAAATGGGCTGTCTCTGTTTGGAATCCGGAACCGTCTGGTATATATAATGTAATTTGTCTTATATAAGCTAAAAGTTGAAGTGTCATGACTATTAGTAAAACAAACTATGATATTGAAACAATAAATAAGCTAAAAGCTTATTTTCTGAATTATTTTAAAGTTTACTTATTTGGAATCATACATTTTAGACTCTTTCACCCTCAAATTATCATTATAATACTTACAGTGTCCTTATATGATAATAGTTGCATTTTCTTTTCATATATTTGAGCAACATAATTTTTTTTTATGAATGATTTAATATCACAGTTCTTCCTGATTATATATGTCAGCAATCAAGTTATAAGCCATTATAACTTGAATAAGAAGTACATTTTCAACAGTTTTTTTCATGAGGATTTGATAATTATTTAATCATACCTTGTATGAGACAGAAGTGCCAAAATTGCTCCAAAATTTCAAAACAGAGGATGCACTGTTCTTAAGAATATGCATGCAAATTAAACCATGTTAACTAATTTTTGTTTGTTTTGATTATTAATATATTTTTCTCTCTTCTAAAAATCTCTTATTTGTTGTTTTGGTATATATAGGTGGCTTTGGGAGTTATCTTTATGGAATGAGTGAGGACATTGCCAAACAATCAGGAGAGGCCAAAGATAGCCTAGATTATAAGAACCCTAAATTAAGTTGGATGATTGGCTTTCTCTTTGTGGTTAGCTTTCTAGGCCTCTTCTCAGTTGTGCCTCTACGAAAGGTATGCTTAATCTATATGTTGAAAAGGGAGGTATTCGACTGCTGACAATTTTTATATCATCAGTCTTGTATTTTGTATTTTGTGCATTACATGTCAACAATCGAGTGCCTCCTACAAACCTTTATTACCATGGGTTTGTTCGGTTACTAGCATTTGCAACGGTTAGATTTTCAAAGTAATGCACCCCACCATTTTTGGTGCATTGCGTTTAAGCTTTAAAAGCGACATTTTTGAGTTAAATAAACTGGCTATTTCTAAACTAATAAGGTTTTCAAGTGCATTTTGACTTCTAAAAGCACTAAACGCTGTGTAATCATACACTATCAAAACCGAAGTTCAAGAAAGTTGGTGACAATTTTCCTTGAACATTCATAAAAGAGATTGATTTCAATACACTTAAGACAGTTACTTATCAAACCATGGTTTGGGTTATTCACTTTTTGTTGTTGTTGTGTATTCCTTATCATATGAAACTAAAGATTAAATTTTGTGGGAAATAAAAGCTTTCTAAAATCTTGAATGGCATGTTTGGTTTCAGATTATGATCATAGACTTCAAATTAACATATCCAAGTGGTACTGCAACTGCACATCTTATCAACAGTTTCCACACTCCTCAAGGCGCCAAGTTAGCAAAGTAATGCACCATCTAACATTACTTATTTTTATTTTCAGCTGTTTAAAAGTTTAAAGTTCCAAAATTATACAACATGATGCAGGAAACAAGTGAAAGTATTAGGCAAGTTCTTTTCATTCAGCTTCTTATGGGGTTTTTTCCAATGGTTTTTCACTGCTGGTGATGATTGTGGATTCTCAAAGTTTCCTACATTCGGAATGAAAGCATATTACCACAAGTACGCATATAACACTTTCACTAATATAACATGCATATTTAGTCTCACATTTCTTCTATTTTATTAACTTTTTCGTCACTTAAGTACAGGTTTTACTTTGATTTCTCGGCTACTTATGTTGGAGTTGGAATGATTTGTCCCTATATCATAAACGCATCTGTGTTGATTGGAGGACTTCTTTCGTGGGCTGTTATGTGGCCTCTTATAGAAACCAGACAGGGTGATTGGTACCCTGAAGGCCTCAGTTCTAATAGTCTGCGTGGTATTCAAGGTTACAAGGTACATAACTTAAATTCTAGTATGTGTTTCATTTCTTTTTGTAACGAGTAATGAGTAATGCTAGGTAAACTAGATAGAAAAGTTGTCTAATTTACTTGGACAAAAGTGTACGGTGTTGTAATATACAACCCTATAGAGCTTTGTTTAGATAAACTTGATAAATTTTGTCTAAGCTCTACAGGACATTGTAGTGCTTTGTGTTACCTACTGTACAATCCTGTAGAACTTTGTATAGATAAAATGGACAACTTCAGTCTAAGCTCTACAGGCAAAGCTTTGTCTAACTTCTGTCTAATTACCTAGAATTTTCCTCATATAACTGAATACTTAATAACGAAACTAAGTGCACTAATACACACAGGTATTCATCGCCATTGCAATGATCCTTGGCGATGGCTTATACAACTTTGTCAAGGTTCTGAGCCGGACTATTGCTGGTTTGGTTTACATTCTCCGAAAGAGGAATGACTCAACTGATCTCCCAGTTGCTGATCATCCATCTCTTGTAAACCCTCCTGATCTATCCTATGATGATCAGCGTCGAATGCAACTTTTTCTCAAAGAACAAATCCCAACATGGTTTGCTATCGGAGGTTATATTACTATTGCAGCAATCTCAACTGCAACACTTCCTCATATCTTCCACCAGCTCAAGTGGTACTACATTATCTTAATCTACATTTTCGCTCCCGCATTAGCCTTCTGTAATGCCTTTGGATGCGGCCTAAC